>OX438864.1:18652442-19852442 GCA_949315895.1 Anania crocealis | reverse complement strand
AAATCAGCTTCTGGAGGATACTCGCGGAAATCTTTCGAACTGATTAAGTCACGAATGCAATTTTTACAAATAGAGAATAGATTCAAACTATGTTAAGAACAAAAAGATTAACTATGTCTAGCTTTAGAGCGCGCGAGTTTACTTCTACTGACAAATGATAAGGCAAATTTATATAATTGTATATTATTGACGTGACAACGTCTTAAATTAGGTTGCGGCTGGGAGTCACTTATGAAAAAGTGTAACGCTCGGTAACGTTACGATCGAGTCACCGAACGAGAGAGGCCCGCCGAATGCCTTGCGTCTCTCTCCCACTCAACTATGATCGGTCTGCCGCGCGCGCAGCACTAGAGAATTAGGCGCATTGAATCGGCGCATGCTTGTGTCTCTGTCTTTGTCTTTCTCGAACGTTCTTGGCGTTGGAAAAACAAGAAAGCGTCATAATACAAGTTCACACGTGTGGTTAAAGTATCGTCAGCTGTGTCTGTAGTGAAAATGTGGAGTGCTTAGATTTTCTATAGTTAACATTTGTGCAATTCTTATTTTCATTCAATTCCTTGTTCCTATTGTGCAATTTAATTATATTCATATCAATAAATATTCTACCGAGAAAAAGACGTTGTCACGTAAAATCTTCGCCCGTAAAACCGACTTTACAGGCAACCATTTTTTTTATGACTAAATTCTTTATTTCATTCAATTTGTTACTACACTTATCTCTTCTAACACGCCTTGTACTGCTCACTGTGAATGTATTGTAATTGAAAATTGCCTTATTTTGGTGCTATAATTTAAGATATTTTATAAATATTATAATGATATTATATTTAATTGTTATTATCAGACAATGTATGTATAATAAGCAATACCTGTACTTACAAGTACCATTAATATTGTACAGATAAATAAATTTGTAAATAAGAATGGTGTCATGAATTGATAAAATAAAACACAATTTCAGAATCCAAAATGTATTGAATACAAAACAAATCTAATAAATTGTCAGGTGGCAATTTCAAAATATTCTATTTTAATAATAGTTAATAGTAAGAGGAAACTTATCCCGCGGCGTCGCCAGCGGCATACCTATATATTACAAATAATATATAACCTGCGCGCGCAGGCTGGGCTCCGTACCAAATAAACTAACCTAAATTACATATACATATAAAATAAGCAGTCCGGTGAGGAGTACGGACCTCAACGACCTTATCTTCGGCATATCACGAACAAATAGCGGGCGTCTCCTTGCCACACTGACTCATGTATGAAATGTCTCGAAAGGAGAACATCCTCTCGTGTTACATACTAAACAAGTGTCTATCTAATATCGTTTACGCTAGGCGACAATTGTTATCTATTCGTCTGGCGTTAACGATATTAAAAAGCCACTTGTCTAAGGCCGCAGAACTGATTAAACTGATTAAAATTATGTTCAGTAATTTCTCAATCGCACCGACACTAGCAAAATATCAGCAACAGAGAGAACATTTTCCGTTCATTTAGTAGACTGACATATGACACAGTGTGTCACTGAACACCCCAAGGTCTGCAAACGCATCATACACGGTCCGTACGCAAAACAGGACTACTTCGCAGATTTTACAATTTATATTATATACTAATTCAATTTCTATTACATATTAAATATGTTCATACAAACGCATCGCCTCGGGTTACGGTATCGTATCGCGTCACGTGGCTAACGTATTTTTACATTTTGTGACAAATAAATTCATATTCGGAAATAATCTGAGATCCGGGCGTCGAGCGTCGAGCTCAGGTGCGTATAAACCGTCCCAAAATATATATCGGAAAATTGATTAAAAATTATATATTAAAAATCTATACATAGGAACAAAGTATTGTTGGGAATAGAAAAAAATTGCGTCCTAAGAATAACCACCCCGGTTGACTTGAAGCTCTATTGGAGTCCACAGTGTGGCGTATACTGGCGCTAGGCTGCGTCGAAGTGAAACCTGTGACTAAAACATTGGGTTAGAGTAGCCTGTGAATTTGTAGTCTGTTGCTGATATGCAACTAGAAACATGTATACATGATTTTCGATTTGACTCCCATTATAAAAATAGCTATATATCAGCAACAAAACTCAGGGATATAAGTTTACTAACGCGTCTCTGGGGTTATCCACTGCAAATAATTTAAAATTAGAAAAATTCAAGATGCAAGAATACCGATAAACGACAGAATTCTTCCCGTTTGAAGGCGACTAATCCTATGACTCGAGTAGCTACGCCTGTATACAATTAATATGACACTCGTTCCGACTGCCCTAGGCGCGATACACGCTAAGTATATTAATTATTTGAGCTTGACCTTACAAGCAACGCGATCCACGCACATGGGTATGATTTTATATAGACTTAATTCTACTTTAGCGCAAAACTTGAGTTATGTTCTAGTACTGACCCAATACTTCTGTAAGTCTTCAATTCACGTGTGTGGATCGCGCTTTAGGGAGGATATAATGACTAAACATCGATATTACAGACTATTGAATATGATCGGTCGTTGTCAGTCAGGTTTTCACATCAATTTTACACAAACTCTCATCCTAAGTCTAATGAATGTGTCATGGGAATGCTGGTAGCTGACATGTTTCTAAGACTTGAGGATTGTGTGGTCATGTATGGTATAGTTTACCTGACATAACAACTAATTGGATGGTATTACTTCATATTACACACTATAATGTCGGTTGAACTATGCTTTAAAGGACTTACAAATACATTTATATTCACGAATTTACGTAGAAGAAGAAGATAAAAGGCAGTTTAGTACAAAATATAAATATGTAGATAGAATAAATGCAATTTGAAAGATATAATAAGGAGGGTAATGTTAAGAAGTATTTTAAAATGGATTCGCACAGTTGAGCCGACAGTACTGTGCATTTATAAGTAATAGGCTTTTCTATGGGATTACAAGCAGAGTACGTACGCCTGAATACTGAACACAAAACGTTCAAAAGATCTGCTACTTCGTATATCCAAAAACACAATATAATACAGCCCCAATACCTGCCCCTAATTCCGCTAATTTACAATTGGCTCAATAGAATCGTAATTGCATCTCAATTGTATATTTTGATACGTTTATTAAGGTAGTAATGTCAAAATATACGATTAAGATGCAATTACGATTCTATTGAGCCATTTGTAAATTAGCAGAATTGGGGCCCTGGTAAGCTGATTGCCAAAAGTGACATTTACATCCCTCAGGAGTGAGTTCCACTGTCATAGTAGGGCTGTACTCTGGTCACTGTCGACGCTATATTATGACTATATCAAGAACGACCATACGAATTTCGATTCGATAGATTACAAAGCGTAAACACAGTCTTTCTGTGTATTCACTTGACTTTTGGATGCAGATCTTTAACAGAGTGTGTCAGTATTCAGTCTCGAGTGTTTCTTCGTATGCGTTGCGCTTAGATGGCGTCGATGTCGACGTCGTTGCCGTCGTCGTCGTCGGGCTGCGGCGCGGGGCGGGCGGGCGCCGCGGCCGCCTTGATGGGCGTCGCCTTCGCACGGTCGTCGTATTGGATCTGCGGACGGAACGTAAGTATTACGACACCTTCTATGAAAGCTGAGTAGGTAGAATTAGTCAGGAAGTCCTATGGTCCAAGGCAGTGTTTCCCAAAAATTGTTCTGCTATCGCCCGGAAATTATTACATTACCCCTTTGTGACCCACTTATTCCCTACTTTTAAACTCGAGCTGGTTCCGTTAGGCATAATAATACATATCTATTAATATTCGTAGTGAAAATGTTTTATGAGTACCTACTACATAATATATTGGTATCGCCTATTTATTCACAAAATTTTAGGGCGAAGTATAGAGATTAGAGCTGCTGCTTATTATCTATACTATATATAAAAGAAAGTCGTGTTAGTGACCACTTATCAGTCGAGAACGGTTGGACCGATCTTTATGATTTTGGTATTTTTAGATTTGCCTTCGTCAGGAAAACGATAATAAGTATCAAAAACGTTGAATAGTCATACTAGTTAGGCGATACGAAGTTCGCGGGCTCCGCTAGTATAATAATGAATCCAAGTTCGCTAAAAATGACGAATCCTAAAGAAGAATAATTACGATGCATCGAATGGGTAATATTGCGGAAATCTTGCGACCTCGTATTATGTGAAACGCCGGTCAATCGGTAGGTACCTCGAAGTCCTCCTCGCTGGGCGTGTCCTCGTCCTCCTCGTCGGCCTCCTTGAGCCAGTCGAGGAAGGGCTGCGCGCGGCGGCGCACGTCCTGGCACACGTCCTTGGACGCGTACTTGCGCGACGGCTTGCCCGCCCACTCCAGGATCGCCTTCTCCTCCACGATGTCGAAGTCGTACAGCAGCTGGGGATACGAGCAGATGTTACACCTATCCCATCCGTGCAGTCGTAGCTTCATAATTCGATAGATGATTCTACAAACCAATTTAATTACTTTATATGATACTAGCTTTTGCTTGCAGCTTCGCTCGCCTTAAATTCAGGGTAACAATAAAATTTTACCCCATCTTTTAAGGGGTTGGGGGTGGATTTCCAAAACAAAAATGATGCACAATTTTTTTGTTAGCCACAATTAGTCCGCATGCCAATTTTTAGCTATCTACCTTGAAAATTGCGGAATGCTGCATACAAACTTCCACTCCCCATTTTACGGATGTGGGGGATTAGAAAGAGACGAAAAATAGCCTATGTCACTCTCCATCCCTTCATCTATCTCCACTTACAAAATTACGTCAATTCGTCGCTGCGTTTTACCGTGAAAAACGGATAAACAAACAGACACACAGACTTTTCCATTTATAATATTATATTAGTAAGGATTTTTAGCAACTTAAAAGCAACTAATCAGTAGGTATTTAAATTTGAAAAATTATGTCCATCCCACACCTCCATGCATACCGGGCATCTTAACTGACTGTCAAACATCTGTAAAGATGTTTCTTTTGAGTATCGGAAGTGCAAAACTCCTAACATATGATAAAAACTACGCTGGCCTACAGCAATAAAAATATTCTTGAATAATTAACGCTTTAACGTAGTGTCTCGGTTGCTAAATTTATTAGTAAAGCGCCGCCCTCGGAATGCATAGAGATACGGGATCGAGTCCCGCCTGAGATATAATTTTTCAAGTTTAAAGGCTGAAACCAATTTAAACATCATCACGTAATTACTAACATTTGAATATATATCCTAATCATTTTCAAATTTTTTGAAACATTCCTGCACAAAGTAATTTATTTATGATAGTTATTATTACGCTAGTAAATGAACATAGTTATTTCAATAAAAAATATTCGGACGACGAAAATTTCAATATTTATTTATTTATTTTGTCTTGATATGCCGTGTAGTGCCGGCACATAAAAAGAATAGCACTACCCCCTCTCTTCCCGTGGGTGTCGTAAGAGCCGACAGAGGGAAAACTGCCATCAGGAGATGGGCAGCAGCGTCTCCTAGAAGCAACAGGCCATACTGCGATCGCCAACCCGCCTGCCAAGCGTGGCGATTATGGCAAACTCCCCCCCAAATATGAATACACCGCTAAGAATTCGGCCCCCAGTCCCCGGCGGCCCCGCTAGTCCTAGCTATGGCAGCAGCTATGGTAACGGCGGGGCAGGGGGTGCTAAGAATCCCCGGGTAAGATCCGGCTGCCAACAACGACGACTCGACCTGGCAACATATAACACGCGCACACTGAGGCTTGACGCGAAGCTCGTAGAGTTGGAAGAGGCAATTGGTAAGTTACATTGGGATATCATTGGGCTATCTGAAGTCCGAAGAGAGGGGGAGGACTCGATAACCCTAAAATCCGGTAACTTACTATACTACCGGGAGGGCGACCAACAGTCCCTAGGTGGTGTCGGGTTCATCGTCCACAAGTCCCTTGTCAACAACGTGATTACTATCGGAAGTGTTTCGAGCAGGGTAGCGTACCTGATACTCAGAATATCGAAACGATATTCGCTGAATGTCATTCAGGTTTACGCTCCGACCTCAAAACACGACGATGTCGAAGTGGAGGCTATGTATGAGGAGATCTCTAAAGCCATGCATAGCTTTAAAACCCACTACACGGTTGTGATGGGGGATTTCAATGCGAAGTTGGGGCAACGTTGCGGTAATGAGTTGAGAATGGGGAAATTTGGATTTGGGCAACGGAACAAAAGGGGTCAGATGCTGGCAGACTTCATGGAGAGGGAGAACCTCTTTATGATGAACTCCTTCTTCAAGAAGCCCGTAAGCCGCAAATGGACCTGGATCAGCCCGGACGATAAAGTCAAAAACGAGATCGATTTTATCATGTCAACGAAGAAGCACATATTCGATGATGTCGCTGTGATCAACGCTGTTAAGACAGGAAGCGATCACCGCATGGTCAGAGGCACATTGAATATCGACGTAAAGCTTGAAAGAGCGCGACTGATAAAATCCACGCTCCGACCAATACCGGCTCAAATTCAAAATCCCGAGTGCTTTCAGCTCGAGCTTCAAAACCGTTTCGAAGCCCTTGAGAACAGCATCGATGTGGACGATCTATACAACATGGTGGTGGATACTGTCCGTACGGTAGGGTCTAAGTACTTTAAAACCCGCCGTCCCAAATCAAAGAAACTCTCCAGTCAGACTCTCCTACTCATGGATCAGAGAAACGAAATGAGGCTACAGAACTCAGCGGATGCCCATCGCTATCGGCAACTCAATAGACAGATATCTAAGTCTTTGAAGAGCGACCTTCGTCAATTTAATACCCGACGTATTAAAGAGACCATTGAGCGGAACAAAGGCTCCAAAGTGTTCGCCAGAGATCTGTCTATTGGGCAAAGCCAATTGACGAGGCTGAAAACTGAGACAGGTAGCATCATTGCGTCAACACCTGAAATCCTGAGGGAGATTGAGAGTTTCTATGGACAGTTATACTCCACGAAAACACCTGTTGAAAGCAAGGCTAAAGACCCTAGAGCCAAGCTTACCCGACACTATTCTGAAGATATCCCGGACGTCAGCCTGTGCGAGATTAGAATGGCTCTCAAGCAGCTTAAAAACAACAAGGCGGCGGGTCATGACGGAATCACAACAGAGCTCCTTAGAGCGGGCGGTAAGCCGATACTTAAGGTCCTCCAGAAGCTCTTTAATTCTGTCATCCTCGAGGGCAAAACGCCAAAGGCATGGGGCAGAGGCGATGTGATGCTGTTCTTCAAGAAGGGTGACAAAACTCTCTTGAAGAACTACAGACCCATTTCGCTTCTGAGCCATATCTATAAGTTGTTTTCGAGAGTCATTACGAATCGTCTCACTCGCAGGTTCGACGACTTCCAACCTCCCGAACAAGCCGGGTTCCGAAAAGGCTATAGTACCATAGACCACATTCATACGCTGCGGCAAGTTATACAGAAGACCGAAGAGTATAACTTGCCACTTTGCTTAGCGTTCGTGGACTATGAGAAAGCCTTTGATTCGATTGAGACATGGGCAGTGCTGCAGTCTCTCCAAAGGTGCCAAATAGACTACAGGTACATCGAGGTACTAAAGTACTTATACCAAAACGCCACCATGTCGGTCCGATTACAGAACCAGAGCTCTAATCCGATCCAACTACAGCGAGGTGTGAGACAGGGAGACGTTATTTCTCCGAAACTGTTCACAGCTGCGTTGGAGGATATTTTCAAGCTTCTGGACTGGAAAGGACACGGCATCAACATCAATGGCGAATACCTAACACACCTGCGATTTGCCGATGATGTAGTTCTTATGGCTGAGACCTTGGAAGACCTGAACATTATGCTCGAAGATCTCAGTAATGCTTCTCAAAGAGTGGGTCTTAGGATGAACATGGACAAGACGAAAATCATGTTAAATGCCCATGTTGCACCCGCTCCAGTTAACGTTGGGAACATTGCACTCGAAGTTGTTGACCACTATGTTTACCTGGGACAGATAGTCCAGTTAGGTAAGTCCAACTTCGAGAAAGAGATCTCTCGTCGAATCCAGCTCGGATGGGCAGCGTTCGGGAAGCTCCGGCATATTTTCGCGTCCGAAATACCTCAGTGTCTCAAGACGAAAGTCTTTGACCAGTGTGTGTTGCCAGTAATGACCTATGGGAGTGAGACGTGGTCGTTTACTATGGGTCTCATAAGAAGGCTCAAGATCACCCAGCGAGCAATGGAGAGAGCGATGCTTGGTATTTCCCTACTCGATCGAATCAGAAATGATGAGATCCGCAGGAGAACTAAAACAACCGACATCGCTCGAAGGATTGCATCGTTGAAGTGGCAGTGGGCGGGACACAGCGCGGAGAACCGATGGCCGTTGGGGCGGAAAGGTTCTCGAATGGCGACTACGTACCGGACGACGTTCCGTGGGCAGGCCCCCCACAAGGTGGACCGACGATCTGATCAAGGTCGCGGGAAGCCGCTGGATGCGGACAGCACAGGACCGATCGTTGTGGAGATCCTTGGGGGAGGCCTATGCCCAGCAGTGGGCGTCGTTCGGCTGATATGATGATGATGATGATTTGTCTTGATTTGAAAAGTTAGTGTTTTTTACCGTTTGTAAAAGATTTAATCATTTGAAAATAAATTTTTTTAATAAAAATTAAATTTTAAAAATAATCACAAGTCCAACTATTGAATTGTTTTGTTAAGGCAAAATAACCTTGTTTAATAAATCGTCACCTTAAGCACGGCGGCCACTTTGGGCAGCAGCGTGGGGTGGTGCTCGCACAGCGCGTCGAGCGCGTGCAGGGCGGAGCGCTGGGCGCGCGCGTCGCCGCGGGTGAAGCGCAGCAGCAGAGCGCGGTGCTTCTTCAGGTCGGTGGCCACGGAGTTCGGCCGCACCAGGATCTCGAAGATCACCAGCGGAGCTTTAGATTTCACCTCCAGCCTGGATAGTGAGAAATCTTTATTGTTCCGGTGTATTGTCCTCGTTTTGGCGGCATTTGGGAGACGGGTGTTAAATGATAAAACATCGTTTACAGTGAATAGCGGGCTGATAAACTTTTTGTTTTCAGACAGAATATCGGACTTGATACAGGCATTCTGACGAGGAATGCGTTCTTCTCCTTTCTATTGACCAATTCTGTTCGTTTTCATTTAATTTTCATTTACCATAAAAAATTTTTCTTATAAAGCCGATTCTATCATAAATACATTTTTAACCTATATCGTGTCAAATCATTCGTTCCTCCATTCATTAATTCATTCGTTCGTTCAGTCGCCCCACTCACCGCTCGGCCTCGTGCAGCACGTCGCTGGGCCGCGGCGCGTCGTCGGCGTCGTTGACATTCATTCGTTCATTCATTCACTCGTTCACTCGCCCCACTCACCGCTCGGCCTCGTGCAGCACGTCGCTGGGCCGCGGCGCGTCGTCGGCGTCGTTGACATTCATTCGTTCATTCATTCACTCGTTCACTCGCCCCACTCACCGCTCGGCCTCGTGCAGCACGTCGCTGGGCCGCGGCGCGTCGTCGGCGTCGTTGACATTCATTCGTTCATTCATTCACTCGTTCACTCGCCCCACTCACCGCTCGGCCTCGTGCAGCACGTCGCTGGGCCGCGGCGCGTCGTCGGCGTCGTTGACATTCATTCGTTCATTCATTCACTCGTTCACTCGCCCCACTCACCGCTCGGCCTCGTGCAGCACGTCGCTGGGCCGCGGCGCGTCGTCGGCGTCGTTGACATTCATTCGTTCATTCATTCACTCGTTCAGTCGCCCCATTCACCGCTCGGCCTCGTGCAGCACGTCGCTGGGCCGCGGCGCGTCGTCGGCGTCGTTGACATTCATTCGTTCATTCATTCACTCGTTCACTCGCCCCACTCACCGCTCGGCCTCGTGCAGCACGTCGCTGGGCCGCGGCGCGTCGTCGGCGTCGTTGACATTCATTCGTTCATTCATTCACTCGTTCACTCGCCCCACTCACCGCTCGGCCTCGTGCAGCACGTCGCTGGGCCGCGGCGCGTCGTCGGCGTCGTTGACATTCATTCGTTCATTCATTCACTCGTTCACTCGCCCCACTCACCGCTCGGCCTCGTGCAGCACGTCGCTGGGCCGCGGCGCGTCGTCGGCGTCGTTGACATTCATTCGTTCATTCATTCACTCGTTCACTCGCCCCACTCACCGCTCGGCCTCGTGCAGCACGTCGCTGGGCCGCGGCGCGTCGTCGGCGTCGTTGACATTCATTCGTTCATTCATTCACTCGTTCACTCGCCCCACTCACCGCTCGGCCTCGTGCAGCACGTCGCTGGGCCGCGGCGCGTCGTCGGCGTCGTTGACATTCATTCGTTCATTCATTCACTCGTTCACTCGCCCCACTCACCGCTCGGCCTCGTGCAGCACGTCGCTGGGCCGCGGCGCGTCGTCGGCGTCGTTGACATTCATTCGTTCATTCATTCACTCGTTCACTCGCCCCACTCACCGCTCGGCCTCGTGCAGCACGTCGCTGGGCCGCGGCGCGTCGTCGGCGTCGTTGACATTCATTCGTTCATTCATTCACTCGTTCACTCGCCCCACTCACCGCTCGGCCTCGTGCAGCACGTCGCTGGGCCGCGGCGCGTCGTCGGCGTCGTTGACATTCATTCGTTCATTCATTCACTCGTTCACTCGCCCCACTCACCGCTCGGCCTCGTGCAGCACGTCGCTGGGCCGCGGCGCGTCGTCGGCGTCGTTGACATTCATTCGTTCATTCATTCACTCGTTCACTCGCCCCACTCACCGCTCGGCCTCGTGCAGCACGTCGCTGGGCCGCGGCGCGTCGTCGGCGTCGTTGACATTCATTCGTTCATTCATTCACTCGTTCACTCGCCCCACTCACCGCTCGGCCTCGTGCAGCACGTCGCTGGGCCGCGGCGCGTCGTCGGCGTCGTTGACATTCATTCGTTCATTCATTCACTCGTTCACTCGCCCCACTCACCGCTCGGCCTCGTGCAGCACGTCGCTGGGCCGCGGCGCGTCGTCGGCGTCGTTGACATTCATTCGTTCATTCATTCACTCGTTCACTCGCCCCACTCACCGCTCGGCCTCGTGCAGCACGTCGCTGGGCCGCGGCGCGTCGTCGGCGGCGGCGCGCGCCTTCAGGAACGCGTAGAACAGGTCCATGCGCTGCTTCTCGTTCTTCTCAGTGTCTTCTGAGACGGTCATACTCTTCACGCCCTCCGTCAGATCTGGAAACGTTCACGAAGATATCGGTTATCGTGAGCGGTCACGGAGTTCAGTGATTGATTGATCCGTAATTTGTGTGAGTGAGTAATAAAGGTTTGTATGTTTAAAAGTTAGTAAAATTATTTTAGGTTTCAAGAGACGCTTTCACACGACGAAGATACGGTATTCGCGTTCGAAACTAGGTCATCATACAGAGGTAAGCTGAAATGTCACACATGCTTTAGTCTTAGTTTTAGTAAGAAAAAATGTTTCAGATGCCTCGTTTCGAACACTTTACAGCGCTCATGGTTACGGGCAGAGTTATCTGCGCGTACTAAATCCGTAAACATATTTTTCATTTTAATGTACAGTGTTCGCGTAAACTAATAAAAAACAGAACTAGCAATTGTCAATACATTTTAATTTCATTTAATATGATCCAAAATTGATCACAAAGTGTCCCAATAGATCGATGTCATGTCATGTGGTGGGATCTACCTCCTAGTGGTCCACCCTGGGCAACGGCATCTTTGGTTTTCTAATCAATGATGATGGCTAACAGATCCCTTTGCGGTGGGAGGCTTCGTAAGAGGCCGCCTGGATGCTGTTTTGCTGGTGTGTGGGAGAACCAGTACCTCCGGGTGAGCTCGCTCCATCTTAGGCTTCTTCTTAACCGTATAGTTAAGTATGTAGTCAAGAGCGAGCCCGATATTTATTAAAAAAAAAAAAGTATGCCAGTGTAGTAGGAGCACATACCCTGCATGCGCGCGCGCACGGCGGCCTCGCTGACGTCCACGGTCCACGTGCCGTCGTCGTCGTCGTCCGCCGCCGCCGCGCGCCGGTGCTTGTGCGCGTGCGCGTGCGCGTGCGGCGCCGGCGCGACTGCCGCTTCACCCTCCTAGAGATATACGAGTACAACATCAACGACTCGTATGAAAACGACGCCCCGTCGGAGATCTCGGGGTTCGATCCCCGGGACGGGCGACCGCAAGTTTCGAATTTTCGAACGTTTGCGTTTGCCCGGGTTTGTGATCACCGGCCCGCATTTGGCAAGCGTGGTGATAATGCCTGTACCCATCGTTGCTGTGGTAACCTGAATTCAACGATGGAGGCCTTTTCCCTGCAGTGATTATTGGCTGTTACTTAACTTTTTTTTCTAGTATGAAAATGACCACAGTATACCTGACCCCCAATTCCGCTAATTAACAAATAGTAATTGCATCTCAATTATTAATTTCGACATATTTATTAAGGTAGTAATGTCAAAATATACGATTGAAACGTAATTACAATTTGTTAATTAGCGGAATATGGGGGGGGGGGGCAGGAATAATGACACGCGTCGTCTTGATTTAGTCACTATCGTACGATGACTCAATTGGATCTCGTCGAACGATGAATATAATAGTACGGTAATATAGATAAAGATATATTTATTTACAGATACATGTGTGAACTAAAGGAGATGTCCCAAATTGTATAGAGGCCAGGCCCAGAACCAGTACACCCCACCAAAAAATAGACCAATACACCTGCAAGATTTTGTTATCATCCAATTCTTTTAAAATGTCTTCGTTAACTGGTTCAAATAAAGAGAAAATAGCAATACAAAACAACAAAACCATTATGGCGGAAGATGACATTTTGATGACGTCTGTCAGTTTTGGCAGTTTCAAAATTGCGCATCTAGGAGTCGAGTGCCATTGCTTGCTGTAGTAACAACAAACATTATGAAAGTAATGTGTCGATCAATACCAAATCCAGAAATCGAAAATGAGGTCGTTATAATGAACTACATTTAAAACGCGACGAGCAGAACAAAAACTTGAAGTGAATGATTATGCCAAAGTGACAAGGGGTATCTGACAGCTACTGACATTTAAAGTTTTTATAGATTGACGCCATCTTGGAATGCCTAATGGAGTTTGATAAATTATTCGATCTTATTTATTTTTGAACCACTAAATTATACGTTATACAATGTGTCCCGGGGATAAGTGACCGCCCGAAATTTTTTGAATATTTGTACAAAATTAAGGATAATTTCTTTTATATTTGGGACTTACCGCCTTTGGTTTTTTTTTAATGATTTTTTAAATTTTTTTAGTAAATACGCGTGACGTGCTGCAGTTTTTTAAGATATTTCCTAAGTTTTTACATCTTTTTTCATTCTTTTTTCTTTATTGACTAGCCGACATCATAGTTTATCAATTAAAATTATCGAATATAACTAAAATGTAATAAAACATTTATTAAAAAAAAAGAAAATAAAAATTCAAAGAAAATAACGCCTTTTTTTTTAGTTTTTTCAAAATAAGTCTAATAAATGCCCCCTTAATATTACTTTTTTTAAATTTAATAATAATCTACATGATATTTCCTACAATAGCTCAGAACAATGTTTGCTGCTATTTCAAACAAATGCAAAAGTACAGTCAGTTGAAATTTGACTCCTACTCGGTAAAAAAAGAGCAAAGTCTTCATAGCTAACTAAACCCGCTGTTGACACTGTCAGGCCTGTTATTTTTTGTGTTTTGTTACGAAAAAAGGGTCAGAGTCAAGAGTTTGCAATTTGGTGCATGTTTGAAATAGCAGCAAACATTGTTCTGAGCTATTGTAGGAAATATCATGTAGTTTATTAATAAATTAAAAAAAAGTGATATTAAGGGGACATTTATTAGACTTATTTTGAAAAAACTGAAAAAAAGGCGTTATTTTCTTTGAATTTTTATTTTCTTTTTTTTTTAATAAATGTTTTATTACATTTTAGTTATGTTTGATAATTTTAATTGATAAACTATGATGTCGGCTAGTCAATAAAGAAAAAAGAATAAAAAAGGTGTAAAAACTTAGGAAATATCTTAAAAAAACTGCAGCACGTCACGCGTATTTACTAAAAAATTAAAAAAATCATTAAAAAAAAACCAAAGGCGGTAAGTCCCAAATATAAAAGAAATTATCCTTAATTTTGTACAAATATTCAAAAAATTTCGGGCGGTCACTTATCCCCGGGACACATTGTATAAATTTATATATATTTTTCCCAGAAACAGTAAATTTTTCAAGATTTTTGAAAATGGTGTACTATGTCTTGGCCTATTATGGGACAACTCCTTTCATTGTAGAAACTTACGAGGGCGGGTCAATAAGTTCGTGACTTTTGGAATAAAACACAGATTTTTTGATAAACAAATCATTTTATTTTTCAACGTAGTCTCCCTTGAGCTCTATACACTTTGTCCAACGCTTCTCCAATTTTTTTATCCCTTCCAAAAAATATGATTTGTCGAGGTCCTCAAAATAGGCCTTTGTTTGCGAGATGACTTCATCATTGGAGTCAAATCTTTTTCCACCAAGCCATTTCTTCAGGTTTGGGAACAAAAAGTAGTCACTCGGAGCCAAATCTGGAGAATAGGGTGGATGAGGGAGCAATTCATAGCCCAATTCATGGATTTTTGCCATGGCAACTGCACATGTGTGCACCCTTGCATTGTCTTGGTGGAAAAGAACTTTTTTCTTGGCCAAATGAGGTCGGTTTTTATTCAAATCGTCATTGAAGCGGTCCAATAAGTTGGCATAATATTCCCCATTGATGGTTCTTCCCTTTTGAAGGTAGTCAATGTGGATTATCCCACGTGCATCCCAAAAAACAGTCGCCATAACTTTATTGGCTGACAAACCCGCCTTGGCCTTCTTTGGCGCCGATTCACCCTTAGAAACCCACTGTTTTGACTGTTGTTTGGTCTCTGGTGTGTTGTGATGGATCCATGTTTCGTCCATGGTTATAAAACGGCGCAAAAACTCCTCCATATTGCAATTAAACAACGCCAAACCTTCCTGTGAAGTTGTTACACGATTGCGTTTGTGGTCGACTGTGAGCAAACGCGGCACCCATCTTGCGGAAAGCTTTCTCATGCCCAATTGATCTTTTAAAATTGAAACCACTGAGCCATGCGAGATCCCTACGGCTTCCACAATCTCTTGCACTTTCAATCTTCGGTCGGCCAACACCATATCGTGAATTTTTTCGATTGTTTCGGGTGTAGAGACCTCAACTGGGCGTCCAGAACGTTCGGCATCTTCAGTGCTTTTACGGCCACAACGAAATTCAGTAAACCACTTTTTTACCATTGAAATCGATGGTGCAGAGTCCCCATAGTATTTATTAAGCTTAGCCTTGGTCTCGGTAATGGTTTTTTTCGCAAAAAATAATGCTTAATAAGCACACGAAATTCACCTTTTTCCATTTTTTCCTCAAATTACTAGGTAGTCTGATAAAAATATCTGTCAAACACAAACTAACTGACGCAGCAAGTTCAAATTTTGATAGGAATCAACTGACAGATACCTGTTGACAGGAGTAGTGTTGCTTTTTCAGTAAAGAGGTCAGAAATTAAAAAAGTCACGGACTTATTGACCCGCCCTCGTATTATTGGTGTTCGTATTATTAGATGGTAACAACATGTCAGTAAAACGTGTTCAGCGTGTAAAACTTATTATTTTAAGGACTAGCTATTTCCCGAGACTTCGTCTGCGTCAATTTCTGTTATTATTATCGCGACTATTTTTGCAACATTTTTCACTGATGCTTCGCTCCTATTGGTCGCAGCGTGATGTTTTATAGCGTAAAACCTTCCTCGATAAATGGACTAACCAACACAAAAATTTTTTTTCAATTCGAACCAGTACTTACTGAGATTAGCACGTTAAAACAAACAAACAAACTCTTCAGCTTTATAATATTAGTATAGATTTATCATATCTAATTAAAAACATACAAAATTATGTAGCAAGTAATTGAACAATTTGTGCGGAAGACTAATTGGAACACACAAAAGAAATAACAATATTTTATATATTTTATTACACGATCAAAACCAGTCGCACGATCGTTGTTATAAGCCTATACTCCTGCGACGACTTACGAGCTGTAAATAAATGAAATAAATGACATAATATGAAAGTAAATCTCACATTGTTGGGCTCCTGCCCCTCCTCGTGGTTGCCGTTGGCGCCGGGCCCGGACCGCTTCGAGCGCTTGCCGCGGTTGCCCTCCGTCAGGGAAGAGCCCTGCGCAACGAAAAAAACGGTATTATTTATTCTGCATACTCACCAATTCTATTTTAACGACTTAAAATTACGCTTTTGCATGCATGTACTAAGATTTTTCACACTTTGAAATTCAACAGCCTGCTGTCGCCGATAACATTGAAACATACAAAAAGTAATTGACTTTCTTTGACATTGGTAGGTAAACAATATTATTGTGTGCACAATATTATTTGTCTTTTTCTTTATGCTTCATTACTTGCATTATCTATCTACTAACATGTTAACCATATCCATATTTTCAGTTATTACATTATCATTTACAACCAGCTCTATGGCACATTTTATAATTATATGAACTCAAGTTTCGGCAGCTTTTATTTCTTTTGAATTGGAACGGTTTGAATGTAATGACTGTACTTGCAAAAAAAAAAAACACATTACCATTTAAGGGGGCGTCCATAAATTACGTGAGATGTTTAAGGGGGGGAGGGGGTCGAGTCAAATCTCATCTAATCTTACGTTGGAGAGAGGGGGGGTCTCGGCAAATATCACGCAATTTTTTTTCTGATTAAAACAAAAAAGAAATTATACTATTATGGTCCATTTAATCCAGATTGTACATAAACATGCTTAAAATTTAATCTTAAGCGTAATCGTAATACGATTAAGATTCACTAATTCGTTCGGAAGAAAATAATTTCATTCAAGTTTACGTAAGAAACCCACATTTTGAAAAATCTCACGTGAGATTGGGGGATGGGAGAGGGGGTTGAATAAAATCTCACGATATCTTACCAGGGGGGGAGAGAGGGACAGAAAATTAAAAAAAGCACCTCACGTAATTTATGGACGCCCCCTAACAGAAGGCAGGCATTGCCTATAATGCGAGTATAAACACAGTATAAAGCTGCTTCAGCGTACCTTTCGCAATGAGGTTCAAAAATAAATATGATTAATTATCAAAGTATTGACACATTTAGGTTTTCACCGTTTTTTTAGATGCACAACAGATAATACCGTAAAGAATTTAAATTTTTTTACAAGGGTGAAATCAACCAATTTCGATGAGGCAATTTTTTTTTTTTTAATTTATTGAAAGAACCACAAACAAGTTTACAATAAGCTTATATACTAAAACATATTAAAATACAGACACATTTTAAACAATTGTAAACTCAACAGCGATGGTTACATTTTACGTAAACATTAGAATAAAACATGCGGGACTCTAATACAAATGAAATTAAGTTCATTTATTGTTGGTGATGTGTGTATGTGGGTGTGAGTTTCTGTAATATAAAAAAATTTAATAAATTATCGGTAGATGTGTGTCAGATATGTTACTTAATGTGTAAGAATTAATACTAGCTGTTATTAAGTAGCTTTATAACTTCTTTATTGTAAGACCTGGCACTACATGCAAAGATATCCACAGAATTGAATTTTTTATTATAACAATCGAGCATGCGACGTAGAAGGGATCGGATACCAGCCTTTGTTCGGGACTTTGTAACCGCGAAAAGTGGGTTGGTGCGTGATGATCGCTTATGTGTACGTGATGGAACCGAGTCGTTGATGCGACTTATTATGTCGGTGCAGTCATATTTATTATTGCAGATGTCATAAAGTAGCCTTGCATCTAGATAAGAACGTCTAGACTTTAAGTCTAGGAGTTTATATTTCTTTAATAAGAGTGAATATGATAAGCGCTGTCGGTAGCATTTGAAATTAACACGGCGTAAAAACTTTTTCTGAACCATTTCAATGCTGAGATTATATTTTTCATAAATAGGGTTCCAAATGGATACACCGTACTCTAATTGAGGCCTGACTAGTGTTTTAAAGAGGTATATCAGTGTATTAGAGTTTTCGAATTCATGACAAGAACGCATGACAAACCCATACATTTTACACGCTTTACCAATTATGTTTTGTACATGAATATCGAGGTGTAATTTACTGTCAAGTGTTATTCCAAGATCTTTTATATTACTTACTCTTATAAGGTCCGTTTATATTTAAAAGGAAATCGCATTTACATTAGATAGATAGTACATAAAACAGCACGTCAACCTACCACAAAACGTCAAATTTTCTAAATTGATATTGATCTCTACTTGTTGGACTTACAGTTGAAAATCAATTGACCTTTCATCTTTTTGGTTAGGTTGACTTGCCGTTGCCTGTACATCGATTTCCATGACATCAACCATTCCATGTTCCCCACGCGAGCCTTACCCAGTGGCGTGCACACCATACATGCCAATAAGCACTGCATACCCTGCCTACTACGTCTAACCACAGAATAAGTACTAGTACTAGGGTTGCCAGATGGTCGGAAATTGGCTGGAATCTCCCGAATTTTTTTATGTCCTCCCGACTCCCGACAAAGTAACAAATCTCCCGAAAAACAACTAAGTACGACAATTTTAAGTTCATATTTTCCCACAACGTATAAACTGCCCTGCCGCTAGGCGCGTAAAAAACAGTGAAAAATACCTTTGGCTAGAAAAACAAAATTAAAATGCTCATTCGGTTCCTTCCCTGTGTATTACATAAAAGTATTTAGATTTTTTTTTTTGCTATTCAAATTCTATATGGAGTGAATTATCTATTTTTCCCGACCAAAGCCCTAAACTCCCGAAAATTTGGTTATTTATCCCGACAATAAGAAGATCCGATCTGGCAACCCTAACTAGTACTCGGTACAGAAGCTTGACTTTGCAATGGTATTCAAAGAAATGTCAACTCAATGTCGTCAATGATATGGTGTAATTTAGTTTGCCTCAGTGTCAAGCACATTTTCGTTTAGTCACCTACAGAAATCCATTGCAAGATAATTTCATTCTTATTACTCTAAAATATGATTCATAATACACTAAACCTATTCAGTGACGTTATATCATGCGGCGCGCTAGAGATGACTGCTACAAGAAGCTACTGCTAGAATTAAACTAAGAATTAAGTTTGGATCCCGATCACTATTTAAACAATTAAACACAGCACAGTATCTTTTTGCACGTTTTCTTTTTCTCTTCATTTCGGCAAAAGAACAAGTGAAAAACGGGCGCGTACTTCACCGCTCGCTTGCGAAACTCAACTGTTTTAGCCCACCCTGGTGGGTCGCCGCGCGTAGGTACGTTTTTGGTACCGACACGCGGAGTTACACAGGCCTGGTCTAAATAAATAAAGTCAGACCCTTGCAATACTCCTATAGTTAAGTAGGTATAATAAAACTTAGGTACTGCATACTCTACCCAGGATTGCTGAGCACACCCTTGGCCTTACCTGCACAGCCGGATCGTTGGCGGGCGGGTTCTTCAGTATGAACGTGTTCAGCTTGTGGTTGAAGTCGAGCTGGCCGTGGTAGCCGCACGCCTTGCAGCCCTGCGAGATGGTGTTCCGCTTCGTCGACACTATCAGGTCCGTCTCGGGGTTGTCGCACTCGGGGCACAGGACGAACTTGCGGATGAATCTGAAAGTAGAGCAAGCGGTTAGTCATTCAGTCTTACACGAGGGAACTAAGTCGATTAGATTTTAAACAAAATATGCGCCAGCCAATACAACCTAGAATTCAGATATAAACCCAAATCTGAATAAAAATGTCTCAATGTAGGAGATGAAAGATTCCACTTCCGTCACTAGTCTCTTTAAAAAAAATTTTGTACTACTATCGTATTGCGTTGCTCGCTCGAAACAATTTAAAGTAGAGGTAAAATAACGGTCTATAATCAACGCACTGCAGGACAAAGGCCGTTCAATGGGGACTACCGTTTCTTTGCTCACCAGTTGGCGCCACTGTAGACTGAGGTCAGGAAGTATAGCAGTAAAAGGCGATTGGCGCCGAAACAAAGTGTTATATCTTGAATCTAATTAAGGTTATATTGTTTATAAATAACTATCTTGATATCAACAAACTAACTTCTGAAATAGTTGCTCTTGAGGCCGCCTATTTTTGCGCTTTTTCTTAATTCCGCTTTTAAAGCGTTCACATTAATCGCCAAATAATCCATATTTGCTATTTTTTACGATGGAGATCACTTTCCGGCAGGTAAATTTAAGAAATTATAATTTATGCAACAAATTCCGCTAAAACCAGTACAAAGTGAATGATATTGGACCTCACGCGACACTAGCGCCTCTAGTGGCAAATTTACTAGCGATAGCCCCCATTCAAGTTACCACAGCAATGATGGGGCCATGAGCCAATTATAAAACAAAATTTAAATTAACACAAACCAGACACCAACCAATCCCGGGTTGGTGTCTGGTTAAGATGATTAAGATTTGACGACCGTTTGGATCAGCGGTAGTAAACGCTGCTTCTGAGCCATGGTTTGCGGGTTCGATCCCCGCACAGTACAAATATTTGTGTGCATAAACATGTCTGTTTGTACTGGTCTGGGTGTTTTCTATATATTATAAGTATATATTTACAAAAAAAAAGTATATATGTAAGTTTATCGGTTGTCTAGTACCCCATACGACAGGGTACTTAATAGTAGCTTAATTTGGGACTAGATGGCTTTGTGTGGCCCAGTGAGGCATGTCTTAAAATATTTATTTATTTATTTATTTATTAAAGACACTGTCGTTAAAGACCAGTATATAAAAATAATGAATTCGACGCGCGACGGTGTGCTATTGGTGTGATTGACAGGTTGACGGCGCGATTGACAGCTAGTATACGATAAATTACGCAAAAGTAAAAAATTAGACTTACCCGTCAAGCAGATCTTGCAGCTTGGCGGAATCATGGCTGCCGTTGACGATGAACCGCTCGTTCTTGAAATCGAACTGGGTCTGCGCGCCCAGCTCGCATCCGAAGTACTTCGTCGGATCTAAAATTTCATTTTTTATCGTAAAGTGTATTATTCTTCGTAATATGTACACAACTGGACTTGCGTTGGGACTGGACCTAGGGTTGGGTTTAAGAAGGGGTACCTTCACTAATGCCGCTATGTCATTCGTTTTAGAATATAACTATTAGTTGTTCTTTGTAGACCCAAGGTCTTGTCGTTATCATTTCATAAGTAGAATTGTTAGTGAGGTGGATTCTAGTAGCTCAGATAAGTAACATAAAAGACTTTCGAGTCTTATTGATGGGATTCATTTTAGTAAGTAAAGGTACTTTCGTATCATAGGTCTTCTAAGTCCTGTGGGATGTGTAGTAGAGTTTTCGGAGATATCATCTACTTCAGTTTATATTATACGAATCGGATCCTATTAATGATATAAGGTTAGTTAACATGGTAGGCTTCAGGCTTTGCTTATTTTGAGGGAGTACATCTATGATGGCAATGACTCACAGGTGGCAGGTCTGCCAAGCGCCTTGGCGACTTCGGGCATGTTGACGATGACGGTCTTGATGCCGTTGCCCTTGCCCTCGACCTTGGCGCAGATCCTCGGCATCTTGTATCGGTAGAAGGCGTCCGCCACATTTCGGTTCACGTTGACGGAACCCATGGCTGCGGCTTACTAATAAACTAACTAATTTTAATTGGGGATGACGATTGGCGATTTGGCTTTTTCTTGACACTGATTCTGAAAAGAAAAAAGAATGTATTATAGGTATTTTTGTGTAAATAAAAAGGAAAGGATTTTTGAATTTGTCTTGTATCTTTCACTAATTCATTCGCCGGTATTCAATGACTGTATTTGATATGATGAATATCTAAATTTCAGGTAATAAAATAATGACACTACGTTTATGCTATTATCTCAAGGATATTAATGAAGAGTGTAATAAATGTGGGTGTGGACCCATGAAGATTCCGGCTAAGGCAGCTTACGGTCTTACTGACCAGGCTTAATAAATGTACAGTATACAGGCCTATAATAGGCAAAGTAAATGTTGACCATCTCTCAATGTCCCTAGCTAACATGGTGAACCCATTTTTTGTTAATTTTTTTTTTCATGAGACGCTCGCGCACGCTCGAATGCTATCCGAGTTCGCTATATTTCTTAAGATACAGCTTGAAAAAAAAAAAGGTCAGTTCTCAGTCAGAGACGATGATTTTATTCACCTAAGCTCTTCGATCAACAATACAAGCCGAAGCCTAAACTGCTTTTTGCCTAGCACTAGCCTCCACAGTTGTGCGTATCACAGCTAATCAATCTATTTTTTATGGTCCATCGCAGTTCTTTCGACAGATTTGGGATCTGATCAAGAAACTAGATTTTGTAATTTCTTTGTGGTGTGCAATAAAGTGTATTCATTCATTCATTCATTCATAGATATATTGTCCAGTGCGCCAGCTCACCAGATGTAGTGTGCGTGTGCGTGGGGCGTGGTGCGCGTGGCTCGCATGTGTCAGCGGGCGCGGGGCGGCATGCGGGCGGTCTCCCGCGGCTCGCGCCAGTCACGTCTGCCGGAGGGGCAGCAGCTTCCGGTGCCTGTTACTGCAAAATTTTGATGTTCTGCAACAGAACGGTCGCTGCCTTCAAAAGCACGTTGACAAGCCAGTACCGTCCTGTTGTTAGTCAAGCATTAGTTATGAGTGAACGTGCCTAGTTGACTATAGCGGTAGGTTGACTAAGGTTACAAAGGTTGTGTTATTATTAAGGTTATAAAGTTAGTAAGCGATTTCACATTCCCAGTAACTTGTATCGAGAGGAAGGAAAAACACACTTAGTTTTCATACCTAGTTTTTCATAACGCAACACTGAATCAGGTGAAATTAATCGCTATAGTCAACTATTCCCGGCCGGTCTCCCCTAGCTTGCGTTATCCGCAAGATTGACCGGTAGTGACTTGTTGACATTTCAGTATTTTCATTCTCATCTTTATACCTAGCTGCCGCTAAAGCTATGAAGCGCATGCGGTAACTTAAAAATTACGGATCGTTTTTGTTTAGCGAGATTTCCCATGAACACGATCAGTTTTAGTTTTAGTAATAGGTGATTTAAAATGTGTAAATTGAAATGGCGGCATCAATAGCGTTTTTCTGAATGCAGCATGCAAAAATCAATGTCTACCGACCTTTTACTTGTAATGGTAACATTTTAATGAGCTTATAGAGTAAAGGTTTCAGACTTGGCATTTGACATATTAAGTGCATTGCATACTACGGCTGTTGTTTTGCTGAACATGTCAACGAAATAATATAATTGCTTTACGTCATCTAATCAACATTTAGTAGTACTTTATTGTCGACCTCCTAATAAGTCCGGAGCTCGCCTTTTTTATAGTGGAATTACTACTACTTAGGAAAACATTCCTAAGACAAAAGGTATCCTGTATTATCTGATTGAAATTTGGCACAAAGATAGTTTATAGTTTGGAATTGCAGGCTAGATTTGTTTTATTCTTTCACGATGCAAGGGAGAGACATGATTTCAGCATAGCGGTAGTTTAGGGGTCAGGCAGGTGACATAATAGTGTTAATCCCGGAAAATAACAATGATAATTTCAACGCGGGATCAGCTACTTGAGTGATTAACTAATATGAACAGGATGACTGGATAAGCAAAATCTTAAACCACACGCCGAAGTCAGATTAAAATAGCACGTATTGGATGCTTATGTCCAGCAGGGTTGTCTATTGTTTGCCCGAAAAATAAATGCAATCATAATCAAATGCCAGAATTTTTACTTGCCCGAATTTCATTTGCCCGAATTGTTTGTCTGCCATAAAATATATTTGACATACTTACTCTTATTTTCCCGAACATTAGATGCCATAATGATACTAGTGCCATACGTATTGTTATCCATTTTATTAATTGCAATAATATTATTTAACAGAATATTTCAACGCCATACTTAATTTCGAATACTTATATCTAAGCTATGCGTTTATTAGTTATTATAAAAAGTAAATTGTAATAAATAAATGATAGTATGATTATATATTAAAATTGTTTCTAATACCTACTTATCCCTACAATCGATCCAAGTCGCTTCCGATAATTTTAACCTAAGGCCTTTGTCCTAAAAAGCGATTGGCTTTCTGGCACTTCGCCGGCCGCTGCCGCGGGCACGCTCGCTCCGCTCGCTCGGCTCGTGCGTTGACTTTCATGTTTTAACCTAACCTAACCTAAACCTATTGACCGTTTAGTTTAACTTTAGACCGATTACATGTTTTTTTTTTCGAAACAATTTCGATGCCAAATGATTTTATGGCATATGATAAATTACGGCTCATAATGATGATAACAAATGATGTTATTGAAATTAAATTTATAGGAAACAAAGTTTCTATCACGTGACTAATATAGTAAACAATGAGTATGACATATGAATATTATGAGAAATAATATTATGTCTGTTGACCATTATAGCAGATGAAATTATGGCAAATGAAATTCTGGCAAATGGGTGTATACCGTCCAGCAGTAGTAAAATTGCCTAATGAAGATGTTGGACTGTATCCTGTAGGATGGTCCCTAGCTGACCTGCGGACAGTATTGGCGGTTGTGTGCAGCGTCATGCACGCTCGACGGCAGCAGGCCGCTGTCTTCGATGCGACACACCGACCACTCTCCTCGCACTGTACTGATGTCTCTGGAACAATACAAACATACTGTGGGAACTGTGCAGCGTCCGGATAAAACCCGACACAGTCAGGCCTTTTGGTTATAAGTCCGGCAATTACACGGAGAAAAAATGTGAAATCGCGTGAAGTATCCGGCCTGTACGGCTTTTACACGTATTAAAAAGATTTGGCCGCATTTTTACTTCAAAAACGTGATTTGTGACACAAGGTACATAGCGTCGCGTGCAGTTGCATTAACTTACTTATGAGTAGTATAATATGAGCGAATATAAATATCCTCAAGCTGGTATTTTTTGGCTTTTCGATTAAAAAAAACACCACCCTAGAAATGCTAAACCTCTCAGACCTATTTGCATAATATGTTAAACACATGGTGTAGCTGTCCAAGAAGTCCAAGGGAAATTATAATTAGGTGACGAAGCAATTTGGGTCTTTTAATTAATTTCTGCGTATACGTAGTTGCGCAAGATGGCTGGCAGGAGCTGGATGCGAGAGGCCGAGGATCGACCTGAGACCCGAGTTCACCAATACTTAAACAGCCGGTAAACATAGATTGACGGTTAATTTGACACAATTCCTATACAAAACATGTCAAATAATATTTTAAGCGCTGTTTAAAACTTAAACGTCTGTTGGTGAACTCGGGCCTTAGTGGCGTGCATCTGGAGAGGCCTATGTCCTGATTATGATGATAATGATACGTAGAAACGGTTTCCAATTAAACTAAATGGTAAACTCTTACCAAAGGTGCCGCCTGCACAGTCAACATTTTGAGTCGAAGAGTGACTTATAGCTTTAGGTATCTCTTTACTTTTAAATTGTAACTACCATCTCAATATATTCTGCGCATCGAATTAACGATACCTATGTATTAACATAATTTATTTGTTTTTTAAATTAACAACAAATCCAAAACGATCTTAAATCATTTATACAAATATTATGAACTCAAAAACAAGTGGACGGATTTCGATCCCGAAAATAACATAGAAGTGTGCATGAAGAAGCATTTTTTTTATATAATTTGATAGACTTCAGAGAAATAAGAAACTAATAAGAGAGAGAATAGCAGAAAGCGATCGCAATTAGAATAACTGATCACTAAAGAGATGAATATAATCGGAAACGCGATACAGCTGCTGGTGCAATGAAGCCGCATCCCACGCGGACGGAGAGCTCTAGTGGTTTAGGAAATTCGTAACTTCACCGATCATTCAGCAAGTAGTAAGCCAAATTAACCACAATTGAAATCACGTCTAATTTAGTTTGCACAGGTTTCGTGTACAATGTAATATTCTCAATTATCCAGTTGACAGAGGGTAAACGATGGCGAGACAGACTGACCGCAGACAATGACAGCTTAGGCAATGAATTATTATGATGTAAGAAATTATTAATATAGTTCGATTCTTGCAAGTGTTTTTATTAAGTGAGATACAAAAACTGACTTATTTACGGTATATTTAGACGTTTTCTTAAAACCTGCATAAGGCAGATGTCTTAGGAATCGCAGAGGATAGCCCCATTTAACAACCTGACCCAGTTATTTTATCCTTGTTGTTACGACTTACGACCTGATAAAAAAGGTCAGACATCCGTGACATTTTGTTTTTCAATCCTTTCGTAAAATAATCGTAAACATGAATAACAATATTCAAGAGCAAGTGTAAGCACGTAGGTAAACTCAAAGCAATATATTAAACGAATTTAAACAAACTCTTGTAACTATGACGTATGTTTGCCAAATACACAAATATCCGCCGCAAAGCCAACAAGTGAGAACAAACGTTTGCAGAGCATACAACTGTTTTGAATTTCTTTCTGATAAAAAAGCCGTGACGCCAGTATATTATTATTATGTATGATAACTAAAACCCAGTCCAACAAACTTGGTCTAACATCATTAACTTAACAAACTTGTCTCGAAATCACTAACTTCAGCTTACCGGGCGACTGTGTGTGTGTGTGTGTGTGTGATTTATGTCGACGAAATTATTCACACCAGTACGTAATTGAACTGTTTGAAAACAACAATCATCTGACTGTAAAATCAGTGACTATAAAAGTACTTAGGCAGTTACTTCAAAATTCGTCATAAGCTAACTTGATTCAAATCAATAGGGAGAGAGGGATTATGAAGTTTTAGTATTAGGTATCCTTCTTCTGGATTGGGAGAGGTCTGTGTCCAACTGTGGACCGATATAGGCTGTTAAAGATGAAGGTGGTGATGGTGGTGGTAACGAAGTACTTCAAGGATTAATAACCCGAGTCATCATGATTACATTACTTTACATCAAGATAGTTAGTCTCGATGGCTGCCTTCAAACTTTTCCAAACAAATTATTGATAAAAAAACTATCACCGAGTTAGCCGTTGTCTGAAAAAAAGGAAACATTTACGAACATACATAATTCAAAAACGTTTTGATCAATTAACTATATCCCAGAGAACTCCCTGGACAATAGGCTGTTCGTAATAAAAGTCCTATCCACGTCAATTTTGTACCTAATTCTTTACTCGGTTATTTCTCAAAGGTCCACCGAAGTCAGTTTCTAAAATTGTACCTCCATTTACTTTCATAATATCTAAAGAATAAGTTACCAAAACAACAGTTTATTACAGTGGCTGGGGAAATTCACAACTAGGGGTCTAAGATTCTTGGAACATAAATGTTGTTATTCTACTTGTGCGGAAAATTAGGGGTAGTGTAGATGGAACCTTCTAAGTTGAGTGTAATTCGCTGTTCCAGTAAGCCTTTATAAACATTAGATGTCCTAAGATACGATCGAGATTAAAACGTTTATATTCCACTAGTTCGACTCCGTAGTTTCGTACGCGTCAATTTCTGTTATTATGATCGCGATAATTTTTGCAACATTTTTCACTGATGCTTCGCTCCTAATGGTCGCAGCGTGATGTTATTAAGCCTTCCTCGATAAATGGACTATCCAACACAAAAATGATTTTTCAATTCGAACTAGTTCTTCCTGAGATTAGCGCGTTCAAACAAAAAAACAAATAAATTCTTCAGTTTTATAATATTAGTAAAGATTGGTGGAGTGGTTTAATTACCGGACGAAGACCACGGGGTCCTGGTTAGATCGCCGGGTTCGTGCAACAAGAGTTTAGAATTTTTATTGCTGTGGTAACATGAATTCAATGATTGACGCCTTTGCCCTGCCGGATGATAATAGGCTGTTAAGTAAGTAACAACCCATTTCGCCCACTGCTGAGCACGGGCCTCCCTCCTTTTTATAGGAAGGGGTTAAGGCCTAAGTTCCACCACGCTGGCCTAGTGCGGGTTGGTGGACGGCGAGGGCGACGCTGTGGCAACATCACCCAGCCGTTGGACGTTTCTCCAGCCGCCTGAAGGCATCCAACAGGGCTCAACGACTGTTATCTTGTGACAACAGCCGCGACCGACGGCTTAGCGTGCCCTCCGAAGCACGGAAGCGCTCATGTTATGATGCCACAAACGGTCACCCATCCGACTAGTGACCACTCCCGGTGTTGCTTAACATTAGTGACAGATATTGATCACTGAGAAGCATTGGGCTATGAGCGCTTCTAACCACTCGTTACTTTACCTATAACGTTAAAACAGTTAAAAAAACTTACAAGTGCTATCGCTCTAGCATTTGCGCGGCTATACGCAGTCAAGACGAGAACATTTGCGTCGACAATAAACAGCCACAGCATTCGTTCGGAACGGCACGCGTTCCGTATCAATCCGCAACCGCGTACGTCAAGGACACGCTCGCGATTGGTCAATACACCATACCGGCGTGTGTTATGCAAACTAATACAGCCTAACATTAAAATGTATCGTTACGTTACTTTTTCCATTGCGCATACGGGTCTTTCGATGTTATAAAGCAGGGGACGACGCAAAAGTACCTACTCTGTCCGTCTTTGTTATGTTTGAAGTGCAATTTAATTATCATCATCATAATCAGCCTATCAATCCACCACACGGGCCTCTCTAAAAGGACTTTGCTAAATTCGCCATTCGCCACGCTTGGCTGGCGATTACAGTTTAGCAACTTTCAGAGAAAAGACCGCTGCCCGATTTTATCTGGCAGTACCAGAAACCCATATGGAAAAACGAATTCTTTTAATATTACGAAAAGGTAGAATGAAAAATTGTCTCCTTTTAACTTTTGGTGTGTTGTGTCGCTTTCTTGTAAGTGTACAAGGCTTTGCAAAGAAACTAGGAAACAACGTAGGTATGCACCGCATATAAAGTTCACGGCTACTCACAATCGGCAATCATGTGAGACTGGCAACAGACAAAACAACGAATAAAATTATGTACACCAGTTACATGAAAACCAGTTAATGGAAGACATAGATAAGATAGTTTTATCTCAAAAACATATTTGGATATGGACCAAACACGATCCAAATAGGTAATACATTTTTTTTGTAATGAATTAGTTTAAATGGCTGACAATTATGAGCCCAAAACATCACGTTAGTTACAAACATGTTTGATCTACAGCCACATATTTTGTGATGGATAACCATCAATATACATCTTCTTTTCTACGTAAAAATAGCAAGCTCTGTCTCTAGGCTTGTCTAGGGTCCGCATCAATGGCGCAGCATAGGAATTATCAGTGCCAGAAACTACAATGATATTCTACCGGCATTGTATTATTGTCATAACTAAACCACTTTAGTCCGCTGATTCACCCAAGTTTTGTAAAAAAAATTATCCTAATTCCACTACCAATACTATACCAGAATACTGACGATTTATGTGCACATGGAAAGGAAATGAATGTGATAAAACTACCTATTTGAGACATATACAACCTAGCACATCTCAATTTCTTAATGTTTAGTTAATTATCAGTTACGCTACTTTTTGTCCCATTCTAGACTAGAAAAGTTTTAACTACTTTTTTTTTCAATCTGCGAAAAATACTGAGAGAGGAAACCGCAGTGTGCCCCATTCGCATGTACTACACCCTCTCACGTAGAGTGTACATACACACAAGAAAACAACAACATTAATATGCTTCCATCCTAGTAATTAATAGTGATGACTGTTCATGCGTATTTAGGTTTGGTACTCATGATGTTTTAAACAAACCTAGCTCAACAATCCGAAAATTAAACAATAAATAAATACATATGCAATGAATAATGTTGCTAATGTGGAAACTGGACACAAAACTTTTAACAGCAATCAACAATAGCATTCAACAAATATTCAAATAACCTCATTTGTTTTAGCGATATCAAAAACTTTTTTTACTGTAAGCAGAGAAGATAATAACGTCATAGTACAACACCAATTTGAATGCATTATTAAGAGGAAACACTACGGGCGAGAGAATTGAAAAATAGGTATTTGTAAAATCTATTGCTGTCGCGCAGTGCCAAACGCCTTCAACGCAGAGTGTGATAGAGACAACTGCTTCTTGGACCGAAAATACCTACTAAAAACACACCAAATCAACGTTTCGTAGTCCTTCGATTACTTTTCCAAAACTAGACCGATTTAAATACTTTTTTCATTAAATTTTAAGATAGGCTTTGGCCATGTTTGTATGTTTTCTTTTTTTTTTACTAAAATTTAGCTAAATTTGTTTTCTGTATGTTTGAACACAGCGGAAAATCTGGCGAATTTTTTCGATTTTGAGGGCTCATATCTTTTTTATTAATTAATTTATGAAAAAACAGAAAACAGAAACATGCTAATAGTAGCCATGAATTTTTGTAATAAAAATTATTGTTCTACTGGCTTTATCCAGGGAGGAAACAGGGGACGTTTGTATGGAAAAACGGCCCTTGTGTTTCCTCTTAAGGACATTAAAACTTTGATCTTAGATAACTTCGTAAATTTTGATCAATGGATAACTTAAATTGGTAACATTCCTTATCATAAGACACTTTTAGTCAGTGAACTAGGCGGCCCTTTCAGAATACGCTGCAGTTGTTCCGCTGCGTATCTCTATGCTGTGTTTGGGGCCCCAATTACGCCAGCCGCAATGCGCCACCTCGCACCCTTCAGATTTACTTTTCACCATTTAAAATAGACCAAGTTATAACAGCGATAGCGAGCTACACATTGTTACATTTACTTTTTGACTATAAATAATGGATACAACAAACTTCGATGGCGTAACCTTCAAGAGGTATACCGATCGTTGGTCATTAAATATTAATTCAAATATGCACTACGTCTCAAATGTGATGCAAGATGTTTTGGGCCTTTTGGCTATTTTTGGTAATGGTTCTATGAATTGGATTAGTAGTAATAGTATTCATTTTAGACCTTACACACCTAAGTCTTTAAGTAATGAACGAGAATTAAATACGTGAATATATCTTCCATTAAAAAAAAATACCGTTGTAAGCCATTCTTTGGCAGTGCAATGGGACTCTTAACCATCTGTTATGTTATTTTAGCATCACTTTCTTTAACATTAATTGTCTTGTCTTAAAGCTCTTCTTTGCATATGATGACATTTAGACAATCTTGCAGCAGTACGCACACTATTTTCATTTAACTTCTAAAATTCTGTTAGTCATCAAGGAAAGTAAATAAATTTGGTGCAACATTACAAAAACAAAATTGAATATGAGTGAGATCAGAAATTTGAACTCTTACAAACCAAAATTCATTATGTTCAAATTTATAAATGAAGTTTTGCAGTAACTTCAACTACCATCACCAGTTAAAATAATTCCACAATAGTGAGTGCTAGTTGGCGGCACTTTCACCACGTCTCGCACGATCGGAATGCTAAAAACTTACTCACGACTACAAGGTTCCCGTCGCCAGAGTTTTCTATGGCCAAGTGGAACAGAAAATATTCCTAGTCAGTTGGAATTAGAAATACTAGCTGGTCCACCAATATGCTGATATTCCACATGCGGGCAAAATCGGTGGAAAGTGTATTTTTTTACGATTTGGGTCATAATAACTGTACTTAGCATAATTACGTTATAATACAATTTGCAAATGCAGTCCTTCTTTTGCAAGGTCTGGGATTAAAACACTAAGCTACGAATACAACGTCACAAATTCACCCCGACCTAAATATTTCCACATTACACGTCTGTATAAGACGTGTGGCCACTATAGTTTTACTATTGCAAGAATAGAACCATGTAAATTCTTGTTCAGTGGCAATAAAAATACGAGGGCGGGTCAATAAGTCCGTGACTTTTTGAATTTCTGACCCCTTTACCGAAAAAGCAACACTACTCCTGGCAACAGGTATCTGTCAGTTGACTCCTATCAAAATTTGAACTTGCTGCGTCAGTTAGTTTGTGTCCGACAGCTATCTTTATCAAACTACCCAGTAATTTGAGGAATAAATGGAAAAAAAGTGAATTTCGTGTGCTTATTAAGCATTATTTTTTGCGAAAAAAAACCATTACCGAGACCAAGGCTAAGCTTGATAAATACTATGGGGACTCTGCACCATCGATTTCAATGGTAAAAAAGTGGTTTACTGAATTTCATTGTGGCCGTACAAGCACTGAAGATGCCGAACGTCCTGGACGCCCAGTTGAGGTCTCTACACCCGAAACAATCGAAAAAATTCACGATATGGTGTTGGCCGACCAAAGATTGAAAGTGCAAGAGATTGTGGAAGCCGTAGGGATCTCGCATGGCTCAGTGGTTTCAATTTTGAAAGATCACTTGGGCTAGAGAAAGCTTTCCGCAAGATGGGTGCCGCGTTTGCTCACAGTCGACCACAAACGCAATCGTGTAACAACTTCACAGGAAGGTTTGGCGTTGTTTAGTCGCAATATGGAGGAGTTTTTGCGCCGTTTTGTAACCGTGGACGAAACATGGATCCATCACAACACACCAGAGACCAAACAACAGTCAAAACAGTGGATTTCTAAGGGTGAATCGGCGCCAAAGAAGGCCAAGGTGGGTTTGTCAGCCAATAAAGTTATGGCGACTGTTTTTTGGGATGCACGTGGGATATTCCACATTGACTACCTTCAAAAGGGAAGAACAATCAATGGGGAATATTATGCCAACTTATTGGACCGCTTCAATGACGATTTGAAAAAAAAACCGACCTCATTTGGCCAAGAAAAAAGTTCTTTTCCATCAAGACAATGCAAGGGTGCATGTGCAGTTGCCATGGCAAAAATCCATGAATTGGGCTATAAATTGCTCCATTCTCCAGATTTGGCTCCGAGTGACTACTTTTTGTTCCCAAATCTGAAGAAATGGCTTGGTGGAAAAAGATTTGACTCCAATGCTGAAGTCATCTCGCAAACAAAGGCCTATTTTGAGTACCTCGACAAATCATATTTTTTGGAAGGGATAAAAAAATTGGAGAAGCGTTGGACAAAGTGTATAGAGCTCAAGGGAGACTACGTTGAAAAATAAAATGATTTGTTTATCAAAAAATCTGTGTTTTATTCCAAAAGTCACGGACTTATTGACCCGCCCTCGTAGCAAGCCATTTCTCGGTAAGTGTCGGCAAAGCGCTCCAAATTAAACGGCACGCTATGGTTTCAGATTTTTGTGCTGAAAGCTGTAGGAACATGTAGGTAAATCAAGATTATTGTAACTACATGGAAAGATTTCCATTAGAAACCACCCATAACACAGAATTCTTTAAGACCTATTATGATATAAATGCGATAAACTCTAAGAGATGAAATCAGGCAGAGCAGTAAAACCAAATGACAAATAACTTAAAATTAACATGGATAACTCAATATAGCCCATTCGCAATAGCATGTAATAGTTTTAGCATTACCTATACATATAGCGGTGTTAATACATGACGTCACAAAGTTCTGCGAAGTGTCTGCAACCATAATACAGTCGCGACAGGAAGTGCTCAGCAGTCTGATACAGCAATACGAGACATTGAATGCAGACTATGTTATTATTTACATACGCGACTTACTATCGACCGACATTCATTCAAACGGTTGTAGCGAGCGGTGTCATTGTAGATCTCTTAATGTGGACTTTATTGGTGGTTAGATTTGAATTGCTATGTAGTTTGCGAGTTCTGGCGTAACTAGAATGTACGTGAATCTCAAATCACAAATAAAAACTACACTTATTTATGAAAGAATTGTCCATACCGACCCACCAGACTTTAGAATTATTATATTCCGTGATCATGGCGCTAGCAACAGTATCGAAATATTAGAAACTCATAAAACACGATACTCATGGCGGAAATCTCGAAAATACCAACACGTATCACCTAAATTTTCGAAGACGAAATAAGTAGAATTATCGTTCGCTGATTCTTCTCTAAGAATCGGCTCAGGTAACTTGATCACTTGGCCGAGGCCTATAATTAAGCCTAAGCGGTGGCTAACCCTTAACAGGAATCGGAAGTAGAAGTGCTTTATTAGACTTTACACCCTACTTTAATATGCAGTCCAAAACCAACAATAAATTAAACATACCTACTAGGATTGCTCAAGAGTTAAATCGTATAGGTATCTACTTATTAAAAAATTTGACTGTTACAATGTCGTCAATAGTGCCACACCTTCCAGTATAGATGCGCATAGGATACGATACGGTATACTGACCGTAACAAGACACCGGCGCGTGCGCAATACTTACGTTCCACCAGACATACCACGCGTATCCACTGCCTACCGGTCGTGTTTGATTGGAAAACTGCGTATTACATTATTCAATATCCACTATTTGAAGGTTATCAAACCACTATCAGCAAATGTTATGCAAATTGCAATAATCAATATGATTTAACATAACGAGGACACGAATGACTGTCAACTATAAATGATAAAGTACTTTGATAAAACACTAAATACTAGCAAAATCTATTTGATTTCTGGGGCCTAATTCGCGTAACCGAATCGCAGTTCGATCGTGATTGAATTGGATGATTTTGACATTTAGCTCATACTAGAACTGTCAAAAACCTGTCGTTCAATTACGATTGTGATACGAATTGGTTACTCGAATTAGGGGCCTGTACACGATCAGGATGTCTAGTTAGTAAATGACACCAATCTAAGCAAGGCCTGTACTATGAAGATTACACACCAGATCAACATACAAATACTCAAATATTATAAAAATATTTACGATAAACAGGAAAGATTGTTTTTTACAGTCACGAAAACAAAACAATTGTAACAGACGGTCAATTATGAAATGAATACAATTAAAATACCGCATCCAAAGTTGTGTCACATTCACATAACATCGATGTACACATCCGTCGTCATGGCTTCCGATCGCAGTCCGGTCATCAGATATCAGTCTTGGTTGACCACTAATAAAAATGGATTGCTACTGTTATACTTTTGATGGGTTGGATTTAGTGCTTTATAGTTTACTAGCCTATGCCCGCGGCTTCGCTCGCGTTAAATTCGGGTTAACAATAAAATTTCACTTCCTCTTAAGCTGTTGGAGGCGGATTTCCAAAAAAAAAAAAAAATGCTCGATTTTTTTGTTACCCACAAATAGTCCGCATACCAATTTTTAGCTTTCTACCTTAAAAAATTGCGAAATGCTGGATACAAACTTCCCCCTCAATTTTAGGGAAGTGGGGGTTAGCGAGAGACAAAAAGTAGCCTATGTCACTCTCGATCCCTTCAACTATCTGCACTTAAAAATCACGTCAATTCGTCGCTCGGTTTAGCCGTGAAAGACGGACAAACAAACATACACACACACTTTCCCATTTATAATATTAAGTATGGATGTTAATAATATAAGAGATAACCATTAGAGAAGAAACTACGGCGACGTCTTACAGAGCATTTGAATAAATTCATAGACACAAACTATGTCTTGGTAGCACATTTGGAAAGGGCAGTCGAACGGTTAACGAATAGTTGCCAGTTCAAAGGCAGTTGATTTTATTTCATCCTAATACTCATATTTTCAAATTCAAATGTACCATACCATGCTAAACTCCTGAGAACATGCTAATCAGATAGATTATTCTCCCGTTCATATAATATAACTCCCATTCAAGTGATAGAAAAGGTGGTGAATAATTAGACAAAAAATTCATGAGTGACGTGAATACTGGTTAGATCCTGAGCGCCTTCTGACTCTGAGGTCTTGTTCACCAACACTGATAACGCAATCATGTCCGGTTGCATAGATAAAATAATGCTCTAATTAGCCAAAGATTAGCTCTCGCGACATGCGTGATGGATCGCAAGGCGTCTTTCTGAGAAGTAATCAAGGGCATGAGAAAATCTTATGTGCAGTTCTAAGAGATCATCGATGCTCTTCCTGGTACGCACTCTATCTGTGCCATGAAAAATGTTGTGTTTTTGTGACTTTTTGTAGTGACTTGCTAAGTATGTTAATGTTCAATATACCAGCCCATGCCAATTAAAGCTTTCCAGTACTAATCTTTGTGACTGTGACAGACGGACATGGCGAAACTATGAGTCTTGACTACGGAACCCTTCCTTCTTATGTACAGACGATATAGCACATAATGTTACACACGGGCTTATTATTTTTGAGATTTTGACCAAAAATGTATAGCCTGATGTGCAGCAACAGACAAAGGCCTATCCTATCTAGCTAAATGGAGCGCAATGAAACTCTTAAAATCGTGATACCATGTAACCTTTATTACAACTTTTATTCTTTTTACGGCCGGTCCTAATAACCCACCTATCTTCGGTTTTGGAATATCGGAGATAGAAAACAATTTCTGTCTTTGTTTCTCCGGACGGCAAAAGCAGAGATAGAAACTGTTTCCTATCTCCGAAATGTCAAAACTGGCGATAGACAGGTTATTAGAGCCGGCCGTTATTATTCAGTATAACGATCGTTAAAATGAACGGATATAAAATTCGTACACCATAAAATAATGTTTCTTTATTATAAGGGAGCCAGCAGTGGGCGTTGTTTGATAGAGATGATGATAATGATAAAACATTTTAAATGGTTCCCACTAGTATACTGATTTAAACATCCATGGTCACCATGCGCCATGCTTCAGTGCCCAAATATCTGAAACTCATAAACACTAAGGTACATGGTCTATTAAACCCCGTATCAATTTACTCTAGTGGTTTCCACTAGTTCTGAAATATGATTCGTAAGAGCAGATCCTCAATCTAGCAACCCGAATGGGTTTGGGATGGGTTATTATTGACCCAAACCTTAACTCGGTTAAATTGTCATATTTACTCGCGTTATGAATATCATACCTACCTCGGCTAATCTAGTGAGCTACATTATTGCAAGGGAGCATTGACTGCAGATAAGTCTACGTTATTTGCCGTCTAACTAAAGCCTTAACTTTCGCCTGGGACATTAGGTAACTTTTTATATTAATGACATGACAGCACTATTAATTCGCCATGTTTATACAGTTATGTAGCTAAAACAAGAAAGTACTAAATATCAAAACATTTCAGATACTATCGTTGCGAAATTAATAGTTGAATTCGTAATCATAGCTAAAGACAGACCAGTATTGTATGATTCTGCTCATACTTTTGTTTCAATTCAAATGTATCATTACATTCTGCTATAACTTAACAAAAGTGTTACAAATAATGTAGGTCAGTTTTTATAGAAATTACTAGTATCGCCCCAGAATAGTGTTTGATTTCGACGTCCTAAATAACATTGTCGTCAAATATGGCGAGGTTGGAAAAAAAAGTAAAGAAATAAATTTTATCGATCTATTTTTAATTTTTATTTTCCAATGTGTTTAATACTTACTATCCTATTCCCGACAAAGACAAATCCAGAAACACCAAAATCATAAAAATCGGTCCCGCCGTTATCGACTTATGTGGTGTAACTAACACGACTTTCTTTTATATGCCGCAGGGAAATGAGGATATCAGGGATTTCATGAAATCCCTAGGGATATGACGAAATCCCGGAAGATGTCGAATATTCTTGTTTATTACGTCTTCTTACTAAAAGTATCTAGTAATATGACAAAATACCAAATTATCGTCAGTGATATGTCGTTCTACTAAACTAAATCTAGTAAAATGTCAGAAAATGGATACTGCCGAATAAAAATCGAGCCATGCATTTCTCCCGCTCGCTCTAGTAGGTACCCATAGGAGTATTAGTGGGAGCGAAACAAATGCGTCGCCCGAGCTGGAGCGGCTCGTGTTACATTCTTTTACTAACACTGGTGGTTTTAATACCATCATTTAGAGGCGAAATATTGCTTTTAGTGACTAGTGGATTTATCGAGTGGTTTCTAATAAAATTCAATTTCAACTAAAAATACGATGGCTCAGTCACAAATCACTTGTACATTTTAAAAGTTAATATGCCAGGTGGTAACCATTCCAGGTATGTAACAATGAATCCAATGGCGCCCATTCATGTCAAAATTGTAATCAGCCTGTGTCTACAACAGTATTATTTATTTCACTACATTTAGTTTAGTGAAATGACATATCTCTGACTTTGTATTAGTATTTTGTCATATCACTAGATAATTTTAGTAAAAAGACGTAATAAACAAGAATATTCGACATTTACCGGGATTTCGTCATATCTCGAGGGATTTCATGAAATCCCTGATATATCCTCATTTCCCTGCGACATATATATTGATAATTAATGTGATACTGTTAAAATCAGTTAAAATCAGTTTTATTTCTGCAAATAGGCCCCAGGAGGCGCTTTTACACTGTGTACTGTCCAACACGATTTTGACATTATAATTTTATTCGAAGCTCTGTTTTGAGATTGAATCGTGAGAACCGAGTAACCACATGGCCTTCCTGTGTTTTTTGTGCACAATATCATGACGCCAATGATCTAATAACTTAACCAGTAATCCTGCAAAATAATTTAATTCGGCTCAGAAGAGAAATACCTACTCAACCTTTTGCTGACGTAACTTGTCCAAATTACCTCAAAAATATAGGTTTTGTACTTTAGACACGGTAATTTGATTATACTACTTAGTTATCTAGGACGGAAGATTCTCCCGATTTTCAAACGGTTCAGACCTATTCTACTAGACGAAATTAATTTCACCCTTCGTTGACTTGCTCATCCATACAAAAAAGTTGGAACTGTGGTACAAAATCCCAACGCTATTCAGACGGGATGAAAGCAACAGGAAGTATTTATACATATAATAAACCTAACTTAACCAATAATTTTATATCCATAGATTTTTATATTCTACGCTTATGGTTATATCTCTGTTCATCACGCGAGAGATAATGAGTATCAATTAGTGAGGTGACTTAACATTTGTTGGAAGATAAAATACTAGCTCGGTCTGCAACTTAAGTTTTGACCGAGTGGAATTTCGTTATATCGCGCTTCTTTTCCTACGATAGCATTTGAAACTTTAGTAATCGATATCTCTATACAAAACTGAAAAATTAGTAAGCCCAAGCTTATCCTCATCATTTGACTCTTCTAAGGAACGTTTTTTGTGATACCTCCTGTATATTCTACAAAATCAGTTAAAATCAGAATTATTTATGCAAATAGGCCCCTGGAGGCGCTTATACACGTCCCAATATTTAAACCTACCACTGCTTCGGGACAGGTTTTCGAACTATCTCCATATCACAATTCATCTAGGTTCAGCGCTTTAAGAACGAAGCTTAAAAAGGAAGAAGATTAAAACAAAATAAAACCGGATGAAAGCCGCAATCATCTCATCACTTGCACCCACTCGGTCGCGGTCTAGAAGACCCGCAAAGCGAATTCAATACACCCACCCGCTTAATATACAATTTGTCGGTTAATAAATTGCTTTTAAACGAGATCATTCGGTTGACTTAATAATATTTATAAAAATATTAAATACCTGTTTCACGCGGATGATAATTATGCACCAATATAATTGTTCGAAATTTACTGTTTTGTAGAGAAAACTTGTTTGAAAGCATTAGCGTAATTAATTTAAAAGCTGTAAGTATGTTTCCAATTCATCAAGATATTAAATTCGAACATTTTAAATTTTAATCATCTTTTTGTAACTGTAGGAACGGTGACGCGCTCTCCATTCATGCTGACAATGCGATTTAAGAGTAAAATACTTCCGAATTAATAAAATTAACGGAGACCATATATGCATATGAAATCATATATGCACACATAATTAACTTAATAATACTAATTCTACAAGAAAAAGTAGAAAATTTGGAATTCGCAAAAATATAAAAAGAAGAGCTGAAACGTATTAGCAAAATTCTGAAGTATCATGCAGGAAAATCCGCCAGCCTGAGCTGGAAATGAAGTTGCATGACAAGCGGAATTCGAGCAATACATCTGACAGAGCCCGACATAACGAGAAAGGCTACAATAAATCTGCGGAAAAATTGTGTAACTAGAAGCATCCAGAGATTTGTTTAGTAAAAACTTGCTAGAACGGGTTGAAATTAAAGGCTTTTTCGCAAAATGTCTACTTCGCAAAATGTCTCCCAGTCGTAAAATGTCGCTTTCTCATAATGTCTAACCAGTAACCCTGACAAGGGGTGTAGCCCTTATGATTTTTGCTTAAATCCAAAAATACAAAGGTGATTTATTAGCGATTGGGTTGATTAGCGATTATTGCCAATAATCGCTAATCAAGAGAGAGATAAAAGATACTTCGAACTGTTTCCGACGATCCTACCCTCTACCAGGCGTACCATTATGGTAAGATGGTTATGTCAGATTCAAACCGGGTTTAACTTCTTAGTGTCCGCCTCAACCACGACATCGCTAGTAAGAATGCTCGCGCTCTACTTATAACTAAAATTATCAAATACCATGTGTCAGATAAGAGTGACTTTGGCCTATTGTTCCATTTATTGTAAGAAATTTCTAAGGTAAGAATGGTTAAACTGTCATTAACTTCCCAATATTTACAACTGAGCTACTTACACTGGTGTTCGTGTTACGCTGCAGATTACTAGCATAATAGATTAATGCAAATATAATATTGAAAACTGAGATAGTATTATTTCGATATGATAGCTACAGGATATTCGATACGTAAAAAACCGCCCGGTCATCATCTGCTATCTATAAGGCAAATAAATTGTAGAAGGTTTTATAAGAAACACTGTTTTTATCATTTGTCAGACGTATATAAACTGAAAAAGTTCCGGGAGCCAGAAAAATTTCTTATTCAGTTGTAAAAATTCAAATATAATTTTGTCGAACACCAACTTCCACTGTTTTTTTTTCTTGCTTAACGGAGGTAGATCTCCATTGCTTTTCTCGATAAGCACCATTTAAATACACAAGTTTATTAATTAAATCAAATCTTTTTTTTTTCATGTATGACCGTGCAGAAATTGCCTTACTACCTCCTCGTCGGTTGTCAAGGTATATAAATTAAAAATGCACCATCCTAATAAAATAATATATCCTTTTTTCTAAAGACCTACCTATCCTGTCTACAACTTGGCACACAAGAATTTGTGATGAATGAAGCCACAAAAAATATAATATACCTACATATACCAAAGAAAAATGAAAATGAACACCACAATTGAACGAACAATCAACGAAGTCTCAAAAGTATATAGGTACTTTCATTTACTTTTTAGTTTTCTTTCCATTTCTTTGTTTGTGAAAGTTTTTCATTTCAAAATGTTTTCTTACTTTGCAATTCATTTCAGAACAATCAATTACAATTTCGTCGTAGCAAAATAGAAATAATAAATATGAAACAAAACAATAGACTATCCAGTTCTGCCAAAGGAGAACGGGTATTCTGGAATAATGAAAACAGAAACTTTTGTCTGCTTCGGGAATAAAAATACAAGTGTCTTTCATACGGATATAACAATGAATACGTGAAGGGTAGCGAAATTCTATAGCTATTTGGCAAAGGAAAACTTCAAACAATAGAAATGTGGAAATATAGGGAAAATTTATTAGCCTATTTAAAATATGTATATGTACATATTTGGATGAATAGCGAGGCGAGGGATACAATGACAGTTCATATGCATAAAATAAAATCGGCCAAGTGCGAGTCGGACTCGCGCACGAAGAGTTCCGTACCAAAAAGGCAAGACAGACGGACAGACAGCGAAGTCTTAGTAATAGGGTCCCGTTTTTACCCTTTGGGTACGGAACCCTAAAAATGAAAAGCAGCAGTAACAACTAAAATCCTAATTATGATAGTGATAAAACCACACTAATTAGAACAGCGCAGTAGACTAAGTAAGTAGGTATTTACACTTTCTTTCTTTTGTTTATAGCAAAAATGACGTACGTGTTGAGAATATGAAGTCTTTAGACAATTGAATATTATAGGACAGCCTGTCTTACAAATATGCATGAAAAAAATACATGCACTTTTGTTCATAACTACTATTGTTGAGTAAAACAAATGTTAGTCCAAAGTGAAACAAAGTTAGTGAACTATAAAATTAATTTAAAATATCGATTACTCATACAATTGGATAAAGAAAAATTTACAGCAGCAAGATCACATTTCATTATACTAATAACTTTATGCGTTATGCTTTGCACATAGGATACACTTTTTCAAATGATTGAGTGTAATATCCTTATCAACCCATAGTTGCAGGCGTGCCCATTTTGGTTTTACACATCACCAGATATGATCAATAGTGAAGGTAGTAAAATACTAGTGAGAACTACAAGAGATGTTGTGAAATCCGTAGACCAGTCTCGAAGTTAAACGGCATATATCATGGTCTAGCTAGCTACGACCAACTCTTTGTTATCGCTAATGTCATTACGAGCGGAGTAACAAACGCGCCCTCCGATAACCGGGCCAATGTCGACTGTATCGAAGAATCGTTTAGCACGCTCTGAATACGACTAATGACGATACAAAACACAAATATCGAGTGACAACAACCCAACAGAACAATGGTGATCCGACAACACAACGTGTAACATTAGATAATGGCGCGTCGGAAACAAGAAATTACAGCACAGCGTCTGTTCAAAATCGGTTAACTATTTTTTAATAAAAAGTTATACGGTATTGTATTTAGAACCAAAATTGCAGACTGCCTAAAGTTTTAATCGTTTTGTCTAGTAGCAAGAATTTACGACTTTCTTTTTTGAGTGTCAGTAAAATACTGATGACCGACTGCTTTTCTTATGTACTCGTATGTATTTTTGAACCCAAAGAGGCAAAACAAGCCAGTTCAAAACACCCAAAAATTATCATTTACCGTATTTTCCAAACAAAGAACATTGCTCCTAATTTCAATAATTTAATCCAATGTTTCGAGATGATAATAATTTGCATGCCAAGCATTAGGCGAGAAGTTTAACTCGTTCTAGGTGGCTTACTGCAGGGCATCACGAGTCAACTAGCCATTTATCATTCTACATAAGTGTTATATCCCCGCCATGACTGGAAGGCTTCAGGACCGAGAGGAGGGGTGCCGGAAGGCCGACCGCACGCATGCGTGCCACCGACCCGATCGATTATGTAACAGCCCACCCCAGGTTCCTTTTAGAGCCTAAGCATACTTTTAAAATATGCGGCACAATATATTTTGAACAAAAGCCATGTTGGATGCATTGATGATATGGAATTTCCAGGTACCTGGGAACTTCTGTTTCGTCTCCATAGACACATACATCATTCAAATATTCCTGTAAAGGAAACGTGGTCTTATTGAATGTCTAAGGTAGTATTACTTTCAACACGTAAATTACCATGTCTTTATATTTATGGCAGTAAAGGAGAATATATGTATGGCAAGAGAAATCTCGAATAGTTGACCTCTGTGAAGATTCAACAAATTCAGGCCATTGATTGAGAAAATCTTTCGGTTCTTACGTTTCTTCATGCTTTACGAAATTATCTGGTCTGTCGACTGCGATAAATCTACTTAGCCGTCCGTATTCACGCAAGACGTAGAAGAGGCGACATCGTTCTGATAAACAGAGTTATATCGACAATTTGATAAAAATAACTCTGGCCCTAGTATTCTAGTTAGGTATTTTTAAGGAAACCTGTCGTGGGAAGATAGAAACCTAACACAAAAATAATAAAGTCTTTTAAAACCCAGCATTTGCAACACAAGTGTTGTTTTTGCCAGTTTTTTGCATAGATATGCTAAATAGGTCGACGTCAGCAGATTGATCTATAGGGCCCATTACAGATGCAGTATGCGTGTACTACGGGGAGGCCGTTGAACTCTGCAGAACTTGCAGCTGACATTCGCCACCAAATGCCAGCGCCTTCGCACGGATGAAGGGATTAGAGCGGCCGTTCTGAATCTTAAAGCCACGACGACCGCCGTTGCGACATCCGCGGTTAGGGATTTGCAAGTTCAGTCAGTCATCGTTTTTCCAAGTCAGGCAAGTGGATATACATCGAGTTAGTTTTCCAGTGGTTTCAACTTCTATATTAGAATATTTTAGTAGACATGGTTTGTTTTTGACTTCTCGCAAAATTGAAGGGGTTTTTGACTCTCTCGGGAATATTCTGTATGATGGACACGTTCATTGCTTTACCAACAGACTTTTGAAATCCCAGGAGATACCTATCTGGTTCTGCGTGTTTGTTGAATTCGTTGACTTAAAACACTATAACCTACATGTGAATGGCTAACATTTGCGTTACAGTGTGCACACTTGACTATCACTGTCTCTGTGCGAGCGCACCAAATGAGGTCTGTGTGCTAGACGAGAAAGGTGGGTTCAACGCCCTTGGTGATATAACAGCGTTTCGGCAACCATGCCGGCCGCGTAACACTCGCGAATCTCCCTCCGGACACCACCGCGAGACATGAGCGGGGGCGGAACTCTGATTTAGGTTAATTTATCATAGCGACGACTATTTTGCTGCTGATTAAGTATTGTTTTGAATACTTTTTTACATTTTACAATAATACCCCCCTTATTACTTTATGCACCATAGGCTTTTTTTCATCACGATTACATTATTTATAGAATTGAAGACTATTTATAATTATAAATATTGTTACTTATATTTTAGTTAAAGTACATTGTATTTAATCAAGTTACAAACAGCAAACAAAATATAAAATAACAATAGCTGCGTGCGGTGAGACTCGATCGATTCCATAACCGGATATGCTAATTATTACATAATACATAAGTTATATAAATTGCTCTTTCTAATGAAGTGTTAGTATTGGTTTCAATCTAAAAAAAAATACCAGATAAATAAAAAAGAAATCCAAAAACGACCAGAAATACTAAGAATATCGGAAAATTATGTTCTAAACACCCAATCTCTGAGCCCCTAAACATCCAATCTTTGAGCCCCAACAGAGCATCACTATTGCATTGATGGAACTGAGTCTTCAGGGTCGGCCCTTATCATGGGTGTCCCTCAGGGATCAGTATTAGGACCCTTGCTATTTTTAATATACATTAACGACCTTCCATATTATATGTATAATCTTTGTGAGATGGTATTGTTTGCAGATGACACTTCAATAATTTTTAAAATTAAGAGGGGCGAATTATCATTTGACGATGTTAACAATACCCTCTCTAAATTATTGCATTGGTTTGCTACTAATAATCTTTTGCTTAATGCAAGAAAAACAAAATGTGTTAAATTTACTTTGCCTAATGTAAGGTTTTCCGCCACAAATGTTATTGTAAAAGATGAGCCATTAGACACAGTAGACTCCTCTACCTTTTTAGGTATAACTGTAGACTCTCGACTGCAATGGGGTGCTCATATCAGGTCTCTGTCTAGAAGACTTAGTTCTGCTGCTTATGCTGTGCGAAAGATAAGACAATTGACTGATGTTGGAACGGCAAGATTAGTATATTTTAGCTACTTTCACAGTATAATGTCATACGGTATTTTGTTATGGGGCTCAGCGGCAGATATTGAGTCTATTTTTATATTGCAAAAACGTGCTGTGCGGGCTATTTACGGCCTTAGACCCCGTGACTCTCTAAGAGAGCTATTCAAAGAGATCAACATACTAACAGTTGCATCTCAATACATTTTCGAAAACATTATGTACGTCCGTAAAAACCTCGAATTTTTTGTCAAAAATAGTGACGTACACAATTTCAATACCCGAAATAAAGATAAACTTGCCGTTCCAGGATTCAGACTGCGAAAAGTAGGTAATTCGTTCATGGGAAATTGTATCCGTATTTTCAACAAATTACCACTATCAATTGCTGACCTCCCTGTACATAAATTCAAATCATATATCAAAGTTGTTTTAATGAAAAAGGGCTATTACACTATTGATGATTATATAAATGATAGGAACGTTTGGCTTTAAATTGTATCAGCTCGCACTGGCATATATCTTATGTAAACATGTTTATTTAAAAAGAGGCTGACAATAGTGACCGAGTTTCTTGCGCTGCTTCTTCTCGGCACTAGCCCACATTTGTCCCGAAGCAGTGGTAGGTTAAATATTGGGACGTGTAAAAGCGCCTCCAGGGGCCTATTTGCAGAAATAAAACTGATTTTAACTGATTTTATCTATCATTTTACAAACCTGGAAGGGATTACAGAATACCACAAACGTAGACGACTCGAAACTGTTCAATTGACGCGTTTTTCTTAAAATAGGAACCACGTGGGCCGGATAAGAGGTTATCTCACTTCACGTCTCCATAGATCCAACGGACTTGCCGAGCCGTGCGAGTGCCACAAACTCGCGCAATCATTCCGATAAGGTGATTCAGTAGCAAAGTTTAATCTGACGTCGCCTGCTAAGTCAGATCTATGTATGTACGAAGAGTTATTCAATAGATAAAGAAAACAGTACGAATCAGTTCGTTGCGAAGCGACATACCTTTGACGTAATTAATAAAAGATGTCTATTTATGGAAATCCCAGACGAAAACCTAATTGCGTCAGATGAGGTCATAATATCATATATTATGTCGTAAAGGGAAAACAAATTTCGAATTTTCTGAAGCATTATTTAAACCAACAAGCTGGGTATGATCTATGCCTCAATATTTTCTGTCACTGTCTTGTTTGCATCTTGGATATGGGTTTTAATATACAACATCTGTTATACCTACATTCTTATAAATATAATGGCCCAGATTAATTTCAATACCAAAGTACTAATATTAAATTTACGATAAAATCATGGTATGATATTGAAGCAAACGTAGTAATCCGTTAAAAGCGGAAACTCCAAGAAGCCTCATATTCCTTTTACGTTGGTCGTTATATTTGGTTCCATGTACAATGCTCATCATGCTCAGCACATCAGACCATAAATTTTTGTTGCAAAATCACATCTTTTACAATGGCATAAATCAGATGTTCTAGTGTTTAGCTTGAGTGCTGTCGTCTGTAAACTAGCCGCTCTGACAAACATCAGGCCGCTGTGTGATGAAGCGGGCGTTGTATCTCGATATATGCAATTGGTCGCGAAATGGCGATCGATCGAGCGGGCGCGGGGTGCACTTACCCCTTGCACCGCTGTATTGTGCAGTATCAGGAAACTGCCACTATATTTATGTAGTGATACTATCTGTTCTGTATTGTATCAACCCATGTGAAACGCTAGTACCTGTATAGAACATATGTATTTAGAGGACAGTGTAGTGTAGGTGCCATGTGCCAGGTAAAACTATTTTATGCCTAAAGCAATTAACCCCTCCGTCTAAATGAGTCTTCAAACATAGCGTGTTGTGTGGTGTCGGCACATTAGAAGAATATCATCAGCTCTTCTCTAGCTATCGTGGTCGTAAGAGGAGACTATAGGATTACTGGCAAAATTATAGTTTAAAAAACTAAAAACAACGCTTTTAAAACAGATTGAACTATAAAATTAAAAATAAAACTGTAGTAATCAATTGAAAAATTCATATTATTGTACAAAAGGCGTGGGGTGTTTGTTATGATATCCACAGTTATAGTAAATTATTGATAAAATATTTACAACAATCTAAATCAAGCCCCCCACGCTTTTTGTACAATAATATGAATTTTTCAATTGATTACTACCGTTTTATTTTTAATTTTTTAGTTCAATCTGTTTTAAAAGCGTGTTTTTTTAGTTTTTTAAACTATAATTTATTTTTTACTTTTTAGTTTAATTTATAAGATTTGATTCCTTCTTTATCGACTGTAAGTCCAAAGCTATGCAGGAATCGTAATTGATACAGATCGCGCGCTAGCTCTATCTCTTTTACTCCCTCTTACAGAGGAAAACTGGGAAACTGTTATTAAATTATTGCATTGTCATCGGTCCTTGATACGTGTGCAAAGTTTTAAATTAATCAAACTTCTAGAAATTGGTAAAAAATATGCTCAAAGATTCCATTACATACATACATTCATACATAGATATAACTCAAGCTAATAAAAGCGTGGTAAAAAGTCGGGCTGCGTGGAGTGAAATACTGGTTACAATGATGATGATGGTGACGATCTTGATTATACATCAAAAAATTTTTTTTTAAATTTATTGAGCCTCGCGATGCTTGAGGTACTCACTGTCCAAAGAATGTAATTCTGAGTTGGAATGACCACCTCAAATTAAAAGAGTAAATAGTTACAACAATAATTTTATCAGTATAATGTCTGTGGCTGTCGCGACATCTTTTTCACTTATTGATTGCGTCAATTAATATTTCTCGTTATAGGTACCTTCAGTTTATAAAATTAACATATATAATTATTATAACGATTATTGTTGCGAGTGGTGTGAATGAAGGACAAGTCGAGTCAATGTGTCAACTTTCACGCCAACATTAAAGGTTATTTCCATAGTTTGAATATTTACACTGTCTGAACTTTGTTTGCCTGACTCGACCAATAACCAAACAAAATAATTCAACTTGAGTTGTAGTAATCAGTATTTATCCTTTTATTACGATTATAAACTTTAGAATTGGGTTCAGAGGTAAACGAATTAATGTGTGCATCAAAAAAACAGCACTGTTGAAAAAATAAAAAACATTGAATAATCGACAGCGCTATTTATGGTCCGTGTCACATGACTGCAACGATTTATTAGATTTAGTAGTTTACTGAGAATTACTATTTTGACTTCCATTTCATTTTTTTTAAATTGTCTTTTTATGGCGTTTGAATAGTGATGGCCAGCCAGCCTCTGACCTCCGTCAGAGGCTGACCATCACTGTATTCAAACGCCTTGACCCTGAAAGTTGATCTCCGTCAAGAGACATGTTCAGATAATCAGCAAAGAGGATTAATCTTGACAGTACGAAGAGGATAGCCCAGCGGCACGGGAGCGTGAGCGACGTCGACGGTTGGTAGGTTTAAATATTGGGACGTGTAAAAGCGCCTCCTGGGGCCTATTTGCAGAAATAAAACTGATTTTTAACTGATTTTTTTGACGATCAGATAGTATAAATACTGAATTTTAAAAAGCTTTTGGCAAGTGTCGAGCACTAAAAGCTGTTTAATCTAAATGAAATAAATTGGCTGCCAGTGGAGTTACGTAAATCGGCTAGAGAGGTTAATTTGATTCATTTGTGCTGTTATGGAATATATTGATTGCTCAGCATTTATTGGATCTAGATTGTTAAACGGCAATTAAAAATGTTACTTCAGATAAAAATCTATGGTGCCTTACAATTTCAAAACATTTCATTGTTTCTGCAAACAGGACCCAGACTGTTTAATAAAAATATGTTTTCAAAAAGACATTTATTTAAGAGTATAACAGCCCTTTTTATTTACCATATTATATTACTTTACTTTATGTACGATTTAAGTTCAATTTTAAGGAGTTATTGAATACGTTAATGTAATCTCCCCATATCCAAATTTCACACTTGACTTATTCTGAAACCTGAAACGGAAATTCTTTGTCTGGTAGTGAAATGGTGTCTGTTATTAAGGAAACCCATGTCAGTATAATAACAGATAAAATGTATAAAAACAAATAAATGTGGACAACATCACCATACGTCGTTTTGACCTCAAAGTAAATATTTAAAGCAATTTTTTGGGTGGTACAATGTGGGAATCGGTGACAACGAACGTACCACTAACACCCCGGAGAAAATCCAAATTTCGGGACACGAACCCCGGACCTCGAGAGCAGGCGAAACCTTGGAAACTGGTGTATACGCCGCCCCACTACGGAGATCGTCGATCAAAATGTACCAAATCCATTGCATTGGATCAGCGTACGTTTGAAGACTTTCCCAGACGCGTCGCACAAAATCGCTAAGGGTAAGCACTCGCTCAGATAGTAAATAGGTTATTGGATTTATGCTCCCCGCGCCTTTGCATTATAATCATGTCTGCACAGACTATATCACACAGATTTATTACATTTTACGCAAATGGAGGCACCCACGCAGAATACTTATTTTATTTAAAGACTAGCTAGCTGTATCCAGCGACTTTGTACGAGAAGAGACGCTATATAGTAACGTACGTGCTCTAGTCTCTTCGGGACAAAATTCATCCAGATGCGATCAGCTGATCTGCGGCCTTAGACAAGTGGCTTTCTAATATCGTATACGCTAGACGAATAGACAACAAATGTATGAAAATGACATTAACAAACAGTTGATCTATCGTAAGCTTATGTCATTTTCATACATTTGTCATCTATTCGTCTAGCGTAAACGATAATAAAAAGCCTAAGCCTAATGGCCTAAGGCCGCTGGCGTGATTGAGTCACAGTTGATGGGGTGTCGTGTGGTGTTGGCACATAAAAAGAATAGAACCAGGTACCACTTCTCTTTCTTCTTCTTCTTCGTGTCGATGACGAACTCTGTCATATCTTACAGGCCCAGTACTCTGCCACTTTGATGGCATTATCCGTGGCCTCCATTAGCTCCCCGTGAGTGCAAGTAGTCGGGCACGCGGGGCAAGATGGTAAATGGGCCATGGTCTGCGGATTATAACCGCACTGGCACCGCAGGTCCTGGCCCTGCGAAAATCCCCACCTGAAGCGATTTTCTTTACTCCGGCCGACCTGACTTCGGAGCCTGTTAAGAGCCTTTCCATGTCGGCCTCGGCAGCTTGTGTCCAGGCGGAAAACTTTCCGATATCGGAACAAAGGGTGTAGGCAGTGAGCAGGAGTTTTGCCATAGACTTTGTCTTACTTGAGAGGCGTCACCAGAGACCGGCTCGACACACTTTATAAAACTTTTTTGACTTCTGAGTCGCTGTGGCACGGAGTGGTACTCGTGCATTGGGTGTCGAGCTTCAGTCTCGAGCTTGACCCTCTCGATAGAGCTGGACACGGTTCTGCGAACATCTGGAGATGAGATTCCGGTCAGCGGATACAGCATTTGTACCGGTGTCGGCTTGAGACAGCCAGTAATTATCCGGCACGTTTCATTTAACGCTGCATCCGCCTGTTTAGTATGAGCGGAGCGTGCTTTTCTTCCATTAGGTTTCGTATGAGGCGACACTAGAGTCTTCTCTCGAACATTGGCTCAATTAGGATCGTCAACCCGCCAGCCAAGAGAAATTCTGCTTATGGAGAGGCCTGTGGCCAGCAGTTGGCTGATTGATGTGGTGTAGTAATGATATTTACTATAAAAACAGTAGAAGTTAGTCTTTTGTTTTTGCTATCCATAAAACCCTATCTATAATATGGGAAATGATTAGATTCCATTGATTGTAAATTATTATGCTAATGAGAATGAATCATCTATTACAATAAGGTATATTTTTAATTAATTATATTTTTATATTTACAACATGAGAATAGTAACTTAACAGTGATCAGTTCATTAGTAATTGTAAGCAATAATAAGTTTTGTGTTCAAAATCAATTATCTTTTTAGCAACCCCTATTTCTGACTAAAACACGATCCCTTAACAAATAGGTAAATAACATACATACATACATACACTCATGCCTTTTTCCCGGAGGGGTAGGCAGAGACCATATCTTTTCACTTGCTACGATCCTTACAGACTACTTTCGCTTCATCCACATTCATTAATCTTTTCATACACGCTCGCCGGTATAGGGTACTCTTGGTCCTGACCTTTCTTTAGAACTTCCCCGATTTGATCGAGATAAGTTCGTCGAGGCCTTCCCCTTCCAACATTTCCATTCATACTCGCCATATAGATATATTTATGGGAATACATAAAATTTATACTTGCATTTACAAAAAAGTCTCTATTGTGTTCTTTTATTGGATTTGGATTCCAATAAAAGAAATACCGGTTCCACTCTTTGAAAAAAATATTGGTTTTTAACTTATGAGGGTTGTTCAACTATAAAGGTCTCAAAAGGTTGATACTGACAATATTAACAATTGTCACAGCAGTGAAACAGCCATACCATTAACAATTTATGCAATACTACTGCTCCACCTTAGAATTTTTCAGTGGAATTTGTTTATACCACACTCTCTAGAGAATCTCATAACCCCTTGAATGTGGGTAATTCCAGACACAATAGAAATCAATTGTTATATAGATCAAATCTGCTCCTAAACAGCCAACCGGTAAAAATATTTGTATATTTCTTTACCAAATAAGAAATTATTGTTTTTTCATACATATCATCATTATATAACTACTGATATCATTTTCATGCTTTTACATGTAAATTTGTAGGATAGTAACTACTGAATATCTATATTGTTTATATTGTGTCCTATCTCGATTTATTCCCCCTAATTCTTTTCAGCGGTTAACCCTTTGCCGCTCGGTTATTCCAGCGTTAAAGCTTAAAAAGGTAGCGAATTAAAAAAATAAGAAATTCTCATGACTAACGGTCACACAATAAAGTAAAGAGTTTTTTTGAAATCAGCCCCTATTGAATTTGAGATGGTATTAGGCAAAGTTAGAGCTAAAACTCCAACATATAGCCTGAAATTAACAATAAAATGAAACAATAAAATACACTAAAAGTATGAAATTTGTATATTTTAGTTTATATCTGGCTACTGATTTCCAATTTATCTTTTATATGTGCATTAAGCCTCAAAAGTTATGTTTTTTTAACCATTCACTATCGCTGTTCTCTCTTCAAACTATTTTGGGACGATATTCAAAATTGTGATAAGGTTTGTAACCCTTACAGTGCTTTAAATTACTCACCCTAAACACATTGAAGATCATAGGTATCATACCTACTCCAGTTGACAGAAAACTAACTAAAATTGAGGGTAACGTCAAATTCAACATTATTGAAATTGCACCCATGACACATCAATTTATCTATTCCAGTTAGATAGTCAGACTCATACTAATTACTATTTTGAATAGGAAGTAAAAAGAAACGACCCCACAGGGGGAAACACATGAGTCGTGATGCAACGAATTTCACAGATTATTTTATTTAGTAAAACTGAGTTTATTATAATAATCTTACCTGTATTTCTTGCTAAAGTCATATAAAACGGTAACGCCCCGATGGACGAGAGCTGACGAACGGGAATTGTTGATCCTGGCTTCCAAGCTTGCACCAGGGAGACGTCCACGCGACTCGCCGGGCGCACAAACCTGCCACAAAATGCCACATACCACACTATTAGATATAAATATCATAAAATTGTCCCAGTAACTGCATTTTTAGAGACTTTTGACAACTATTATAACCAATTTTCACACACGCAGTGTACGCACCAGCTGGCAAAAACGTGGTGACCACGATCGAATCGAATACCTATGTACCTAGTTTGTACCTCCTTCCTACTCTACATGTAGGTAGGTATAAGTAAATATAGGTTTGAGGATATTCAAACGTCGGTACCTTCCACTGTCTATGACAACGCGAAGCACCTCGGGAAACTTCCGAGCACACGAGACAAAATTAACCACCAACAACTTTACGTCCGACTACGTACAAACATAAAATAAAATCAGAATTTCACTAAACGCAACACACTTCCGTAGCAAAAATTCACGGCAGCAAATAACTGAATGAATGAATACACACTTTCTTATGTTTTTGGAACTATATTCACACCGGAAGCGAGCATTTTAAAAATGAAATGATGAATATATAATATTTGGAACTGTGGGTATTTGGACTGAAATAATATTTCATTTCTATTCATTCAGATAAAATTGACAACAAAAAATTTTGTTGGGGAATTGATGGCGATCTAATAAATAATCGAAATTCTTTCCCAAATTATGAATATGACAACAGGATGTCATTAAACTTTTAAAACAATTTTGTTATAGTTGTCTATGGCACAATGCGTTTTCTTTGTTCAATAATTATTGAAATAAAATATAACTTAATATTTTATCTGGTATCTTTTTAAAACACTAGATAGATCATATGATTTTAAGATGTTGACATTAACTAACTTATTAACGGATAACGGACATAAACATATTTTTCAGGAATAAAAACGGAAACGTCCTATTTATATTTAGCTTTGACCAGCCCGATTTTTTAAAATAAGTCGATTTCTCACTAATTCGTTCTAAGATATAAATTCGACTAATAGGCTACTCGACTCTTTTTTTAAAGTAAATCTTAAAATATTAGATAAGCCTGATTAGACGAAAAAGAATTATATCTATTATTTTTTGATTTTGGTTACAATAATTTCTGATAACTAGTGATAACAGTGAAAAGTTAAAGATTTAATGATCTTTCAGCAACCAAAGAGCAAATTTTAGGATAATAATATGCGACAACCTAAAATATATGGAAAAGAAGGCATATGTATATCAGCGAATTTGTTTTAGTCTTTTTTTTATTGTAAATATATTTTTGTGTATCTTTTCAGATGATCAGTAAGTGACGTAATAAGTTACATTTTGTCGTCAGGACTTAGGCGTAACAACTCTTACTATAGTCGCTGAGATTTATGAAGCCCGTTTTGACAGCTTGTCATGACATTAAAACGTAATTTAGGACGACAACTACCAAAATGCATAAAAGGAAAAGTTATGAGTGAAAAGATGATAAATAATTTAAATACCTTGTTTTATTACTTGATTTCTAAAGATAAATTTAATTTTAAATAGACCCGAATCATATCACCAAAATTAACGTATAATGTCCGTTTTGTTTTAAACCATAGTGTTAAATTAGACTAATTACATATTTTAATCGGTTACATTTAATTTATAATTTTGAAATGTTCATAATCGTTTCGTATCACAATATAATTTCAACCTTAATGAGCTTTGAACGGTTGCAAACATAGATATAGGATACGTTTATGGTTGCAAAGCGATAAAGTTCTTAACAATAGCAACACTATTTCGTCGTAACGTCTAGGCGTTGATTTTTGCCTCTACGCAGTTTATCGCTTCTTGGTGGTTAACTATACGCTCCTTTGTTTTTATTTTCTCTTAACTGGGTTTGTTTTTAGACTTTTTCTGTTTGCTACATAATATATTCAAGTAAAGTTAAATATGTACGCTTGTATCAGTAAAGACAGCAGTAAATTGAAACTTTAAAATCGATTTTTATCGATAATCGGATTCTAACGTTACTGATTTCCTTTAATTATCAAACCAACTTAGGTTAGATACTCAAAGCTGATTTCATTAGTTTGCAACCCAAATCGCGTCTTTGACAGGTGTCAAAACGGGCCTATTAGATCTCTACGACTATAGTGTAGAACAGCATTCATTTGAATAGTTTAAATGGACAGATTGCACTTACACTCACTACCCATTCATTAAAAAAATGTTTACTGTCCCGTTCCGAAGTTTATTGGCGCTTAGATTATATGAGTACCTATCACAGAAGTTGCATGAGTATCTATTGATAGTTTCAAGACCAAAACTTTTGGCAAACTGGCAAGTGGTATCAAAGTTTGCATGCAAACAGCCAAGCAACAGTGTAATTAAAATCGCAGATTTTTGTCATACTTGCCATTAACTACACATATCATGTATACAGTTTTAGATATATAAATATTTTTCAATATTATTATCAGGTTAATTGAGAACCAACTTACTCGTTTTGCTTGTCCATCGTCTGTTGATGTTTGTCAAATAATCAAATTGTCAAATTAGTTAATCTGTCATTTTGACAGATATTGCATGGAATGAATGGATTTTCGTAGATTTTAATATTAAAAAAACCTTGTAATTTGATAGACTGAATAAAACAACAAAGTAGTTACGATTCGTTTGTGTGTTGAAAGGTTTAAATAGAAATGGTAATAAAGATTATTGGCATTATTAAAATTGATATTTATTTTGAGGTTATGTGGAATGTCCTTGTGAAACATGTCCATGAAATTCACGCACTTATTTTTTATTTACAGCATACATGCCGACAATTGATCTATAGTCCAGCGAGATGGAAATGTGTTTTACCAGTTAATCTAAAACCGGCAATTCTTCCTCTTAAATCTGACCAGGTACGTACCAGGACGTAAATATTGTAACAATCGCAGAAATTATGTCATTTTAAAAGATTGAGATAGACCTTGACTTTTGGCTTATGATCTCAGAAGTCGAGTATTTTTTTATTTAGATATCTTTACTAGAAATTTACCTATACTCTGTTGAAACTGATTTGCAATAGTATTAGTACTGTTTCAGCTGTTCCATAGCTAGTTTTAATATGCCTTAGCTAAGCTAATATCTAAGTTGAATTTTATGTATTAAGTTTAATTTTACTTATTTTTATAGTCTTGACTTAACCCAATTCAGTCTGACCACATATTATTCCGATTGGACGTAGGAAGTCTGGTCCAACTGGGAAAAGTATATGTTGTGTCAATCTTACTAGAATTGCCTTTTCACTAATTACTTGAGTCCCACCCACCTGAGGCAGTTAAAAAAGAAATAATTATAGAAATTGTATTTTTAATAAATAATAACAATTTATTTGCATAAAAATAGTTTCAAAAACAATACATACAGGTATGTCTTGTAATCTATGACGTACTAAGAAAAAGTACACAAACATAATGCATTCTGACAAAAAAAAACTTTCCCTACTTTTCAATTGGTTACAATTTATTGTATGGTCATGTGTAGTCAAATGAAGAACGCTACACTTGTATTATGATGTCACTGTCTATTTTGTATAACCTAACTGCTAATGTCTGTTCATTTACTTTATAAGTAAAGAGGAAAAACATTTATTCTCATTAAACTAGCAAAAATAATATATTTTGTATTGTTTCAAACGGCTGGCTTTAGTTGTGTGCTATTGCCTGCTTAATCTCACGAATAATCTGTGTTGCTTTTCCAGTTCACAGCTCTAGAATGTCGTCAATACTCTGCAAGGAAAGGCTTCTTCTCATCCATCATCGAGAACATCAAAGAGGACATCGCAAAGAACAAAGAAATGAAAGATAATATCAAGAAATTCAGAGAAGAGGCACAAAAACTGGAGAACTCGGACGCACTGCAGGTACGATTATGGAAGACCATTATGTCATCTTTTTTTTGGGCCTTTTCTCAAAGTTTGGGCCAACAAAAAAAATCCTAGACAAGATGGTAAAATTCCATTCCTTTCAGAAATATAATGACGATTCTCCTAACTTTGATAATTTTGCTCACAGCAATCCTACAACCACAGTCTATAAAACCATACAGTCGTCCGACGCCTTTGATCTCATGGAAAATGCCGACAACGTCTAGACAGTATCGCGACAGCTAGGGTTGTCACAAGTAAACAATATATAAAAATATCTATTTATTGCAGATAAACACTCGTAATTAGCACCCCAATGAACCTCAAAATTGACACCCATATCAACTTATAATAAATACGTCCGCAATCTTGGATTTTTAAAAGGATGGGATTTTGGTAATCAGCACCCCAATGAACCTCAAAATTGACACCCATGACAAATTATAAAAAAATACGTCCGCCATCTTGGATTAAAAAAAGGATAGCATTTTCGTAATCAGCACCCCAATTAACCCCAAAATTGACAACTATTTATCTTATTCTAAGAACAGACTATTATCCTCTGATGTGGAAAGTGTCCAAGATTATTATGATACCCAAAGTTGGCTAACCACCCAATAAAATATCCTCATATAGACCCATCAGCTTGCTGCCTGTTCTCAAAAGTTTTTGAGAAGCTACTGATGCGCAGGATAGCACCAATACTTAACAAAGAAAAAGTTATTCCTGACCATCAGTTTGGCTTTAGACAGAATCATTCCACCACAGAACAAGTCCACAGAGTCTGCGACAAAATCAGAAAAAGTCTGGAGGAAAAGTCTTACTGTTCTAAGGTTTGGCACAAGGGTTTGCTCTAGAGATGAGTTATAACAGGTAAATGTCGATATCTGTTACTACTGTTCTTGTTATGTAAAAATAACAGTTCCAAATATCTGTTATTAAGTAACAGCCTGTTATTCCTTATTTTGATACACTAGTTTTTGTATCGGCTGAATACACCCAATGTATTCCATCATCTTTAAGCTTTTAATACTAACGTAGTAAGACCTAACGTTTAAGAATTTTGTGCCTAAACATTTTGTGTTTTTATTTTGTGAATGTATCCAAACATTAAGTTAAAATATCAATCAAACACAAGACCAAATGTAGGGGACTGTTTCTGATACCTAAAACTGAGTAATCTAGTAACCACTTAATTTTTTCATGTAATAAATACTAGGAGCTTCTCTTTCCAACGCGATTGAAAAAAAGAGATAGAGCTATTAAACTGCTCATAAAACCAAATTAAGAAGACACATTTTGCCTATGATATTTGCGAATGTGAGGTTGATTTAAATTTGTTGTTTAGTCAATACTAGGTGACTCTCTTTTGTGTATAAGCGAAATGAATGAGAGGGGATGATACAATAACAGTTATCGCGCAGATAACAGCAACATTCAAGCAATATTTTATGCATCTGTTCTTCTACTGTTCTTACGGCAACTGTTAAGATTTAGCTGTTATTTCCTATAACAGATATTTATCTTAGGAAGAACAGTTGTTATATTCGGTATTTAAATATCTGTTAAATTTATCTGTTGCGATAAATACGCCTCACCGCTAGTTTGCTCTATAAATTACGGACGAACCTCCCTCACCAGTACTTTTCCCTGATGAAATCCTATCTTATTGAAAGAATCTTTCAAGTAGAAGTGTCAGATAAGAACTCCCGATTTGTCAACATATTAGCTGGAGTCCCACAAGGCTCAGTCTTGGGACCTAACTTGTACAAGATTTACACTGCTGGTCTACCACAGATTGAAGGAGTAACGACTGCAACTTTTGCCGATGATACCGCGGTATTGGCAAGCCACAAAGATCCCACTATGGCATCGAAAAGATTGCAAGAAAGTCTTGACAAAATAACTTCATGGTTGCGAAGGTGGCGGATAAAAGCTAGTGCAAGCAAGTCTGTTCATATTACCTTCACTCTAAGGAAAGGTGATTGCCCAGCTGGTAAGTTAGATAATGTCACGCTGCCACGCCAGAACACTGTACGCTACCTTGGATTACACCTTGACCGCCGATTAACATGGAAACATCACATTAAGACCAAGAGGCAGGAGCTCAATATCCGATACAAAAACCTCCACTTGATAATGGGACGTAACAGCAAACTGAGTATCGACAACAAACTCTTAATCTACAAAGTGATACTTAAACCAGTGTGGCTCTATGGAATCCAGTTATGGGGCAGTGCCTGCAAATCAAGTATCAACATAATTCAGAGAATGCAAAACATGATTCTACGATCCATATCTGGTGTTCCTTGGTTCACCACCAACACTGAGATCCATAAGGCGCTAATGATGAAAACTGTTTCTGAAGAAATCCAGAAACAGACCAAAAAATACCAGGAGAGGCTGGAGACACACCCTAACAATCTGGCGACCACATTAACGAGGATAAGTTACAGCAAAAGACTAAAAAGAAAAGACATCATATAGTCTGCCTCCTACAGTAGACTAATAAACTTAATTGATAGAGTAGATGGTTCACTGGAATCACGCTCTCACTGCTTCCTACAGAACTTCAACTCACCTGCTAAAAGTTACAAAACTGATTGCAGATATGACTCAAAAAAAAAAAATTTTCTTTTTTAAAAAAAATTACGTCCACTGTCTCGAAATTCACCCTAAGTAAATAATAAAAAAAATCCGCCATCTTAAATCAATTATTATGTAGATGTTATTTTCATTATCAGCATTCCAATAAAGCTTGAAAGCACAAAAATCCAAACACTCATCCCCTTCCTATACCTGTGTACCTATCAGATATTTTTACCGTGTACACAATGCACTATTTAAATTAACAAATATAAAATAATAAATCACAAACACTTGTTAGTCCTGAATGCTGTGTGCCGAACTACTAACATCGTTTTGTACGCAGTTCGGGCTCGGCTTTCCCGCGTCTCGCCCCTCACACCCCGCACAATTTCCCTGTCTAGTCGTCTTCGTCGGACGACTATATGGTTTTATAGACTTTGCTACAACTTTGGTGCCATGTTAGCTATTGTGCGAAATGACTAGTTGTAAATACACATCATACCATTTGTTTTGTTGGCCGGCACTCTGAAAAAAGTCTCAAAAGTCTCAAAGCTTAGATGTTCCTATGGAGCTTTTAATTACAGACTTCTTCTGGCGGTATTCGTTTAAACTTTCGTGTTATGTGACTATTAAAATTTTTATGGTTATCAAACGACAATACCTTATTTTATTGCCTAGCTTTTCGCCCGAGTTACACCGACCATGGTCACAGCCTGAATACTGTGGTTCAATTATATCCTCTAGTTAAAGGTAATAAATCTATTTATTCTCCAGGCGGCTAGACGGAAATTCCACGCTGTGGAATCGGAAGCATCCAAAGGCTCCGAGGTGCTGAAGGAGACGATCGAAGGCATCAAGGGCAAAGTTGAGCACGTACTGGAGGAGGCGGGCAAGACAGATATTGCCAGGAAAGCAGGTCGGTTGTAAAACCCTTATATTGTGTGTCATGTCAACTTTCAATATCAGTATATGCTCAATGACAAATGTTTCTGATATTGAAATTTGACACAAAATTTCTAACATTTATCATTAATAGATCGATCAAGTCCATTACTGGTCGACTGCTCTAACCAATTGAGCAATATCTTGGTAACTTGAAAATTCAATACTTTAAAAATAAATTTTTCGAAAATAAATTAACTGTCATAGACGGGAAAGTGGAAAAAAATATTTTTATTAGAGGAATGGAATTTTTAAGTTACACCAGCAATTAAAAGCTTGAAAAACAGTGTGAAAAATAAATTGTCTCGGTAGCTCAATTTGGTTAGTGTAGTCACCCAGTAAGTGAGAGGTCGTGGTTTAAGTCTCATATTAAACAGTCAGTGAAAAGGTTTTGATCAATATAGGTTTTCTTCTCGATAGCGAAATCTTAAAAAGTTGAAGACGTTCGTTGAATATCAAACACAAAAAATCTAGGGATGCCCCGTTACGCCTTTTTGCCGATACGATACCGATACCGATACTCTTATAAAAATATCGGCGATACTGATACCGATGCCGATACGCTTATTGAATTCAAAAAGGAAGTTAGAATTAATAAAACACAATTAATTAATAGTTTTAGTAATCAAAATTTACATTTATAAGATTTTTATTTAAAAACAAATTATTCTTACGTTTTGCGGGCAAAGGCGATTTCGCAAGTCTGTTTGAATAAGACCTGCGGTGAATAGTCTCTCAGATGCGACAGAACTCATTTGGAAACTAAAAAACTTCTGCGCCATTTTTTTAAAGTATCGTTGTATCTGCCATAACTACAATTTAAAGAAAATATATTTATTTATTTATCTTTCAAATCCTTCAGTTTTTTATTTTTTATTTGGTAATATCAATATTGCTGTTGTTCCGGATTGCTGTGATTGTCCACGCCTACCTCAAAACATGGCAAAAGCTGAAAACCAGTGTTCTGCTCTTTGAGCAGTGCAAACACTGAGCTTACTGCCTTTTTGCATCGCTGCGGCACACATAACTTAGAATAAGTAATTGTTATTTTTGTTATTTTTTTTATTTTTATTTGATGATTGTTGTTATTATTTGTAATTTACTGCATGTGTGCTTTTATTTTCTTGATGTGTGCCTTATTGCCATGCAAATAAAGATTTTATCTATCTATCTATCCATAAAAATATCCACGATACCGATATATCGGCAAACCCGAAGTATCGCCGATATATCGGTATCGGTATCGGATGCATCCCTAAAAAAATCCATAAACCATCAATCTGTATAATATAAATAGTTAGATATCATGACTAATGACGCTAGTGTTTCCAAGCTGTGTCGTCGGTTTATAGTTGTGTGTTCTTTCAGGCAAACTGTCCGAAGACTTATCGAAGACGGCCAAAGACGCCGCCGAGAGCATCGCCGACACGCGCCACAAGCTCGGCAGGACGTCCGCCTTCAAAACCATTTCGCAGGTGAATATTGGTCGTATTTTTACGACGACCATTTGGATCAGCGGTAGTAAACACTGCTTCTGAGCCATGGGTCGCGGGTTCGATCCCCGCACAGTACAAATATTTGTGTGCATGAACATGTCTGTTTGTACTGGTCTGGGTGTTTTCTATATATTATAAGTATATATTTACAAAAAACAGTATTTATGTAAGTTTATCGGTTGTCTAGTACCCCATACGACAGGGTACTTAATAGTAGCTTAATTTGGGACTAGATGGCTCTGTGTGGCCCAGTGAGGCATGTCTTAAATATTTATTTATTTATTTATTTATTTTTAATTATTCAAATAAACTGTTTTCTTGTGTTTACGCGATTACAATACATTGAATTTGAGATGTGTTTACGGATTTTCATTTCGCGTTCATTTTGGTTTCACCACTTTTCGAACGCTTTACAGCGTTAAAGTACTTAAAATTCAATTGATAGTAGATGTTTTTAATTGTCAGTTTAATTTTGAAAAATATTGATGATAAATGTGCAATAAATACAGGCTGAAATTTTAACCACTTTCCAAATTTTAATATAGCAATCTATGAGGCAAAAAACAAATGACGTATTTTTTCTTTTGGTACAGCCCAGTACAAAAATGTCAAGATAAAGCACTTAGAAAATGTCCGCCAAATATCTAAATTTTTTGATATGGCATCCTAGTAACACTTTTTTACGCGATGTGCATCTCATTCATTTATTACAATACTATTCATGAGTTTTTGAATTTCCCTTTATACCTTAACAGGTCTAGGACCGTAAAAATTTAAGGCTATATCACGAAAAATATTTTCGGGTGACAACTTGATTTACATTTTTCACTTCATAAATAGGCTCTAAATACGATACTGAACGCATATAAAAATTTTGGAAAGTGGTTAAAATTTCACCCTGTATATGTATACACCTTTTTGTGTATTTTTGATTTTGATTCCTGCTGTGTAACATATTTTTTATTATATTTGTAGTAGTTTGGAAAATCAGGAAACACTCTAAGTAAAAAATATTTAAATGGCGAAATCTGTGAAATGTGTGTACTGATATGTGTCAATCAACCTTAAATGAAAATAAATATTCAAAATTCAAAATCTTAAATTAAACGTTTACTTGCAGGCAACAGAGGTGGTGAAGAACGAAATGGCGCCGAGAGGGCTGGAGGGGCGAGTGTATATTTCGCCGGCGTCGCTCAGGAAACGAGTGGAGGTCAGTTTCTTTTAGTATCCTATTGAAACAGCAACTTAGCCATAATTGTACTTTATGAATAATAAGCGCAGCGTCATACTTCCACCATTGGGCAAACTGTGATCGCTAACCCGGTATGTGTGTGTGTGTGTGTGTGCCTATTACCTAGTAATGTCTAATATTATTTATAGGATTTAGGGGTACAGTGTGTGAATTTTACAGATGAATGTGTGATATTGTCTATTATATAATAATTATACGGTCTAGGGGTGTTACAAAGTGGGAATTTTTTTTTTCAGATTTTAGAGTTTTTATGACCGTTTGTCCCTTCAGAAGTTGGCATTTTGAGTATTCGGCATTCTGAGTAGTTGCTGCATTCTAAGAAGTTGGCATTTTGCTAGCGGTTGACAATTTGCGAAGTTGGCATTATGAGAATCGTCATTTTGGATAGGCCTGTGTACAGCTGTGTGTGACTTTTATGGTCTGGTTATGATGATGATACGACCAGACTCGCCCTTCATCACTGCTAATATCATACGCTGTAAACTTGATAAGTTCAGCCAAGACAGAGGTCTATCACCCTAAGGTTGAAAATCATTCGCGCGTCATAGAACAACAGGGTTGAATTTCCTATGCAAAAATATTCTGACAGCTACTTATACTAATCCTTATCGCTATTTAATTATACATGAAACTGTAAAAATTGGTAGACCACATTCTTGGCTGTCTGTATACCAATGTCTACCTCTAGTGATATCACCATCAGTCTGCTGGACTCCTTTCCGAAAGGAGTATCTGACATGAAGTAGTGAAAGTAAGAGCCTATAATTATCCCACTGCAGGTAAAAAACCTCCATCATTGAATTCAAGTAACCACAGCAATGATGGGTACTGGCATAATCACCACGCTTGCCAAATGCGGGTTGCTGATCACAAGCCCGAGCAACGTTCGAAAATTCGAAACTATTTGTCGCCCGACCCGGGACCGGGACCCCGAGATCTTGGTTCGGTATTTAAAAATTTAACTGCATTATTCGAATAAATTTTTATCTAGATAATTATTTGAATAAAATTTTATTCGCGGTATAATTATTCGCGAATAATTTATTCAGGAATAAATGATTCGTAGATAAATTGTCCACGAACTCATTTGTTTCACATAAACAGTTAACTATCTTGTCGCTTAGATAAAGCTTAAATAATAAGACACAAGATTTAGCAGTTTAGTTGGACTCCAAGGATGACACATATGTTGATAAGAATGTGAACTCTTTTGTCTCAATGAGTTTTATCGCTTGACCTTTCATTATAAAGAACACGGGGTTTAGTAGACCCTAATATAGCCTAAAGCCTTCCTCAATAAATAGACTATCCAACACAAAAATAATTTTTCAATTCGGACCAGTACCTCCAGAGGTTAGCGCGTTCAAACAAACAAACAAACTCTTCAGCTTTATAATATGAGTAAAGATAGATCATATCACACATTAATCTGTAAAATTCACAGACTACCCCTAGTTCCTATAAATAATATTAAACATTACTAGGTCAGGCACACTAACACACAGGGTTAGCGATCAAAGTTCGGTCACTACTGCCTTATTCTTCTGTCAATATTCTTTTATTCACCGAGGAGATGATCAACTTCAACTTTAATACGTAGGGATATAGGTCATTGTTGTTTAAGCACACACGTTGTGTCGCATCAGGTGGCGTCGACGGAGCGCTCATTCGAAGCGGACACGGTGACGACGGGCGTGGAGCTGCACCGCGACTCCAAGTTCTACCAGCAGTGGGAGGACTTCAAGAACAACAACCAGTACGTCAACAAGGTAAGGACAACACGTATATTCGTACTTTTATACAATATAGCAAAATTTTATTATCATTGTTACACGGACTGCTGAGAAAAATGGTAATTTATGTATTTTCAGAGGCTACTTAGAGATTATTTTCTATCGAGAAAAGTTTTTAGAATCGTGTTTTGGAAACCACTTGGTCAAAAATATGATCAATTACAACTACATAGAATTTGGCAACAATACGAGCCATAGGCTTAAAGCAAAACAATCTTCATTGAGCTGAATTTGGCTCATGTCAGCGTCTTAACCCGGATATTTTATGTTGTTAACCCTCCGCGTGGTCTGTGATTTGATTCAGAAATTTTCTATTTCACCAAATTTTTATTACAGTCAGTAGTTTCTGAAATTTTGCGTTTTTCAATAGAGCATTTTTTCTACTAGTTTAGTGCTTATGCTTACAAGGCCAAGTTAGCCAAACAAAAAGGCGAAACTCATGAAAGATGCGATTTCTTCTGCTTTTGACTAGTAAGAAAGTATTTTGGCACCTGTAGGTTTCAAGACATATGAGCGGACTCTCCTTAAATATCTTGCAACTTCGCCACTTGTAATGTTAAACCACTGTTAACCGTACACAAAACCATGTTAAACGTACACAATTTCAATACCAGAAATAAACTTGCCGTTCCAGGCTACAGACTGCGAAAAGTAGGAAAATCGTTTATAAGAAATTGTATCCGTATTTTCAACAAATTACCACAGGGTATTGCTGAACTCCCTGTACATAAACTTAAATCATATGTCAAAGTAATTTTAATGAAAAAGGGCTATTACACTGTCAATGATTATTTAAATGATAGAAATGTATGGCATTAAATTGTCCCAGCTCGTACTTGCCTAAACCTTGTAAAAATCACCTTACCTTGTAAAAATTTATTTAAAAAGAGGCTGACAATAGTGACCGAGTTTCTTGCGCTGCTTCTTCTCGGCACTAGCCCAGACTTGTCCCGAAGCAGTGGTAGGTTTAAATTGGGACGTGTAAAAGCGCCTCCTGGGGCCTATTTGCAGAAATAAAACTGATTTTAACTAAGGCACTAAAGGAAGCGACGTTTTCTTTCAGAGTTGATTATTTACTGTTTTTGTACCAAATTAAATCAAGTCAAAACTTATATTTTTTATTTTCAGGTTCTAGATTGGAAAATAAAATACGAAGAATCCAACAACCCTGTAGTCAAAGCCTCCCGTTTTGTCACGGAGAAAGTCGGCAGCCTCTTCGGAAACCTCTTCGAGAAAACCGAACTGTCCAAAACTCTAACCGAAATCTGCAAGATCGATCCCACCTTCACCCAGCAGAAGTTTCTAGAAGACTGCGCGAATGATATCATCCCGAACATTTTAGAGGCGATGGTCAGGGGAGATTTGGATATACTGAAAGACTGGTGCTACGAGGGAGTCTTCAACATCCTGGCCACGCCTATCAAACAGTGCAAACAGCTGGGCTACCGGCTCGACTCGAAAATCCTGGACATCGAGCAGATAGAGTTGGTGATGGGCAAGATGATGGACCAGGGCCCGGTGCTAGTCATAACATTCCAGTCGCAGCAGATCATGTGCGTCCGCGACGCGAGGAACAACGTCATCGAAGGGGATCCGGATAAAGTCATGCGGGTCAACTACGTTTGGGTGCTGTGCCGCGACCCGCAGGAGCTCAACTCCAAGGCCGCCTGGAGGCTGCTGGAGCTGTCCGCCAACAGTGTCGAACAGTTGATATAGTGTAGTGATATGTGTACATAGTAGCGAAATACGTTGACGATTAGCTAATGTAGGCCTGTTCGGTGACCCTCCCCGAGTACGTTTGTTATTCATCGTCAAAAATGAGGTCAGGACTATCGAAATCAAATCTAGTTTGGTTCCGAAAGACATCAACCTTGTTCCTGTTATTCATGTTTTTCGAAATCGAACGAAAATACATTTCGAATAGTCGACAGCTCGAAAAATACGATGCCTCAATGTATTTATTAGTGTGACGAATAAATAAAAGATCTACTTTCTGTTTTAGTGGAAGTGAAACACATTTTAGTTACAATCCGATTACTCTGTGTAATTTAAAGTTATTCAGGAATATGTTTTTTTAGTTTTGAAACTCATTGAACTCTGAATGTGTTTAATGAGAGGCTCAAATATTGAGATTGGTCCCGGGTGCAATGCACCAATGAAATGTTACGTGTAGCCTATGAAATAATTTAAAATACATTTTAGGAGTTCGTGAGTTTTTTTACGTTTTGAGTTATAGTTTGTTTATTTTTTAACTGTATTAGTTTATTTTATATTGGTTTATATTTATTATAAACGGATTTACTTAATTTATCGTTGTATTTACGAACGTACGAATTTGGAATCGTATTTTCTGATGAATATATGCAGGATTATTGTTTAACCTGTGAAATAGCAATGAAAGTGTAATTTAATGTTTGTTCAGTATGGTTGTTTGTTGGCTGAACGGACTACGAATGTATTTATTTGAAAGAATCGCCAGCCTAATAAAATGTACAAAAATTATGTCTTTTATAATTTTGTTCTACCTGATTATACCAGGATTTTCCCCATATTCTAAATGTTCCGTTTATCGTGTAGTGTGGAGAGCTCACTTCTGCTTTTGTGTATAAACGTCAAGATTGCGGGGCCAAGTCCGCAATTTGAAATATAGCACATTCAAATATTTGAGCTACATATGTACTAATTGTACCCCGAAGTGCCCCGAACCAGATATTTGTGCCTACTACCTGATACCGCCACTCAGGGATCAGGTAGATCTTGATATACTTCCTTTACCTTTAGAGGTACAAATATCTGGTTCGGGGTACAATTAGTATATTTATGTAGCTCAAATATTTGAATGTGCTAAGTTTCAAATTAGGGACTTGGTCCCGCCATCTTGACGCTCACTTTTGTTTTTGCGTTCAGAATTCGAATTACAATAATATCACAAGATTAGCTCCGGCTTTGACATCAGCCCTACTTAGTACTACTTACTCAAGCACAAATAAAAGACAGACTGATAAAACATTTGTTTATTAGAGGCACATTCATAAAGACGGAGTACGCCTTCGTACATAAATTATTTACATCGTTACCACGAGTGCTTCTACATACCAAATACGACGAAAACTGTGACTAGGGTACAACAAACCGCACGAACTAAGGAATGTGTCTCGAGCTCGATATTATGTCGTGGAACATACCACAATGTCGTCTATGAAAAACATAAATGCAAAAAGATCCTTAATTAATAAGATCGAATCCAACTCTTGATAGGTAAAACTAGATTGATACTGTTGATAGCATTTATCTATGACGTTTTTCATACACCACATTACAGAAACTTAAGTTAAAATTAACCTACTTTGTAAAACTTGATCTAAATGGCTTAAAACAATTAAAATATAGTGCTCAGTAATTATTATTATGCTTATAAATATTAAAAATACGCTTCACAAGCTCAATCACATGTATAACATAATATCATACATATATTCGCAGTGTTGCTAGTGTAAAAATCACCCAAGTGTTAGTTCGGTGTTGCCAGCTACGCTAATAAATGTGAATAAAGTTAAAAATTGACGGATCATAGCACTTAATTAATGTGTAACGAAGGCAATCTAGCTCTTACAACCCTACACTAAAACCAAACAAATTAAATATGAATTAACTTGTTTACAACTATTTGAATTATATTACAAAAATATTATCAAATTATTAAACAATAAAAATTGTAAACATTATAATAATGTATCGCCTTCGTTTCATACCCATTTGTATATGAGATTGTTACTCATTATTCCTTCCCGAAAATGGAAATGCACGTTTATAAACATTCTTGATGCAAAAGTTATACTTTCGCTAAAATGTAATTGTACTTTTACTGACATATCAGAAGTAGCAAGAATACAAAAATTCGATAGTTTTAGTCACACCATACATTGTTAGTTTTGTAAAATCACGAATATAAAATTGTGTTAGGTGATACTCATTTACCTACCAATAGTTAAAACAAAAATTAGAGCCATTTCAAACATTTTTTAAAACTATCACAAAAAGATTTTATTAACTTAATTTATAATAACAAAAATAATCTTGTACTTTTCATTTGTAATTTTCATTATTATGAACCTAAACAGGTCTCCACAAAAGATAGTAAATCATAATTTTATGAACCTCAAAATAGGTTTTCCAAAGCATAATTACATAATGACAAGAGGATGGATTTAGCAGAAGTATACTGAACTTTCGCGAGTAGTAAATTGTGTCATGGGGGCGTCAGGGGAAAAGTGGAGGGGCATCAGGGGAAGGGGTCCAGGTAGTCCACGAGCCACTGCATGAGGGCGAGTCGTGTGATGCATCTGGGGCAGAGGGACAAGGGCTTCCAGTTCACGAGATATTGCGTCGTATAATGTGTAGTGTAGCGGGCAGGGTAGGTAGTCCAACAGGCACTGCATCAAGTTAGAGTGTGTGTGTGTGTGTGTGTGTGTTTGTGGGGGCGGGGGGGTTTAGAATGAGTTAGGAGGAAGGCTTCTAGTCTAGCAGCCACTGCATCAAGTCGCACAGTGCGTGTGTAGGTGTAGTGTATTTGTGGGGTAGGGGAGGGGGGGCTCAGACTGAGGTAGAGGGAAGGTTAGTCCATCAGCCACTGCATTAGGGCAGTGTCCAGCACCAGTAGCGTGTGTAGTGTGGCGGGCAGGGTAGCTAGTCCAACAGCCACTGCATTAACTCGCACAGTACGTGTGTAGGTGTAGTATGTTTGTGGGGGCGGGGGGGGTTTAGAATGAGTTAGGAGGAAGGCTTCTAGTCCACCAGCCACTGCATCAAGTCGCACAGTACTAGTGTAGGTGTAGCGGAGGAAAGGGTGGGGGGGCTCAGACTGAGTTAGGGGGACGGTTAGTCCACCAGCCACTGCATGAGCGCGGTGTCGAGCCCGCCGGCGGTGAGCAGCCGCGAGTCGTCGCGCAGGAAGCGCGCCTGCGTGACGTGCGAGGAGTGCCCCCCGCTGGCGTGGCACAGCGACTTGGGCTGCGCGGCGGGGTACGCGAACAGTTTCACCTTGCCGAAGTCGTCGCCCGTGGCCGCCAGCCGGCCGTCGTGCGACCTGGGAGACGATAAGTTTTTTTTTTTTAAATGTGGACAACATCACATACATTTTTCTGATCCCAATTTGAGTAACTATTAAAAGCACTCGTATTTTGGAAACCAGAAACAACGAAGGTACCACAAACACCCAGACCCGAGAAAATGTAGAAAAACACATTTTTTCTACATTGACCAGTCCGGGAATCGAACCCGGGACCTCGGAGCAGGCGACACCTTGAAAACCGGTGTGTACGCCACTCCGCCACGGAGGTCGTCGATTATATAGCGACTTACCACAGTAATTTAAGGTAAAGCTCATTTGTAATCTCATGTAAGCCTGTGTTGATCCTAACACAAATATTACTAGCTAACCCCGCGAACTTCGTATCATCACGGAATCGTAGTTATAATTATAATAAAAAATAGATTCACATCTGATACAAAAATGACGCATAGAATCATCGTCAAATAATTCAACCGAGTTTAGCAGATTCAATATCAGAGTCAACTTAAAACCAGCCAAATTATGTCGGAATGCAATAGTATGGATACGTCATGTTGTATGAATTGATATAGGTCTTACGAAAAGTGCACCCTTATGTCAAATGGGTGTACATTTAGTTGGGACACTTTTTGACGATGATTATGAATCTAGTTATTTATAATATTTTGACGACCATTTGAATCAACGGTAGTAAACGCTGCTTCTGAGCCATGGGTCGCGGGTTCGATCCCCGCACAGTACAAATATTTGTGTGCATGAACATGTCTGTATATAAACTTGAAAATTTTTTTAAGTTTATATACTGATATTATAAGTGCAATTAAGTTGCTAAAATATCAAATAAAGTATATGAACATGTCTGTTTGTACTGGTCTGGGTGTTTTCTATGTATGTATTTACAAAAAAAAATTGTATATAAGTAAATTGAGAAAATGAGCTATGGCTGAGAAGCTGCCGCCTGGTCACAATCTTCCCTGGCCCATTTGGAAGGCGTTAAACAGACTTCGTTCAGGTGTAGGCAGGTGCAATGAACTCAGGAAAAAGTGGGGCTTCACTGAGGACGACACGTGCGAGTGTGGCGCCTTACAGTCTATGCCACACTTAATGTCGTGCCCTACCTCTCCTGCCACCTGCACGCAAGAGGACCTTTACAACGCCAACCAGAGGGCCATTGATGTGGCCACTTTTTGGGCGCAGAGAGTTTAATTGGTTGCCATTGACTCGAGAAAAAGAAGAAGAGTAAATTTATCGGTTGTCTAGTACCCCATACTACAGGATACTTAATAGTAGATTAATTTGGGACTAGATGGCCCTGTGTGGCCCAGTGAGGCATGTCTTAAATATATTATTATTATTATAATATACTGCATCAATGGTTCCAAAAAATATTTTGTAAATGTTTGGAAGATGCTTGGAGTTTAACGTGTACGATTTTAGAGGGGTGGGGTAGTCATGTCCCCTTGTTGCGACCCTCATCTTCGGATCCCTTGGTTCACGTATGACTCAGAATGACGTATCAAACGCTGTCAGGTAATACCTTGCGCTGGTATTTATTTCTTAGACCACACGCCAATTGTGGTAATGGGATGTGAACGTGATAGGACACGAGTTGGTAATGCGAAAATAACGCTTTCCTCCCCAGGGTAGACGTGTAACACCATAGATTTAATATATATTAAATCTATGTGTAACACAGAATGACATACGCTGTCAGGACATACCTAGATAAACTAGACTAGAGTTTTACGCACTTAACCTCTTAATTGGGCCTTGTGCGTGAGTATAATTATGTTTATTCAAACCATTTCAGGTTAGTCCAGAAACCCACCAGGCCTCCTATATCTGGAGAGAAAGAGAGAGCCTCTGGCCTCTTGTATGGACTGTGGTCTCTTAAAGAAATTTGTCCGTAGTGTAGGTACACTACGGACTATGTGACAGCACATTGCAACAGCTTAAGTAGGTACTTAAGCTGTTGCAATGTGATATCACAGTCTCTAGTGTTTCCTCTTCAATCATACACCATTTGTTATACCTATATTGAAGAGGTGCTTATTTAGAGCACAATGTCCGGTTATTAATACCTGTAATTATACGTCTGTTTTTGTCCTAGTGCAGAATTTTTAAGACAGGTTTTTGTTTATATTGTTTCGAGCTAGATTGCTCTGCCTGCAATTCTTTAGTTCTTTCCCACTGTTTTCTGTGGATTTGCTCTGTTCGGTATTGGAACTATTGGTTCCGGTCCTATCAATCTTGTCGCGGATCCTGTTTGCGAGCAGGTCCGCCGCGTCGTTTCTCAATGACCGCTGTGACTGCATATCCATTGTACGGTTACTTTAAGCTCCTCGTGGCATTCTGGTAGTAGACATACCTAGTGCAAGTGTTGATATCGGTCCCGTCGGCGTTCTCAGGCCACACGCCGATGTTGGTGAAGGTGATGGGGCACGAGTTGGTAATGCGAAAGCAACTCTGTCTGTATGTTACGCTTTACTCCCCCGACGTCGGGCGTCATCGTTTAACACCGCCCTACGACGCTCGATAACTTTTCGCCTTCCACGTCAGTTTACTCATTTGAAGGGGCGACAAGATACAAGTTGTGCGATGTCGCCGTACATGTCGGGTGAAGTGTGGCAACGTCGCGTGACGCCCGACGTCTTCCAAAACACAGTCGCGCGACATTTATATCTTAATTGGCACGCGGTTTTACACTTCCCTCCCCATGGTACAGTGTGACGTAGAATGACTCAGAATCTCATACCTGGTGCAAGTGTTAATATCCGTTCCGTCGGCGTTCTCAGGCCACACGCCGATGGTGGTGAAGGTGATGGGGCACGAGTTGGTCGCCCACGCCACGTCCCGCATCGACGCCGCTGCTGGGATTTGACGGCACGTTGTTGCGTTCCCTGGTGAAGACAATATTAAGTGTTATTATAGTCCTTCAACCTCTATGGAGCTCCGTTGGTTAATTGGACAGCATACTTTGAACCTTTTACACTTGAGATAAAATAGAAAACCAAAGAATAAATTGAAAATGTTGTGCCCGTTATAATATGACTAGCTGATGTCCGCGACTTCGTTCGCTTCAATTTCTGTTAATATGATCGCGATTATTTTTGCAACATTTTTCACTGATGCTTCGCTCCTATTGGTCGCAACGTGATGTTATATAGCCTAAAGCCTTCCTCGGTAAATGGACTATCCAACACAAAAGTAATTTTTCAATTCGAACCAGTACTTCCTGAGATTAGCGCGTTCAAACAAACAAACAAACTAAACGGTTTGCGATTAAACCTGGACCAATCGGGTGATTTTGGTGTCTTGGGTTCGATCCCCAAATTGGGCGACAATTTTTAAATTTGGGAACATTGCTCGGGTTTGTGATCACCAACCCGTATTTGGCAAGACAGTGATTGTGCCTGTGTTGTGGTAACTTGAATTAAATGACGGAGGCCTTTGCCCTGATGTGGGATGATTATAAGCCGTTTACATAAAGTCCTCAAAATATAACTGGATTAAAATGACAGTCCTCGCTGAAAGAAACAACGGAACCACTGAACAAGTAATCACTACACGTAACTTAGTACCAATGTCATACAAGTCAATCACGTTTACAAACGAAAAATATAGGTATCTGGCATGCTTTTTTTTTATTAAAGTAAACTACTTCATACTGATCCATATTCAATTTTCTAAAATTCTTACAAAGAATAAGCTTATTAATCGTTTATACTATTAAGACAGAAGCATTTCGCTGTACGAAAACAACCGCTAAAATTACACCGTGAAAATATACTTACAGAAAAGTAACTCATAGTCTCCTGAATTACTTCTAATGTATTGACTGTCTTCCGACCAGTCTAGGTGGGTTATGTAGCTGGAATGACCCTGGAAAATAATAAAAACATATTTAGGTCATCTCTTGTTTGATAGAGAGAGAATGAGAACTGAGATAAATTTATATAGGAAAAGGCAATTATACTATTTGCGTTAACTAATTAACGTTTGTTTTCTACATCTACATTCTACAATTATCCATTTTATTTTAATACAAATAACATTTTTGTCTACAGAGCTCGGTTTTTTTAATTCCATCAATATACATATACCCACACACACACACTCATATACTGGCATCCGCACTAACACATGTTTTTTGAAGCAGGAAGAGTATTTCCTAATACAAGTTACTTTTAAAGGAGATTCCCGGTGTACTTGTTACTAAAAACTTGTTTTTTTTTATTGGTTATTAATATTCTAATTATTTGAAACAACCATGTGCACTGTATGCAACAAACTAAAAATATAATAAAATATGTTTATTGAATAAATTGCAGAAGACGTCATTAATATTAATTGGTTTTCGCTTAGTTTTAAACACCCCCAATGTTGGCTTCTTTTAGGAGAAAAATATATTGCAATTAAAGTAAATCGATCAACATTTCAAGTAAATTACAAGTCAATCGATTTCCAAACACATGTACGAGTACTCGTAGTATGATCTCGATATGAAAATCCGAGTTCAGAGACCAACGTTAACAATATCTACTTAATACCATAATAAAAATTGTTTGATGCACAGGAAAAGAAACTAACTATTCTACTACGATTTAAAGCCTATGAAAGCACCATACTCTATTTAGCTCTGGAAATTACTATATTGATAATATAAATATAATATATATTATTATATGTACTGATAGTACTACTAAGGTACTATATTTCCTTGAATAAAAATGTCTATGTGTCAGGTGGGACTCGAATCTCTTCTGAAGGTTGTGTGTTCGAGTCCTGCCAGAGGCAGATGATATCTTTATTCAAGGAATTGTATTCCAACTCTTCACTAGTTAACGGGATTAACTGCAACCGAATTAATGAATACTGGTAATTTTTTTTCCTGACGATTCGATCTTGTGCTGACCCTATTTGGCAGTTTTTCAGATATTTAAGACCAAACAAAGGTTTTAAATAAAAACAACAGTTATTGCTATTTCTTAACGCCTGCGATCAACCGCTCGCCTCCGCGTATCGGCATGAAGTAGCGGGGGGCGAAAGGTCGTCTCTCAGTCGCTGTCTTTATTCTAGTATGGGATTATGGCACAGACCTCATTATAAAACACTTACCTTGAAATATTATTTCGATTACAGTAAGTTCCGTAAGGGTCAATATTTATAAAGAAAGTTTAAGCCTAAATAGCATTAAAATATACAATTAGGCAAGCAGGCATTACTTAATTTAATATTATGATATAGTTTTACCCTTCTACGTTTTTTCTCCGTGCACTGATGCGTGAAACCATGGCATGATTAGAAAATTAGGAATATGTTGATATTTAAATTAAAGGTATTAAAAGAAGATTTTAAACTCCACTTAAAATAGGAAACATTTAGAAGCTGAATACGATAATTATCAGAAATAGACGATATAATACTTGGGTACATTTTAAGATATCAAATGAAAATATTTCAGTAGTTCATGTACCAACATTCTGTCAAAAAAGTATCTGGATTCAATATTTAAACCAACCTTGCGTGGCTGGAATGCATTTTTGTTTATACGAAATCGTTTTTGCCGTATCCGAAAAAACCTTATCCGATACGCTTCCATCAGATCCCTTTTTTCGATACGATACGAATCTGTTTTTTTTCAGATACGAATCTGTTTTTTTAGATACGGATCCAAAATTTATTCAGTATTCGGATACAGAATTCGGTTACTGGTCTATTCTTCGGGCACAGATGTGTTTTTCAGATACGTATTGATTTATTCGAATATGTATTTTCGGATATTGATGTTTTTTTTAAACGGTTTTTTAGGATACCAATCTAATTTCTCGTCAAATACGGATATTTTTTTTTGGATGCGGGTATCCGACATTTCACTATAGACTTACCAGGCATTTGCCGATTCTCGTGTACCGCGAACCGTTGGCCTCGACGCGGTGCACGTAGATGAAGTTGTCCCGCGAGCCCAGCGCCACCAGGCGCCCGTCCGGGGAGAACTGGATCGTCTGGATGGGCTCCGTGCTGGGGGAGACAAACTTCATGCTAATCACTGCTTCTTGCACCATACTACTATGAATGCGATAGTTTTATAGCGGTAGGATGTTTGTTACTCAATTTCGCCACGGCTAAATGAATAAAAGTAGAAAACTAAGACCCAACTACGATGAAAAGAGGACGCTAAAAAAGTGTAAAACAGCATTTTCAGAGGCACATCACAGTTAGTCAAGTTTGAAAAGCCGTAGTCAGACGGTACAAAGATACCTACCGTAACCACTTTAACAACGGATTATACACCGTGAAATTTTAGTGGTTGTTTTCCCGCAGTAAAATGATTCTATCTTAGTAGTACAAGAGATTTGTGCAGTTTTTTTTATTCAAATAAAAAAATAGCAGTTTCACGATTGTGATAAACAAAACTCGAAAGCAACCTCGAACCAATGGTACCAGCCGCGCCGCAGCCGGTCACCGGCCGGGGTCATTGCCCCTCGCGCGGTGCAATTTATGCTTTATTACTTAGTGCGTAGAGCTTCTTTTGCTTTGAACATAGATTTCGAGCGGCAAGCAGTACCCAAACACGTCACATTTTGTAAAGATACTATCGTATCTCACGCTTTTGAGTTGATGATTATTTTTTTGATTAGTTGAGAACAAAGATATCTTTATTTTCGAAAAATAACTCGCACGATTCGATGGTGCTACTAAAGGTAAATCGTTCTGTTGCGGGAAAACAACCACTAAAATTTCACGGTGTATGTAATAACGTGGCTTTATTAATTTGACAACCTCCTTGGCGAAGTGACGTAACACTGGTTTTCAAAGTGTCACCTATTTTGAGAACCCAGGTTAGATTCTTCGAAGGATCAATGTAGGTAAAGTGTTTTTCTTCATTTTCTTTTCTGGATTCGGGTGTTTCTGGTAGCTTTGTTGTTTTTGATCTTCACAATACGAGTGCTTTAAATAGTTACTCATTTTTGGATCAGAGGAATTTATTTGATGCTGTCTACATTTATTTATTTCGTTAGGACACTTTTTGACGCTGAGTGTGTATCTCGTTTTTAGGGTTCCGTAGCCAAAGGGTGAAAACGGAATCCTATTACTAAGACTTTGCTGTCTGTCCATCTGTCCGTCTGTGTGTCACCAGGCTGTATCTCAAGAGCCGGGATAGCTAGACAGTTGATATTTTCACAAATTATGTATTCTGTTGCCACGATAAGAATAAATATTAAAAACAAAATAAAATACATATTTAAGGGGGGCTCTCATACAACAAACGCGATTTTTTTGCCCTTTTTGCTCGATATCAATAAGGGAAACTGGTAGGCACTTGAAATATTCACAAAACACTCAGTTGTATTTTTATTTTAATAATAAATAATAAAATTAAAATAGATATTTACGGGGGGCGCTGCCATACAAAAAACGCAATTTTTTGCCTATTTTTGCTCGATATTAATAAATGGCAACAGGCAGGCACTAACGGCTAGTTCCAATAACCTATCTATCTTCAGTTTTGGCATATCGGAGATAGAAAACAACTTCTGTCTTTGTTTCTCTGGACGGCAAAAATAGAGATAGAAACTGTTTCCTATCTCCGATGTGCCAAAACTGAAGATAGATAGGTTATTGGAACCGGCCGTAAATATATGTAGTGCCTACTGTTGTTTACCTAGTCAATGGTGCGAAACCCTTCGTGCGTGAGTTCGACTCGACTTTTTATATGACATCAATGATTGGCTGAAGTGATTCCACTTGACCGACTCACCCGTCTTGGTGCTGGGCGAGTAGCTCGCGCGAGTGGGGCTCGAACACGAGCCAGCGGCCCGACAGCGCGCCCACGCACAGCGCGCCGCCGTCGGGAGACCACGCCACGCACTGGCCGCGCTCCTGTATACAATATTATTAGAGTTATTTGATGACAAGCGCCATGATCACGGGAGAACTGCAACAGTGACGAAATATCGGAAACTCATAATAAATAAGGTACATGGTATAAATCCCGAATCAAATAACTCTAGTGATAGTGACCATGAAAGTTTAAATCAGAACAATATTATTGGTAAACAGCGCCACCTGAACAACAGCAACGTAAGTTGCTTGGAAAATGCAGATGTCGCTAGCTTTTTAATATGCATAAAAACCCCTGGTCAAGAAAATAAATCTCTTCCAATCTCTGGAGCCATATATTAGTCGTTTTATTGTTTGACAATGATATTATCTTAATTTTTTGAGCGAATACTGTTTTCTTTAGTTTACGCTAACACTTTACATTGAAAGATATATTTACGGATTTTCAACCAGCGTTCATTTTAGTTAAGCCCGACATTTCGAACACTTTACAGTGTTTATGGTCACGGGCAGACTAAGGTGTTCTTCGTCTTAAAGTAGGTAATTTGAAAACCTCCCTTACCAGGTCAAAAACAAAATAAACGTAAATTTAAAATCCGTTAATATATCGTCTTTAGAAGATATATAGATACTCTTTATTGCACGCCAAACAGATTAAAAATAACACCCAAGAAAGATTTGGAATTGCACAATTTAGGCATTCTTTTCGCTTGGAGTCTTAAAACAGGACATACTTCCTCTCAAAAATTTTGGTTTATAAATTCTGTGTGCAATCATATTATGTATTTATGTAAGTTTATATGTTAGTTAATTACTCATTATATTTAATTAGCTTTTGTCCCCGGCTTCGCTTGCGTTAATATTGGGATAACGACGCGTAAATTTAACCCCCTCTTTCCAAAGGTTTGGGGCGGATTACCAAGAAAAAAATGATTCACGATTTTTTTGTTAGACACAAATAGTTTGCATACCAATGTTTAGCTTTCTATCTTGAAAATTGCGGACTGCTCTATACAAACTTTCAGCCCCCATTTTAGGGAATTGGGGGATTAGAAAGAGACAAAAGGTAGCCTATGTTACTCTCCATCCCTTCAACTAACTCCACTTTAAAAATTACGTTAATTTGTCGCTCCGTTTTGCCGTGAAAGACGGACAAACAAACAGACATTCACACTTTCCCATTTATAATATTAGTATGGATGCTAGTTTGTAAATTGAAAAGAGATGTCGCGTAACAGGCCCAGACATTATACAGTACTCTAAAAAATCAAGAAAAGTCTACTGACTTTGGGATAAATACAACTAACTGTATATAACGTATAATTTAGCGGCTCAAAAATAAATACAATCACATAAATATCCCTCTCAATTAGGCATACAAGATGGCGTTTGACGAAAAAAAAAAGATAAACCATAAACTCTAAATGTCAGTAGCTGTCAGATTTTCTGTGTCAATATTTGACATAATCGTTCTTTTCAAGTTTTTGCCACTCGTTATAATCTCACGTGAATAGCTAATATTATAATATATATCCTTTAGGCATTACATAAGTTAAAACTCTTTGTTTAGTTTGTTATTATTACAACAAGCACAAGTAAGCAAACAATATCACTTGTTCGAATCGAGTTAAGCGATTTTGAAATTGTCAAAACTGACAGATGTCATCAAAGTGTCGTCTTCCGCCATTATAGTTTTTGTTGTCTAGTATTGCTATTCTAATAAGTTTATTTTTATTTGAGCCATTAAACGAAGCCATTTTAAAGAATTTGGATATTAACAAAGTGTTGTAGGTATATTGCCCTAACTTTTGGCAATGTGTACAGGTTCTGGGCCTAGCCTCCATACAATTTGGGACAACTCCTTTGATGGGTAGTACAGCCAGTGCAGCCAGGTTCACGCCTGCGACGTACGGCCGGTGCGACCAGGCCACCTACTTGGGTACAGCCGGTGCGACCAGGCCCACACCTGCGCAGGGTATAGCCAGTACCATCAGGTCATCATCAGCTAGATCCCCGTACCTCGATGTCCTTGCTCCACACGGTGGAGTGGCTGAGCCCGTCCCACAGCTGCAGCAGCCGGTCCCAGCCCGCCGACGCGAACTGCGGCAGCGCCGGGTGGGCGGCCAGCCCCCACACCTCGTCCACGTGGCCTGGGCACACAATTGAAATCGTTATTCATAAATATAAGTAGTTTTACCGTTTGTGAATCACATCTTTTAAGACGCTGACTGCAGCAGATGACCTTGAGCAATAAATACGCCCACAAATTTATTCGTCTTTGAATTTCTTTGCAACGCGCCGCAGCTATCATTGTCGATTCCCGTAGGAGTGACAGAGAAATAGCGCATGGAATAGAAGGGTCTAAGTGCCAAACAACAAAATTCGTTGTGTAATTTGAAATTGCAATTTTATTAAAAATCTAAATCAGCCATTTGCTTAAGCAACATGTATAATATACAATATAGCACAATTTTATTATCATTGTTTTACGGATTGCTGAGAAAAATGGTAATTTATGTATTTTCAGAGGCTACTTTGAGATTATTTTCTATCGAGAAAAGTTTTTAGAATCGTGTTTTGGAAACAACCACCAGGTCAAAAATATGATCAATTACAGCTACATAGAATTTGGCAACAATACGAGCCATAGGCTTAAAGCAAAACAATCTTCATTGATCTGAATTTGGCTCATGTCAATGTCTTAAGTTTTCAAGATAAAACCTGTATAATACCTGTATTTTTAATCGACTTCCAAATTTTAATACAACAAACTACAAGACAAAAAAACTTAAGTCGTATTTTTTTTTATAGTATAAAACACAGTTAACGCCCATAAAAATTTAGAATGTGATGAAAAATCCATCAATCAATCCCCTTTCTTTACTGTACAATATAATAGTTGTATATAGTTGCATAAATAAAATAATGTAAACAACATCACGACTATTTAAAGCACTCGTATTTTGGAAATCAGAAACCTAACCCGAGAGAATGTGGAAAAAATACTTTTTCTCTACATTAAACCCGAGAGCTCTGGGAGTTGAACCCGGGAAATATCACACGGGGGGTTTAAGGAGATATCACCTGTATTTATTTTCGAAACTGAAATACATTTATGTTTTTACAATCTTGCAAAATTGCGTAAAACTGATCTTGATCTGAAACAGTTTTCAACATTACAATATATTAATTCTATTCTTTGTAAGTCAGTTGATCAGCCTCATTCTTGTTTCTAGGTGGTGTATAGATTATAAATGTTATGTGACGGCATACGGGTCAAAACAAACATTTCACATTTAACCAACATTCAGATTTATACAAGTTTGCTCGTATCCAGAAAAAGAGGAAAAAGTATTCGGAACATATGGATTAGGGGTTTTTAAAAATATTAAACCTCAATCACTGCACTTACTCAGTCACTTATATTCAAAAATATCAATGTCAAAGCATAGCCAACATACAAAAAAACTCGTAATATCCGTCATTAGTTTGATTAGTTCCCAATGACGTCATAATATTGCCAACAGCGTTTTCAGAGTTTACAGTAAACAAAAAGGAAATGTCAATTTTTAAATTGAAAATATGTATGTACTATCTTGCACTTCTTGCAACTGAAATCTATTAATATTGGTTTCTTAAGAGTAATACTACAGAAACCATTCATTTATTGCGCCATATTTAATGTGTCTCAGGTAGCCTATTATTTACGAAACGAATTTTAGTATATTTGGCAACTACATAAACCTTATTTCAAGTTATTTTGAGATTAAATTAAATTCAATGTCATATAAAAATTATCTATTATTATTTATTATCTATTTTATTCCTCAGTTTATTTGATATTTTAGCAACTTAATTGCACTTATAATATCAGTATATAAACTTGAAAAAAATTTTTCAAGTTTATATACTGATATTATAAGTGCAATTAAGTTGCTAAAATATCAAATAAACTGTATAAATAGCTGTTTCATCTTAACTGACTGTCAAACATCTGCAAAGATGTTTCTTTCGGGTGTTAAGGGTGCAAACTCCTAACATTTGATGAAGCAACGCTGGCTCACAGCGTAAGAATATGCTTGAAAAATTCGCGCCGTGTCGCAGTGTCTCGGTGGCCTAATGGTATGGCGCCCGCCCAGCATGCGAGGAGATGCGGGTTCGAGTCCCGCCTGAGACAAAATTTTTCAAGTTTATATACTGATATTTTATTCCTCACCCAACACGGCGGGCAGGAAGCTATTTGAGACCAAGCCTCTAAATTAAAACCTAACCTAAGTTAACCTACACGTGTGCCTGTTGACTTGGGCGGTTAGAACGAGATGCAGTATGTCTCACCCAGCACGGCGGGCGAGAAGCCAAGCTCCAGGTCTCCGTGTAGTACGCAGTTGCGCGTGCTGCCCACGAACAGCTGGCGGCCGCGGCCCTCGGCCAGCGCGCGCACGCCGCCGTAGTGGCCCTCGATCTGTACACAACATATTATTATATCATCACACCAACAATACATTCAGTCAAAAAAGTATCAGGAATGGATGATTTGTTTATGATTCCAAATTCAAATTTTTGTTTTTTTTGTTGTTGTTATATTGGCACAACTGTTTTCCAATTTGGCGCGGAGTTTGAGTTGCATCTGTTATTTATATTAAATTAATACAGTGCTGTTTTTAGTTATATCATATTCGAGTGCATTGCGAATTTCAGAATGGACAAAAACATCGAACAAAGCGTTTGTCTTAAATTTTGCATCGCCAATGGAATTTCGTGTTCGGAGTCATTGAAAATGTTACAGAAGGCTTACGGTGAATCGACTTTATCAAAAACACGTGCTTATGAGTGGTAAAAAGCGTTCAAAAGCGGTCGGGAGTAGGCCATCAAAGTCTTCAACTGAAGTTAACATCGCAAAAGTGAAAGAAGTAGTGTCTGAAAATCCTCATTCAACTTTGGGAGAGATAGCCGCCGAACTTTCTGTATCTCACGAGTCAATCCGTACCATTTTTTAACCTACTTCCAAAAAATGGAGGAGGTTCTCAATTCGACTGTATTTTTTTTATGTTTGTTACCTCAGAACTTTGGACTGGTTGAACGGATTTTCGGTAGGACGGTCCCATTTTAACGAAGTCATAATCTGATGGTGGAATCCGGGGAAATCGAGGGAAACCCTTATTTTTATAAACACGTCTTACGTTTTTGCATATCTTTCTTAAGGTTTTTTAGTATTTGCGCCTGGTACTCATCACTTTATGTTGATGAGCTGATGATGGAAGATACAACTCCTTAACGGTGAGCTGATGATGGAAGGTCAAACTTCTAAGCAGTTAGGGAGGATGATTCTTAAGATTCTATAGCGATGAGGGAGGGAGTTTCTTAAACAATTCATACATTTTCATCTAGAAGTCATCACTATTTATGTAGGTTACTGTTATCGGCGAATTGTGTAATTTATTTAACACTAAAAAAAGAAAAATAAATTATGTTTAAATAAAAATTGAACCGACTTCAAAAAAAAAACTCACTAAAAAGTACAAAATAACACAAGAACAATGTTTTATTTTTAAACCTATTTACGTACTTAAAATATTATTTTAACTACTAACAACTAAACAGATTGAAGTCGGTGCCGAGCCCAAACAATACAAAAATAATACTACAAACGAAACAAATCAAATGTGAAATTAAAAAAAAAAATGCTAGGTATGTTGTCGAGCGGCAATCAATAATTCAGTAGTGATCTGATCATACCTATTCTATTTGGCTCGGCAACGACTTCAATCTGTTTAGTTGTTAGTAGTTAAAATAATTGTAAATAGGTTATAATATAAAAAAACATTGTTTTTGTGTTATTTTGTACTTTTTAGTGAGTTTTTTTTTGAAGGCGGTTCAATTTTAACTAATCATTTGGGTATAAAACATGTTGCCGCTCGGCTAGTCTCAAAACACCCGAATTTTTTCCAAAAACTCAATCGCATGAGAGTCGCTGAGGACATGCTAGAACGAGTCAATTCCGACCCAACAATCATGAAACGCATTGTTACTGGTGACGAGACGTGGGTTTACGAGTTTGACATGCAAACTAGTCAACAAGCTTCGGAGTGGCGCCTTCGAACCGAAATAAAAAAAAACACGCCAAACGGCCAAAGTCGATCAAAAGTCAAAGTCATGTTGACTGTTTTCTTTGACTATCGCGATGTTCTACACTCGGAATTCATGCTGGAAGGTCAAACGTTAAATAAAAAATATTATTTGAGCGTTATGCTGCATTCAAGAGAGCAAATTCGACGAAAAAGGCCAGATTTGTGGAAAGAAAATTCCTGGATTTTGCACCACCATAATGCGCCTTCACACAAGGCCATCATTGTGAACGAATTTTTGACCAAACACTCAACAAATACCATCGAACAACCACCATATTCACCAGATATGGCTCCAGCCGACTTCTTTCTTTTTCCTAAACTCAAATTATCACTTCGTGGCCCGTTTTCAATCGGTAGAAGACATAAAGGAGAATTCGTTGGCGTAAATGTATCGTTTCTGAAGGAGCATACTTTGAAGGTGATAAAATAAGTTTGGATTAATAACAAAAATTTTGTGTATTATTGATCTTTTCCCGGTACTTTCTTGACAGAGTAGTACTACTTACTAAATAAAACGTGTTAATAAAAATGCACAAAACCTGAAATCAGTTTGTTCAGAATCGAGAGTAGAATTGATAAATAGGTTGTTTAAATGCAATGACTTCAAAATCAGTTCTATTACTTCAAATTAATTATTTCTATTAATTCTTCTTACTTCAAAAAAATTTACAAAATAGTAAATAAATGAATTCAATCTGATAATTATGTTTTCTTTCTTAAAAAGATAAGGATTTTAAGCAACTCTACTTTGTATATTTGTCATGCGACATCTTTACAAAGTTGTTTTTTTAATCAATAATAATAATCAAACAAAATAATTATTCGGAATATCCATTTTGAAATGTTACTTAATAAGCATTGTATACAGGTAACTCACAATTACCTTGCATTATTAATTTCACTACACCGTACTAAAAACTGTCCATACTAAATGTGCACTCCATTTGACACAAGAGTGCACTTTCACATGATATAAATTTCTATACCAATGCATGTCAACATAATTTGGCCGTGTTATAATGTTGACACTGACATAAAATTAACGTCAATAATTCAATCGAGGACATTTCTAGGTGTCATTTGGTCACATGGTTAAATAAATAAATAAATATATATATATATATATATTTATATATATTTTGTAAATATATACTTATAATACATAGAAAACACCCAGACCAGTACAAACAGACATGTTCATGCACACAAATATTTGTACTGTGCGGGGATCGAACCCGCGACCCATGGCTCAGAAGCAGCGTTAACTACCGCTGTTCCAAATGGTCGTCTAAATCCTCTCTGGTTTGGACTTTGTATCTTGTTCTTAGTATATACCATGTACTTTTACTCGTCTGACAAACGAAGCTCACTTTATGTAACCATTATGCACAACATCTTGGCAGTGTTATTATTTTATCAATCAAATGCTTTCTATTACATTTATTATATATTATTATTATTATATTATATTATATGTAATATTATTATTTTTATTTTCTATCATGAGTGTACACATTTTAAAATAGTCGATTTGCGAAACACGACGTTCTGCTATACAGACCATCTGAGAGTTGGACGTTTTGCTACATGGACCTATTCCTAATTTTAGGCTTAATGCTCATCAGGTGTTTCGTGCTATAGGACGTTTTGCTGCTTAGACCATGTGATCGAGAGGGAAATAATCTTATAAATATATTTAATCAGACCAGTGTTGTTGCGATAGCGATAGTTTCGCTATCGATAGTTGACCTTATAAAACAGTCGGTAGCGCGAATATTCTATCGAAAATTTCGGCATGCTGCAATATCATCGATACTATCGATAGTATCGATAGTAAAAATTAAACGATATTATTGAATTTTGTCGATACTATCGAATCTATCGATACTATTGGAGTTCAATAGTATCGATAGAATCGATAGTATTACGTTAAAGAAGTCGACACTATCAAACTATTTATGATATATCGACGCATTTTCAATCGACATATTTTCGATACTATCGACTGGAAATAAAACGTAATGTGTCACTTTGTAGCGCTCAATAACATTCCTAGTTACCCTCTTGATGTAAAATATTACGGACGTAGCTGAATTGAACCGCGAATGTAGATGAGCTATGCTATGAAGTCATCTTTTAAATGCAAGCAATAGTATCGTAAAATGTTCGACTATCGATAGTATTGAAACTATCGATAGTGTTTGTGCTGATTCTTTGGGAATAATATTACATATATTTTTCAATCGATACTATCGATAGTATCGAAAGTATAGTCAAAGGCCGATATTTTCGATAGGACTATCGATAGTATGACTGATTTTCGAGGCTACAATAGTATCACGATACTATCGATAGTCTATCGCTATCGCAACAACACTAATTCAGATTTTTCTTTTTGACACACGCTGTCGCGATCACGGAATTAATATTTTGCTGCGGCCGGGTCCCGGGTGAATGAACCTTACACAGCTATGTCCTTGCGCATCACCGCGTGTTTCATAATTTAACACTGTCACTCACCACGTTCTCGACGCCCATCGCGTTGATATCCGCGTCGAAGGCGACGATTCGTCCGTCTTTGCCCCCACCACTTAGCACGCGGCCGTCCTGTACAAATCAAAGAAAAGTTCTTTAAAAAATCTGTTTTAATGTCACAATTGCACTAGCTAGCTAGCAAATTTTTTCAATGTCATCTCTATCTACACACCTTGCCTCAAATCCTTAAAAACTTCGATGTGTTGCCGTCGCACAAATTCATTGCGTCAAATACATTAACAAAACTCCACTTGTTAAGAACAAGTTATTATTGTGTTGAAATATATCGTCAGTCACGGTCACATAAACATATTTTACTTCCTTTTTAGGGTTCCGTTGCCAAATAGCAAAAAACGGAACCCTTATAGATTCGACAAGTCTGTCTGTCTGTCTGTCCGTCCGTATGTCACAGCCACTTTATTCTGAAAGTATTAGCATGACACAATTAAAACTTGGTAGGTAGGTGTATCCTGTTAACCGCTTAACGATTCTCATACAAAAAATAAAAAATAATGATATTTCAGGGGGGTTTCCCATACATAGACTAAAACAAAAATTTTTTTTTACTCAAACCTATACATATGGGATATCAACGGATAGGCCTTCTAAAATGACATGGAGGTTCCCAGAACCATTTTTTCCAAAAGTCTAACATTTGGAAGATAGACGCTTCCAAAGTGGTAAAATGAGTGTAGGGGGGGCCTCTAACTTTTAAAATAAGTAAGTGAAAATTTTGGAAATAATACATAATGTAGATCTTAACAAATACATTCAACGAAAATTGGTTCGAACGAGATCGAACTGGTAGTTTTGAAAATCTAGCACATTTTTAACAACAGCAAACATAACTTTGTCCTCAATACAAACACTATGAAAAACAAAGTTATTTTTGCAGTCATCAAAATATTGTGGTATTTTTGTTAAACTTGGTACGGAACCCTCAGTACGCGAGTCCGACTCGCACTTGGCCGGTTTTTTTATAAAACGAATAGCCTTATAAAGCTACCGTGACGTATCAATCGCGTGAGCGTTTTTTTTAAAGGATCAAATCTCTGTCATACCGGTTGTTAGGTCAATGGTATAAAAAGGCTAAACCAGCCTATGTTAAAATATGCTATAATTAACAACTACCTATAATTAACACTAATTTTTTATAAAAATAAAATAAAAAAAATATTTTGATACAAATCGTATTCTCGAAATTTTAGTTTGTATGAAAAAAAAAGATATCAAATTTTTGACTTCACCATGGAATTTATATGCTTATCTTAACTTAAGCTGGTTTCCGTTTGTCATACCATTTACCTAACACCCTGTATAAAACTACTGCTAAATAATGAAACTGGTAAAGCATTTGATTAAACTGTGTTTTTACATTTTTGTTTTTTGTTTTGATATAGCATTAAAATAAAAATAAAACAAAGAAAATAAATGTTTTTCAAAATATTTCTATTTCTATTAGGCTTCCATCGCAAAATGACATGTTACGTTAGAGGCCTTAATTGGCGGCTTGGTCATTTTAACTATCTTTGACAGTATCAGTATATAAACTTGAAAAATTTTGTCTCAGGCGGGACTCGAACCCGCATCTCCTCGCATGCCGGGCGGGCGCCATACCATTAGGCCACCGAGAGACTGCGACACGGCGCGAATTTTTCAAGCATATTCTTACGCTGTGAGCCAGCGTATAAGTGCAGTTGAGTTGCTAAAATATCAAATAAAGTATATAAATGGCTGTTTCATCTTAAGTGACTGTCAAACATCTGCAAAGATGTTTCTTTCGGGTGTTAAGGGTGCAAGCTCCTAACATTTGATGAAGCAACGCTGGCTCACAGCGTAAGAATATGCTTGAAAAGTTCGCGCCGTGTCGCAGTGTCTCGGTGGCCTAATGGTATGGCGCCCGCCCGGCATGCGAGGAGATGCGGGTTCGAGTCCCGCCTGAGACAAAATTTTTCAAGTTTATATACTGATATTATAAGTGCAGTTGAGTTGCTAAAATATCAAATAAAGTATCTTTGACAGTTTAAGACAAGAAGATAATTTGACTTACCTTGAGACAACACAGCGAGAAGATAGCACCCTCGTGGACCCCTCTGACTAATTTAGTGATGGTGTTGGTGCCGCGGCCCCACACGATAATGTTGCCGTTTGAGTCGCCCGAAAGGACATCACCTAGTAAAGATATGACATAGAAATGAAATATAACGGGTGGAAAGAAACCAAATGCTAATCCGAAAACCACGTTTTGTCCCCATCACCAGGAACGGGCTGTGCTAAGAATCTCCGGGTTACGTGAGGCCACCAAAAACAATTCGACCTAAGTGGTGTGCAACTGGAAAGGCCTATGTCCAGGCAGTGGACTGCTATAGGCTAAAGATAAAGATAAATTTTATTTTGGAACAGTGAATAAGGATGATGAAAATGATGATGATGATGTGCAAAAAATTAAATGTTGTGACCTTTTTGACCCTAAATTTTGACAGACGCGTACCCCCTTACCATATGTAGGTTATGACTTTCAGGATGTCAAAACAAAAATTAGAACAAGTTTATAGCTGGCTATCTCAAATTCCGAAAGCGCTTAGAATGGCACTTTAAGCAGTTGCTCCCGGCTTCTGTCGTCAGATGGCAGTAATAAGAACAATTTACGTTAGACGCCGAATAGCAGACGGCTTCAAAAACTGAATCTAGATTATGCTCAACTTGAAGAAGACTGCGTCTCGGCAAACATAGCGCTCAGTCCAGGTGGAGTGATGATTTGCGCAAGGTGGCTGGCACGAGCTGGATGCGAGAAGCCGAGGACCGACCTAAGTGGCGTGCAACTGGAGAGGCCTATGTCTATCGGTCCACTGCGATAGGCTGATGATGATGATGATAAGAAAAATAAAAAGCAACTATATGAAAACTTACCGTTATTGTTGAAACCAAGGCACGTGACGTATTTAGGCTTGTCCCGGGTCTCGAACACGCCCATCCGCTTGTACAGCATGTTGGTCTGGTCGAGCGTCCAGAAGGCGATGTGGTTCTTGCCGCACGTCACGATCTGGTTGCGGTCCAGCGGGTGGAACTCCACAGCAACCACTGTGTCTACGGAACACTGGAAATACGAACAATATGTTATTTTTATTTGTTCTAAATTTCATATGAACACGTCTCAAGTTAATTTTAAAATCTAAAATTCAGTGATAATGGCCAATCGTCGTCATCTTTTTCAATGATAACTGTTATTATGATCAAGGTATACTTTATGGACTATGATAGCTGTGTTACCCACCTTAGCCTCTGGTCGCTGCCACTCCCACACAAATCACAGACATGAAACTTATTTGCAATGGTCCGAGGGATCGTGTCCGTAAGCGGTATCTTGTGTGCATTGCTCGAGTTCACTTTGTATAAAGATTTATTTCTGTACCTACATATAATGTATAGTTCACGTGGGCAGGGCAGTGGGAAGCTAACTTAAGAACCCAAAGAACTATGACTATGTAGACGTGAGGGTGTCTCACCTTAGTCTCAGCCAAACAGTGCCCTTCTCCGGGCATTGCCCCTCCCATACAGATATAGTGTGGTCAGGGCCACCATCCACACAGGCGATTAGGCCGCCGCCGTCCGCGCGCGAGAACTGTTTCTAATCAAGCTTTATATGTATGGACTATAATAGCTGTGAAGGTGACCTACCTTAGTCTCAGCCAGGCAGTGCCCCTTCTCAGGGCGCTGCCACTCCCACACAGAGATGGTGTGGTCAGGGCCATCGTCCACGCAGGCCAGTAGGGCTCCGCCATCGGCCCGGGAGAACGAGACGCACGCCGCCGCGCGCTCCAGCTGGCCGGCGCCCAGCACCGCCAGGGTGGCCAGAGACACCGAGTTCCACACGCGGATGTGGGGCTGGAAATGATCAGTCTAAATCAAACCATGGGGCTTCAAAGTAAGTATTGTCAGTTAATCACTCAAACCAAACCATGGGGGCTAAAAGGCGTCAGGCGAGTAACCTATGGGGCTGCAGGAGTGTCAGTAGGTATATCACTCAAGTCAAACCATGGGGCTCCAGAAGTCTCAGTCTAAATCAGTTGATTCAAACCATGGGGCTGCAAATTATTTGTCTAGTAAACCATGAGGCTGCAGGATCATCAGTAAATCCGTTAAGTCAAACCACGTGGACTGCAAAGCGTCAGCAACGTCATTCGAGAACAGTTCACAAGTGAGTGGTGTGTTTGGCAAGATGAACAGCCTATAGCGCAATAAAGTAAATACATTTTTGTGGCAACTAATGAACTCGACTAAATCAAAAGGTTCGGACCTGTTTAGTCGGTAAGCCAGAGAGCATGAACGCGCGGTGGGAGGTGCTACTCGCCCGTGAATAATAAACCAGAATGGATTGGCTCGACTAATTCGCTTTGTAACCTGCTAGACTAAAGGTTTGGTGTTTAGACGCGTTTTGCTACTATTTTATTTCTTTTTTTATAAATAACTAGCTGTTGCCCGCGACTTCGTCCGCGTCAATTTCTGTTATTATGATTGCAACTATTTTTGCAATATTTTTCACCAATGCTTCGCTCCTATTAGTCGCAGCGTGATGTTACTCGTATATAGCCTAAAGCCTTCCTCGATAAATGGACTATCCAACACAAAAAGATTTTTTCAATTCGAACCAGTGCTTCCTGAGATTAGCGCGTTCAAACAAACAAACAAACTCTTCAGCTTTATAATATTAGTATAGATGGGCTATTTATAAGTACTGGTTCTCCCACACACAAGCAGAACACAGAAAAACTGTTTGGCGCTGGACTCCGGTAGGACGGTGGTAGCATCCAGGCAGCCTCTTACGAAGCCTACCACCACCGCAGAAGGATCTGTTAGCCGTCATCATTGGTTAGAAAACCAAAGATGCCGTATTCCAGGGTGGACCACTAGGAGGTAGATCAATGCGCACTAGGCTTAAGTCCGTGATATGACTGCGAATGGAATGTGCCTTACCCTCGCGTCGAGTCGGTCATGCCCAGCGCACTGCCCACTCGCCACGATCAGCTTGTTGGGGTGCACCGCGAGGCATTTGACGTCGTCCGTGTGCCCCGTGTAGTGGCGCTGGCATTGCTCGTCCACGTTGAACAGGACGACCACGGCGGCCACGAAGTACACGATCTCGCCGGTCGGAAGTAAGTAGAGATTGCTTCGACAGTCTTTGCCTCTGTGGAAGAGAGTTGAGTTAGTGAGATTCTAAAGTTGGGTCAGCTATTTTAAAAGCGAATTCTAATTGAAGAGGTAGTTAAATAGAGTTGACTTAAAAAAGGCTTTTACTAACACTTTATTGGTAGAAATTAATGATAGACTAACATTTTCCATAATTTTATTCCACAACGAAACTGCGAATGTTATTCAAAATACAATTTCTGAAATAAATGTCAACTGCCACAACAGCCAGAAATTGTAAATTCATATACATAAACATAAATTCTGGGTTAGTCTGACTATTAGATTACAACAATCAAGTTCTCGTCAGCACAAAGAAAAAACCGCGTTTCCTTTCAACCCTGGCGTGGATGATTGGTCATCGACATCATGGCTGCTGGAGCGAGACGCGTGGGTCGGCCTTGAGCGCAACATGTTGACTAAGGTTAGCACTATTTACAGTAACGTTGTGTAAATTAGTTTCTTGACCGTTTTGATTTGATAAAAATTGGTTGTTTGTAAAGTAGGTTTACGATCGAAATGTTTACGTGATAACGTCTTATTGGTGATATAAGTTTTTGGGAAGTAAGGAATTAATGAAGATAACATTTTTTTCAAATTTTAAATTACATCTTAAACATTCAACGAAAACTTAACCGCACGAGAAAATCTCCATTCGTTTGTATGCCGCTAGAGTGAGGAGACGGAAGATCGGTCCACTCACTCGAACGCTATGCCAGCCTCCGCTCGTGAGGATTCCGCGTGACAAGTTTCACGGAATGACTGGCAGCGCTCGAGATGAGACGGGAGATCGGTCCGTCTCTCTCTCGTTATACCTGCGATCGCGCTCGTGAGGTTTTGGTTTGACACAAGTTTCTGAACATGTCACCCGGCTAAAACGATTTTAAAGACGTTATCACGTCAAAAATTAAAATGAGATAAAGCTTCGTCTAGTAGTTTTAGTAACAGGATATCTGTGCCGGGCTAAAAGGGTTCGAATGTCTGAACATTGCTCGGGTTTGTGATTACCAACCTGCATTTATCAAGCGTGGTGCTTATACGTACTGTAACTAATACCCATCATTGGTGAGGTAACTTGAATGATCAGAGGCTGAGACATTACTTTTTTTAAAAGCTTAGTAATGATACAAGTAAAGAAAAAATAAAATACATTGATTTAAGTTAAGTCTGAGCATGTGAGTCACAAAACAGATAAAGATGTTAGTAATATCTCTACTGCGATTCGTAATACTCAGTACACAAAAATGGTTCGTAAAATGCTGTTGTTTAGGATGATTTTAGAGTCACGCCACAAATATAGCTGTAGTAGTATGAAGCTTAGTTAAGACGGCATCGCGGCAGTCGCCAGGATAGCTAAAGATTGTGAGTTTAGTTAGATCCATCACGGGCAATCCAGAAACATTTTTTTTTGTGATTATAGTTGTATATTTGCTAAAAGTCTTATGGTTACTGACCGAAAAAGAGCTGACCTATTTCTTTCTACAACTTCTCAATATTATGACGATTTCACAAAACATTGATAGATACGACATAAGTTAACGATGTTATAAATTCAAATATTTGTAATGAAAATTTCAGTATTTAATCAAATTATGTCTCAGGCGGGACTCGAACCCGCATCTCCTTGCATACCAGGCGCGGCGCTTTATAATTGTTTAATTATTTGAGAATACTTATGCTTAGCGGCACTTGTGAGATGGCAACCCTAGCATGAACGGATGTTTTTAGAGTATCATTTGCGGAATTACATTTATTTCTGGTAAAACAATACTTTGATTTGTTTTTGTTTGATGTTAAAAAAACAATTGTTATAATTATGATTAGCATAAGTATAGCGTTAATTATTTCCACGTTGTTAAAAAATAGTTCAGGAACAACGATCAAATTATCTATTCCTTTCTTATACCAAAAACTAAAACCAGAGGTATTTGTTTTTAATCGTTATTAATTTTTCTATTTCAGACGAATACCATGAGTCCCAAAATAAGATATGAAATTTATAAAATTTGGTATTCGTTCGAAATAGTAAATTCATTACGACAATAACAAATCCTATTGGTTTAAGATTTTGGTGTTAGAATGGAATAGATCGATTAAATCCGCAGAGACAGTGCCCATTACTATGAACACTAAGGAAGTGTGCTTAACTATGGCTGTTTTGTCTTGGTTTGTTTTTGGTATGGGTAGGGTAGGTAGGGTAACCGACGTTTTATGGAAATAGCTAACTAATCTTGATTAGAATCATGAATAAATTGGGTTACCTCTATCGGACTTTCTGCGCAAAATACTAAGAGTTTGTTTTTCGCTCACATCGTCCGAATAAACGTGTACAAACTCAAACAGCTCGTAGAGTTTAGTAAGATTAAAGATAATGTAGCTTATAGCTAGATTCTACTGATTAACTCTCAATTATTTGATTGGTTTGGTCCCATTTTACCCTTTGGATATGGAACCTTTAGGGTTAAATGGGACCCCCTATGATATATTTTTTTGTATTTATTTATGTTAATTATATATAGTTACGGAACACTTCGTAAACGATTCCGACTCGCGATATAAGAGATAATAGGGGTTAAAGTATGAAATTGACGATTATTTTCCCACTTTTTATTTTGTTTATAGCTCTTAAGTATAGTCATATTATTGCGTAATTCTTTTTGTATTGTATCAAAAACTAGATAAAGTAACTTTTGACTAAAAAAAAAATGCAATACTAGTGCCTATTACTTCAAAGGAAGTCGTTGAAAAGACTCCTTACAATGTGTCAGCTGACCTTCTTGCTTCAATTAAGTATATTTGTATTATATACTTTGATTTTCAGAAATTTAAATACTATAATGCGTAGCTTTATAACCATCTAACTTTTACCCTTAATTGCTTCGAAAACGGTTCAGGCGTTTTAAAAAAAACAAAAAAACTGTTAGTATGGAAAAATTACTTTATCGATTTCGTCCATACAAAACGGCAATTTCATACTTTAACCCCTAATATTACAGATGACAAGAAAATGACACGAATGACTCATATATTTTGAAAATCCTTTATCTTTAAAAACTGCTAAATACCTAAGTACGTTAGACCTTGTCTAAATCTATTATAAAAATCTAATTTATTTTCAAACTATTATAGGTCACCTAATCATGCGTGTTAACAATTTAGGTACTTAAAAGACTTAATTTATACATTAGACCCATTATTTAGAGTCTATTGTGAATGACAAACGGTCGAATGCTATGGGCACGGCAACATGGCGCTGCTATGGAGTCTCAGTGGAAATAGAAAGTAATTAATACCCCCAAAGTGTTTACTAAAAAGTACTATGAGTTATGTACTACTTACGCTGATTACATTATTCAAGTTATTTTGTTGACCTCGAACATGATGACAGAGTTTTTTTAGGGCTTATGTCCACTATTAAATACATTTGATGGAGCTAGATCTATTCTCAAAAATTTATCCTGATTGTAAAATTGCTTTAACTAATTGGCTGCATGGGCTTAACTATGAGAAAACAGAATCCCTTCTTCAGTATATAAAGTGACACGCATGCACGCACGCACGCGCACACACACACACACACACACACACACACACACACACACACACACACACGCACACGCACACGCACACGCACACAATTTTAATATACTACTTACCTTTTAAATTTATCTTAAATTCTTTATAAACATGAACTAGTACTTAACTAATTAATTATTACTTAAATAAGGTAAGGTGAAAGAGTGTAGTCTCTTGATACAGGCATAATATACATGCTTAAAAGGAGACTGCTGCATCTAGCTATGTAAAAATAATGTTTGTTAAGGAAAATAAAGATTTTCTTATTTATTATTATTTATTTTATTTGTACTAGCCTGAAAGTCCCATTGCTGGGCAATTGCCTTTCTTCTCCATGCGATGCGACTAACTACATTTATCTTACATTAGCTATTATGATGATTAGATGCAGCCATGTTTTTTGACCAGGTTAAGCCCTAACATCATCATTACCAGCCATATCGGGCCACTGATGGCGGATGTTGCCATTATCGCCATGCTTGGCAATCGAGGCAGTGATGGAGAAGAAAAAACGCTGCTGCCCGACTCCTTGAATAGTCGCTTAAAAGATAGGGTGGTGTTATGCTATTCAATCTATCTATACTAATATTATAAAGCTGAAGAGTTTGTTTGTTTGTTTGTTTGAACGCGCTAATCTCCGGAAGTACTGGTTCGATTTGAAAAATTCTTTTTGTGTTGGATAGTCCATTTATTGAGGAAGGCTTTAGGCTTTATAACATCACGCTGCGTGCGACCAATAGGAGCGAAGCATCAGTGAAAAATGTTGCAAAAATAATCGCACTCATAAAAACAGAAATTGACGCGGACGAAGTCGCGGGCAACAGCTAGTGTATTATAAAATTAATAATGAACCTCTTCTAAATGAAATGATTATCTAAAAGCACTTTGTTCTAATTTACTACTCGTATGTAGGGTATGCGGAATAAGAGTTGCAAGCCTTTGTTACCGCATTGTAGAAACTTCAAGGCTGGCATTGTATTGTGTTAGTTCCACGCATGGCCAGTCAAGCTCTTCACTGGTCATCTTCTTACAAATACTTTAGAACATTTCTCTCGAAGGCAACTCGAGAGGAGAGTTTATGATTCACAATTTCTCGTATTAAAATAAGACGTTATGACCTTCTAACAGATGTTCATAATTTGTTTGTGAATCCTTATCGTTGTATGTCAAAAATGTTAAGCAGTCAGTTAATCGGGCAAAAGAAACACGCAACTAAAATAAAAAACCGGCCAAGTGCGAGTCGGACTCGCGCACGAAGGGTTCCGTACCAAAACGGCAAAAAAAAACGGGTTTGTTGTATGGGAAATATTTATTTTATTTGGTTTTTAGTATTTGTTGTTATTGCGGTAACAGAAATACACAATTTGTGAAAATTTCAACTGTCTAGCTATCGCGGCTCTTGAGATACAGCCTGGTGACAGAGCGACGGACAGACAGCGAAGTCTTAGTAATGGGGTCCCGTTTTTACCCTTTGGGTACGGAACCCTAAAAACGATGTTATCGTTCACAAGGTTATGTGAGCTAGAATTATTTTTTTATGAAAATATTGATTTTTCACTAATTAACTCCGCAACTAGTCGCTACTATTATATAAATGTGTAAATAGAATTAACGTGTATGTATAACATATACATTAAATTGGATGGATGGATCCGCAATGATTAATTCTATATCAAAGTCGACATTAGTAGTGGAGAGCATTCACGCTGGTTTTCGAGGATCGCCTGCTCCGAGGTTTGATCCTCGGACGGGTCAATGCAGAAGAAAGTATTTTTCTATATTTTCCTCGGGTCTGGGTGTTACAAACAACGAAGGTACTACACCTTCGTTTCTTCCGATCTTCCACAAAACTAGCTTCGTTAAGAAATTTCCATCCGCTTTTCAGGGAGTACCTATTGGTTGGTACATTATTTTTAATCTTACTAAACACTACGAGCCGTTTGAGTTTGTACACGTTTATTCGGACAATGTGAGCGAAAAACAAACTCTTAGTAATTTAATGATGGAGGCCTTTTCCCTGCAGTGGGATGATTATCGGCTGTTACTTTACTTTACTTCCAGTAGAATCAGGCGATAAGGATCAATCGTTACCATCCAATATATCCATCTCCCAAAAAGTTTATCCGGAAATTTCCATGTATGGCGATGTAGTCGTAGGCAGTAATCACCTCAATTTGCCGGACAATTGGTTAAATGACCGATGAGTTTCGGTTAATAGCCAAGAAAACGGCATTTGGAGCTGACGTTAGGCTGTAACATCTTTTGAAGTAGATGATTGCATGTACAAATAAAACCCAGGGTATAAGTAAATGCATTTAGTATAAGTTGGTTCATGATGAAATCTGTGGTGGAGTGGTGTCCAAAACGGTTTTTAAGATGTCGCCAGCTATGAAGTCCCAGATTCGATTCTCTGACGGGTCAATGTAGAAAAAAAATCTTCCATATTGTCTCATGTCTTGGTGTTCGTGGTTCCTACATTGTTTTTTATTACCTCGGCAGGCATTATCTACTAATCTACCCTAATTAGGTTGTAATATGAATAGAAACAAAAATATTGCGTGACACAACTAATCACAAACTCAACAATATTCAATACTGATTACTATAATATCAAAAATTTGTAATATCATAGTAATAGTTATAATGTAGCAGCTATTATGTACTACAGAACATTTTATATACATATGTACGAGTATATAGAAAGTACTGACATGAAATTAACTCTTTTGTTACCTACTAACATTCCCGTGTGCGTTATCAATGCTTAACCTTGGGAAAATCGATACCAGAGTTTATGTACATTTTTAATTCATTACTAGCCCTATACAGCGTCTGCTCACTGCAAAGTGCAAACTTTATTTAACAACTTAAAGGCCTAGCTAAAAATATATTATGCACTCTAAAACCCATGAAACAAGAAAATATTCTTGTCTAACATTCCGATTTTAACATAATATTTTTCTTTTAATCTAACTCAATACTACCCCGATAATTTTACTAATCTTATGAGTATAAATGTAAAAGTTTGGGAGGACGCTTGTTACACAATCACGCTAAGACAGCTGAACAGATCTGGATAAAATTTGGCACGCAGACAGATTATACGTTCCAGCTTATGACTAAGCCTGTGCTATTCCAATATCACATATTCATATTGACGACCATTTGGATCAGCGGTAGTAAACGCTGCTTCTGAGTCATGGGTCGCGGGTTCGATCCCCGCACAGTAAAAATATTTGAGTGCATGAACATGTCTGTTTGTACTGGTCTGGGTGTTTTCTATGTATTATAAGTATGTATTTACAAAAAAAAAGTATATAAGTAAGTTTATCGGTTGTCTACTACCCCATACGACAGGGTACTTAATAGTAGCTTAATTTGGGACTAGATGGCTCTGTGTGGCCCGGTGAGGCATGTCTTAAATATTATTATATTAAATGAACATGGTATGTTATTTTGACTGCTGTTTCTTTATTCACACAATAAGGTAACAGTCTAAAAATGGGCATACAAATACGTTCAACAGCTACTTTATGATCTGAAAGGTCTGTGACTGAGTGACATTCCCACCTGTACCCGTAGACTCACTCCAGCTTGAGTTTATTAAGAGCTGGGGGTTCCATCTTTGCGGAGTCAAACTCGATCATCTCGACGGGACCTTACAGCACCACCGGTACCCTAGTGTATTGTATACTATTGTCTGAGCGACGTTCTCGGCTCTATCCAGTCCCATACATCTACTCTAGTTTAAGTTTGTTCAGTGCTTAGGGCGTCATCTTCCCTTACTGCATTCCAGCCTTATCGCAGGCCATATTTAGCCTAATGTATTGTACCCTACTGACTAAGAGACTCACCTGTACCCATACACCCACTCCAGCTTCAGTTTGTTCGGCGGCGGTGGCGCCACCTTCGCGGGATCAAGTCCTTCCAGCTCACTAGGCCCATACAGCACTATAGGCCGGCCTCGCAGGTACATCCTCATGGACCCGTCTTCCTCATTGTACTGACAGGTGTGGGTGCTGAGGAAAGATTGAAGAAGTTTTACTATGTGTTTTTTTAAACTGTAAAGCTGTTCTGTTGAATGTTGTGGACCTGAGTCCCACCTCAAGCAGTCGATATTTTTTTAATTTATGCAATCGTATTTTTAAAATAACTATAGGCACTGGGCTTTTATGACTAGCAGTTAGAGGTGACATAGTGAAGAGGTGATAACAGATACTTCAAACTTCATTGAGTGAATTGGAGTGTGTAGAAAATAAAGAAAATAAAATAAATAATTTTCACCCATTAATTAATCAACAATAGGTTAGTTTTTAAAATTATAGGTAAAGCATCCGCTTCTTTTTATTGATTTGTTTTGAAATTGAAATTATTTGAAAAACAAAAACAAAATGTTACCTACAGTTGAATTCTTTTGATATAGGAATACTATAAAAGATGTTTTATTTAATTAAATCAGTTATACAATCATGTACCTACATACTTTAAATGTTTATTTAAATTCTTACTTGTTAGTAGTTAAGTAAGTGTTATTTTAAGGCATGAAATGATTTTAGTCATAATTATTAAGTTAAAAAAACAAGTTTTTGCTAGCTAGAGTTAGTTATTCATTGTTATTGATGCATAAGCTATGTTATTTTATAAAATAGTATCAAGGCTGTTAGTAAATAACAAACATTCAAAACATTAAGTTAGTTCCCGTTGCACACGAAAAAACCAAGCGACTTACATCGGGGTGAATGACATTTTTGAGATTATCTACCGGCGCTTCGCCCACAAAGTACTTTTTAAAACAATAACGACCACCCGCGAAGAGGCAAGCGTCCAAATGCCCAACTAGTCGCTTCAAAACAATCTACAAACAAATGTTATTATCCTGTTACAGAGCGATCACGCTAATTGACCATTATCTGATAGTAAAATGATAGCAGCGAAACTTTTTGTTTTGGTACCTACCCGTCGTCCATGGCGCCAAAACAGTATAAAACAATTCAAATATGGCAAAGGTATCGAGCACACGTCCGCGTAATAGCTTTTTAAAAACTGGTTTTGAATTAAATATAGCGAATCATACAGCCGGCGACCGAGAAAAACGTCGGCAGACTGCGTGTTAAGAGAACGGAACGGTCAGAAACGGTATTCCGAACGCTTTTATTTATTCATTCTGTGTTCATTTGCTACACATTGCTAAGTTTGTTTGGTGTTTTGCCTCGTTCAGTGATGTTAGCGCGCAATGGAAAGTTCTATTAACAAATAGAATCGCGTTATCTCTGACGTGGTGATGTGCTATTCTATAATGTTGCTTATTTGTGAGTCATCATCTTTATCCTCGATGCGATGAATGTAGACTCAGTGACGTTTAATGCATTTAAGGTAAATTGAAAGCGTTAAACTACGTTGGTCGGCGTGCAATCAAGATTCTGCCGGCTTAGACAAAAAGGCCGATAGCTGTTCTCGTAACGTAAAGATGTGAAATCAGTCGTCTTCAATACCAGCATCCGTAAACGGATTTGTTTGGATTAAATCATCAATAAAGTATTCTGCCTTCGTACAAAGCTTGTATTTGGCTATGTAGGTGACCTAATAGGAAAGCTATTGGTACATAATAAATACATACCTATTACTATTATCATCATTATGTACCGATAAGCTAAATCAGTCCACAGCTGGACACCGGCATCGCCCAAGGGATAGAGTTGCCATAATCCGATTTTAGCCAATGGTAGAGAAGACGCTGTTTCCCGTCTTTTTGGCTGTATTCATAGATAGATAGATAGAATACTCTTTATTGCACACTAAATAACGAAATAATCCTTGAACCCCCAGGAGGCACTCGGGTGCCACGATAACAATTGATTTCAATTGTATCTGGAATAACTCACGATTGAGGGAGACCTACAAATTTTATAGTAAGATGTACAATTTAGGCGGTCTTATCGTTAATGAGCGATCCCTGATAGACAACCTTTGGGTACAGGAAAAAAACTATAAAGAGTAATTTACATATGGACTTGAATCTTAAACGGAATCAACGACTAGACAAACTGTGTAAGTTGCAAATTTAACAGGTTATAAAACACATTCACAATAACAAAAGCAAATAATTGCAAAACTCATCGTATTGTATTTTTAGTGTGCCAGCGTCTCTATAGGTCGATCAATAGGTAGGTAGGTACTTACTATGCCATAATATGTGGTGACGACATTGAATAACTCGAGGACAAGTGGTAAATAAGTGAGCTAGACTACACATGTCATGATCTCAGAATAAGAAACAGGCAACTTTGCGTAACGTACCTACTATCGAAAATTATTTCAAACATTATCTTGGTAACTCCTTTGGTTAGAGAGCAATCGCCCGGTTATCAAAAGGTTGTAGGTTCAATTCTTACCTGAAGCAGTTAAATTTTTTATTCAAGGAATGGTATTTTTGAGAACACTTAAAGTGCTGATCGTTTTGGAGGGAGCGCCATCTTTATTAAAAGTAGCACTGCGGAAATGCAGTACTGGCAACAGTAGTAACACAAAGTAGGTTATTTTTAATTGAGGAGGTACCCCTATGATACAATACAAAAACGGCACCTTTTCACTGATCGATGTCAGGTGTGAAATGAAGATAGTAATTGAATCATAGGTAACTAGTGTAAATAGCGTTAAATTCGGGGTAACAATAAAATTTCAACCCCCTTTTAAGGGGCTGGGGGCGGATTTCCAAAAAAATAAAAATGATGCACGATATTTTTGTTAGTCACAATAGTACAATACCAATTTTTGGCTTTCTACCTTGAAAATTGCGGAATGCTCTATACAAACTTCCACCCCCTATTTTAGGGAAGTAGGGGGTTAGAAAGAGACAAAAAGTAGCCTATGTCGCTGTCCATCCCTTCAACTATCTCCACTTAAAAAATCACGTCAGTTCGTCGCTCCGTTTTGCCGTGAAAGAAGGACAAACAAACAGACACACACACTTTCCCATTTATAATATTAAGTACGAATAAGTACGAATAACACGAGTAGGCTAGTAAAAACGTCATACGGGTTTTATATATCATTTAGTCAACAAAGGAAGAAAAAAAGCCCTTATACATATTAAATTATTCGCTTTGAACTAATTAGCATCTTGTTTATCAAGGTGGAGGTGTCCCGTAATAGTTTGTCAACTCGCAGCACACCAACACTCAGGTGGTACGGAAACATAAACAGGAATCAAACCCAGGATATTAGTTGGAGTGTTATAGGTTTGAGGTTTAATAATCTATTTCTTATATTACTAATATTATAAATATTAGTAATCCTACAAATATTTTAAACGCAGAAGTTTGTGAGGATGTCTCTTTGAGATGTATATATGTTTGTTACTCTTCTTTCACGCTAAACTGACTCAACAGATTTGAATAAAAATCTGGCACGGTGTTAGTTAATTGACTTGATAAACTTAAAAAGTACGGTCTTGTGGGATAATTTTATACATAGTTTTTATATTATTTTATCATCGACAAAAACTAATCTCTTCACTCTGAGGCGGTGCAAAGTTCACTGGATTTAATAAGCTGGTGTAATAAATAAATATGGACAGCAACATATTCTTTGTTTTGATTCCAATTGTTAAAGCATTTGTTTTTGTGAGAATCATATACAACGAAGGTACCACAAACACCCAGACCCCAGAAAAATTTAAAAGTGGTTTTGTACATTGACCTGTCCGAGAATTCACCCCGGGATCTCATATATGGCGACCCCTAGGAAACCGTGTCTAAGGAAGTCTATCACGGAGGCGGTCAAAAAAGCAAACAAAAATGTTTAATCTTGGTTTCGAAATTTATTAACTCAGTACTACATTTGTACATTTCCAGTTGATAGAGACTCATAACAACGACTAGTAAAATATTTATATTAACGAGGATTTTATATAGCTCATCCACTTTAGTGCTGCAATCAGAAGCGACAAGTTTATAGTATCCGCCATAATGTCACCTACAATAAAAGCAACTTAACAGTCATTTATACTGCAATCTCGGCGCACGCGCAGCGCTGACCGCATTGGTTCATTGCCGCACAAGGCTGGTGATCATTATCGTTACGCGATGTTTTATTTTATTATACCAATTAAGGTATATGTTTGCAATTTCTTTACATATCTCTTGGTCACATCACACTTTATGAGTGACATCACTTGTTGGTAAATTTTTCATTTATAATTTTGGATTTTAAAAAGGTTCTTGATAATTTCGTGTCCTTTACTTCAAAACACTACATAATAAAGAAAACTTCCAGATTTATTTACGAGAACTGAAGTCGTGAAATGCGTTTAATTAGTGGAAAACGCTTTTTATATTCATGTTAATCCTCCGAAACGGCTTTACTACAAATTTTATATGCATATGCAGTAGGTCTGAGAATCGGCTACTATCTATTTTTCATACCCCTAAGTGATAAGGGTTGTTCACCCTTAATTTTTTTTTAATTTTTGGAAATAAAAATATTGTTTTATTTTTTCTATAATGTGGCATTAAAAAATACATACAACCCTAAATTTTTACCCTTTTATAACCAACCCCTATTTTATAATAGCCATTTTAGTAATTAAATCATTTTTATGGCAAAACAACGTTTGTCGGGTCAGCTAGTATTTTATATTTAAGACTGTAATAATCTTGATTTGTTTTTGAGCTACAATTTAATTTTTTCGGGCGGTTTGACGGTCGCGGTTTTGGCGCAATAGTGAACTGTTTAACTTCGTCTGGCTGTACTTCTTTAATCGCCTCTTACGACACCCATGTAGGAGGAGAAAAAATATTTTGGGGCAGTTATTGATAGCACAATTCCTTAAACAAAAATTTCGACTGTCTTAGGTGGATCTTAAACCCAAAACCTTCCACTTATAAGGCCCACCTAAGGCAGTCGAATGTTTTATTAAGTATTTTTTATTTAGACTTAAGTAAATACTGTAATCCAAACAACTGATATATCTTCATGGCAAGTAGCGGGACAAACGGGACATTCCCAACACGGATACCTACCATCCAATCTACTATCTGATTACTTACTGGGTCACAGCATCATGTTTGTAAAAAGATTACTGAAATAAGTTTTTTTTTATAGGAAAAACATTTTTAATTTACACCAGCAGTTAAATTACTAACGAAACATATTCAAAACATTATCATCTCCACCAAAAACCCGTGACAATCTACAAGTTATATACAAAATACAAAACAAGTAATAGTCGCTGGAAAAACACCCATCACCGTATTGCAATAAGGTACACAATACACCAAAACCCAAAGCAGACCCTGACCATCACCAGTAATTCACTTACCCGTGCTTCAGGACAGCCCCGTTCTGTGACGGCTTAGAATACAAATTTAGCAACGACTTTGTTGTTGAAAATCTAAAGGAGAAACCAAACACGACATTAGAAACTATAACTAAGAGGCAAAACTGTAATTTTAACTAAAAGAAATTGCTAGAAATGTGATCAAAGAGTTCAGAAATGCTTGAACTTTACAGAAGTACATTAAAGTCTATACAAAGCGTTTAGCGTGTATGCCTAACAAGGACGTTGAAAAATACTTCTTCCATTTGTTTCCTATTTTTATATTTATGTGTGTTTTAACTGGAATTTTTTCTTTTGTTTATGTAAATTTGTATTGTGTTATGAATGTGACGCTGAATAAATTATCTTCTTTCTTTGATTTTCATAAAAATAAATAATAAAAAGGGTCAACATCACGAAAATATATTCTGATTCCAAAGTGAGCACAGTGGGTCTAGCACGAAAAATTATCGAATTCGAATCGTTAGAGTGTTCGTATCGCCATCGAAATATTGAGTATGAAAACTTAAACAGCGCTCGCGCTTTGTGTCGTTTGCTTTCGATACGCAAAGGATTCGAAGTCGATAGTTCTTTGTGCTAGACCCACTGAGCAGTTAAAACGTGTGTGTTAAGTGAGTGTGAGTATAAGTGTGTATGTTGTGTTTGTGTCTATGTGTGTGTTTGTTTTGGCGTTATACAGAGTGTCAGGTGGCAGATTACAAATTAAAGTTAAAAAACACATATTACTACTTATACTATGTAACCTAAGTGTGTATCGTAGACGTAAGCCTTTTGTTCTCATTACATTTTAAGTACCTTTTTGTTGTCAGCTATCTGCTACAATTAATATTGTAAGTTCTTTAAGGATCAATGTACCAACTGTTAATCTGAATAAATGATTTATTTATTATTAATTATTACTATTTAAATTATAATTGGCAATAATTACGAACCGATTGACACCTCATTAGAATCAAAATAGCTTGGCGCTTCGGAGAAACATACTTCAATACAAACAAACATAATATTGAAAGTGCTAAAATCATAATTTGGCGTCATTTGGCGTCGCTCGAGACAGTAAACAGGTGTTATGCCTTCCTTGTTTCTTGCTACTATCGTCTACGTTTTTTCTTTAAATTCATATTTCTTATTCTGCCACCAGACATGTAGGCAAACATTCAAGCTTAAGCAACTGACCTGGCGCTACTGATGAGGCCCTGCGCGTTGAAGTCCCCTGTGGAGCTCCACCGCTTCGTGAGGTTCACTCCGGGGGACTGGCTCTGGTTACTCGAAGTCGAGTTGTTGCGTGATCTACACACGGCAAACAATGTAGCGGCTACAGCGGAACTACTACTTTTATAGGCTACTACAGCGTTTTGAGTTTTGACACATTAAGCAGACAGCACTAAGATGTTACTTAGCAATATTCTACACGATGTGCTCAAATATCTTGTATCATGTAAAATAAATGTAGTCTTTAACCCGCGTATTCACTAGGGGACAAATGTCGCGCGACTCGTGACCCGGGAGACGTCGGGCGACTTCACGCGACGTTGCCACACTTCACCCGACATGTACCTCAAGCCGCGACATCGCGTAACTTGTATCTTGTCGCCCATACGAATGAGTAAAGTCACTTTAACAACTAAACTGACGTGGACGGCGACAGGATATCGAGCGACTTAAGGCGATTTTCCGCGATGTCGCCCGATGTCTCTGAACACAATTGTTTCCTAGTGAACACCCAGCTTTATGTTGAAATGAAAGATAAGTTTACGGATTTAGAACGCGTTTATTTTTGATTCTGTGTGAAAAGGAACATAACTGACGATAAAAATTAGAGACGGTAGTTAAACATTTTTTCAAATTACCATCTTAAAGACGAAGAACACCTTAGTCTACCCGTGACCATGAACGCTGTTAAGGGTTCGAAACGTCGGGTTAAATCAAAATTAAACGCGTTCTAAATCCGTAAACTTATCTTTCATTTCAATGTATTGTGTTCGCGTTAACTCAAGAAAACAGTATGTTACCCAGCTTTATGTTCAATATTCAATAAACATCAATTTTTTTAGACAACTACTTTAACATAAACCAAGATATTTTACTCAAAATACATTTTTGTTGCTTTAGGATTAATCTTTATCAGACGACTAAGCTACTAGCGCTTTTAACAGGGAAGCTCATATGCTTAATATTGCTTGGTATGGGTAGCTCAGTCGGTGGAGCAGTTGCTCGGTAAGCGAAAGAAGACCGTAGGTTTCGAACCGACGGGAGCTTTTTATGAGTTTTCGATATTCCGGCACTGTTGTAAGCGCTACGATCGCGGAGAAACTTAATGTGATCATGGAAGAAGCTTGCAATCAATTAACTCTTAAGCTAGTGACCATAAAAGTTAATATGAGTACATTCGGACCGTATGATTGAAAGGCAGTCAAAGACTTTTTCAACAACTATTGCTCGGGGTTTAGAAAACTAAAAAATATAAATATAATCAAACAGCAAATATCGGGTTGGATATACAAAATGTTTATTAATGGAATCCTAAAATACAAACGTTGATACCATAAAACGTATTTATAATTACTTGTAGTCGAAAATTACACTAAGTAACGTAACTTTTATCGATAATTTTTGCAATAGGTCTCAGTTTTATTGCTGGCTGTCTTATGAGATATCATAGGTAGATACTACATAGTACAAGCGCATAATTGTGCCATTGGGAAACATTAATTGCGTCTTTTATGCGATAAGTATCGCTTACTTAGACATACATAGCATGTTCATCTTAGATTATATCATTCCTTACACAATATGTACTCATAGCATTGTTATGTTGTTTTACCTCATATGGTGTTGGTAGCTAAGTAAGAAGTTCAGCAATGTGTGACAAGAAGTTAGTATAAAACCGTACTAAGTTAAGGTGATGGAGGTCAATGATCTTTTTATAACCTCATTTCGCTAATTCGGCTTTTAAACTTTCAATGAAAAACAAAGCCAAGGAGCAGGTTGTGTGGCGTTTGGATAGGAAACGTGGCGATTATGACACAATTCACCTTTTAGATAGGCTTATCTAGTAGCACATGGGAGAGCTGTTGGGTCGGAATGGTTGTGGAATGGCGAAGGTTGCGGTGCGTCTAGCGAAGAGGCGACATGCAGTGGTGTCGAAGAGATGATGATGATTGTAACATGATGTCCAGCAGTTGTGTATAAATATCTTGGATCCCATTACGAGTCTGACCACAAGGGTTTTTAAGGAGGATACTTACTCATCCTTATTGGATGGTGGAGAGAAAATAATGATATTCCTGACTACAGGGTAATTGGTTGATTAATGGCATCATACCTTGAACGCTTCCGTGTTTAGCAGGGCACATAAAGCCGAAAAACGTCTATCGGTGATTTGCCACAGCGTCACCCTTGCTGGAACTAAGGCCACAACTCTCCTTAAAAAGAAGAGAGAACCGTGCTCAAAGCTGAGCGAAAATGGGTTGTTAACTTGTTACTTTACTTGCCGTAGTTGCCGTACTTACGTCTGTGAGACAGCGACGACGCAGATATGGCTAGGAGAATCAGAAAGTTTTTTTTTTGTATGAGATTTTATATTCTTAGCGGGCGAGATCCGATGGGAAATTCAGGGCATATCAGGTACGTGGGTAATACGTACTCGTTGTACATGTACGGCTGCAGGGCAGCGGCGCGGGGCGAAGGGGAGACTCGTCGTGCCGGGGCCCATACTAGCAGGCGGATCCAGTGTGACCTTCAGGGCATATCGAAAACGTCGGTAATACCTACTCGTAGTACCTGTACGGCTGCGGGGGAAGCTGCTCGGGGCGAATGGGAGGCTCACTCGTGCCAGGGTGACCTTCAGGTCATATCGAGAACGTGGGTAATATCTACTCGTTGTACCTGAACGAATACAAGGGCAGCGGTGCGGGGCGAGGTAGAAACTCACTCGTGCCAGGGCCCTACTAGCGGGCGAGATCTGGTGTGACCTTCAGGGCATATCGGGAACGTGGGTAATTCGTTGTACCTGTACAGGTGCGGGGGCAGCGTTGTGTGCAGCGACGCGGGGCGAGGTTGAGGCTCGCTTGTGCATACTAGAACCTGTGATAGCGGTGTGACCTTCAAGGCATATCGGGAACGTGGGTAATACCTACTCGTTGTACCTGTACGGCTGCGGGGGCAGCGGGGTGTGCAGCGGCGCGGGGGTGGCGCGGGGCGAGGGGGAGGGCGCGGGCGACAGCGACGACGACGAAGCGGGCGAGTCTGACTGGAGGGAGCCAGTGGACTGGTGCTGCGGGCCTCGTCTGAAATGAGAGTTGATTGTTAAGTTCAGATGACAACAGGACATCACTGGGGCTTCTAAATGTTCTTGAAATAGGTGCGAGCTTGCAACAAAAATGTAAGATGCAGGTCACTGTACAAAAACTTTTATACTAAAAATAAAGAAAGAAACATTTATTTGTTGAGACCCAGAGTGCTAGGCCGATAAGAGTGTAAAAAAATAGGTTGCAGCATAGTAAGAACAATAATAATAAGTTAATAAGATAAAAAAAAGAAAAGTACACACTTTTTTCCTACATTGACCCGTTCGGAAATCGAATCCGGAACTTCGGAGTAAGCAACACCTTGAAAACCGGTGCGTACGCCACCACAGTCACTAACATACTCGTAACATAGCATTGTCATAACTCTTGATACTTGAGTTTTATTCATTTTAATAAGGTTGTCCTTATACTTGTTCAACAAAACTGGATCAATACCTCTGCGGCAACGATGAGCCAGTGGAACCGTAGCTGGAGGTCCGCTTGGCGGTCTCCCGGTAGGCCGGCTGCCGAAGCCTCAGTTCTCTTGTCGGAGTACCCTGCTGTGATCCTGGAACACATAAGAAATTGTTATAATCATCATCAGCCCATACAATAGTCCTTAGCTGGCCGTAAACATCTTCAACGGGAGGATACTGCTTAAATCGCAACGCTTTGCAGGCGATGCAGCGATTGACTGAATAGAAACGGTGAAGAGAATATGCCATGGCGTAAGAAATTCTCCCGCATTGCTCTTGACAGACAACAACGATACTTTTTATTAACCAACTGTGGCGAGGTGCCGGCACTTAAAAATAATTGCATCAGCCCTTCTTTTCCTATGGGTGTCGTAAGAGTCAGTTCCATGAATACTGCTAGAAGACGTTCATTTGGAAAGATTTCCCTTTAACACTTTCTAGCCCATTCCTCTTTTGGTGGGAAAATATCAATTTTTAAGATATATGATAATAAATTGATATTTTTAACCAAAGGTTGAGTTAACTTCGTATCAAAAAACCGACCCTTAACCTTTGTCTAACAAACAATAAATGTCGATCGTTAATCTCGTAATAAGTTTTATTAGAACCCGGCACAGTATGAGTTTCTCTGAATCTAAAAAAAATAAGGTATTTCTTACAGAACACGGGATCCATGTTCTGTGGTGTTTCTGATTACAAAAAAACATGTTTATTATTTTAGTCCCTTTATACAAGTTTAGTGCTGGGTTCAAGCGAGTATAGTGAAAGGACAACAAGTACTCGTACATACGTTGCGTCATACAGAGAATGCACGGATTCGTTTCCTAGAGTCAGTGATTAATGATAAATTTTATTATCAGGAAATGCAACAACATCGGTGTTATGTCACTCCGATTGGATACTGTTGGCGAAATACTTAATTAACAAGAAAGCAACATTTCCGTATGGGGATTGGTGAACTGAACCATGCTACGACAGCTTCATTTTTAGGGTTCCGTACCCAAAGGGTAAAAACGGGACCCTATTACTAAGACTTCGCTGTCTGTCCGTCTGTCCGTCGCTCTGTCACCAGGCTGTATCTTAAGAGCCGCGATAGCTAGACAGTTGAAATTTTCACAAAATATGTATTTCGGTTACCGCAATAACAACAAATACTAAAAACAAAATAAAATATTTAAGGGGGGCTCCCATACAAAAAACTCGTTTTTTTGGCCTTTTTGGTACGGAACCCTTCGTGCGCGAGTCCGACTCGCACTTGGCCGATTTTTTAACATGGTATTTACATAATTTCGATAATGCAGTGTAGTGTTGCAAACTGAATTTTTTGCGAATTTATTCGTCGACACACAAAATGTTTTGGTAGTTCAATGTTTAGATCAGTCGTCCGGTAAACGGAAAGTTGGGGGTTCGAGTCCCACTTATGGCCGTCGAAATTGTATTGGTATTGCCAATTCACCCTAGTAATTTATTTGAAAAAACAGTTTGTAAGTATTGAGAAATGTTGCCAAATTTACACAAAAATGTATTGACCTCGCCACAAACAGAATCAAGCAAGTTTGAAGACTAAACCTCACCTGTGTACGCTCCATTCCTCTGGCCAGTCGGCGCTGGGGCCCTGCCCTCTAAGGCGTTGAGCCTCCTCAGGGCATCGGCGAGGGTGGACCGCAGGCACAGCAGCTCTTCAGCCTGCCTCGCGCAGCGGACTTCGAGCTCTGCCACGCGTGCTGCCAGTCCCGCCCCCTCGCCTTCTAGCATTTCATCTGGAATAGAGAAATTTTCATTGTTATAATCATAGGATAGGATATAGTTGCTTTAAAGTGGTAGTTCATTACTAAGTATATTTATAAATAGTATCACACAATCAAATTTCTAATGATTCAAATTATTAAAGATTACAAACATGTTATGGGCATATAAGTAAAGGTAAGTTAATTACAAACATACTTTTATATATTTATTATTTTAGCTTTCTGTAGGGTATAAGGCTGCTACAGAAGCTTATATATTAAGGCAATACTTATAGCGGGAGGACGGGTTTTATACGTTAAATTGTGTTTGGAATAATTTAACAACTATAAATTGGGCAATGACGTATAATGCACGGCTATTTTTAACCAGAAGATAGGTTGGTCGAGTGTCACTGACAAAAAATATGATGACATAATGTTTGTTGATGCAAATTAAATTGCATGGGAGTGGTTGTAACAAGATTATTAAAATCTTTAATGATGCACTCTTCTGAGTACAACTGACATTTTATCTCAAGCAGGCAATCAGGTCAAGATCGGACATCGTGACATCGCGCCAGATACACATACCTACATTGTTTGGCCAACAATCGACGTCTTGGACATTAAATGAAAGGAAGTCTAATGGGTTCAATACCAGGTTGGTAATTAAGGCAATTGTGTTTAGTAATTGTTCATTTTGCCCATTGAAGGATGTTGCAAGCAAGGCATTGTCACTCAACTTTCAGGTCACGTGGCTGACCGAATCGGTAGCAAGCTGAGCGAATGTAGCGAATTCAACTCCGTACAAGTGTTGACACACCATTGTACCTAAACAATGGACACGACGAATTGAGTATGCTTACATATGCAAAAAAGTCACCTTAGCTATATTCCTGAGTTTATTATCAACTTTAGAAGTACACAAATAAAGATCATTTCAAGTTGTGTGCGTGTACTTTGTAAAGAATCTTTCGTGAAGGAGTTTTTACATACACACATTACAAATGTCGTAACAAATGTTTGGGTACTTATGTGATTTATGAGTCTATCATGATTTCCGAGAGATACCACTGTCGTGGAGTTTACTCAAATGTGTGAAACACAATAAACGAACTATTTATGCAAGGAGCGTATCGTCGTTACATAAGATACAGAAGTTACGTATACTTAAATCGTGATTTTATATTAATAAACTTGTGCTAGATTTAACTATCTTATTCTAAACTGGTCAAAGGTTTTACGGTGAAGTTTAATTGGCTCTACATAAAAGATATAATATGTTTGATTATTTGCTGTAAATACAATTCATATCTAGTAATTATACACATCTATCTAAGAATGATATCACTGATAGTTTTCCAGATGTACGTAGTAATATTAATCAAATTAAACAAAATCAATTCCAAAATAATTAGGGATATTAACTTATCAACACATGTCAGACTTTATTTAATGAAACATTATTATGTAAGTACACAATTATTTCATTTTATTTTTTTATGAAAAATAACAGTATTAATAGCTTAACTACAAACAAATTAGTTAATAACTACTATTTAGGTAAGTACATGTTATTGCCTATGGCATAATAATATTACATTTGACACTTTAGTCACTTGATGTACTTTTTGTGATCTTTCAAACCGCATTTCTGTAATTACATTTTGAATGCCCAAAAAATTATGACGTCAAGAGTTGTCGTAGTCAAATGACTAATTACTCGTATTTGCTTGAAAATAACCTATAATAATCCAAATTTTCTGGCTTTCAATAAGGAATTTAGCTCTAAAGAAATGGAATTTTTAAATTGTTTGCAAATGATGTCAACTACCTAATGTCTGGTGCATTTTTATTACTGATGAAACTCACGCCAAGCTGCGTAGACGTCGTTCATTGTGTCCCCGGGAGAGTCGCTGGCCCGGGAGCTCCGGGACTCCCTGTCTCCATGGCTATCCATGATCACTTTTGGCACATTTCCTCACACACAAGGCAGGCACTTCATTAAAAAACGAACACCCTAACACTGTTAAAAAGAGATGTCAGAGCAATGTAAAGTTGATGTTAATACGTTTATAAATCAACATAGTGGCTGTAAATAACAATGTAAATATGTTTTGTACGTATGAAGGTAAGTTTGACGACCTCCGTGGCGGAGTGGCGTACACACCGGTTTTCAAGGTGTCGCCTGTTCCGAGGTCCCGGGTTCGATTCCCGGACGGGTCAATGTAGAAAAAATGTGTTTTTCTACATTTTCTCGGGTCTGGGTGTTTGTGGTACCTTCGTTGTTTCTGGTTTCCAAAATACGAATGCTTTAAATAGTTATTTGGGATATAATAGTTATTGGGATCAGAACAATGTATGTGATGTTGTCCATTTAAAAAAAAAATAGAGTAGTATACTATGATATTTTTTATGACGGAAATATGCTCGGTCCTACCTCTTACTTAGGTAGGGAAGTAGAAAACTACTGAATCCTACGCTAATAACGTGAGGTAATTTTTATTGCAAAACTAAAGAAACCGGCTGTCTAAAGTAAGAAATTTAACCTCGAATCATCCCTTCGATTCAAATAATGCTACTGATGGGCCTTTCCAAATGGGTTTTGCCATAATCGCCACGCCTAGAACACAGGTTTAATAATATGAAAGTTTAGCTAATGGCGAAGAAAAGACGCTGCTGCCCATGTTATTCCCGTCACCACTTCCGCCACAAGTTTTTAGTAAACACGTTGCAACTGCATAATGTTTGTGACTTAGAGTATATATTACAGTATATACTCTAAGGTTTGTGATATCAAGAAAACTCTGCCTTCAAAGAAGCAACAAAGGAGTTTAAAGCAAATATTTGCTGAACGAAGTTTGAATTATATATAGGTAACAATATTAAGACAGCAATTAAAGTTAACATTTAAACGCAAATATGAGGCACGTTTTAACACAACACGGACCGACTAAGCTAATTTCAGAACACATCAAAAGGTCGTTAGTGCATGTCATTTGTAGAATACTATGCAATTTGTACAAGGAAAATTGATAGACGACCTTGCTATGAAGACTCACTTTTCCTTTCAATTCTAACCAAATAAAAGCGACTACTACTTGACCTAAACAATTAGGCGCATGACAGCAATGCTGTTTGGACGCACACATTTCAACTCTTTCGCCTGTCTGTGTGTGCGTATATTTGATACTTCCTGTTAAAGTTTTTGCTGTCAGTTTGTTATTATAAGCAAGTATTTTAGAAGAGAAAAGTGTAGTAAGTTTACGAATTCTACTTATTACTCATAACTACACAGGAACAATATTTTAAAAAACTTTCCTATTAACTAATAAAATGAAAAACGTACAAGACACTAGTATCAATAAGTAATAGACCACCATTTCAATTAATATCAGGTAGGTAGTCGTCTGCCCTTTGGCTGAGGAACTGGTCGCCACTTGGCGCATGGCTGAGGAAGTGGTGATGGAACTGTGGAGCGGCATGCTAGAAAAGCCTGCAGCCGGAAGCCTCACTAGGCGCACCATTGAAGCACTAGTTCCGGTTTTGGAACAGTGGCGCGGACGTAAACATGGTAAGCTGAACTTTCGTCTGACACAGGTACTATCTGGGCACGGTTGTTTTCGGAAGTACCTGTTTCAGATTGCAAGACGGGAGGTAGCGCCTACATGCTTGGAGTGCGGAGCGGATGAGGACACAGCGCAGCATACTTTAGAAGTGTGCCCTGCATGGGCGTCGCAACGCCGTGCCCTCACAGCTGTCATAGGACTAGACCTCTCTCTTCCTAGCGTCATTGTTAGTATGCTTGAGAGTGTCGATGGATGGGAGGCTGTCGCTCAATACTGCGAGGCAGTCATGGTGATGAAAGAGACGGCGGAAAGAGCGAGAGAGGATGACCCTCTCGCAGACCCTTGTCGCCGACGCAGGAGAGGAAGGAGGCAGCGGGAGTATGACCGCCTTCTACCTCTTGATAGTGGACGAGGTGTGATTGGTTTAGGAGGAAGGTATAGTCCCACCTCATCCCGAAGAGACCAGCAGGGAACGGGTTTGGGAGGCCCGGCCCCTGCGATGCAGATGTCTCTGCAGACTCGGAGCGTCCCTCACATCCCAGGACGTTCCCTGGTTCTCCGGTTCCCTGGGGAAGACGTTTCGGTTCGCCGAGGGCGAACAGCCACTGGTGGGGACGCGGTAGCATGCGTAAGCCTTCCCGCAACCCTGCCTGGTGTCACTGCGCCGTCGAGCGACTCATCGTCCGAGAATGATGAGTGGTTCGATGACTCAGTGGCACCAAGGTGATCGATAGATGTCGTGTGGTTTTTAGTGGGTAGGCTCCTGTACATCAATCTAATGGAACTTCTACCGGCGGATTGATGTGCAGGGGAGAGTTCCACATAACTTCCGCCACACTCCCTTCAGTGGCGGTCGTATGCGTAACGCATTTTCCACACGTTAAAAAAAAAAAAAAGGTAGTCGTCTGCCTAAAACCAATGACGTCTTTAGGCGGCGTTTCCACTGACGCGGAGAGGAGCGGAGACGAGCTTAGCGGTGCATGAATTGACCAATCACAATGTTTCCACTGAAGCAGGGCGGAGATTTAGGGCATTGTGATTGGTCAATTTATGCTCCTCTCCGCTCCTCTCCGCGTCAGTGGAAACGCAGCTTTAAGCTGCTGTCAACTGATTGTTTTGTTCGCCTAGTATGACCTTAAACTCTGACCAATGACCATATCTTATTTAGAGAGACCGTTTTTCTAATACAATAAATTCTTTGAAATAAAAAATGTAGCACACAATTACTTATAAAGACTTACACAGACTCAAGCAAACATAACATCAGCTTAGTATTTTACCGAGAATTACTATGTATTAGAAAAAAAACACACACATAAAAGTGAGTTTTCTTAAGATACAGTGTTACTTGATTAGTGCCAAGGTTAAGCGGCCACAAATTCTCAGCGTAAAGTATTCGATATTAACATATCGCTTACCCAATGTTATCTATGCAAATCAGACACTTACGGCTGAGAGAAATTTAAGTTCCACAGTTGATTGAGGTTTAGCAAAAACTGTATACTTGTAAGGTCGAGTGAAGCAACAAGTCTGTTGTAGGCACTTGTAGGTAACGGTAACTTCTAGAATTTACATAAACGATCAACGCGTAGCTGTGTTGGGGACAGTGTATTAGATAAACGTTTACGCAGCTAAGTAGGAAGAATGTAAAGAGAAACTAGCATTTCTCGTGGCATTTTGACAACGAAACTCTTTAACTACAAGATAGTTTTTATTTCCCAATAAATTAAACAACGTGTTCCTTTTGATATCTCATAACTCTAAGGTTATGTAGAGGCAAAAATAATATAAAACGCCCTAGAACAGAACATGTGGTTCAAAAATCAATAGTTTCGAATATAACATAAATTTTAGTTTAATTTAATTAAACAGTATGGCGAATTCTTAGTTTTGCGAGACGTTGGCAAACTTACCCTAAAGTGTAATAGTAAAGTAGCGGGAGAGCGTAACTTGTAAAAAACATTGACGTGTGTGGGTGTTTCATTGATAAGTAGGTACGAGTAAATCGTTTTCATTCAAAAGTTCATTCATAACAAGGTAAGGGTGTTTTACAAACAGTCGTGATTTTTTAGAATTAAACAAAAAAGAATTAATAATTGAAAAATAATTCATAATTATGCAATTTGATTCTTTACCATGGTCTGTTTAATATCCTAGAGTTATGGGATATCAAAAGGAACACGTTGTATTCAACTGACGAAAAGGATAGATCAATTTTGTGTTACTACTAGACGATCGTCTGAGGCTACTTGTTTAGAATCAACTTCACCGACGTTAAGTAGGTAACTACGAGTACTTCGTATGTATTTTTCAACTACTCTTGAAGCAATTAAATTGCTCAATATAATTTTATCGGCACAAAAAATATCTTAGTAGTTGTTTATAGACTAGAGTAATCAGTAACTTAAAGGTTCGAGTCCCACCCAAAACAGTTGAAATTTTTATTCAGAGAATAGTTTTTTGAGACAAGAGTAAAGTAAAGTAACATCCTATAATCATCCCATTGCATTTCATTTAAGTTACCACAGCAATGATGAGTACTGGCATTATCACGACGCTTTCTAAATGAGGGTTGGTGATCACAAACCCGAGCAATGCTCGAAAATTCGACACTTTTTGTTGCCCGACCCGGGGATTGAACCCGGGACCTCGAGTTCTTGGCCCGGTATTTAAACCACTAGAGTCTAGACCAACGGGGCGTTACGTAGGTACTCATTTTATAAAATTATCGTATCACCATGGCAAATAAAGAAACATTGATTATCTATCACCATATCGACTCACAATTGTTGGCTTTTTTTATGGTTTTATTAATTTTTTATCAGGAAGAGTTTGGCTAAATTTAACGTTCAGAGTAAGCTTCCTTAGGCGTATGGCTACTCCAAAATTTCATCATCAATGACATCACGGCATTACTAAACGAGCTTTAAAGTGGTTCAAGCTACTTATTTGATCTTAGACAATGTAACTTGTAATTGTTTTGACAATAAACCTCATGTAATTGTCCCCTCATAACGTTGACGTCACATCAAAAATAAAACCGGCCAAGTGCGAGTCGGACTCGCGCACGAAGGGTTCCGTACCAAAACAGCCAAAAAATCGGGTTTGTTGTATGGGAGCCCCCCTTAAATATTTATTTTATTTTGTTTTTAGTATTTGTTGTTATTGCGGTAACAGAAATACATAATTTGTGAAAATTTCAACTGTCTAGCTACCGCGGCTCTTGAGATACAGCCTGGTGACAGAGCGACGGACAGACGGACAGACGGACAGACAGCGAAGTCTTAGTAATAGGGTCTCGTTTTTACCCTTTGGGTACGGAACCCTAAAAACGTAAGTGCGCACGATTATGTTGAGCAATCTGGGCGACTTCGTTAAGTGGACTGGATAATTATGTTAATTAGCGTGTGAGCTTAATTGCTGCTTAAACAGTTCACATTTTACGGGATCTTACTTAACACTTATTGGAATGCGTACTATATTGTGACATAAAACACTCATTACAATTTTGTTTGCAGTTCCTCTGGTCTTATCTTTACTTAATATAATTATTTTATAATTTTCAACTGCCTCACGTAAAATCTGCTGAACCTAAGACAAGTACTGTTTTCTGATATAGGTATTTTGAATTTGAGTAAGGACTATTCATTGAAATTAAAGATGATCTACGGATTTAACTAGCGTCTGTTAGGTATGAAACGTCCCTCCGATCCATATAATATAAAACCCGAATAACTCTTTAATCATATCAATGTTCCCTGAGTTCAGTTCGATGAGCAATAAGACCGTAAAGTGGAAGGTTAAGTTCAATTGAACCCTAGCTCAACAGTAACAAAAACATACCCGAAAACTACTAAAAAAACTGAAGCATTTAGACTAAGGAAACGAGCGAAACAAGTCTAAATATTGGCTAGTGATATGATGAAGCGGCGTAGAAAAATATTTAACGTTTCTCACAAGAAATATAGTTTCTTTACAAAATATCTAGAGAAATAGACTAGAATTAAATTGCTAAAGACATATTATAGTATACATAGGCTGACAGTTGTTGTTATACAGATGAAATATGGACCAGAAGAAAGTTTGGAAATCGTTTTTCCGCTTCGGTGGGCATATGAGTGGCGAGATAATACATACATGACAGATAACCCACGTAAGTCGGAACTCGGAACGCAACATCACCCAGGGTTATCGACTTGAAACAAATAGGCTGTAATACAATAAAAAAAATATAAGTAATAATTACTGACATATTAAGATTTTGAAAATCAATAATAAATCTGTAAACTCATAAAGAGCAAGAGGAAATAAACATTACAGTCATTAGGAATGAGTTATTTAGGTACACATATTCATGTCCTTGTCAGCCCTATGCAACTAATAGGTTTAAAAAAAACTTCACGTTTGTTATGTACTATTTCAATAAAAACCAAACAACATAATATTGAGTATATTTTACGCTGAAATTGTAAAAGTTGAGCGTAAAGCACCAGTGTAAAACCGTATTAACGATAGTGCTGCCATTCATATTATTTGTTTTTAAATCGAATTATTATGTCTTGGCAGCCCTAATCTGCATCTAATCAAAACGATATGATACGAGCAAAAACACAGCATTCTCACGGCTGAGAAAGTCAAACGTGGGAAGGTTTGTAGAAAATAATATGTATTGTTCGCTTATAAAACCCGCTTGAATTGGAACTCTATGCTATGGTAATAAAGGATACTGCTAGCATGCAAGCTGGGCTTTTATTGAAGTGATAAACGGTATTGTTCGTACTTAGAAGTAATTGGAGTTAGTTAGGCCGGTCAAAGACTAGGCTCCAGAGTTGTACATAAAAAAAGTCTCAATAACAAGTTATTTAGTAGTTGGACTGCCGTGGCACAAAAATATAATAGATCCCTAAGGTTTCTAAGAGGCTATTGAAGGAGTACATAGGTTATGAGCAAATGATTGTAAGTTTGCAGCGTCATCAAACCCTAGTCAAACACAACGACCGCTGGCCAATATTAGCAACTGCAGACAGTCCAGAGAGGCCGTACCGGCTCTTTCACCGCGTCTGATTCGCAACTTAATCACCCTGAACAGAAGTGATCTTCGAAGAGTAGTGGGATCACTGACTGGACATATACCCCTAAATAAACATCTCTTCACCATTGGTGCCTCAGACAGCCCCCTATGTAAAGGCTGCCTGGAACAGGCAGAATCGGCTGCCCATGTGATTTTGGAATGCACAAGGGTAGCCAGCCACCCGGCATCTATCCTCGGCACACCGAGTTCCCCTTCAGAAGCCTGCGACCGTCCTAAAAAACTTCTGTGCTTCTGGAAGGAGTTGGGGTGGTTGGACTAACCACCCTAATCCACCCTACGCATAATGGGCCAAGTGGATCCTAAATGCGGAAAAGGGAGCCCGTTACCAATACCAATACCAATGCTTGTAAGTGAGCGCTATGATTGACGTTCTTTAAACTTGTTTATGTGTATTATTACAAGCCGCGACATTGGTGCTCATACAAATGGCGCATGACAGCCTTTCTGTTGGTCACATCAAGTGTGTCCGTATTTACTTGAACTAGATGATTTCCGAAAAATTTTTGACAATTCTTATTTATACGAGCAATTGTTTGCCATCCATTTACGAATTATTTATTTTATTAATTTATTTTGTTTTTATTCAGGAAATCAACAGCGATACATTGTGTAAGATATCTTAGTTCATTTAAAAATACAGCTAATTACAGATTTCCACAAATTTACATAAAGAGTTGGAAGTCATATAATAATTAAAACATAAATACTCACACCATGTATACAAATACAAAGAAAAATAAGATACCGCCCGAAGTGGTGTGTGTGTGTGTGTGTGTGTGTGTGTGTGTGTGTGTGTGTGTGTGTGTGTGTGTGTGTGTGTGTGTGCTTTAAGTAAATCATCTCTGCCAATGTGACGCATCAACATTTATAATGAATTCAGCAACTATATAGCGTTCACTTTAAAAGTTGATTGAAAGACGATTTAAAGGGTAGTCATTTCTTTTTTACGAATACGCAAGACTTACAGAAAATCATACATGTATAGTTTACAGCAATAAAATATTTTTAGCTTTAAACAAAATTGCTTTCGCTGCTGTATTGGTGGATAAGAGTTTGTGACTAAAATAATTCAACATTTTAATAAAGTAATAAATAACTAAATAACATATTAAAAGACAGTGTCCACGAAACACTACCAAGGTTGGTCGTATCGCATATGAGTTTTTAATATGTCGACTATAGGCAGGTGCGTGCACATCGTACATGCCAATAAGCACCTTCCTGCACTGCCTACCCTGCCTACTACATCAAACTAAATAAAATCCCTGCATTACTCCTACAGTTCAGTTTTTAAAACTTAGGTTATGTTAAACTAACATACACTACCCAGAAATTTTGTGCACGATCCTGACTGACGCAACTATGATGTTGTACATGGTATGAGTAGAGGTACTTACCTACAACTTTGATATGTATGTCAAATAAAAAATATCCTGTAATTTTTTCCAGCACATAATTTATATGTCTCGCTTGTTTTTGGCCTTATCTCTGCACTTATTCTCGTAAGTTACGAACAAATTGCATAAGTGTCAAGTAACGGACGTGAGTGGAAGTAAAAGGTGGTTTAAGTAAGGGCCAGACCAGTAACCACTTGTTCCGATATTTAGTTTGCTGCTAGAGCGAATATGAATTTATGCATTTGGTTGCATAGTGATTTTTTGTTTAAAATAATCTTTATTCTAAAAACTAGCTCACTATTATTAACGTAATGAGTGTGTAAAGCTTTATAAACTGCTGATTTGTTTTTAAGTAGAATGAACCAAAAGAATGGGTTATTATCTGTCTGAGGTCTGAGTGTCTGCTGATCAACCATAGATACTATTTTTTATTATTGACCGGCCAGTACAAGACTTACTATCTTCAGAAGTGTTGTAATGCCAAAAGTGCTTAGTAACTTACCAAAAAAATACAAAAAAATTGCTGTCTAAGACCGATTTGTTTGAAAAATCTGGGCCAAAGTGCGTTTTTTGGTTGTGTTCGCGTAGTTAGGACATAAATCGTATTTATTTTTGTCCTATTTGTTTCCTGGCGACCACAAGTCTAGACAAGACTATTCTGTACCATCGTTTGCCAACTATTCCGGCTTTACGATCGGGTGCAGTGCAAATTTTAACAACTTTATGCCCGTATCCAAAACTTTTCTTAAACTGGACTAATTAACCTATTTTTTTAGCAGTAAGGAGAGTTCCTCAAAGAAGTATAATGCCGATTGTGCAAATATTTCTCTCGTATGATAGAGGTAATAACCAAAAACATTGATGAATCTACGCTGGCTTACAGCGCAATAGTCCTGAAGTTTTGTAGACACAAACAATCAATTGGTTAGATTATTCGCTCGGTAGGCGGAAGGTTATGGCTTCAAGTACCAAATCGACATTTTTATTCAAGGAATTGTATTTTTGGGAGCAGTGAATATTGTTTTCTAAGATGTAATACCAAGTAAGCTTATAAACCAGATAGGACTACTGATAAATAATGAATGACACTATTAGAATCTTAACACCTACCAGGGTAATGGTTTAGCCAGAGCTTAGTTTCTATGCCACATCGTGAAACGATTAAATTCACGACAATCGTTAAAGTCGAAAAATGTTACAAAAATAATCGCGATCATAAAAACAGAAATTGACGCGTACGAAGTCGCGGGGAACAGCTAGTTTATACTAATATTATAAAGCTTAAGAGTTTGTTTGTTTAAACGCGCTAATCTCTGGAACTACTTGTCCGAATTGATTTGTTTTTGTGTTGGATAGTCCATTTATTAAGGAAGGATTTAGGCTATATTCTTTTAAAATCGCGACGATAATAACATAAATTGACGCGGACGAAGTCGCGGGCAACAGATACTTTAAGAAATTACTAGGCTTAACTACCTACGAGTATATGCGTCTATTAAGAGAAAATACAACCTAAAAATAGCGTCCTTATTAGTCAATCACCGATCTATACAATCCTATAGTCTATTGTCAATGTCCTAACCACCGGATATGACATCAGTCAGCCATTTTATTTTCTAATGACGTCGTCAATGTCGGATGTGCGATTGGAAATCAGCACGTGCGGGATATACGACTGGAATTAAATACAATCTATTGTAAAAACGCCCTATTGGTTTACAGGGTCAGGTCCTGCGTCTGATATTTACGGGTCGAGCAAAAAAAAAGTTCAGAATTTTCGAACATTGCTCGGGGTTGTGATTACCTAATCGCATTTTGCAAGCGTGATGATTACGCCTGTACCCATCATTGCTGTGGCAACTTCATTCAACGATGGAGGTCTATGCACTGCAGTTGGATGATTATATGCTTTACTTTACTGGTAGGTAGTGTAGTGTTCATCCTCTCCTTCTAAATTTGTGGCCCAAAATGCTGCATTATATTAAAACAGGCTGCGAGTTGTAAGTGGAAGATTAAAAGAATATTCTGTTTTGAACCAGACACTTGTAAGAAAATATTGTAAGTTGAGCCTCTTTGAATGGTTTTAAATAGTGCTTTATTTGCATTCTCGCTAACAACTGACTGGATTTGAATAATAATCATTTATGTTATTGTGAAAAACAATGAAATGTATCCAAAAAAACCTTGTGCGGAAAATTTGTCGTTCGTTGACTGATTGGTTAAGGTGCAGTTTTGAACCCTGCGACCAAGACCTCCGTAAACCAGATGTGGAAAACTTGTGATTATTCATATTGACAAGTTAGTTTGATTTGATGTCATTTTAGGGTGTGAAAGAAAAGAAAAACAATCGGCCAATCCCTTTAGTATTTGGTTGTCAGAACCTGTTACAGAACGATTTAATGATCGTGGAGGAACCAATAAGAAGACCCGGGTATAACTATTTAACCTAACCCTGGAATATCCACTTCAAACTTTGTTGGTTAAATACACACTATTTAAGGTAAACCTTATGATGGTGAGCAGTGAGCACCAACAAGGTCCAGCTGAGCTGAGCTGTGTGGCATGTAGATACCTCATCTCTCATAACCTTCTCATCCCATTTTCATTTTTACTAGTTTTACTTTCATTTTTTATAATTTGATATACATATTTTCTAATTCTTTTAAATTTCTGTTAGAAACTTTTTGATTCACTCTCATTTTTATTCTTATTTTGAAATTCAAAATTGTTCGATCGTGCCTCGCCCATGTCGGGCGAGCACGTCAATCAGTAGTCAGTTGACATTCGGCTTTCGGACTTCTTCTTATTCTATTGTTGCGAACTAAATATTATTATTGGGAGAATTATCTTGGACACTATTTATTCATTACTCCTGGACCCTGGCACGGTCACGTAGACCGCCGGGCCTTCTCCATCTAGTGCTGTTGGATCCTGGCGGTCACGTAGACCGCCGGGCCATCTCCATCATTTCGGCTTGATCAGGCAGATCGCCGGACTACCTCACCTCCGCTGCGCAGTTGGGTCCTGGCGTGGTCGACCGCCGGGCCACCTCTATTCATCAAACCACTAATTGGACTTTCACGTGTAAATTTAAGTTACGTATATATTTTACCATACTTTTAATTTTAATATATTTACTTTATATCTTGTCTTGTATTTTATTTAACTCTTAGGGAATAATTATAGGGAGGTAGGTTCCCATTAACTTCCCTCTTTCCAAAATTTCTTTTGTAGCGTAGCAGAACCTAGGTTTCTGAGGGTATTCCTCTTCAAGGGTACCCCAGATATTCTGTTACGTTATAAAGTTGTTACGTTATAGCTGGTCGGAGCTAACGACGCAGTGCTCAAAAAATATATAATGATTTCAAACACCGTCATTGGTTGAATATCAGGCCGCTCTTTGCCACTCCGCCCAACTCCACCGCTCCACGTTAGTGAAGTTCTCAGCGTGCACTTTTTAAGGGCATTCATTTTAAGCGTGTTTTGTTTTTTCTGTATTACAAATATACTGCTAGTTGACGCAGCTGACCAAGCGTACATGTGAAGTCATTGTTGTTCTGTAATGCCACCCGCTTGTCGTTTTACTTGAAAACGCACCTTAAGACCTGAGGACTGCGTCCGCGCAGATCACGTGACTCGTCTCGGTTGGCCAGTATTGAAAACGACAGCAGACAGGACGTGACCATGATTGCAATACACGACTTGTTTACTTGAAACACGTATTTACGTTCAGTTTGTGATGATTTTTTGCAGTTTACAACCATCAATGAAAATTAAATCTACGAAAAATACACCACACACACATAGGGTTCGGACTAATTGTCTAACTATGCATACCTACTTATAGTATTGATTTGATTATCTTGGTTTATACTTATCATAAAACTGAGTTTTGGGGAAGATATTTTGTGACACACACTTAATATTAACATTAGAAGTGTCTTAAGGATCACTTTTGTGTTAGTCACTGTTTGATGTTAACATTAATTTGAAGGAAACTAATACCTTTTGGTTTTTGGTTAGATGATTGATCATTATTAAAAAAAAAACTCACCAGAATAGTAATAAAACAAAAAAAACAAGTCATACGAAAATATGTTACCCAACCCAATTCGTTAGGCTGGTTAGAATTGGACATAAAGTTTGGTTTCTAGCCTAAATCATTTTTTTTTATCTACACACAATCAAAATCACTTACCTATTTACGTATTCTTGCGAAACATTATCAGGGAAACTGAAAATAAAATGACACTGAGGCTGAGGCCTACTACGCACCGTGTCCGTGAATACGAATCTATCTGGCTCTGTCACATACTCCAACACATTGGGATGAGTAAAAGAGACAAGAAGTCGAGTACACGGACTTTAAGTAAAGTAAAGTCCTCTTGTTTGTCTCGACTATGTATTGTTGCTCCTAGCGTTAGTTTATTCCGATGATGTCATTCTATTGGAGCGGAGACGAGAATATTAGTTTTACGTGTTTATCTAGTATTTATTATCATTATCTTTGATAAGATAGGTATTTTTTTTAATGACCCCGTTTATTTTGACATGTTTTATTGTATTTTTACACTATACATACAATCAAATTGCATTTTAAAGATATTGGAAAACTAATATGGGGGATCTTACTTGGAGCTATAGAAGCAAAACAATTATTTTCCAATTTTGGTCTGTCTATCTGTAAGAAGTATCTACCTACTTATGTTTGTACTACATCATAGAATTTGAACGCAGTAAACGCATTTCACCGGTGTATTGCTAGTATAAAGGTCTAATAAATATTCAAAAAAAAGTTTGTATAGGTGTTTTACTCAATCACAATCAAAATGGATTAAACTTGAAACACAGATAGAGGAAGGCTGTTTTATATTCCGTATACAGTACATTTCCCTTGGGATAGTTTCTTCACGCATACGAAGTTGCTGGCATTGGCTAGTTTCAAATGAAGGCTTTTGGTTTAAAATACCAAAAAAGTATTAACACCGTCTATGGCCTATTTTGATGGTAGACTAAAAATTACGAAAACCCGCAGCCATAATCTGGTCCAAACAAAGCAAGGCCACGCATCAAAATGCGGTCGCTTAACAAATGGGCCATTATTACCCCAAATTATCGCACTAAACACACTAAAACCGGCTAAGTCTGATTGTGCAAAGGTTTGAAAAGGAGCTGCTTCCATAATAGAGCCTAGCCTAGAGTACTTAATCATTCAACAAAAAACTAGAAAGGAAATTGCAAGCAAATACATTATTTATTTTATAAAAATTTGATGATAAATATAATTTATATGTTTTTATTAATATGAGAATTATTTTTCCTCAGTTAAAATTAATAGACTCAGGCGTTTCTTTGCGGAAATCCCTAACTAAATATTGACGTTTGTTTTTTTTTACTGTACTGTTTGCATTTTTGTAGGGAGGGCGGGCGGTTTTCTTGCATAAAAAACAGTGCTTGCTCATTCAGTGTTAGTGGCTGTAATGTGGTGTACCTAGGTACCTAGGCCGGTGTTAACGAGCGAAAATAATTGACAAAATACTTTTTAAAATACATATTTCCTCAGTTAGTTATAATCAGTTTCTTGTAACAAAACAGACACATTTTAAAAATTAGATTTAAGCATGATAGCGTATTTTGTAGTCTTTAACTAGCTGACCTAGCATACTTCGTTCTGCCTAAAAATCAACGCGGTCGCGGCAAGGCAAGTAATAGATTTTAGAAGGAATCCGTTTGGAAATGGAAGCACATTCCAAGAGATCCTACCCGGTTTGGCCGATATTAAATCATCTCACTCTTGCTAAAACACCACCATGCATACTGAATTCTGATTGTAGAAATAACAAAAAAAGTTTTATCGAAGTAATATCAAAGTGAGACAACATTTATTTGTTTGCCACATCACAATGTTCCATTAGAAAACCAAATCTCATGTAGAGTTAATATAAAAAGTTTTAATACTTAGATTGCCACTTGATTTAACAAAAGAAAGATCATTTTAGATAAAAACTACTCACTCAAGTATTATTACATAGCCTGTGGGAAAGCCCGAAGCTTAAAAACATTGCGACAAAGTGACAAGTGTGTAAAAGTTTGCGCTCAAATATTAAGATGTTTGATGATGAATCTGAATGATAAAACAGGCAGGTTGATATGTTTTGCTTCGACAACAATATCTAAAATAACTGACTGCGATACAAACATTTAAAGAACGCATTAAATAACCAATAATGCGCATTAATCTATCACCTTATTCCAATCGGCTAAAAGCAACCCTTTAGCCTTTCCGCCTTCGACTGCTCACGACGGCACTCCCACAAATTAGATTACCAACGCGCGAAAAATGGCTTCTATTCACGCGAATTTCATAATAAAACAATACAAATGTTGATTTATAAACGTAAACAGTTCAAAAAGAAATGCCTCACGAAATCCAGTTGCTCTGACAACGAATATAACCTCTCGCTTTTGAGTAAAATCTCACTTTGTTTTGTACAAACACTAATCACAGAATTTAGCACCAGCCAGTATTTTACACCAACACCGTATAAAAAGGTTTTTTGTTTCTATTTTTGCTAAAAAAGGCTCCGGTATGATGAAGCCGGCAGCCTCAGCACTAACTGAATTATCAATTGGGGCCAGACAGCTGATTAAACACAGAACCGAAACAGTTCTAAATTCAGCTTTCGGGAGGAAACGAACCTTATACACTAGTTAGGAAAGTAGAAAGTGGTAAAGGAGTTGTTGAAGGAGGACCCTGTCGTACTAAGTGGGGTAGGTTGGCACGCATGCGTGGGGTATCACAATGGGGTTTCGAAATATAGAAACCAACAATCAAATTCAGCTTTTATGAACTATGTTATAGAAGTGAGATTCATATGGCTACAATTGTAGCGCATTCGTGACATGTCGCAAGTTGTGGACAAGTAAATATTTGAAATATTTTGTTTGCAGATTTACAAACAGTAACTAAGGAACTAAGAGGCACTTGTGTACATGTTACAGTTTACGATTTGCTTAGCGTTTAGTGTCAATACTGTATATCACGTGTTTTAGTACGAAGCCAATGCTAATACCGAGAACCTTGAACGATTAGATCAAAACGCCATCTACATAAATATCGAATAGTTGATCAGAGGGAATTTACGTTATTCGAGTAAGGCCACGATTATAATGCACAGGTGTCAAATAGTGATAAGTAGAACACTTAGTACTTCTGGGATTTTCAAAACTTCAAAACGTCTAAGACGCTTTGGAAATATGATTTCCTGGTATATTAAGTAGTATTCTTTCGTCTGTAGCTAATCAAACCTGGAAGCCGTCGGTTATAAAAAAATGGCACCTATTCACTCTGCTCATCAAATGTAAATTACCTACACTCGGATGAGGTAAATACTCGAGCCAAGATCAAATCAAGCATAATATACCTACCTAAACTTGTAAGGCAGTGACGTGCCTTTAATCGGTAAACCGCAAAATACATAGTAGGTACCTACTATGTTATTACGTACCTGAATGTTCTGTTGGGGTTTTCATTCAACATTTATAATTGGAATCGTTATTTCATTTCAGCAAGACAATGCCAAAAATTTAGGAATCACAATGTTAACTGTGAGAAAATTATATTGGATTAGCGTTATTAAACTATTTTCGCTATCAAGTTGTCAACTTTTGCACTACCATTATCAGTGGAATTGTTTGTTTGCTTTCGAAACCGAATACATTGTAATGTCAATCTAACTCGACCAATAAATGTGAGATTGAGATAGCCGCATCCTGCCATCCTTCGTGTCCATTCGTATTCTTCAAATCCATTATAGCAATTTGTCTCCACAGACAGGAATGAATATGAACGATCGGCAATTCCGACAGGTCAATAAACTTCAGGTGGATAGTCCCATTTCGGGAGGACTTCTGGATGTGTTCCAAGTCCAGAAACAGATTCATCTTTGCAGTCTTTGTTCTCATTTGTAAAAGTATAGTGAAGTAATGGCCTATAATCATCCCTTTGCAGGGTAAAGGCCTCCTTTAAAGGAATCATTGAATTAAGCGACATAGCAATGGTGGGTATAGACAAAATCACCACGCTTGCCAAATGCAGGCTGGTGATCACAAACCCGAGCAATGTTTGAAAAGCTCTTGTTGCCGACCCCAGGATCAAACCCAGCACCCAGAGATTTAAACTAGCCCGGTATTTAACAGTAGACCAACGGAGCGTTGTAAATATTAAAGTATGAAATTGCCGTTTTGTATGGACGAAATCGAGAAAAGTCATTTTTCCATACTAACAATGTTTTTGTTTTTTAAAAACGCCTGAACCGTTTTCGATGCAATTAAAGGTGAAAGTTAGATGGTTATAAAGCTACGCATTATAGTATTTAAATTTCTGAAAATCAAAGTATATAATACAAATATACTTAATTGAGGCAAGAAGGTCAGCTGACACATTGTAAGGGGTCTTTTCAACGACTTCCTTTGGCACTAGTATTGCATTTTTTTTATGCAAAAGTTACTTTATTTAGTTTTTGATACAATACAAAAAGAATTACGCAATAATATGACTATACTTAATCCCTCAACCCCTAGGAGGCACGCGCGTGCCGCGATAACAATTGATTTCAATTGTGTCTGGAATAACTCACGATCGAGGGATTAAGAGCTATAAACAAAATAAAAAGTGGGTAATAATCGGCAATTTCATACTTTAACCCCTATTACTTGCAGATATTCCGGTCCAAAATTCTGATCGTGCGACAACACTGGTTGTTATCCAAGGTCTCTGATGATGTAACGTTGACATCACGCGTCCATTCGGATTCGCAGGCGACCTTCACTGTCAGCCAGATCAGTGTCATCTTTATCTGATAAGAATCATGTAAACATGCATTTGCGATATATCGATGATGTTTTATGGAAGTATACAAAGAGATTCGGGATGATGTCTGTTCTATGGCTTCGACAATCAGTCATTTCATGGTTTTTCTTCTTATCGTCATAGTTTTCCAAACCGCCTATTACAGGGCTATGAAGCGATTTATTTTAACAACTTCCATCTTGCGACATAAGCCGGGACCAACAGCTTAACGACCCTACTGGGAATCGAACCCTGGACCCCTGTGTAGTAGGCCGACCACCGAACAACTTCACCAAGTGGGTCTTAAATTGCAAGCAGACAGCTTACATTGACCATTAAAGCCGATGGTTTTATGGTTTCTATGATTTGTCTTTGAATGGAGCCCGTAGGAAAATGCCTCATGAATATTGTAGAGTAGTAGTTAATAATGATAAATGCAAAGTTAATGGCTGTTGATGGAAAAACTGGGGGATAAATGAGGGAAGCGGCGAGGATGGAGGTCAGTTTTCGTAAGTTATTATGACAATGACGAAGCACCTAAAAAGCATATACATACATATAAACCTTTTTTCTTGTGTGCATAATTCGGAATATAATTATTTGTTTTTTCGGGATATCGATTGCAGAATTGCTTACGGAAACCCGCAAGTTACTCGTAGTTGTAAAAATATTTTGAATTACTATGCGGGTATCGCGAAAAGCAGTAAAAATATCAATTTTATCTGCGTCAATAAATTTCTTATTGCACCTGTTTATCTACATTCATGGGCAAACAGGATTTGCAATGCTAATATTAGCACATTAAATTTGCACATACGTAGCTTACACATTCGTCAGCTAAGAAAAAAAATTGTCTTTACTACGTATAATTAAAACAACGCAAAAAATCGTTAGAAGATCGAAGATTCGAAATCGCCATTACAAATGTTGAGGTTTGTATTATATTAACACTCCGTTGCTTGACGACAAACACTTTTTCTATCGGGTGTCATCTACATATACAGTAATATTATAAAGAGGAAAGATTTGTATTTTTGTGTGTGTGTATGTTTGTAATGAATAATCTCAAAAACTTCTACGCCGATTTCAAAAATTATTTCACCATTGGAAAGCCACATTCACCAAGAGTGACATAGGCTATATTTATTGCTAGAAAATATCTTTACTAAAACTTAACATGTCCACGGGCCGTAAGTTAGGAATAAAAGCCTAGCGCCCAACACTTAAAAGAGTGTTCGAAACGGTTTTAGTACACTATGAAGGTAATTGCTAAAATCAAAGGTGGTAATTAGTACTTTAGTCCCATCTATATACGAGTATAATCACTTCAAGTTTCATATCCTCGTTGACACAAACATTGTGGAAGATCTTAATCAACTTATAATTACCGAGCAGTGACATCTGCTGGCTTACATTTAATTGTTACAAATTATCAAGAGTCCTTTAAAAGACTCCCATTTTAACTAGCAAATTAACTCGTCGGTTTTATTGAATCGAATTCGACTACAATGTATTTAACGTCAATGCTAAATAATTACTTGTAATCAATTCTTAATTCAAGGTTGTGCGCGTTTTTGCGTTTATGAAAGAGTTTTGCAAGTCTAGATCTTTGGAAAGCGTTCAAAACACTATCTTCATGGGGTTTTCTGGGTTTTTGGATAAACACCATGCCTCTAAAGGGAATTGCCTAAAGTTCATACAGATTTTGGCCTAGAGTGCACACTGATGGTGTGTCGTGTAAAGTATAGTATAAAATGCCAATATAGTATAGGAAAAGGAATTATTGAAATAAAACTTCGGGTTTTGTAATAATTTATTTTTATTTTTTTTATCTATATTGATGATTTTTATTCATCATTGGTATCGTATACAATTAATACATCATCTAAAAACTGTGCTGGTGCACTAACATTGTTTTGATGCCGTGCCCACCCTAAATACCAGATAACAGACATAACGTGGGCACAGCATCCTACAGTCCGACGACCTACGATGCAATTACAGCAGTATTGTTGTATTGCTGAACGACCACTATTATTTGAGTTTATTAAAATATAAACAAAGTATACTTTTCGACTTATATGTCGGCTAGCTATTTTTGCTCTGAGCAAATAGCAATTGTTGCCAAAAGCAGATGCTGCTATAATGCTCCTTCTACGATCACTGCAGACCTGAATGCTGTAAATGCCATTTTGTCTTATGTGCTCCCCATAGTAGGAGCGTGCTTGTTTTATTTGGTAAGTCCCACATGCAATTAATATTAAATCACTGTAAGTGAGGATTGGAAACTCTCTTATATTTTCAGAGTCCACGTGAATATTTAGAAAATCTGCCCTAACCCTGTTTAAATTGTGTTCTCTTATATAATCAGATAAATCATTATTGACGTTCATGTTTTGATTTACAATCTGAAGTATTTGTGTTGCATCTTCCCTATCCCTAATTTTAGAGTGGTATTTATTGATTAAACTAGCAGCCACAGCGAAGTCTTGCATGAGGTGCCTAGATGCTCTATTAAAAAAGTTTTGTCGGAATATTTTAAATGATTTTTTAAATATTCCGTTAACTACCTCAACCACCCAACGACATAATGTGACTGCCCTAGATCTATTGGCATCTGCTGTCGTTAATTGTGATTCACCATCTTCTGGGGCTAGGGGCACATGCACACGATAACCACAACTTTCCAATAAATGCAGGGAGTCCCTAAACCCCCTATCTAAAATAAAAACATCCCCGGGGTGAAAATATTGTCGGAAAGGACTCGATTCATTTTGAAATTCATTCAACATTATAGTTGCATCCAAAGTGGTCGCAGGATAGGGACCAAGCACATCTACAATAAAACCATCAGTACATACAAGTAAAAAAGGCTTTACCAGATTTCGGTATTTATGCAAAGAATATGTTTTCTTTTGGTATAGATAATTGGAACTTTTCTCAATAAATATGTAAGTACCATCAACAATTATTATGGGGTTTCTATCATCACCTTCATATAATCCAGCTGGAATGGTAAGATTTCTGGCAGCAATTTCTGCTCTTGTTATACTATTTATTCCAAGATTTCTAGGTACAAAATCCTGTGTTAAAAGATCACGAGCGACATTCATGAGGCGTTCTAGAGTGCTTCTTGGCACTTGTAATAAAGCTGCAATGCGTTCATCACTGTCGCCTGTTCGTAATTTAATTAAATAGGCAGCAAGTGCAAAAGAACCCCTATGTTTATTGGAAAGCCTGGGAACATTGGATAAAATATCCAAAAATTGTTCCTTATTAAAGCCTAGATAATAGTGCACTATATGTTCAGGCATGTTATTAATATTTTCAAAATCTAAATGACTCAACATATTATTTTTTAGCAAAGAAGCAAATTCTTCCACTTGTTCTGCACTAAAAGTTTGAATAGGATTCTCAAGTGAGTCAAGAAGTAGGTCCCATGTATTGTTTCTTAAATGATATAGGCAAATTCTGCAATCAGGAGGTACATAATAATTAAAATCACAAAACAGCCTCATTCTCAGATCATTTGGGACTGTGAGCCGCTGTGAGCTTACACAATGAGGGAAAAAACAGCGACTTTGTGTACCTGGAGCTCGAACATAATTAGGTAGAAACACATTGTTAGAAGTGGCTACATTTTCCTCTTCGGTTGTTGATGCAGAATCAGTATTTTCTGATTGAATTGAAGAGGGTTGTGCTGCAATATCTCGGTCTACAGTTGATCTAGATGCTGCTCTGTCAATCCTTCGCCAACAAGTATGACAGACAGATGCTGATCTTGGCAACTGTAACAAATAAAACTAATTAATAATCTTAGTCATAATTAGTACATGTCAGTCTACAGCTGGACATAGGCCTATCCCAATGCACATTAGGTGTGCTAGGTAGCTTGATTTATCAGATTTTTTTTAGTTGCCATACGCTGGCATCTGTTACCAGCAGCTTTGCATATCAGCCCGTGACCATGGCTTGGTGCAATCCAGCTGAAACGTCAGGTAAATAAATAGGTACCTTTATGATATTAAACGCGATAGCGACCCGTTAATGGACTTAGTAATAATATTAAGCTTTGCATATATTATTATGCTACTTTGTTGAAAGGCACCATACATTGCGCATATCAGACATGGTCTCCACATATTAAACAAGGATAAAACAAGGCAAGTTTTTTTATAAATGGATTAAAAGAGACAATAATATTATCTTACCTCGCCTAATGCAAGTTGACGAGCAACCTCATTTCTAATACGATCCTCATGTGGTGTGTCCGTTCTTAAAGTGTGAGATCTTGATCTTAAAAGTGAGTTTCCACAAACGATGCATACATGTGTATGACCAACAAATGGTACACATTGTTGACCGGTAGGAGTAGGGTGTCGTATTTCATTCCAAGCTGCTGTCCAACAAGAATGGCAAACCAAATCGTCACTTCTTACTTGTGCCTAATAAAATAAAAGTAAGCAATTAAAAGTAAAATCCCTTCTCATAATCTTTGATTAATGATTACGTTTTATTTATTAATTTAATTATTTACCTGCCGTGGTTCAACCCATCCTTGTATAAGACGTCGCACCTCTTCGATAACTAGTGGATGTCTTCGCATTCTTGATATATTTATACCACAGTTCACACAACGTAAAAGTAAACTCGGATCTATTGTTATTCCTTGCGAAGAACTCGGTTGTCCAGTATGAATGCCAGGGTGATCATCGTCGCTTGTTATCAAGTCCATATTAGCGCCACGGTTTTCAGAGGAAGCGGAAGCAGAATCCATATTCATGCCAGGGTCGATAGGGTTACAAGAATCTTCGGGGTCCATTTTTAATGCCAAATCGTTAGTTATTCGATAAATCCACAAAAACAAAATACGAAAGCACTAAAACACAACGAACGAAAGAAGAAACAACAATGAATAGATTAAGCAAGTGACGTTTGACATTAACATTTTTTTTAAAGTGTGATTGCTAGTGCAATAAAAAAAAAATCGATTGATTGCTATGTCTATGATTGATCGATTGTCATAAATCGTTTCAGTTCACTTTTTGAATCATGTTTGACATTATAAAACTGTGATTATTATTGTAAGTACATAATGCAACTATACTAGATTTTTTATATTGTATATTGTTACCCACATTTTTACCGATAAAATGTTTTGATTTGTCACCACATAGGTACCTTTAAAGTATGGTCCTACCTCATAATAAAAATCGATAAAACTAATCGATACTTGTTATTAGTTATCTCCCAATTCTATACTGGCAACTCTACAGCTTATGTTTTTAACTTCCTAGAAAATGTTGAAATTAACAGTCGTTTCAAATCTTTTTCTATTTCATATTATTATCCCCAACTTTTAGGATAAATTGAATTAGTTGATAATTGTTTTAAATTCTAAATAGGTTTTTCTACAAAATCTGTTTTCGTGTGCATTATTGGCCAAAATTGGGCATCGAACTTTAAAACTTAAGACTGTCTGTGCCAGAAACTGAATCAATTCTTTTCCCGGACGGGTTGGAAAACCACTATTCTAGATTTTCTCTGGTATTGCTTTTTGTGGTACCTAATTTCAGTGTTTCTGATTTACATAATAATTTGAGCTTCGATGGTAACTATTTTGCGATCATAACAATGACTTTGAATCATTTCTCAGTCGTTAAAATGCAGTCATAGACGAGAAGCAATCAATAGTTTTGTAATTATTTTTTTAGCACAACAGCGGTAGAACTTGCGAAAATAAACTAATTAAAAGAGAAATGTTTTAATTTATCTGATTACGTACCTTCAACCAACTGAAGTTTTGTTATTAATTCGATTTATTTAAACGTTTCTTTATCGAATTTTGGTATAAATACATTCCTAACTACTACTTCATCAGAAAAATTGTCTGATTAAAATGTGTAATGATTATCTACTTTAAAATTATAATATTCCATAATCACGCGTCAATGAACTTCATGCCGTCCCACGTAATTTGATCTGGTTTATTAATAAATCGCTAGAAAATAAATAATATTACAGCATCCCTATTCGCAAATACATAAGGTTGTTTTTAAAGTGGCAATAAAAAAACATATTTAGCATAACACGAAGGTGGGATAACGCCGGCGCAAAGATCATCATAGATTATCTAATCCGCTAATAAAGTGCTTTTACAGTAGAGCTAAAATTATCAACGCTAGAGTAGGTAAGTAATCCTGAACACTTTTTGATCTGAAAACTTTAATTGTTAAGAAATTGTTGGCGACCATGCAATTGTTTTTTTTTGTTAAGGCCACAACGTCGTGTGGTGTCAGCACATTTAGAGTAGCACTACCCTTTCTCTTTCTATGGGTGTCGTTAGATACGACTAAAGGAGTGAACGAAGAAGATGAAGCAGGGCATCAGCGACTCGGTGTCTTTTCTTTACCTTTGGCCATATTGCGATCTCCAACCTGCCTGTCAAGCGTGGCGATTATGGCAAAATCATCCTTTTTGAGGGACCCGTTCACAGCAGTGGATTCACACAGGCTGGTTATGATGATGATGAAGACGACGATTAGACGACAGCACATCAGGCTAAACGATGCAATCTTATGTCGTTGAGATAAGTGTGTTTTTGCAATAATGTAAAGGCCATGTATCGTACATAATCCACATACAATTATTAGCTAGCTACCATTTGTTTAATTGCTAGGGAACGATAATATACGTGAGTTTGTCAGCTCAGGAACCGTATTCATTGAGTTTTAGCTGTCGCGTTTATATTGTGATGCTCATATATATGAGGAATGTAACTTCATTGATTTAAACTTCCATGGTCACTATTACTAGAGTTGATTGATACGGGGTTTATACCATGTACCTTAGTTTGTATGAGAACTCATTCAGTTCTCCCGTGATCATGGCGCTTGCAACAGTGCCGAAATATCGGGAACTCATAAAAACTAAGGTACATGGTATAAACCCCGTATCAATCAACCATTTAACTTCATTAACTGGAAATTTTGATTTTTACCTTGAACTACGACATTCCGAAACAACGTCGAGGATATGTGGTTTCTGTGTTAACTATTTATTTATAAATTAATGAACTAACTATTCCGTAAAATGACCAAGATTTATGGATAACAACTTATAAATCAAACTGCTAATTCGAGGGTTCCAAGGATTAAAAAAGTTAGGGGTTTAATGATGACTGGATAGTGACGAATAACTTAGGCTTTAGGTGAAAAAATAAACTGAAACATAGAAATCAATGCTATTACAAAAAAAGGTAGGTAAGTTTGTGGGTTCAAGACCCATCTAAGGCTTTCGACGTTTTTATTTTTGATTTACACCACAAATGATATTAATTAGTAGAATTCACGGATGTTCGATAGGTATAATATACGTTTTCCATGGTGTCCTATCTGCCCTATGTGCTCTATGAGCGGTGTCACGTGTAGGCGCCATTGCAATGGCGGCCAGGGTCGCTTTATAATTGCAGTCGTGGTGCACATCCGACGGATTGCGCAAACAAAATAATTGTTGCTGATGAACACAATGATTACAGTGAAAAAAATATGACAAACACTCAAAGAGTACATCATGCAGTAAAAAGCAAATAATAATAAAAAAAAACATTTGATTTAATTGGACCAAATAACGTTGATACAGCTGGTGTCATCAGGTCATAGCCTAGACCTGTAATAATTATATTTTTATATTATAGAATAACGTCTACTAAGGTGTGTGGTTCTGGTATAGCCCTAAAATTTAATAAAACCACCCTTTCTTGCGCGAAAGGTGTTGTATAAGACAAGACGACTAAAGAAATATTGCCAGTAAGTATTTTTATTTATTTATTTATTTATAATTTGGACAACAACAGCTTAATACAGTAAATGTTACATGGGTTATGCACATAATGAGCCAATGATAGTTGACCACGACATTCTACAAGTACATTTGATAGGTGGTGGACATATCGTTCAAAAATAACAATATTGAATTTAAACAATTAAAAACACGAGTGCACAGTGCACAAGACAGCAGATTAACACATCATGGATCGCCAAACCTCCCAACTGAAACTGTTTAACTGAGTTGTATGCAGGGCGTACAAGAGCAACCATACAGGGTTAAAATAATTACTTATTTTATAGGAATTTCACGAAGTCATTAATCATTTTTTCTCTTATCTAATAACCTATCATTGAAATTGTAGTAATGCGAAATAAAAATATTAAAACATTTTCCTTTTCATTCGGCTTTATTACATTTTTCGGCCTTAATTAGATTAGAAGAACGGATTCGGCTTTTATTAGAAGAACGGATGCCTACCTCCACCTTTGGATAATGTGCTGGAGATCGCACTTCTAAGCGTGAAGATTATGGCGAAATTCGTCTTTTGGAGAGGCATATGTCCAGCAGTGGACTTATTAAGATGAAAGGAAACCTTGTATTACGAGGCACCCGATATAGAATTTGATTATATAGCTTTTCTATTGGTTAAAGTCTCCGGTTTTTTTTGCCGTCTCCGAGCATACCCAGCAAATTCACATTAGTTTATTTTCTGACCAAGTTCTGCAGATAACAGTGTGATATTATTAAGACATGACTTGGCTGAAAGTCATTTATAAGATGTACATAGGACATTGATGTAATTTAAAAAGTAGATACACAACCAATGTCAAAAATGAGTCTCAACTGAATGAGCACCCACTTAACTTTTCTAAGGGTGCACCTTTAGTACAACCTATTTCAATCAAATAGACACAATAGGACATAAATATCGACGTATTACATGTCAACATAATTTGGCCGGGTAAATATGTTGACTCTGACCACTCTGACATAACCTCAACAGTTTTAGTTGTTACTGTATGTCTAGTTCTTAATTCGATGGATGTATAAAAAAATACGTCAGGTGGACAGCGCGGCGCGGCATTAGCAAACAAAAACAAAAATGGAACCCGCAGCGAAGCCGACACCCCACTCATGCGCACCAGCCCGTGACGTCACACAAAGCCGGCAGGAAGTCAGGTGCGCGCGCAGCGGACAGGGTGCTTTGTTTAACGGTCTATTGGCGCAGGATGCACTCCGAAAGATAGGGGATTTGTTGATGAATATAAAGAGAGTGACGTAATTGAAGAAAATTAGATAGCACTTTGAATGAACATGAAAATAGATGTTACCGTAAAATTGTGTGCAATTTGGTGCAATCGATCGATTTCAATAGAATATCATTTTTATTACAACACTTTGAAAACTTAACTTGACAACTTCATAATTTAGACGTTCCTCTGGAACTTAAATTATAAACCTCTTGTAAAAAGGACTTGACAACTTCGCTCCATTTCTATATTCGTAAAGAATTTACAGTACTTTAACATAGTAATTAAATAGTAACTAAAGCAACTTGTAGTAGCGAACGAAGCCAATATAAACGATCAGCATTTGTAATGAGCCCTCGCGACGGAGCGTGAGGTGAATATTCTCAGCCGATAGGAATCTGAGCAAGTCGTGCCCTTTGTGTAGTTTCTCATTCATATGCGCCGTACAGTCCACCGCATAAAAGGCATAACCTAGTCTAAGACCGTATTTTATCAACAGAAGACAACAACATTACTAGCAATATTCATTGGTAGGTATTGGTAGGTTTATATATTGAGACGTGTAAAAGCGCCTACTGGGGTCTATTTGCAGAAATAAAACCGATTTTTACCCATGTATATAGTGCTTCGTTGAAGTAAAATGACAAATATTTCAACTCCTGGATATTCATGCTATCTAAAATACACGCAATAGTAGCACCTGTTCCCATATCTACACAATGCACGAAAATCAGTTGATGTAGCTGTGTAGTGATTTTCAAAACCCGATCGGATCCAGTTAGGAAACTGTCTTTTTTAAGTTAGCTTGGGTCTAAAAGGGGTAGCGGTATTATTTTCGTACTTAAGGAGGCATGTATACCCCGTTGGTCCCGGATTCTGTCAGTAGAAAGAAATCGTAAAATCAAGTCACATCAGAGGTGGACTGGTCTGTCAGTGGAGGCTTTTAATAATATTCAAATCCAAGTTTTTGTGGTGTATGTTCAATCTATCATGCAGTTTATAGAAGGGATTACACGTAAAAGCGCCTTTTGAACATATTTGCAGAAAATAAAACAGATTTTTTTACTGATGATACGATATCCAAGAGATTCAAGTGCATGGTGAAATGGGTCAATTATCTCAAAGGGATATTTGTTAAAAAGTAAAGTAAGTATATATTTACTTAAATATTTTCAATATCAACTGTACTTAATAAGTCGTGCATGCGAAACGAATTGTAGCATTTGTAGCAAGAACTCCGAGAGAAACCCGAGAACAATCCGACTGTTCCCAAGACTTAGGTTTTGTGACTTTTTAACTAACTATACAAATTATCTAACTAGTACCGTAATCTTGGACATTCACGATCTCAAGTTTTAGAACAAGGTCTCAAATTGATAGACATTAAAGTTAATGAGGTGATAACGGCCCAAACATGATTACAATGACCAATTAAATTGTATCATTGTGCATAGTCAAACTCTCAGGCATCATTGCGTACAGAATGAGTTAACTTAATGTGAGAAAATAACTAATAACCTATAACTCCATAACTCGAATTGTATTCATTTTTGAACGGAAGACAGTCACGTTTTTACCAGTACCTACAGAGTGTCGATGACATTTACATGATCATTCAAAACCGAATATTATTGGTTATACGGTGGATGGTGGGATCTGACCGGAATGTCGAAGTTTAATAAAATTAATAATAATAACCTACCGGGGATCAGATCAGGGGATCCCACCGGAATATCTTACTCTGGAGTAAGTTAGTCCGAAATGCTAGCCACACACTTAGCTCAAGCATTAACCCCCGTATTTATAAAGAAGTAATTACTTATTGCTTAAGAAAGTCATAACTTAAAATGTTCATACCTAGTCCTTAAGTGAAAGAAATTGGTCACCATTAATAGACATATTATTTGGCTAGAAATGCTAACTTTTGGTTGTTATAACTTCTAATAATTCATTGATTAAGGCATACAAATTGTCTCTCAAGTAATTACTTTTAGTCAAGTAATTACTTTTACTTGTTTATAAATATGGGGGTTAGACTATATTTGTAGTTTATATCGTAAGACAAAATGTTAGCTCATCTGACATAAAAGTAACGGTGTATTATACTCCCTCAGGCAGGGCAAATGCCTTCATAATTGAATTACAGTTACCAAGCAATGATAGGTACTGATAGTCATAATCACCACATTTGCTAAATGCGAGATGGAAATCACAAACCCGTGCAATGATCGCATATTATTCGAAAACTCTTGTTTCCCATCCCGGCGCCCGATCCGGTTCATCCGATACCTAAACACTCGACCAACTTGGTGTTACGTAATACGTTAATAATCCTATAATCGCCAAATATACAAAAAAAAAGCAGGTACTCACTGGCATGGTCGTCGTGCAGCAGGTTGTGGTAGCGGTGCTGCTTCTCGTTCGCGTCGAGCCTCATCATCACGCCGTGGTCACAACACCATCGCGACTACCTGTAACAATGCAAATACAACATCAGTTATAAATTTTCAGCTTGCATGTATTTGACGAGTTCAATACTTCGCCAACTATGTTAGATGAGGTCAATCTTTTTCTTATTCTTCCTGTTAGTCAATAAGTATGTAAAGATGCATCTACGCCCCAGTAACTTTTTCTGACCCAGCATTTTGTGCCATCTGTGTTCCTCTATTAGGTTGGATGTTAACCAGAAGCATTTTAAAAATCCAATACAATTATGCATACTGATCTGATCACTTAGCATCTTTGAAATTGTACTTCATAATATTCAAAATTATTAAACATTAAAATTTGCACATACAAAATTAAATATCCGAAATTTCAGCCCGAACAAAATAACAAAGTTAGCAGATGGAGACTAAAACCTCACGTTAGTAATGTATAGTGAAGTTGTATCTTCAGTTGTGAGATAATTGTGGTTATAGAATCGTCCATCCATAGCGTTGGACGGCGGTCAACAGACAGTATCGTATTCAAATAATATGACGTAATCGTAACTATCAAAAGGTCAATTGACGACCTCCGTGGCGGAGTGGCGTACACACCGGTTTTCAAGGTGTCGCCTGCTCCGAGGTCCCGGGTTCGATTCCCAGTCGGGTCAATGTAGAAAAATGTGTTTTTCTACATTTTCTCGGGTCTGGGTGTTTGTGGTACCTTCGTTGTTTCTGGTTTCCAAAATACGAATGCTTTAAATAGTTATTCAAATTGGGATCAGAACAATGTATGTGATGTTGTCCACATTAACTGTGTTAAGCCAATGTGAAAAAGTTTTCTCCCTAATGAAATCTCAAAAAATTATGGCCAAGAGAACTGTCATCAGTATGCAAATATGCATACTAAATCATATTATAAACATACACTTTATTGCATTAAATATAGTATATTCACATACAAGACACTTGGCTCTTCAAACGGAGTTCATGAAGGATAACGTCTTAAATAATATCAAAGTACATATTTTTTAGTGGACTAATTAGGCTTGGTAGATAATGCTAAAAGCTACTGTGACCGCTGTAGACCAGGCAACGCAGGCTGATAAGAAAAATTTACGATTTCTCTTGATGTCTTACAGATTTTACAATTTATTTGGAATACATGTGTATGTATTCCAAATAATACATACACATGTATTCCAATGATGCTACTGATGAAAATAGGTGTACAAGATGAGAATGTATATTCAAATGTATTTTCGCCAAAAGGAAGTCTGTTACGTAGTCCATGTAATAAAGCAAAAACCTAATTTTATGTAAGGTCTTTTAAATTTTATAATAATAAGTATGATAAATCTTTATTTTATTACAAGGATCAGTCGAAACTTAAGCATTAGCAGTAGAATTGCAAAAAGCATTTCGTAATTGCATTTTGGGCTGCCGACCGGCGCGCGCGCAGTTAGGCAATGCAAAAGTTAGCGGCGAGCGGATTAAGAGAAATATGACAGATCCGAATTTAAACAGTGATGGTTAGGACGGGGTATTCTCCATAACTGAAAATAATAAATAATTTTGCAGAGAAATAAATAGCAATGATAGTTTATTTGATATTTTAGCAACTTAATTGCACTTATAATATCAGTATATAAACTTGAAAAATTTTTTTTTCCCGCCTGAGACAAAAAAAAAATTTTTCAAGTTTATATACTGATAGCAATGATAGATCAAGTTGAAAACTAATCCTAGTAAGTCAATACGTTAGCTGTGCTACGGTAATTGAAAAATGGTTTTTCTTTTCTTGGTATATGTTTTGCTATGTGCATATATTATAGAACTGGATAAATTACAATGTTTTTTAACTTAGAACGATATAAGACTCCTTTATTCGGGTGGCTTTCTATTGTACCTAATAGCAGAGTCCAACTCAGTTATTTTTAAGTCCCTTTAAATTTACGAAACAATTAACATCGAATTTGTAATTTAGGTTTTTTATTATTATAATCAAATTAAAAACATGTCGACGAACATCCTCTTCTTAATTCTGACGATTTAACCATTTGGTCGAACCTGCTACAAACTACAGAACGATGACATAAGTTCTAAACTCGAAATTTGTATACCAATAATGTTTTGCTGGGCACAGTTTATTTGTTAATATGTTACCATGTTACCACACATGTTACCATTTGATCGACTATAAAACTGCTGCAGCAATATTTTTATTGAATTAATCAATTATGACTTTTTCGATTGCGCTAAACGCTCTTTCATAATTTTTATAAACGCTCCGGTGTGCAACGGTGATTCGATGGCCCAGTTCTTTAATGAAATTGGCAGAAACAATATCGTTACGGCGATTGTGGTCGGCTCAGTGGGTCTTTTATGATTGCAGGGCAATGACATCAGTACCATTACCATTGAACTGTAGGGCTGGTCGTGATCGTGACTCAGTTGGTAAAATTGGTACAACTCCTTTTTGGACCTCTGGGTGACGTATATGGTGACGAAAGGGGTCCCGCTAGAAAAGGACGGGAAGAATCGTCGGCTTTCCATCATTAGCCAAAGTGCAGTCGCCAACCCACCTAACAAGTGTCCAGCAGTGAACTAATGGTAGCCCAGGTCAGTGCAATACTGGCCTCTCAAAAAGTAGGATTCCATAAACACCACGCTTGACAGTTAGGTTGGCAATCCCAGTTTGGCCATCTATAAGAGAAGATGATGCTGCCTGCCTTCTTATGATGACGAGAAAGTGCTATTCTGTTCTTAGGCCCGCACGACACAGCCATGCATACCACCTAGCCTGGCTAGTCGGAGTTGCCTATGAATTAGCTTGGCACCGCCAGTATGTAGATACATCCGCCAGAGCTCAATCGTGGAAGATTCGCAATTGATGAAGATGTATATTTCGACAAATACAACAATAGAGCCTTAGCAGTAAAGCAACGACAATATTTAATTGCAATCGAAGTATATCGAAACAAGCACAAGTTTTTTTTGTTCAGGAAATTCAAATATTTTGGCAACCCTCGATTGGTTGAATGGACAGTGGGCTGTTTTGGTCTGCGTGGGACAATATTACTCTGAAGTTAGGACACGCATTTATCCTCTTATGGCTTTTAATTATGTTAAGAGTAGGTCACAACCATTTCCACAATACTAGTAACTAAGTAATAACTATTGTGGTATCGTATAAAGATATAAACCAAACAAGTAACTCTATTTTTAGGTCTAGATATTGAATCATATCTTTAATTGCGAAACAACGCGACCACAGTATGGTTAGGTACACACTGAAATACAGACAGAGAGCAAGCGTAAATTAATTGCGATTATGATGAATTTTGGGACTTTTTACATCCTGAAATTTACTTTGCTTTATTTTAATCATTTATAGCTGCCAACTCTGGGCTTCACATACTATTAACTCTCAGCCTTTATGATCTATCATCATCAGCCTACATCGATACACTGCTGACTCCAGGAATTGGTAATAATCGCCAAAATCACCTGGCAAGCGCCAATGCCAGGTGATTTTGGCCAATGGGCGAGAAGACGCTGTTGATCGTCTTATTGTGTCAGTAGTACCTAATCCTAGTCGCCTCACAACACCCAAAGTAAGACAAGGGGATGGTGCTATTATTTTTATGTGCAGGCAAGCACCACACGAGAATTACTTAAATATTAATTTTACAAATCAACTTAAATCAAATCAAACATTAATTTATTTGCCAAAAACACAAGAAATAACAAGTTAACAGATAGTTAGGTACAGTGCGTGTGTTTAGTCTGCTTGCAAACGTACAAAAATTACGTTAGATTTTTAATAATAAAATAATATAAATAGAGAGATGTCAAAAAAATAAATCATGGATTAAAATTAAACAATTAAATTAATGACGCCAGTTACAATATTCATTAAAACTATAAAAAACATTCCACGAGCCATTCAGGCAACTTTTTCTTAAATATTGGTCCTTTTAATGTCTCTGAATTTTACTGTCTCTCTTTCGTCTGTCTTAGGTGGGACTCGAAACTACAATTTTAGATCTAAATGTAACCTATGCTATTTTCTGATCGGTGGGAATTCAAAGGACCACCTGAATAAGTCACAAGTGCTGCAATAACTCTCAGTTACAAGTGCGCTGTAACGAATGCGCACACGCACAATGCAACAGGAAGGCGCGCGCGTTCGAGCGTAGGGTTGCCATTGCGACACGGTTGCATAGCTGTCGCATGCCGCATGCCGATTGATGCAGGGTTGTCGATTAAACTTGTATAAGCATAATCGACCATAGGTATACCAATCAGGATAATTATAGCAAATGATGGCCTTATTATTTCCAAAGGTTAAAAAGATTACAAAAGTCAGTAGGTAGGTACATAGGTTATAAAAAAGGCATTATTACATTTGCAATCAATAACGTCCAAATGTAACACACAGGAAACAGTATTTTTCTTAAATAGGTTTGTTACAAATGTGTACTCAAATTTACTTACAGATAAAATATTTTGCAACATCACCGCAAACACCAAAAATATAATCTAAATTATCGATTTCTATAATTGTCAAGGCCGTGATAATGCGATAAGTTTGGAATTTATCAGTAGGAAAGAAAGTACGTAGGTACTCGTATGTTGACGTCAGAGTTAAGAACTTTTCTGTGAGAAAAAAGTATTACTTCACAAATATTGCTTTGTTTTTTAATCGACTTCCAAAAAAAGGAGGAGGTTCTCAATTTGACTGTATTTTTATTTTTTATTTTTATGTTTATTACCTCAGAACTTTGGACTGGTTGAACGGATTTTAAAAATTCTTTTTTTGTTTGTAAGGTGGTGATTCCCATGTGGTCCCAACTTAACGAAGTCATGATCTGATGGTAAAATCCGGGGAAACGAGGGAAACCCTCAAATTTTATAAGCACGTCTTACGTTTTTGCATATCTTTCTTAAAATTTTTCAGTATTTGCGTCTGGTATTCATCATTTTATGATGATGGAAGGTACAACTCCTTAACGGTTAGGAGTAGGAGGATTATTCTTTAAATATCATAGGCGCGTAAAGTCTGATAGTTGTCTTCCTTCAGGTGACTCTGCACTGACTTCAATCTATTTAGTTGTTAGTAGTTAAAATAATATTGTAAGTACGTACTCGTATATAGGTTTTAAAATAATTTGTTCTTGTGTTATTTTGTACTTTTTAGTGAGTTTTTTTAAGTCGGTTTAATTTTTTATAATTTATTGAGGTTAGTACTGTATTGGTTATTAATTTTAAATTACAATGTAAAACGTTAAAAAAATCATTAAATTCCATAAGAACAACAACCCTGTCGCATCTACCTGTGGGACTAGGCAGTGCCGGGAGTCGCGTAGTTCTATGCGTGCGCCGGCGCAGCTATGGTATAAAACAAACAATGATGGCGCCACTTTTTGTTTACCGACTTTACAGCAACCGTAAACAATGTCACACAAAGTTGAAAACCTTGCGACATGACAGAGGGATTAGGAAACCATTGTTTTGGGTGCCTAATGCCTTGTAAGGCTCTTCTTAGATTATGGTCCGACTAAATCTGTTTGTGTCCACAAGAATAAGACCGTATCTTCTATGTAAACAGCTTTATTTTAGTAAAGATAAGACTTGTATGTTATGTTTAGTTACTATTCAGTAATGCTCAATAATACCGATAATTTTGTGTAGAAGACCTTTTAGAAGATTTTTATTTCTATAGAACAGTTAAAATCATCAGTTAAAATCAGTTTTATTTCTGCAAATAGGCCCCAGGAGGCGCTTTTACACGTCCCAATATTTAAACCTACCACTGCTTTAGGACAAGTCTGGGCTAGTGCCGAGAAGAAGCAGCGCAAGAAACTCGGTCACTATTATCAGCCTCTTTCTAAATTAATTTTTACAAGGTAATGTAATTTTTACAAGGTTTAAGCAAGTACGAGCTGGGACAATTTAATGCCATACATTTCTATCATTTAAATAATCATTAACAGTGTAATAGCCCTTTTTCATTAAAATTACTTTGACATACGATTTCAGTTTATGTACAGGAAGTTCAGCAATATCCTGTGGTAATTTGTTGAAAATACGAATACAATTTCCCATAAACGATTTTCCTACTTTTCGCAGTCTGAAGCCTGGAACGGCGAGTTTATCTTAATTTCTCGTATTAAAATTGTGTATGTTACTTTTCTTAAGAAATAAGTGTATGTTCTTACAAACGTAAATAGTATTCTCAAGAATGACATTGAGAAGACACTGTAAGTATATTAATCTCTTTGAAGAGCTCTTTCAGCGAGTCACGGGGCCGTAAATAGCCTGTACAGCTCGTTTTTGCAATATAAAAATTGACTCAATATCTGCCGCCGAGCCCCACAATAGAATTCCGTATGACATTATGCTATGAAAGTAGCTAGAATATACTAATCTTGCCGTTCCAACATCAGTCAATTGCCTTATCTTTCTCACAACATAAGCAGCAGAACTAAGTCTTCCTGACAGCCCCCTAATATGAGCACCCCATTGCAAATGAGAGTCTACAGTTATACCTACAAAGGTAGAATCTACAGAGTTTAGTGGTTCATCTTTAACAATTATATAATGAGGGGCAGCAAACCTTACTTTTGGAATCGTAAAAACGCATTTTGTTTTATTTGCATTTAGTAAAAGATTATTTGTTGTAAACCAATGCAATAATTTAGAGAGGGTATTGTTAACATCGTCAAATGAAGATTTGCCCCTCTTATTGTCACTTTAATGGAATGGGGGCTATCGCTAGTGAATTTGCCACTAGAGGCGCTTGTGTTGCGTGAGGTCCAATATCATTCAGTTTTCACTGGTTTTAGCGGAATTTGTTGCAAAAATTATAATTTCTTTAATTTACCTGCTGGAAAGTGATCTCCTTCGTAAAATATCGCAAATATGGATTATTTGGCGATTAATGTGAACGCTTTAAAAGCGGAATTAAGAAAAAGCGCAAAAATAGGTGGCCTCAAGAGCAACTATTTCAGAAGTTAGTTTGTTGATATCAAGATAGTTATTTATAAATATTAAACCTGAAATTAGATTCAAGATATAACACTTTGTTTCGGCGCCAATCGCCTTTAACAGCTATACCTCCGGACCTCAGTCTACAGTGGCGCCAACTGGTGAGCAAAGAAACGGTAGTCCCCATTGGCATATTTTTTATAATTTGTCAAATTGTATTTCAGCCGTAAATTTTTTACGGTAAAAGTAGGTAAGTATATGACGGAATGAACGGTCACAGAAGCCAGGGGAAAAAATACACGAGTTACTGTACAAAGTAAAATTGTTTTATAATCATTAGTCAACTCCGTATATATTATGTAATATATGAACAAATTTTAGAATAAGATTTAACTATTAGCAGAAAACAATTCTCATTCCGTGATAAGCAAATTCCGCTAATTAATCTAACGATAATGATATCTAACATTACATTCCACACTGTCTAAATTAAATTATAATCCTGTTTTGGAAATCTATATAGGCTTCTAGCAAATTTGCAAAGCGATAGGTATTATTTGGTTTTCCATAGGGAAATAAAATCAAGACTTATTGAGTAAATTCTATGGTTTCCAATAAGTTGGCGCATGATAATTGCCGTTTATTGTTTGTTTTGTATCGACCGCGTATTTTACTTAAGTATTTTTTATTTTAATTTTAGCCTTTTTAATGTTTTAATTTTTAACTCGCGTTACAAAGATCAATGCCCACTTTCCATACATTTGAAAACCTGATACTGAAAGTTTTTGTATAGACCGCAAGTATAGCAGGAATACTGCGTGCTAGATTAGGGAATAATTCCCTGTTTTCACTTTTACTAGTTAAACGCCAGGAATTTTAAAAAATACGAATTACTACTTTATAGGTTAGAAATTGCCGCGGCCAAATAATCGTCAAAAATATCTATGGAAATATGCCGGCAGTACATATGTACCTACCTAGTGTTTAACTATAACTTTGAATCATTCAACCTATTGATTACAGTGAACTTCCACTAAGGTAAATATGTATGTTGGTAAAGTGCCAAAAAGTGTGTAGGTGTGTAGTACACAAAGAGATGCAAACGCAAAACGAAAGAGACAGCGCCGATTCGAATATGACAGGCGGCTGTCAAACGTCAAAAAAAATCCGTTTCACTCTATTAGAATAATTAAACGTAAACTTATTTTCAACTGATAATGTTCGTATTATTTGTAATAATGAACTACAATAAATCTTTATATTAATTTAATATAGAAAGTATAAAGTACTGAAAATAAAACAATAAGTTATAAAACTAGTTTAAATAGATGAAGTCAGTCTCCAGTCGGCACTCTTCAGTAACTAAAACGGAACGTAACAACTGTACAAGTAACGTTCAAAAACCATATTATCATTTTTAAGAAGTTTAGAAGAATATCAAAAATCATTTTTTCCTGCGTTTCTGATTAATAAATGATAAGCGTAATGAGTTTACAATAAAAAATGCTTAATTTTAAGATTTGTTTCATTTCTATACATACTCAGGTGAAAAATAGGCATTGTTCTTTAGAGCCTTCCTAAACCTAACCCTGCGGCGCAATTGTCAGAGGCAATCCGAGGATCTTTTCTGGTAACGCGGTGATGAGGTATGGTACCTGCTGACCTGTCTCACGAGTCGCGAGTGAATCAATTAATGCTAAGAAGTTTCGTTAAATTTTACATACTTTTTTCATCAAAGGATGAATTAATAAGAATTATAATATATAGGATGAATTGACGACCATTTGGATCAGCGGTAGTAAACACTGCTTCTGAGCCATGGGTCGCGGGTTCGATCCCCGCACAGTACAAATATTTGTGTGCATGAACATGTCTGTTTGTACTGGTCTGGGTGTTTTCTATGTATTATAAGTATTTATTTACAAAAAAAAAAGTATATAAGTAAGTTTATCGGTTGTCTAGTACCCCATACAACAGGGTACATAATAGTACCTTAATTTGGGACTAGATGGCTCTGTGTGGCCCAGTGAGGCATGTCTGAAAATATTAATAAAAAAGGTTATAAACACAATTCTGTTGCCTTGCGTTGCAGTTTAATGATGCTGCCTACTATACAGCAATCGCTATGATCTACGACTCAATTGATTTATTGCTCAATTGGGCGAATAATCACTCGAGTCGATTCTACTATTTGGACGACACACACACATTGTTATATCACATCTTCTATCAATTATTTCTATGGTCTCTATTTGCCAGTTATACAGATACTCATCGTAATTAGGTATGATACGGACATCCGGAGCTTAGACGAAACAACGCTGTAATTAATATTTCAAATAGGTACTCCTTGATCCATTAATTTCGGCTTACTAATCAGTAGGGATGTACCGACTAGTCGCCGACTAGTCGGTAAAGCCGGCTAGTCGGCCATATTTGTAGTCGGCGACTAGTCGGCGATTAATACGTGGGTAACACTGAAAATGTTTAGAACTGGCCAGTTAGAAACATTGCTAATGAAAACTTTTTTAGAATTTCAATTTTAGGTCTCTTTGGTAACCTAATTTAGCATATTGCGTTCATTTGTCATTTGTTTTTGTGAATTGGCGGCAAATCTATAACTCTTGTTACACGTTTTCGGTCAATGATTTATTATAACTTTTGTTGTGGGCTTACTCAACAACAAAGCTATGATAGGCTGCGATTAGCATTTCTTAATGAAGCCCCATCTCGTGCCACTATTTACAATTGGTTTTACGAGTTTAAGCGTGGACGTAGCAATCTCAATGATGATTCGCGTGAGGGACGTCCTTTAAGAGCGTCTACTGAAGATAACATCAGTGCTGTGCGACGCATGATAGAGGAAGATAAGAGAGTGACCTATCAGCAGATACGGGCAAGCCTAGGCATTGGTATAAGTCAAGTTCAAAAAATATTACACAAACATTTAGGCGTCAGGAAGCGTTGTACCAGGTGGATTCCCCATACTTTAACCGACGACCAGAAACACCTTCGCATGGACTGTGTCGCCAAATGTTAGATAAGTTCAACGGCGGTGACTCAAATGCTGTATTTGACATCGTCGCAGGTGATGAAAACTGGATATATTGCTACGAACCCGAAACCAAAAGACAATCAGCTCAGTGGGTGTTTCCTTTCGAGGATCGACCAACTAAGGTAAAGAAAGGAAGAAGTCAAGAAAAAAAGATGATTGCCTCATTCTTTGGTCGGAAAGGTCATTTCGCGACAGTTGTGCTAGAAGATGGAAAGACAGTTACTGCAGACTGGTATGTAAATCTGCTGTTTGCCTGTTGTCTTAGAAAAAATTCGACAGCAGCGCCCTCGAAGCAGGATCCTCCTTCACCACGACAATGCTTCAGCGCACTCCGCAAAACGGACTGTTGAATATTTGACTATGGCAGGTGTCGAGGTAATGAGTCATCCGCCATGCAGTCCTGACCTGGCGCCCTGCGACTTTCATTTATTCCCAAGAACTAAAGATAAAATTCGAGGTATTCACTTTACGAGCCCTGAAGATGCGATGAGAGCGTACGAAAATGCCATAGAAGGGAAGAATGAGCCCACTGCTTTTCTCAGTGGTTCCATCGAATGCGACGATGTGTAGAGAGGAACGGAGATTACTTCGAAAAACAATAAAAGTATTGGCAACTTTCTACATTCAGCGGTTTTTCATTTTCTAAACATTTTCAGTGTTACCTAGGTATACCTAAAAATTTATAAAATTGAAATCTTAACTGTTATTATCTTTTATTAGAAATACGAAATCAATTTTACAATGTACTTTCAGTATAATTTAGAACATGTTAGGAAATTAGGAACCATTTGTTCGATACATTAACTAATTGGGCTTAGATCCAGACATTAAATAAGTAACAAAAAAAAGCAACTCAAAAAATGAGCTATAATTAAGCTTACAACTTACATATTGGGAAACTACTCCTTGACCTAATAAAAATTGATTAGAACTTAGTACCAGATATAAAAATTTATAAAAAACTTCTTAATGTGACAACAGAAAGTAAAAATAAATAAAAATTCTACTACACTACAAACTAAGAATTAGGATGACAATCATATAAAAGAAGGCACTTATCATAAAAAATGGCAATACAGTGTGATTAGAGCATGTTACTCTAATTATTATAACCTAAAGCTATAATCGTAGCCGACTAGCCGATTAGTCGGCTAGTCGGCCAAAGTGATAGTCGGCCCATCTTTACTAATCAGCCATTCATTCTCTTTTATATTATAATCCCTCAACCCCCAGGAGGCACTCGGGTGCCACTATAACAATTGATTTCAATTGTGTCTGGAATAACTCACGATCGAGGGATAAAATTTATTTTAGATTTTAAGTGTACTTTCATCATTTGTGAAGTCCTATTAGGTGATAGAAATTGCACAGTCTGCACATAAGTGGGTACTTATTATTAATGCCAAATCAGCACAAACCCACGCTGAAAGGTCCACGCTGAATGTTGTCGCATCATCACGTCAACAGGCGATATACTAGCGGCTGTTTCAAAATTAACTGACGACCGAAAGGTTGTCAATACTTAAAATTATAAATTCTGGCCAAGCAATACTAAATCCTGCACGTTTCTCAATCAAGAACATTTAAGGTTCTACATGATTCAAGTGAGTTGTCATCACGTTAGATCAAGATAGTTTGACGGATCACAAATCATCCATTCAAATGATCGGCTACACAATGAGTGCAATTAATCAATCCAGCGCGATTGGAGTACTGTCTGCAAAGATACACATCAGAGTATTTCAGTGACAAGATCAAGTGTACCTTTCATTACTTTCTGTACAATCTGTATTTTTTTTTTTCTAGTATGTCATGTAATTGGGTAGAGAAACCTTTTTGAAGTGATTTGCTTACATTTAACATTGTCAATCATTTATTAAGTTCAACATCGGGAACTTTTAGTAGGCTTTACAGGAGTTTCCTTCTTCCTAGTATTAAATCTGCCCCACCAGAGTCCCTTGTCAGCACCATCAAGTAGTCCATTTGACTTTATAACTAGATATCTCCACCCCAGTACATCATCATCGTCAACGTTCATCCCAATATCAAAATACATATGTACATGTATTTTTGTGTGCCATGGCACAAAATATGAATGGCCTGTATCCAATAGCTAGTCTAACAGCTAAATACAACAGTATTCGAGATTTAACTGATCGTATATCTCCTTGGACTATTTGGTATAGAAAATACCGTTATAATATTATGATGATGAAATCTCAAATAAGTTAAGAGCAACCAAGGATTTAGCTCACATATTTAAATCCGTCTCTGAAAAATTAAGTTTTTCAACGGATATGAAAGAAAGTGACTGGCTGGAAGTAATCAGACCGACGCTAGGTCAATCAAAAGAAAAAAATGGTTTATTATTATGGTTCAAAAGTTTGTTGCGAGCTGTACGAAGGGATATGAATGGCCGGTTTGTTACAGACAGTGGCACAGTTTCGCTGATCTGTGAAACTAGGTATGTGGAGCCAGTAGAAGTGAGATTTAAAATCATTTGTCGTCCGTTTTGCTACTGTGATTGTACACTCATAATATTGATGGTATACATAGAGATTTTATATTTAAGTTCGACTGATGGGTGTCAGAATATCCTGGAAATATCAACTATATTTATAGCTTTGTTACCTGCAATAATATTAATAAAGATATAATAATGAAATGTCTGAACCATCTTTTACGACTTCTGTTTTCTACTACTACTCAACGATCTAAATCCCAACTACCTACGAACTTTATCGTACTGCATTTAATACTATTAAACCTCTGACATACAGTAACAGTTAGAGCTTTTCAATCTTTAGTTAAAGTAAGGGAGTAATTGTCATGTCTAGGAGTAGTTATCAAATAAAATCTGATTGCCGGTTTCCATAAATTACTAAAATAAGATATCGAAGCTCATGTCTTTCCGTTAACAGCCAATTATTGCTGGCTTTTGATTTAAATGTCACCAAAAGACTGTAGGTAGATGTCTTAAATAAAATTGGATTATTCGCCAATACAACCTACGATGTGAACCTACGTGTACTTACTTAATTGTGCCGTTAAGGACTAAGGTATATGGAATTATACGATTTCCTCAAATAGTCACACTAGGTATATTTGTCACTGATTAAGTTTTTTTACTTTTTATCGCGGATCTCATGGCTCCAATTAAATCATAGCCATTGTATGCAGATGCGACAGAAAGCAGCTCCCTGTGGTGCGAGGGAATCGAACCGGCAACCAGGGCTGGCAGCTGACCCTGACTTGATAACCAACGGTGAGGTATCTCTTTTTTACCAGGTTAAATAAAAGTTATAACTGACTTTGTGGCTAAGTACAATTTTCCACAGACGTAATAGGCATAAAAAGCAAAAATTTTCAGTACATTATCTAATTGACTATGTAGGGAAACTGTAAAAACCCACAGAAGCGCGCCGCCAATGAAATAGCTTCTGTCGTATAAAAATAGGCGATATCCATTAGTTACCCAAGAAAACTGATAAAATGCACTTACAAAAGGAAATGGGTGCCCTTCGGTTCGCCTAAAATTTAAAGTCCTAATTTCATTTGGCCGAACCGTATTGGCCTAAACTTATAACGTATAATTATTGTCTAGTCTAACAGTTGTTTTCGCACTATTATAGATTGGTCTAAAAATTGAAAACCCTAATTTCAGTATGTATAATATCGAAAGCACTAAAATGTATTAGCATCTTTTTTTGACATTACGCTCTATTATTTTTAAACAGAAAAGTTTAAGAAACGAATCGCTCACAAACCGACCCCAAGCAGTCTTGTCTGCCCTACCCCTAGAGTGTAATTCAAAAGCGCGTAGGCGCGGAGGGGCGAGGCGGCCCGCGGGCTGAGGAGCAGGAGGCTGTAAGCGAGGCGCCGCGGCTGAGGCTGGCCGGCGCAGCCGGCCAGAAAGCCGAAGCTGCGGTGGTGAGCGTAAGCCATCTGCGACGATAAGCACGCGTGGGACCGCCGGAGCCCCGCAGCGCCGAAGCCGTCACGGAAGTCTGATTGTTTGGATGCATGCATGATTGCTTGTTTGCATGCATGTCTGCTTGATTGCATGCATGATTGCTTGTTTGCATGCATGATTGCTTGTTTGCATACATGCTTGCTTGCTTGCTTGCATGCATGCTTACTTCTTTGCATGCATGCATGCTTGTTTGCATGCATTCATGCTTGCTTGCTTGCTTGCATGCATGATTACTTCTTTGCAAGCATGCATGCATGCTGATAAAGTTTTTAACTTTCTGCGAATAAAAATTTGGAACTGCAAAAGGGTAGGTGTTATGATATATTCGGCGAAATTATAATACGGCGATATAAAGTTAAGCGTAGTAAAAATAGGCTAAACACGATTAGGAATAGTAAAGATGTGCGAAAAAATTTTAGGCTAATAGTTTGTGCGCCAATGACAATTAGGAGTACAAATAATTAGGCAACCCGATATATACCCAAAGGAAATATTTGGTCATTATATTTGTTTTTGATCGCGGACTTGCAATAATACTTTCGTTAATATAGTATCGGGCAACCCTATGAGCTGGTCAGCCTTCGGCAGTGCTTTCGCCAGCAGTACTAACGAGTCGCTGTTCTTAATATCGTTTCTCTAATTAGACCTAATATGTTGATCTAGCCGTCTTGCGTATGATTTGCAGTTTACCGGAATGGTGTTCATATAACTCGCAATAATAACAGTATTCATTTGAATGGATTTGAATAATTAAAAGAGGATGTAGTGACCAGTATTGAAAAAGGAATGCTTAAATGGTTGACATGTTGAGAGGATGAATGAAAACAGGTTGACTAAAAAGATATATATGGCGAGTATGAATTGAAATGTTGGAAGGGGAAGGCCTCGATGAACTTATCTTGATCAAATCGGGGAAGTTCTAAAGAAAGGTCAGGTCAAGAGTACCCTAAACCGGCGAGCGTGTATGAAAAGATTAATGAATGTGGATGAAGCGAAAGTAGTCTGCAAGGATCGTAGCAAGTGGAAAGATGTGGTCTCTGCCTACCCCTCCGGGAAAAAGGCGTGAGTGTATGTATGTTCATTTGAATAATTGTTGACTAAACTGTCAAGAACGATATTTGATCGGAATTCCTTAGCGAATGTCTGGTTCTCTAGAGCGTAAGCTATCTCTAACCTTCTTATTAATAGAAGAAGCTCTACCCTAGGACAAGATTAGTACTATAGCATTTAATTTATAAATACATATTACTTAAAACTTACTTACAAATACATTAGTCCTAACCTGGCTCTGACCAATTCTTGCCTTTTGTTTTTTGACACACTGTTGACGCCTAAGCTTCGGGCTCATAGGTAAAACACATAGGTTCTCTACAATACTTAACGTAATCTTAAAACTTTTAATAAACCTCCCTTTAAGTAATCGCTAAAATTAATCCCTCCGGTGTCAACAGTGCCAACCACATTGCCAACCCATTTTTTAAGTTTTACCTTAGTTGTACTTTCAACTTCCGACGTCTAGGCATCTGACAGAGAATCCAAAACACTTTTTCCACTTCAACAGCAGATGTAATCTATTGCTGAATGCGCATCGTAAAACTCTCCCATTAAATTTGACAGCAAATATAAAAGCCTAATGTTCTTGATGCTCGCCGGTTTGAATGGTAAAATCAAAATTAATGGTTAACTTTGTATTCTATTAGTACCAAATGGGAGCAGCCAATCAATCTTCTTGCGTAATAGGATAAATGGTTGTTTCGAAAGCTAGTTGACATCGTTACTTATCCAGGGTTTACATAAGCCTGTAATCGCACACTGTAACAGTTGCTTAATGAATGCGATGGGTGTTCGGTTTCACATGCGGATATAAGGAAACAGCTTGTTATGCACTAGCGATTACGGTTCTTACATTTAATTACCTACTTAATTTTGGAAGTTTAGATAATTGTCTTTGTGAGCCTTGTCGTCAATGAAGAATAAAGCATCGTTCTTCAGCACACTATAGGTATTACTAAATACCTTTAAGGTGATAGTAATACGGTGTGTATTAGGTAGGCCAGACATAGGTCTCTTTAAAGGACTTTTCCATAATTGCCACGTTTTGCAGGTGGGTTGTCGATCGCAGTTTAACAAATGGTAAAGACAGTAATGACGGTGCTGCCCGTATTTTTCTGGTGGTATTCTCTCAGTCGACTTCTACCCACCCATAAAATGTGAGAGGGGAGATGCTATTCTCTATTTGTGCCGGCACCATACATTCAAAAGGAGAAATCCAGTTTAACAAATAGTGGATAGAAGACTCCGCTGCTTGTCTTCGTCTAGGAGTACTCGTTTATTCGCCTTTTACAACACCCAGAGGAACAGAAGGGGTGGAGCTATTCCTATTATGTGCCTGCACCAACCGGCACCAACGTGTGTCATGAAAACATTAAAGTGTTTTGATCAAAGTGACGTAAATTAATTAAATGTATTCTTTATGTTCGTTTAATAAATTCATGTAGGCAAAAAATCTTGCCTTTTGCCGCCCCGTATCAACTGGTTTACGGTCGCCCAGGCAATAAGTGCTGTGCTGACTCCAGGGTCACGTCCAAACATGGAGAGGCGACAATGCCGAGCGCCTGCCTACGCTGCATCAGGATACTATTATTTTCAGTGCATACTAAATATCTAAAGGACCACACGAGTGAATTCACCAATTTTGAACGCTTGAACGATGTCAGTAATATCTAGTTTGGTTCATTCATCTTGCGATAAAAGCCGGGACCAACGGCTTACGTGATTTCCGAAGCTCACATACCTAGCCCTCCACCCTATTAGGTAAACAACTATAGACAAAATAGATTTTTTAGTGATCATTTCCTAAATTAACCCGACCGGGAATCGAACATTAGACCATTGCGAAGTAGGCTGACCACCGAACCACTACACACGAAGGTAGGTACCACAACCGTCATGGCAAGGTCTGGATCTAGTGTATTTTTAGCAAAGTTTGCAGGTGATGGTTAGTAAAAAACTATTACCTATCTCAAATACAAAGTTTGTAGTTTGATGGTTATTATTATCTCAAAATCTGATTGATACGTGTGGTAATTTGATCGTTTCCAAGGTTTACATTTTGTTATCGGTACAAGATAACGACACAGTCATTTACAAGTTCGATGACGTTGACAAGCCTACTATAATTTAAAAAATATGTATATTATCAAGTTGGCTATGAGTTATACAACGCAATCAATTTATCATCATCAACCGTCATCAGTACCAACTCTGATGACTAAAATGTTTTTCTATAGCCTTAAAAAACCAAACCACACATCATGAGTAAAATTCACTAATGTAATGTATTTTAAACATAAGATAATCAGCTTAATCAAATAAAATCAATTTTAGATATTGTATATATGGTAATCAAAGCTGTACATGACGTTTCTGAAGGACAGATATAAATGCTAGAATAAAAAAAATACACTGTTTTAAACTTTCATGGTCACTATCGTAAGAGTTAGTTATTTCGAGATTTCTACCATGTACCTTGTTTTTATATCTACTCGTAACAACCACCCACCCGCAGTGACATCAGTTCTTCCGCGATCATGGCGCTTGCAACAGTGCCGAAATATCGGAAACTCATAAAAAACAAGGTACATGGTAGAAATCTCGAAATAACTAACTCTTAAAAAAAATACAATATCGTAATAATTTAAACAATAGTGCTATCTGCGATACTCCGTCGGAAAAAAGGAAATTTGGATTTGGAATTGGCTGAAACATTTGGATGAAAGATAATTATCGATGTCTGGGGGGATCAAGAAATTTCCATATTAATGTAAATTCCTTGGGATAAGCACAATGTGTCGTAAAAGGCGTCACATTCTGACAACTAGATTGTAAAATTACGGTACACTTGAAAAGAAAACAATTAGAAAATTCCGGGATCTGTAAATAGTTGTAAAATAGTGAACTATGGTATAGTAGGTTGGAGTCAATTAATCAATTGTATAACTGATCAGTTTAGTGCGTTTACGTCGCGATAATGTAAATGGTGCCGAAGGAACGCTTTTCTATTTCTCTATTTTCTCTTATAATAATGAAATAACCATTTAGCTGCTCTATTTTGTAATATAGGTATTAAAATGCACGCAAAGATGCACTCGGCTCCAAGCTCTAACTTTCAGTTTAATAATAAATTCACTGAAGTATAACTAGTGAAATAAAATAACCATAATGTACCGAGCATAATTTTATTACGGCCGGTTCCAATAACCTATTTATCTTCAGTTTTGGCATATCGGAGATAGGAAACAGTTTGTATCTCTGTTTTTGCCGTCCAGAGAAACAAAGACAGAAGTTGTTTTCTATCTCCGATATGCCAAAACTGAAGATAGATTGAAGATAGATAGGTATTGGAAATGGCCGTTAATGTTTACTGTGCTCAGAGTTCCTCTGTTTGTTTAGTCAAAAATTCACATAGGTACTCCTAAGCAGTATTTTACACGAACATATGGCATTATTGATGTTTATTTTCACTATACCTGTCACGTGGAACAGTCTCCGCCAACAACGTTATCAGGACTGATAAGATAGTTCGCGCGACGATATAGAGGCTCCCTGTATCAATTTCGCTACAAATCACTTCCTAATTCAAACAAAACATCACAGCCGAAGAGTCCCAGTTAAATCCATTCACATGTTTGTAGGTACCAACTAAAAGTTTGTTGCTCAATCTGCACATGTTTGGATTGATGATTAACCACGCCAGAATGGCTTAACGGATCTAGATGACATTTTATAGTAAAGTAACATAATATAAACATCCCATTACAGGGCAAAGGCCTACATCATGGAATTTGAGTGACCCCAGCAATGATAGTGTCGCGGACATGCTAGATGTTTCGAGATATCGCTAGAGGAATGTACATAACTACCTAAGTTGAACCACAAAGTAATAACAAGATGTTGGTGCAAGCGACATTGGACTTTAAGTATACAAATTAAGGCGCAAAATGGTATAGCTCACTGGAGTTGTTTACGTTTAAACGTCCTTGTGATTTATCTGGAAAACGAACATTCTAGTATGTACGACCGGCGTCGATGTTGAGATATATAAATAACAGGACTTGAGACGCCGAGTCAGTTCATTCTGAGCTTTTGGTGCGATACCTGCGAAAAGTGATCTAGTGCGAAGTAACGACGACTTTAGCGATACCAACGGATTAAAGTACTACTCTGCGGATTGGCTTATAGTGATTTAGAACCAACGACCTCAGCGACCCACCGGACTACGATTCTTGTGATTTGACTTTCGTGATAGTGTTTGCAACCTGTTCATCGCCTAATAAATTCTTCTAATAAGTCAACGGTGTTTTATCCAAATCCCGAACTCCACGTTCGTAACAATAGGTACAGGCATTTAATCACTACGCTTACCGCGGTGTTCGAAAACTCGAAACTCGTGTGTCAAAATTCGAAACTCGTGTGTGACATTTGATACGTTGCTAGATTTTAAGGTTAGAACATAACTTAGGTCATAATTTACCCCGTTACAATTAATAATTTTATGGGTGCGTAGTCGCAGGCAACAGTATACTACAGGGTTTCTTAAAGTGGGGTCTACGGATCCCTTGTCCCCAGAATGTGTATCAGGGGTCCGCAGTTTGATCGTCGCAGATTACATGTGCTTTAAAATAACTTGTCAACGGCAATCCTACAGTTTGACGTTCTTATTTAAGCCAAACAGCAACACCTTTCACGTCAACTTAATTAAAGTTCACCAAAGTCGGGCAACAAAAAGTTTCGAATTTTCAAACGTTGCTCGGGTTTGTGATCACCAACCAGCATTTGGCAAGCGTGGTGATTATTCCAGTACACCCATCATTGCTGTGGTAACATGAATTCAATGATGGAGGCCTTTTCCCTGCAGTGGGATGATTATAGGCTGTTACTTTACTTTTTTTTACTATGTTTGACACGTCAAACTAAAAGAATCGGTAATCTATACCTAGTCGTTTTCATAACATTACGTTAGCAATCTAGTTGCCAGGTTCGTCAGTTGTGACATCACGACCGGTCACCAACCTCGACTAGCGCCATGAGAACTAAAGAGAATGTACCACAGTCCACATTAATCGAAAAGGTTACTTATTATACTTAGCGAAGCAGTATGGAGAAAAGAAGCAGTTGCTTGTCTACATACTGTATCGCACAGTAAACATAAATAAATAAATAAAAGAAACAAAAAATAATCAAAAAAGCACTATTTGGAGGAAGAGATGGTGGTTTTAGAATTAAAAAGTAAGATTTATTGAGGTAGATTGTTGGCGATTGCCTGTAAAGGTAGACTTCGGAGCAATGCGGCTTGCGGCTTGCGTCGTGCGACACTTACGGCCCACGCGGCCATGCGGCTGTACTTTGAATTAAAGGAGTGTATGAAACCCTTTCCGAGCGAAGCGTCGCAGCCGCATGCGTCGGTCGGAAAGGGTTTCATACACTCTTGGCCGCGTGGGCCGCAAGTGTCGCATGTCGCACGACGCAAGCCGCAAGCCGCATTGCTCCAAAGTCTACCTTTAGGCAATGAACTCAAAATGGGTTGGTTTTACTTATTTGTAACTTGTGAATCCTATGTTTATACTTCTCGGATATATTTTTTTATAAATTTAAATCAATTTTAAAATTATGTGTTATGTTGAAAAACCACCTTTTTTATCGGTAAAAAATGCAAAACAATAATTCATCAAACAGTCTTAAATCAAATGACGCACAAACAAAACCTTGATATTTTTATAGCATAAATGATGATTTTACGTTTCCTAAAATCCGAACCGGATTTTATACCAAACCCTTTTAGTTGAAGGGGAATCATGGACCATGTTAAACGAATTCATGTTAGGCACATAATGGGAGTACGATGTCAGCTAATTAAAACTTGATGTTATAGAATACTCATCGATATACACTCGGCGACAAAAAATCGCACCATCGCATAATTTCCATACAAACATGCTCAGTTCAGAGGCCTACAATTGTAATAGTATCAGTGCTTTAGTTATAATTTTACTGTAAATCGATGTCAAAAAAGTTCGATTTTTTTTAAGCATTTAACTTACTAGAGAAACATGCCAATTTCCTAAAAAAAAGGAACATGTAAATTGTTGTTTGCATGAAGTGTATAAAACAAGAACAACAACTTAAATTTTCATAATTTTGATGGACTTGGCACGTTTCTCTAGTCAGTTAAAATGCTTAAGTAAAAATCTTAATTTTTTGACGTCGATTTACAGTAAAATAATAACTAAAGCACTGATACTATTACACTTGCAGGCCTCTGAACTGAGCGACCGTGTGATTTTTTTTGACGCCGAGTGTAATAAGAAAAAAACAAAGTCCGATACAAACATGACACTTAAAACTGTCCTGAATTGTGTGCAATATCTATCTATCTTTCTAAATTCCTATAGCTAGATGCATAACATTGAACTTAGCGAAAGAATTGCAGCAATGCAGCCTAGCGAGGTTAGGCTGCGTGCTAACATAGTTCCACGCAGTGTAACAGATGCATCGCATTAATTCTGCCTTTACACGGAGAGCCAGGACTTAGATCGGATAACACATTACCCCCCTTTACTTTGCTATAGTCAGCTAGAATCGGTATAATTTTGTAATTTGTGTCATTGATGCCGCTACTTTCCGGTTTTGAGATGAGACTGTAGAAACATTCAAATACCGAAAGTCAATAAAATAGTGCTGTGTACCTCTTAGATTGATGTTACAAAGGAATTGAAAAAAATATATATATAACCGATGAAAAGAGTGTAACAAAAAAATATAAACCTATTTTATATTTTGATGGCTAACCCAATTATCTCTCGGGGTGTTATTTTATTCAAATAAAATTGGGATCAAGTTTAAACTATCGACCAATAAAATAAATGCTCATAAGTTATGTCACTCATAAAAAGTTTTCGAATTGAGAATTTCTTTCTTTTTCATCTGTTTCAATAGCAAGCAACCTAAAAAGCGCTTTTGCACGGCCCAACGTTTTCACCTCAGTAGGTACGACTGAATATCAGAAACAATATTGCGTGCCTAAATTTGAAACTGTAAACAAATCAAAGCTAAATGTACCTAGCAGCACCCCGCTAAATCACCTTGGTGTTTGGTATCAGGCAGTTATCTCATTAGTTTCAGACGAAAGGCGTGCCTAGTACACAGACTAGAAAGTTTAAATTACCGTAATGGCAACTATAAAATTACCGCATTTAGCAAGTTTTCAATGTCAAAGGAGTTTTGTAGCGTGTAGGTTTGTTAGTGGCGGGGGTCAGGGCTACAAGTTTAGGCAAATATTGGTTTAATGTGACCTCTAATTACTGTTTACGGGCATTGAAGAGCGGATAAGTACGAATTCACCAAATATCGAATATCAGTGGGTAGACAAGACTGCCCACTAGGTGTGTGGTTCGGTGGTCCGCCTTACTAATACCGGGAAGATAGGTTCATTTTAAGAAACGCTCTTTTATGGACTAAGTTCTGGAATTGGAACCTCCCACGGGTTGTAAGTAGTCGGGCTTCGGAAAGCACGTCGGTTAGTGTCAACTGTTGCAAGGTGGAAGTCGGAAGTCATGTGAGATGCTTGGAAAACTCGGACATCAGAATGTTCTTAAGGCCTTGAAAGATGGACATGCGATAGGAAAAAGAAGTGGGATCAATAGTACAAACATTATAAGCCTTTTTTTAAGATACAGCTGCGAAAACTATTAAGTTTAATGCTAGAAGCGGAATCATAATAGGTACTGCAAACTGCGTAAAGTGGGAAATATGAGCAGTTGCATTCGCATTTTTAACAAACTATCTCCTCCCTGTATATGAACTTGCTAACAAAGTGTCCGACTTACTTGCTCTTGCTACGTCTTCTCGGCACTAGCACACATTGTATCTTAGTGGCAATAGTTTAAAATAATGAGACATGTAAGAAGCGCCTCCTGAGACCTATGCGGAGAAATAGAAACGATGTTCACTGATTGTTTTCCCCTTCTAAATCTTATTAGTTTGCGGACTTCCCAATAATTCCAAAAAAACTTAGTTCGGTTATTTTCGTCGTGAAAGCGTTACAGATTGAGTTATCTAGGTACTTTTGCTGTAAGGTTCCAACTTTACTAGTTCACTTCCTATGACTGCAGCTCAAATACTGGTTATACGGGTCCAGTAAAGAGGCAGCCCTAAGGGCCTGGGTGCGGCGGCCGGCGACCTCAAACTGTATGATGCTGCTTACTTGCTGGACGAGACGACCACACTAACGATTTACGATACGATATGAATTGAATTTACTACATTTATTTCACTATGCTTCGTTAGTCTTAGTGTTCGTTTGGCGACCATTTGGATCAGTGGTAGTAAAAGCTGCTTCTGAGCCATGGGTCGCGGGTTCGATCCCCGCACAGTAAACATATTTGTGACCATGAACATGTCTGTTTGTACTGGTCTGGGTGTTTTTCTATGTATGATAAGTATATATTTACAAAAGTAAGTAGGTATATAAGTAAGTTTATTGGTGGTCTAGTACCCTATACGCCAAGCTAAGTACTATATTTACAAGCAACTATTTTTACAAAAGAAAGTAGGTATAAGTAAGTTTATCGGTTGTCTAGTAGGTACCCCTTAAGAGGAAATACAAGGGCTGTTTTTCCATACAAACGTAGTTCCCTGTTTCCTCCCTGGATAAAGCCAGTAGAGCAAAATTTTTTATTACAAAAATCGATGGCCACTTTTAGCATGTTTCTATGTTTTCTGTTTTTTCATAAATTTATTAATAAAAAAGATATGAGCCCTCAAAAATCGAAAAAATTCGCCAGATTTTCCGCTGTGTTCAAACATCCAGAAAACAAATTTGGCTAAATTTTAGAAAATAAGGAAAACATACGAACACGGCCAAAACCTTTCTTTAATTTTTAATGAAAAAAGTATAAATCGGTTTAGTTTTGGAAAAGTAATCGGGGGACTAAGAAACGTTGATTTGGTGTGCTTTTAATAGGTATTTTCGGTCCAAGAAGCAGTTGTCTCTATCACGCTCTGCGGGGAACTGCGGAAGAGTTCGGGGTCTGCGCGACTGCAATAGATTTTACAAATACCAATTTTTCAATTCTCTCGCCCGTAGTGTTTCCTCTTAAGTACGCCAAGCTACCTAATAGTAGCTTAATTCGGCACTAGTTCTGTGTGGCCCAGTGTGGCATGTCTCAAAATTATCGGGTTTAAGAATCGGGCCAAGATCACGGGGGCCCGGGTTCTATCTCCGGGTCGGGACTCGGGCAACAAGTGCGAATTTACAACAAAAACGTGTACCATACAAGAGACACGAAGCAGGATTGTTATTGTCAAAACGGCTGATCAACCGGTTGACCATCCGACAACAGCCAGGTACCTACTCTGGTAAAACTGGCTTTTTATTTTTGGAAGTCAAAAAGCCTTCGGGTCCAAAACTGTTGCCATAAAAGCCGGACAGTGCTTTGGGATTTAGCGTGAAATTTGATAATAAAACTCTAATTACTATATTATTAACCTATTTACTGTTGTTACTCACACTTGTATAGCAACCAAAAAAACATATTTTCGTAAAAAGCGTCGAATTTCTCAAGTTAGTTTTCTTAAGTCTAAAAACAAAGTAGCTAGGTACGTAGATAGGTATACTCACAATTATTGCTTCAGATAACTTCAGCAACTTGTAACTATCTATCTATTTGCAATTTAATTATGTGCATTGTTTCATTCAATAAATAGCAGATGTAACAAAAGTAGGTAGGTAGAACATGTAACACCAATTTAGTCGTAAACAATACCTTGTAAAATAGGTAATAAAAGAAAACAAAAAAGTCAGTGATAGAAGAACGACCCCACAAAAGGTCGACCTCCGTGGCGAGTAGCGTAAACACCGATTTTCAAGGTGTCGCCTGCTCCAAGGTCCCGGGTTCGATTCCCGGACGGGTCAATGTAGAAAAAAATCTACATTTTCTCGGGTCTGGGTGTTTGTGGTACCTTCGTTGTTTATGGTTTCCAAAATACGAGGTCTTTAAATATATATTCAAATTTCAAATTAGGATTAGAACAATGTAGGTAGGTAGGCCTATGTGATGTTGTCCACATTTTATTTATTTATTTATTTAAAGGACCCACTGAACGTTAGGTTCCTTTACTTTTGTTTAATCATACATAGTCATTTTATAGGTAATAGGTATGTATGTAGGTACAGAAGTAAACAGGCGATATTGTAGGTACCTACTGTCCGATTCATCTTTTCTAGATCCTGTTTGGCAGTCGACAGTGTTTCGGCTTCGCATACACTGGCCAAAGTGAAATAAAATTATAGGTAGGTAGGTACCTACAATCAGAAATTAGAGTAGGTACCTTTAAACATATAGTACTAAACGACTACTACTAATCGAAATCGCAAGGATAGTAATTCTCATGATAACGATTGTGTTATTTTGATGAAATCTTTTTCATACTTAACATAAAGCTATAAATAAGACTAATATCATAATTAACATCAAATTTGTACACCATACATACGGAAACCTACTCTTTTTATTGATAAGACCATCTACTTTTAAAATGTTTGGTCAGTTCGTTCACGAAAAAGACCGTTAATTTTAAGACCGAACTAATTATCACTGCTCTGTTGCGCTTTTCTAACCAAATGAAAGCATCTCTGATTATTTTGAAACAAAGGCACCGTTAAGGTTTTACCAGTTTACCATAAAACACTAAACACCATAGCAAAACGCTACTCACCGAATAACCCAATAGAATCCACAGCACAGCGAATGGGACGCGACTAAAGTTCCGTTAAATACGAGTTTTACCAGTGATTTTTGTTGCAAAATCACTTAAAAACCCATATAATCCACTTTAAATGTTGTTAACACTTGTAATTGGCACTTATCACTGTATTTTCACATGCACAAGTTATTTCTCAACTCAAATTCTTTACGTTATCGTAAAGTTTGATTAGCAACGCACAACGCGTCGTCGGCGTCCAAACACGTCGGTGTTTCGAGCGATACTAGCGCTTGCCGCTTAACTTTGGAGAAGGCGCGGAGCGGTCGCAAACGCAAACAACAAATGCAATCAACAAGATCAACAACTCAGTAGTTTTGGGTTCCGTAACTCTCTCTCTCTAACTCTGAAACTAAGCAAGTGAAATTTTTGCAAAAAATACATAATGTAGATCGTAGCGCTTCAAGCACCAAGAGACAACCGGTTGTCTCGATAACAATTGATTTTAATTGTGTCTGGAATATCCGATCGTCAAAGGATTAACAAATACTTTCAACGAAAATTGGTTTGTACGTGATCAACCCTGCAGTTTTTGAAAAATAGCATTTTTTTAACAACCACAAATTAATATTACTTTATCCTTCATACAAACACTATGAAAAACAAAGTTATTTTTGCAGTCAATTAAATATTGTGGTATTTTGGCTAAGTGGAAGTAAGTGGACCCCTAATTCAGCTAAAGATGGTACGGAACCCTCAGTGCGCGAATCCAACTCGCACTTGGCCGGTTTTTTAAATTGTAGCAATTATTTGTGGATATAGATTACAGGTAGGTACCTATTCTACAGAAAAGTGTGCATCTCTGACTGAATAATTTCATATTTCCTTAATACGAGTAGATTTTGTAAATGCATTTCCAAAAGTTCGTATTTTATTGTTATTTTTTAAAATAAAAATAAAAATCGAAAAAATGTATTTTAAATTATTTTTAAAATTAATCAAACCAAAGTTCCTAGTAGGTAGGTAGGTACCTACATTAGATTCTTTCAGGTTCTTATGTATCTTCTTAAGTACAAGTAGGTATGTTATACCTGCCTATCTTCCTCTTTAATAACGAAAGGTAATAAATAATAGTGACCTAAAGTAGGATAGGTAGTTTCATTTTATAAGGAATTAAGTAGGTACCTACCTAGCTAACTTGGATTAAAAAAATATCTTTTAGTTTTATTCTAAGGGAAGGAAAGCTTTTTAAAAAACTTTTTTACCAACATACAGGTAGATGCAAAAGATTTAAATGTTTATTAGGTAGGTAGGTAACTATCATCATGCTGACCAAATCACGCCTTTAGACAGGAACGAATTTACCTGGGTAGGTAGGTAGGTACCTATATCAGCAAAAAGAAAAGGATTTATCACGGAGTTTTGATCCGGGTTGGTTCGTTCTTTGGGTGTGATCTCACGCTGGGGTACCGAGGTACGTTAGGTAGGTAGGTAGGTATATCCTGGCACTGTCACCGGTGTGGCAGTATAGATAAAGCATTAAAAAATTGTAACAAAGATCAAATTTATAGTACCTACGTTGTCTCTTCCATTTATCTCAGTATTAACTGACCTTGAAACAGAACACACCTCACCAATCTAACTACATTTTTGGTAAAGACCGGTAAATTGTTATTTCCTGCGAATACAACTCCGGAACCTTGGCCAACCTTTGTGGTCGTCTGCCAACCACAGAAAATGCCATGGTAATGTATACCATAGTGACTGTACCAATAAGGTTCAATCAAACGTGAATGTTTAGAATTGGTGTCGATCAGCCATGATAGATAATGTCTATTGACATTACCCGCGTTTTGTTAATATCAGTATGTGTGTCAAGGGTATGTCTGTCTAACTATTTTCATACTGTTTTGAAAAGGTATCTAGGCGATTAATTATCGACTATAGACCGATATGATTATGAATTTTTGTTACTTTAATCAGAATAACAATGGTTGCTAAGCAACTAAACCCGGATCTGCCCACCTCATACGGCCGGTCCCAATAATCTATCTATCGCCAGTTTTGACATTTCGGAGATAGGAACAGTTTCTATCTCTGATTTTGCCGTCCAGAGAAACAAAGACAGAAGTTGTTTTCTATTTATACTACATATTATAAAGCTGAATAGTTTGTTTGTTTGTTTGAACGCGCTAATCTCAGGAAGTACTGGTTCGATTTGAAAAATTATTTTTGTGTTGGATAGTCCATTTATTGAGGAAGGCTTTAGGCTATATAATATCACGCTGCGACCAATAGGAGCGAAGCATAAGTGAAAAATGTTGAAAAAATAGTCGCGATCATAATAATAGAAATTGACGCGGACGAAGCCGCGGGCAACAGCTAGTCTCCGATATGCCAAAACTGAAGATAGATAGGTTATTAGGACCGGCCGTTAGTACGAGGCCGAATGGCAATCATTAGCTTTAAGCTGCCAAGCTTGGCGATTATGGCAAAGTATTTCTTTTGGAGAAGCCCGTGTCAATTATTGGATTGAAATAGGCTGATGATGCTGATATTCTAGCACAAAAAACTGAGAACCATTTGCAAAAACCTGAAAACAAATTCGTCATTGAACCTTCTTTAATGGTTGACAAACTAAATTGTCCGAAATTGCGAAACAGCTCCAGTAAAAGTGAAATGATCTGTCCACGCATGCGCGGTGCGTGCGGTCGTGATCGTGACCGATGCGCCTGCGCTTACAAGGGAGAACCGCCTCGGCCTCGCTGGGGGAATTGTAATTAATCATATTACGCTTATTATGGAAGCATAACACTTTGTGACTCACTGTGAAAAGTTTTAATCGTATGAAATAGCAAATACAAATGTAGGTAAGGTAAGTTCTAAAGGAAAGTGAAATTATAGATCATCGACCCACAAACGATTACGTTCTTTTTTTACTATGCCTCAGGCAGATAAATATGATTACATATTGTCATAGTGGCGCTTGAAACGCGATTTACAGCAGTAAGGTTGATGAAATACAACTCTTCTTATTCACTGTTTTCTTTTTTTTTAATTTACCTAGAAAACGTAAAGTAAACTATTAACCACCGACTTTAGTTACTGTATTTATTTAACATCAGACGTAGAAGTAATAAGCACTGATCGAGTATTAAAATGGTCACCAAATTCAGAGCAATCAGATAAAATAATGGCTGCAATTTTTATTTTCAAACATAGGCATCAGATTAAAAACCTTCACTGTCTATATGTCTGTAAAAATTAAACAAAATATGTAGCATATCTCTTAAAATATTAATAATAACCAGCTTATTTAATCGGAGGAATTTGGATAGCTAATCAAATGAATAACATATTAATATCACAATATGTCGTTCTTCGTCGGTTGTTATCTGCCACATGGCCAATAAATATTTCAATAAAATTAACATTTATAACATTAAGGGGCTCCGAGTGGAAATTGACATATAGTTGTTTATTGGCCATATCTAACTTTATTGAACATGAAAAAATATTATTTTATGAGAATTCTTTGACTTGTAAATACCACGATGATATCGTGACGTTTAAGTACCGGACCAAGACCTCGGGGTTCTGGGTTCGAACCCCGGGTCGGGCAAAAAAGTATAAAGAATTTTCGAACATTCATCGGGATTGTGATCATCAACCCGCATTCGGCAAGCGTAGTAATTATGCCTGTAGGTACCCATCATTGCTGTGGTTACTTAAATTCAATGATGAAAGTCTTTGCCCTGAAGTGGTGTGTTTTTCGGACGGACTTATAACTGAAGCCTTATGGAAGGTTTTAATCAGTTTAACCGAGCAGGTATCGGTAAGCCTAGGTCCATTGCGCTAGCTTTCACCCGGTACGGCCGAAGTGAGGCTTTTTGCTTTTTCATTCCTGAATATGTTCAATTTACAATCGACTGACACATATAATTTTCTTTGAAGCTGTTTCATAGGTGCCCCAGGGCACTGCCTGTACATTCACCTACACCCTGTGAAGCAAACGCTAGCGAATGTCCCACATAACGCATATAAACAGTAAATGTAGTTATTAGTGCCAGCTAGGTACCTAGTGTTGGTCTTGATCATCGTTTCGCTTCACGTGGCATCTTCAGGTGAAATTGTAGCCGCTTGTCGACTTTTCGAGCTTTTTTTGCGGGGCTACTTTATTTAAAATTGTGTTAAAGCATAATCATTTCTATTAGAATATATGTTGAAGGATTTACATGAGAAAGGACAAACATTTTGACAGTTATTTGTATTACAGATCCAACAGTTGCACTGCAAACAAATAAATAACACCGTTCTTTTTCATCTGAGGTTAGGAACTGCAATCTTCTTTCCATCAAAAGCGTCATTTACTTTCGCATCTTATTCATCATTCGTACTCGGACTTGTGAGTCACGACTCACTTTTAATACTATTTACTTTTACTCTGTTTGATATTCATCAATAACTGATCTAACAAACCTTTAACAAGATGTTCCTCAATTACCACTGTCAAAGCACTCTCGCCTCGGGCATATAATTCAGAAGCTAAGCTCGAAGCATGTTGGTTTTTTCTCACACAATTTAAATCAATCATTCGGTCGGTTGGAAAGTGTTTTGAATCTCCTCTGTTATTAAAAGGTGATGCTTCGTGCAAGCGATGGGAAAAACTATAGCAAATAACACTCTAATTGAATAGTTATTTGGCTTCGTGAGAGTTTTATCTATTACTTGCCCACGGTTATTTGATTGTAATCTAATTGTAGACCGTGTTTTTTTTTTGCGATAGGGATTTTAATATCAAAAAGGGTTTGAAATTAACTGGCTGTTATCAGCCTATGTTTGAAAGAAAGAAAGAAAGAAAGAAATATTTATTTGACACAAAAACAAACACAGCACAAACATATAATAAAAAAAAGGAAATAAGTGTCAAAAGGTTCCCGCTCAGCATTAGTCGTGACAGCTAGATGCTTATCACGACGCTGGTTTTCAGCGGGGACCCTGATTGGGAGCGTAGGTGTGACAGAGGCAGATGTTTGCTCAGGTAAATTCTGATCTGGCAATAATCTCTATTAGTTAGTCATAGTTCTCTAGAAAGGGACAAACCAAAAGAGGTACTGGATGACAAATCTAAATAAAATTAGGCAATATAAATAAAATAATTTCAGTCTTCTTAAAATAGGTAACCATTAAATATTCTCAAAAGAGACATCTTTCTAGAGTCAATCGATTCAAACAATTTCATGGGGCGTTATCGCAGAAATTATATTTATCCGTCACTTTGGTTCAGTGCGATTTTTCTATAGTTTCAGGTTTTTGTTGAACTTAAATGTTATAAAAAGTTTGAATTGCCGTTATTCACTGTCGCTTAAGTTGTTAACAGTAACAAAGAATGTATTATAATTGTTGTCTTTATTAATGTATTTAATTTTAACACGTTGATTGCGGCACCAAAAATACTGAACTAACCAAGGGAGCGGCATGAACTCCATAATTCTCACGATGTGCTTCACTATGGTGCGTCATGAACATCATTTGTTCACATTAGTTAATGAATTCAAGAGCTTATAATTATTACAAATTACAAAAAAAAGCTTTATTTTTTAATATGTAGGTAATGTGTTGTTTCTACGACATAAATCGTTTTTAATTCTAATTTGTATTTACTTAGATATAAAAATTAATTCACTACCCTAATTTTATGAGATACATTTTGCCTTGCTGTTAGTGAGACGTTTTATCAGTAATAGTGATGGGCAAAAAAAAAATCAACAACTTAATTTTAATCAACAAATTAGTCACTATTTTACTACCTGATCATGTGTGAGGCTTTTATTTATCGGGTTTTAAGACTGTTGATAATCTGGTATTTCTCGGGTACTTTTTTCATAGCGTTAACTAACTTCACTTGGCTCACCACAAATTTTCAAGTTTCGTTCAGGTGCAACAAGAAGTGGCTTTTGGTGGTCTGTCTTCGACGAATAATTGGGTTTTTGTCCTTTCTTTATACCACTACGTTGTATTTTTTATTCACCATGCTTCAATTTCTTCCACGATGTTTTCATGTTTATCGTAATCACGTAATGAACGTGCTGAATGACGGTTAAAAAAATTGATGAAACAAGATGCATAGGGCGCATCACTAAGCGTGGCTGGCGAGAATGTCGCGCTCGCATTTGGTGTAGCATGAGGTGCAGTTGGTTGCCCATATATTGGACATGCCGCACACAACACAAAAATAAACAGCTCTATGCGTCATGAACATTATTTTGCAATGTCCGTTTTTAATGAATTTAGAACATATTATATCAGTATATAAACTTGAAAAATTTTTGTCTCAGGCGGGACTCGAACCCGCATCTCCTCGCATGCCGGGCGGGCGCCATACCATTAGGCCACCGAGACACTGCGACACGGCGCGAATTTTTCAAGCATATTCTTACGCTATAAGCCAGCGTTGTTTCATCAAATGTTAGGAGTTTGCACCCTTAACACCCGAAAGAAACATCTTTGCAGATGTTTGACAGTCAGTTAAGATGAAACAGCTATTTATATACTTTATTTGATATTTTAGCAACTTAATTGCACTTATAATATCAGTATATAAACTTGAAAAATTTTGTCTCAGGCGGGACTCGAACCCGCATCTCCTCGCATGCCGGGCGGGCGCCATACCATTAGGCCACCGAGACACTGCGACACGGCGCGAATTTTTCAAGCATATTCTTACGCTATAAGCCAGCGTTGTTTCATCAAATGTTAGGAGTTTGCACCCTTAACACCCGAAAGAAACATCTTTGCAGATGTTTGACAGTCAGTTAAGATGAAACAGCTATTTATATACTTTATTTGATATTTTAGCAACTTAATTGCACTTATAATATCAGTATATAAACTTGAAAAATTTTGTCTCAGGCGGGACTCGAACCCGCATCTCCTCGCATGCCGGGCGGGCGCCATACTATAGGCCACCGAGACACTGCGACACGGCGCGAATTTTTCAAGCATATTCTTACGCTATAAGCCAGCGTTGTTTCATCAAATGTTAGGAGTTTGCACCCTTAACACCCGAAAGAAACATCTTTGCAGATGTTTGACAGTCAGTTAAGATGAAACAGCTATTTATATACTTTATTTGATATTTTAGCAACTTAATTGCACTTATAATATCAGTATATAAACTTGAAAAATTTTGTCTCAGGCGGGACTCGAACTCGCATCTCCTCGCATGCCGGGCGGGCGCCATACCATTAGGCCACCGAGACACTGCGACACGGCGCGAATTTTTCAAGCATATTCTTACGCTATAAGCCAGCGTTGTTTCATCAAATGTTAGGAGTTTGCACCCTTAACACCCGAAAGAAACATCTTTGCAGATGTTTGACAGTCAGTTAAGATGAAACAGCTATTTATATACTTTATTTGATATTTTAGCAACTTAATTGCACTTATAATATCAGTATATAAACTTGAAAAATTTTGTCTCAGGCGGGACTCGAACCCGCATCTCCTCGCATGCCGGGCGGGCGCCATACCATTAGGCCACCGAGACACTGCGACACGGCGCGAATTTTTCAAGCATATTCTTACGCTATAAGCCAGCGTTGTTTCATCAAATGTTAGGAGTTTGCACCCTTAACACCCGAAAGAAACATCTTTGCAGATGTTTGACAGTCAGTTAAGATGAAACAGCTATTTATATACTTTATTTGATATTTTAGCAACTTAATTGCACTTATAATATCAGTATATAAACTTGAAAAATTTTGTCTCAGGCGGGACTCGAACCCGCATCTCCTCGCATCCTTCGAGTCCCGCCTGAGACAAAATTTTTAAAGTTTATATACTGATATTATAAGTGCAATTAAGTTGCTAAAATATCAAATAAAGTATATAAATAGCTGTTTCATCTTAACTGACTGTCAAACATCTGCAAAGATGTTTCTTTCGGGTGTTAAGGGTGCAAACTCCTAACATTTGATGAAACAACGCTGGCTTATAGCGTAAGAATATGCTTGAAAAATTCGCGCCGTGTCGCAGTGTCTCGGTGGCCTAATGGTATGGCGCCCGCCCGGCATGCGAGGAGATGCGGGTTCGAGTCCCGCCTGAGACAAAATTTTTCAAGTTTATATACTGATATTATAAGTGCAATTAAGTTGCTAAAATATCAAATAAAGTATATAAATAGCTGTTTCATCTTAACTGACTGTCAAACATCTGCAAAGATGTTTCTTTCGGGTGTTAAGGGTGCAAACTCCTAACATTTGATGAAACAACGCTGGCTTATAGCGTAAGAATATGCTTGAAAAATTCGCGCCGTGTCGCAGTGTCTCGGTGGCCTAATGGTATGGCGCCCGCCCGGCATGCGAGGAGATGCGGGTTCGAGTCCCGCCTGAGACAAAATTTTTCAAGTTTATATACTGATATTATAAGTGCAATTAAGTTGCTAAAATATCAAATAAAGTATATAAATAGCTGTTTCATCTTAACTGACTGTCAAACATCTGCAAAGATGTTTCTTTCGGGTGTTAAGGGTGCAAACTCCTAACATTTGATGAAACAACGCTGGCTTATAGCGTAAGAATATGCTTGAAAAATTCGCGCCGTGTCGCAGTGTCTCGGTGGCCTAATGGTATGGCGCCCGCCGGGCATGCGAGGAGATGCGGATTCGAGTCCCGCCTGAGACAAAATTTTTCAAGTTTATATACTGATATTATAAGTGCAATTAAGTTGCTAAAATATCAAATAAAGTATATAAATAGCTGTTTCATCTTAACTGACTGTCAAACATCTGCAAAGATGTTTCTTTCGGGTGTTAAGGGTGCAAACTCCTAACATTTGATGAAACAACGCTGGCTTATAGCGTAAGAATATGCTTGAAAAATTCGCGCCGTGTCGCAGTGTCTCGGTGGCCTAATGGTATGGCGCCCGCCCGGCATGCGAGGAGATGCGGGTTCGAGTCCCGCCTGAGACAAAATTTTTCAAGTTTATATACTGATATTATAAGTGCAATTAAGTTGCTAAAATATCAAATAAAGTATATAAATAGCTGTTTCATCTTAACTGACTGTCAAACATCTGCAAAGATGTTTCTTTCGGGTGTTAAGGGTGCAAACTCCTAACATTTGATGAAACAACGCTGGCTTATAGCGTAAGAATATGCTTGAAAAATTCGCGCCGTGTCGCAGTGTCTCGGTGGCCTAATGGTATGGCGCCCGCCCGGCATGCGAGGAGATGCGGGTTCGAGTCCCGCCTGAGACAAAATTTTTCAAGTTTATATACTGATATTATAAGTGCAATTAAGTTGCTAAAATATCAAATAAAGTATATAAATAGCTGTTTCATCTTAACTGACTGTCAAACATCTGCAAAGATGTTTCTTTCGGGTGTTAAGGGTGCAAACTCCTAACATTTGATGAAACAACGCTGGCTTATAGCGTAAGAATATGCTTGAAAAATTCGCGCCGTGTCGCAGTGTCTCGGTGGCCTAATGGTATGGCGCCCGCCCGGCATGCGAGGAGATGCGGGTTCGAGTCCCGCCTGAGACAAAATTTTTCAAGTTTATATACTGATATTATAAGTGCAATTAAGTTGCTAAAATATCAAATAAAGTATATAAATAGCTGTTTCATCTTAACTGACTGTCAAACATCTGCAAAGATGTTTCTTTCGGGTGTTAAGGGTGCAAACTCCTAACATTTGATGAAACAACGCTGGCTTATAGCGTAAGAATATGCTTGAAAAATTCGCGCCGTGTCGCAGTGTCTCGGTGGCCTAATGGTATGGCGCCCGCCCGGCATGCGAGGAGATGCGGGTTCGAGTCCCACCTGAGACAAAATTTTTCAAGTTTATATACTGATATTATAAGTGCAATTAAGTTGCTAAAATATCAAATAAAGTATATAAATAGCTGTTTCATCTTAACTGACTGTCAAACATCTGCAAAGATGTTTCTTTCGGGTGTTAAGGGTGCAAACTCCTAACATTTGATGAAACAACGCTGGCTTATAGCGTAAGAATATGCTTGAAAAATTCGCGCCGTGTCGCAGTGTCTCGGTGGCCTAATGGTATGGCGCCCGCCGGGCATGCGAGGAGATGCGGATTCGAGTCCCGCCTGAGACAAAATTTTTCAAGTTTATATACTGATATTATAAGTGCAATTAAGTTGCTAAAATATCAAATAAAGTATATAAATAGCTGTTTCATCTTAACTGACTGTCAAACATCTGCAAAGATGTTTCTTTCGGGTGTTAAGGGTGCAAACTCCTAACATTTGATGAAACAACGCTGGCTTATAGCGTAAGAATATGCTTGAAAAATTCGCGCCGTGTCGCAGTGTCTCGGTGGCCTAATGGTATGGCGCCCGCCCGGCATGCGAGGAGATGCGGGTTCGAGTCCCGCCTGAGACAAAATTTTTCAAGTTTATATACTGATATTATAAGTGCAATTAAGTTGCTAAAATATCAAATAAAGTTAGAACATATTGTAAAAAATATTGGGAAATATCTATTTGTTTCTTTCTTACTCATAAATATATGTAGGTTTATAGATCTTTATTATACATATCTGTCTGTGGCTGTCGATGAGTGCAAATTTTCATTTAATTTTAGACATATAAACCCTGATTTAATTATAAAAACTTTTAGAGAATTGAATATGAAAAAAACTGAAGATCTTTGGGGAATTTCCGTTCATATTATCAATACAATTATAAATTCAATAGCCCCTCATCTCGCAATAATTTTTAACAAATGTATTGATGATAGACAGTTTCCAACTTTAATGAAGATTAGCAAAATTATTCCATTATTTAAATCCGGCGAGAAATGCGATCCCGCTAATTTTCGACCAATATCTATCTTGCCAGTACTAAGTAAAATATTTGAAAAACTTATGTTTAGTCAACTTTTATCGCACTTTAGTTTGAATAAATTATTACATCACAATCAATATGGATTCAGGAAAGGTAGAAATACCACTGATGCGGGAGTAGCACTTCTAAAACACGTATTCGATGCTTGGGAGAGTAGGTTAGATGCTATAGGTGTTTTTTGTGACCTGTCAAAGGCATTTGATTGTGTGGACCATAAAACGTTAATTAAAAAACTCAGACATTATGGTGTTTCGAATGATTCGTTAGATTTAATTAACTCATATCTCACAGGTAGAGCACAAAAAGTTTGCATTGATGGAACTGTGTCTTCAGGGTCGGCCCTTATCATGGGTGTCCCTCAGGGATCAGTATTAGGACCCTTGCTATTTTTAATATACATTAACGACCTTCCATATTATATGTATAATCTTTGTGAGATGGTATTGTTAGCAGATGACACTTCAATAATTTTTAAAATTAAGAGGGGCGAATTATCATTTGACGATTAACAATACCCTCTCTAAATTATTGCATTGGTTTGCTACGAATAATCTTTTGCTTAATGCAAGAAAAACAAAATGTGTTAAATTTACTTTGCCTAATGTAAGGTTTTCCGCCACAAATGTTATTGTAAAAGATGAGCCATTAGACACAGTAGACTCCTCTACCTTTTTAGGTATAACTGTAGACTCTCGACTGCAATGGGGTGCTCATATCAGGTCTCTGTCTGGAAGACTTAGTTCTGCTGCTTATGCTGTGCGAAAGATAAGACAATTGACTGATGTTGGAACGGCAAGATTAGTATATTTTAGCTACTTTCACAGTATAATGTCATACGGAATTTTGTTATGGGGCTCAGCGGCAGATATTGAGTCTATTTTTATATTGCAAAAACGTGCTGTGCGGGCTATTTACGGCCTTAGACCCCGTGACTCTCTAAGAGAGCTATTCAAAGAGATCAACATACTAACAGTTGCATCTCAATACATTTTCGAAAACATTATGTACGTCCGTAAAAACCTCGAATTTTTTGTCAAAAATAGTGACGTACACAATTTCAATACCCGAAATAAAGATAAACTTGCCGTTCCAGGATTCAGACTGCGAAAAGTAGGTAATTCGTTCATGGGGAATTGTATCCGTATTTTCAACAAATTACCACTGTCAATTGCTGACCTCTGACTGATTTTAACTGATTTTAACATATGAAATACCCCCCCGCACTGAGGTGAGAATCACACTTTTCGACACAGCACGCTGGTAAAGTCAAAGATGGCCCTATACTGGTCATGACGCATGGAACGTGTTAAATACGGTACTGATAAGGAATGTTAATGGTGTGAGGTGAGAGGAAATTTGTTAATCGACAGAACATCTCTACTCAAATACAAGAGCTTATAGTAATGTAATCATTATTACATTTAGTTAATTTTGAAACAAAATTGGACAGGCCTTGCAAGTTGCAACTCTTGCAATCAAGGTTTTGGTTTGGTATGAACCTACTTCTTACGAGTGTATATGCTCACCTCCACTACCTCTGACTTCCCATGTAACCTGTTCTCTACCTATAAATATTTGGTAAGTGATTTTGGATGTTAGATCAGGACTAGGTACATACTTTGTAGCATGGTTGCACTTAAGTATATCATTTACATAAGATACCCCAGCGTTTTGCGCGTTGTGCTGTTGTCTCTATACATAATTAAAACATTGATGATGTAAATGAACCTAACTCGCAAATCATTATTTAAAACTCTTCGGCTTATGAAGTGTCAGCGCAAAACAATTGGCGAAAGATTGTGAGTACACTTGAATTTGAACCTTCGAATATGTCTACTTGTCAAGTCAAAGTTCATCTTTCTGTAGATCATAATTTACAACTTACTACCATAAAGTTCTCACTTACTACTTTAATTGTGTTACTTTAACTAAATAATGTCTCAAGATTTAGCGAGAGCCTAAGTTGTATTCAGATCCAATTAATTAGTAAGTTTAGTTACTGAAATGGCATTTAATACCAACTTTCAACTGATGCTATTTATAAAATCTATTTTAATTAAACTAAGCCGCAAAACGAGGTACCGCGTACCACGAACAAACTCGATTAATCAACCGAGAGGGTAAACCTTTCTATTATTTTACTTTCCCATCCGCAAAAGTGATGAGCTCCAATAGTAATAGCGAGTGAGTGACATCGCCCTCCGGCAGAGAACGTTACCTCTAACGGTGAACGGAATTATGTACAAATACCAGAACTACCATATGTCACTTTCGATTACTAGCTGACAGCAAGTGAGAAAACCAACAGCAAAATTAGGGAATCATCTAGATTCTAGGTGAACGTATTGTCATGTCACGCCAAAATTCTGGCTGGAGTACTGGACTGCAAATGCATCATACTTAAACTGCAAACACCATATAAAGGTAGAGGCAAAGGCAATTATAAGCTTTATCTGTCTTCTGTTGAGGTGCAAAGTCAGCAGAACCAACCACGGCCTCCACGGAAGAAATTCTTGGTTGAGCGGCGTTCACACCGATTTATAAGGACTCAATTTCGCCTGATCTGTAGTCCCGGATTTGATTACCAGACAAATCAGTGTAGAAAAACTAAATTTTTTTTGTATTTTCTTGACTTTGGGTATTTCGGAAACAACGAGGGACCACCAAGGGTGGATAGAGTGACCACCCCTCCTTGTTTCGGATTTCCACAAAACAATTGCTTGAATAGTTACTTTGGGATCAGGGCAATTCAGGTGTTGGTTTTCATTTGCGATGTGGTCGTGACCTGAAAGAGAATAGCATCATTCCATCTCATCATATGGTTTTTACTTTACTTTTTTACTCACAGAAGCTTGTGTCCAGCTGTGGACTGATGATGGTCATAATGGATTTAGGACTGACAGTACTTACATACATGGTTTGAGACTTTAAGATTTTTATGCCATTTTTGTTGTATTGTTCTTTCGCGGAAAACTATGTCTATGCTCTCTCCGTTCACCAATTCAAATCGGTACACCATAACAGTGACATGGAGATAACTTGGATATAATTTCCTTAGTCACTTTCACAGTACTTTGTAAGAAACAGCCTAGAGCCATCTTGCTGGGAGAAACTTTGCATTCGCTTAAACTTTGACGATAAAGTCGTTTGTCCACCAGTGCTTTATTGCTTCAATTACTGGTCAACGTAATTATTATACGAGATTTCTAGTAACTGAACGGTAAAGGTGATATTAAATTATTCAACGTTTGTGTGCAGTATACAATTTAATGCTAATGAGTGTTTGCAGGGAATTAGATATAGCAATGAATAAGAAAGCGCTTGTAAAGTAATGTTTGTAGATGAGGGATAAATTGTTATTTATCTTAATGTGGGGGTTACGTATATGATTATATTTTACTTCTAAATAATCTTACTGATATTAATACTAGCTTTTTACCGCGACTTCATCCCATGGACTTTGGTATTGGGTTCAGAGATAAAGAAATGTATGAAATTACGGCATTATTTATTGCTCGGCAAACAATGTGCAATATGATATGTGTTACATAAAGATATATGTAATAAAATGTAATATACAATTTATGATCTTAAAGCGATCCTAAATTGCAAGTTACCTTTAAATAGATCTTACTTACATACTATAGAGTAAAGGAAAGGTGTTGCAAGTTGAGTTGAATCCAAGAATCTCTAATAACGTTCCATTTGAAAATATATTTTTTTAATATCGTCGTTTTTAACTAGAAATCATTATGTTGTTTTATAAAATTATCACTTCAGTATTAACAGGGACATACATAAGTCCACTGCTGGACGGAGTCTTCAAAGGAAGGAATTCCGCAATAATCACCACCACAGCGTTTGTTAAGATAATACTGATTATGATGATGATGACGCGAAAAAATTGACTAAATTTTTATACATATGTATTAATCGCTGTGTACTAGTTTATAACACCCCGTTGGTCTAGTCTTTTAAATACCGGGCCAAGATCTCGGGGTCCTAGGTTCGATCCCCGGGTCGGGCAACAAAATATTTCGATTTTTCAAACGTTGTTCGGGTTTGTGATCACCAACTCGCATTTGGCAAGCGCGGTGATTCTGCCAGTTCCCATCATTGCTGTGGTAACTTGAATTCAATGATGGAGGTCTTTTCCCTGCAGTGGGATGATTATAGGCTGTTACTTTACTTTAATTTTATAGTTTATTTGTGTATATGAGTGTGCAAGAATGTGAGCATGAATGCGTGCGTGTGTGTGTTTGATTGACTGTGTCTCGGAGGCTTGGGATCGGGATTGACATTATTTATGTTTTTATGTGTACGGTCTTATACTGAGTGGCTGTTTAACAAATCCAGTACGTCCTCAGACTCCAATTTAATACCCAGTAAAAATCAGACGTGTAAGTACTCCGATTCCGCAGGTCACACAGAGTCGGTATCACACGTGGGCTGCGCTGCGCCTGGGCAATGATTCGCCACGTGTAACGCGCTGTTCCTAGACCCAATATTACTAACGGCCGGTCCCAATAACCTATCTGTCTCCAGTTTTGGCATATCGAAGATAGAAAAAAATTTCTGTCTTTGTTTCTCTGGACGGCAAAATTAGAGACAGATGATGTTTTCTATCTCCGATATGCCAAAACTGAAGATAGATAGATTATTGGGACCGGCCGTAAGTAGTTATGAAACGATGTGTGGCCTTGTTATCAAGTATTGTGGCGCCTGACACACTCTATAGTCATTCAACTATTCAGCTATTCGCCAGATCACCTTGGCCCTAGCTAGCTACACAGGGTTGTCAACTTCTATCGGAAGAAATAGAGTAGTTATATATCTGATTTCAAAGCAGGTAAATCTATAGTAGAAGAAAAAGAGTATTTTTAATTTCATACTAGTGGACCCCGAAAACTTCGTATAGCCTTAGATTCAGATTCAGTATTTGGGGTGGTGGGATCTACCTCCTAGTGGTCCACCCTGGGCAACGGCATCTTTGGTTTTCTAACCAATGATGACGGCTAACAGATCCCTCTGCGGTGGCAGGCTTTGTAAGAGGCCGCCTGGATGCTACCACCCTCCTGCCGGAGTCCAGCGCCAAACAGTTTTTTCTGTGTTATGCTGGTGTGTGGGAGAACCAGTACCTCTGGGTAAGCTCGCTCCATCTTAGGCTTCTTCTTAACTGTATAGTTAAGTATGTAGCCAAGAGCAAGCCCATTCTTTATTAAAAAAAAGAAAGATATTTGATTTTGACGTCCTAAATGTCATTGTCGTCAAATATGCAGGGTTGGAAAAATGTATGTTTGTATGGGATTATAGAGAGGTGTTGTTTTTTGATTAATTTTTTCTCTCCGTAAGTACCATCCTTGTACTTCATGGAATATTCTAAAGCAGAATTAGCGAAATCGGTTTAGCTGTTTTCGAGATTTGTGCTTAGCAACACATTCAGCGAATCATTTTTATATTACAGGAGATAAAAGAAAGGTATTTTGTACACATTATATTAGTAAAAAGTCGACTATTTTAGTTACGATAGCTGTATGCATTATACATACGTTACAGGGACTAGTATATGTATTAAACTTCGTGTAATTGTTATAGATTATAGAGTACGCCTACATGATAATTATTAAATATGGACAACGTCACATAGGTACCTACATTGTTCTGATTCTAAAGTGAGTAAATATTCAAAGCACTCGTATTGTGGAAATCAGAGACAGCGAAGGTACCACAAACACCCAGACCCGAGAAAATATAGGAAAATACATTTTTACTACATTGACCCATCCGGGAATCAAACCCGGTTCCTCGGTGTCCCGGGTCCGGGACACCTTGACAGCCGGTGTGTATGCCACTCTGCCACGGAGGTTGTCAATACTCTAATTTAGAGTGCGGTGGCAACCCTAGAGCATGTCGACATTTGCGATCTACTTCGGTAAGATCTTTATCGTGCGCGCAATTTCTGCTAAAACTTGTTTCGATGTATCAATGGTTCTGTCATTATACATTTCGTCAGTAGTACCACGATTCGATTTTTAATTTACATACATTTCAAAAGTTTACAAATGTATATACAGTTCATTGACCTAGTAAATGTGAGCACTAAGCAGAGTTAAATCTGTGGTTAAAATTATGATATTAAAATTATTTTGCGCTTTCTTATATCAGTGTTGGGCTATCAGTCTGGGTACCTACTGCATTTAATTTTGAAGGAGGCGGTGGCTTTCTTGCATATGTGTACTAGTGCCTGAAGTGATCGGATTAGGTAGTGTAATTTAGGGTGAACGACCTCATACATTATATTAGTACGGATACGCCCGTGGGATTATGGGATTTCGGAAATATTCCATATATTATAATTAATGTTCTCTTAACCATTTATTAGATAACAGAATATTGTGTTTCAGTAGTTGCCTTTATTAAGCAAAAATAATACGTATTATAAGATTCTATTAAACGATATTAATGTGACCAGCTTTTGTCGAAACTTTAATCCCGCCCGAGAAGCATGTCCATGTTAAAATTTCGTCAAGAAATACCGCAAAGTTGCACTACTGATCCGATCATTGACTGATCACTCTGCTTGGTGTAGTATTGTGGTGTAGGTACCTAAGCCGGTGTCGTAATAACTCTGTCGGTAATTTACATAAAAAGTTAAAAGATGCCAAGTGATGACCCGTTTGGTGCAGTAGTGGTCCGCTTACTACGCAAGGATCTCTGGTTCGAGTCCCAGTTACATTGTAAATTTAAAAATGACGATCAATAGATCGACAATAGTAGAGACCGCGTCTCGGCGAATGTAGTGTAGGACGCCCTCAGGCCAGGTGGAGTGATGATTTGCGCAAGGTGGCGGCAGGAGCTGGATGCGAGAAGCCGAGGATTGACCTAAGTGGCGTGCAACTTTAGAAACCTATGTCCAGCAGTGGACTGCGATAGGCTGATGATGATGGTGATCTATTGACTATTCCTAATAAGCTTGTGCGTGAAAGGGATAGGTGGGGTTATCGAAAAGCTTGTGAAGGCTTTATTCTTGTCTTATGTCGCAAGTTAGTAGCCGTAAAGACAAGTCACGTCATAGGCCAGCAAAAGGCAGCTTAGAAAGCTCTGACACCGTAGGTATTATTAGGACGACAAGTTGGTTCAGTGGTAGTAAACGCTGCTTCTGAGCCATGGGTCGCGGGTTCGATCACCGCACAGTACCTACAAATATTTCTGTGCATGAACTTGTCTGCTTGTGCCCAATACTTACCCAAACCAGTAGGTACTGGTTTGGGTGTTTTCTATGTATTTTAAGTATGTATTTACAAAAAAATTGAAATAAGTAATGTATGTAAGTTTATTAGTATCAGTATTTAAATTTGAAAAAATATGTCTCAGGCGGGACTCGAACCAGCATCTCCTCGCATGCCGGGCTCGGCACTATACCATTATTATGCGCCCGGCATGCGAGGAGATGCGGGTCCGAGTGCCGCTTGAGACATATTTTTTCAAGTTTAAATTCTTATTATAATTGCAATTAAATTGCTTACATATCATATTAAGCTTAGTAACTGTAGTAGCTTAGTTTGGGAATAGATGGCTCTACGTGGCCCAGTGTGGCATGTCTAAGAATATTAAATTTAATATTAATATTTAATATTATCCCTGAAGTAGCATACGTATCATACGATAAAGGATTGATGGTTTGAACTAAATCGATCAGCAAGACTCATCCAACTAAAACTATATCCATCGGCAAACACCGGGCTACTTGCTTATATTTTTTGTAGTTGAAACAAAGGTCACTTACCACATATTTTGCAGATATCACCTGCCATCAGTCAATACGACCAATAAAAGTACAAAACGTGTGCGCAGACGCAGCATCAAGCCTCCTTATCCATCGCGCCATATGGCTGCCAGGCGGCCTTGCAGGTGGGATGTGTGTCACCCTGTATAGAGCGCTATAGTTTGTCATTATTTTCTTTGGATACACACATCGTTAAATGATAAGAACTAAATACACAGTTGGATAAAATAACCGGCCAAGTGCGAGTCGGACTCGCGCACGAAGGGTTCCGTACCAAAAAAGCTAAAAAAATGGGTATTTTGTATGGGAGCCCCCCTTAAATATTTATTTTATTTTGTTTTTAGTATTTGTTGTTATTGCGGCAACAGAAATACACAATTTGTGAAAATTTCAACTATCTAGCTATTGCGGCTCTTGAGATACAGCCTGGTGACAGAGCGACGGACAGACGGACAGACGGACAGACGGACAGACAGCGAAGTCTTAGTAATAGGGTCCTGTTCTTACGGAACCCTAAAAATGACACCTATAACTGTCATTTGAATGATTCTGGTTGATTTTATGACAATCAACTTTATAACGCCCAAAAATGCCCCGCTGGTCTAGTGGTTTTTAAATACCGGGCCAAGATCAAGATCTCGGGGTCCCAGGTTCGATCTCCGGGTCGGGCAACAAAGAGTTTCGAATTTTCGAACGTTGCTCGGGTTTGTGATCACCAACCCGCATTTGGCAAGCGTGGTGATTATGCCAGTTCCCACTATTGCAATGGTAATTTGAATTCAATGATGGAGGCCTTTTTCCTTCAGTGGAATGATTATAGTTACATCCAACCCGTTTTTATAACCCGGCCAAATTATGTCAGCAAGCAATAGTCGGTATGGATATGATTAAATGGTTTGTACTAAAATTGCACCCTTTTATGGCAAATTTCAACTAAAAGTTGGAACACTTCTTGACGCTGATTGTAAATCTACTTGTAGTTTTTTTTTATATATACATCAATAAATAGATAATATGTACGCCCCGTTAGTCTAGTGGTTTGAATACTGGGTCAAGATCTCGCGCTAGTTCGATTCCGGGTCCAGCAACAAAAAGTTACGAATTTTCTGATTGCTCGGGTTCGTGATCATCACCAACCTGCATTTGGCAAGCGTGGTGATTAAAGCTGTACCCGTCGTTGCTATGGTAACTTGAATTCGATGATGGAGGCGTTTACCCTAAGCTTTCATTGAATCCTTAATACAGATTTAATATTAAAGTTTTATAATAACTTAAAAATCACTCATTGTTTGACACCCTTTTATGTCTTTAAATGAACTAATGTTGATATGGACCTGGATCTTTTTAATACTTCTGTAAGCCAGTTTAAAAAGAAATTTAGTAAAAGATTTTTCATGTAAGTTAAATTGATATACTTAGGTATGTGTATTTTTTTTTTACCTTTAATATGTATATGTTATTAATAATATAGCATGTACTGTATCACTTACATGTCACGAATGGTTTCTTTTTCCCTTTACAATGACATTAACTAAAAAAAAAAAAAAAAAAACTTTTTCCGCATTTCATTCCACTGTTTAAAATGCTATATGTGAAAACTTGTAATTGGCTATATTTAGAACATCATTGTATCTTAGTTAAGTACTTAGCTGTAAGTTTTCCAAAGAAATAAAAAATAAAATAAATAGAAAAATTAAGTTCTAAATGAGCTGATTAGTTGCTGTTAAAAACACTTGATTGCTGCTTGGGATTGGGAAGGCCTTAACTAAGTAGTCTTGCGTTTGAGATATTTATTGATGAATAGATACTTCCATATTTTAATTAAAGTAACGGCCTTTAATTATCTCACTGCAAGGCAAAGGCCTTCTACCAACTCTCTCTTACCAATTGATTTACCAGGACATTATTTGTATTAACAAACTAGCTGTTGACCGCGACTTCGTCCGCGTCAATTTCTGTTATTACGATCGCGATTATTTATCACTGATGCTTCGCTCCTATTAGTCGCATCGTGATGTTATATACCCTAAACCCTTCTTCGGTAAATGGACTATCCAACACTAAAATATTTTTTCAATTAGAACCAGTACTTCCAAATTAAGGCGTTCAAACAAACAAACAAACAAACAAACTCTTTAGCTTTATAATATTAGTATAGATTTATCCAAAAGCATTTCTTTAGAAATCAGTAACGTGCCCTGATTAGATTTCACTTAATTGTACCCACCAAAAACAAATTAACAGCATCCTGACTCATCTATTTAATTGCTTTACTATAAAACTAAAGATAAAAATCAACCCACAACACTTGAATGAAAACTCCAATATAGGCACACTTGACGACCTTTCCAATCCTTTTGTAGTCCTTTTTATAGACCTAACCAAACTAGAATCTAGGTCTGAGTCATTGCGTTAATTTGTATTATACCTCACCAGGATGCCTTGCTGGAGGTCAATATAAGCGACCCAAAAGTAGGTTATTTTTCTATGTCTGCTTCCCTCAGATCTTTTTGTTTGACCACAAGGATTTATTAATTTATTTAAAGACAGCTTATAAGACATCCAATAGCATTTAAATATTTTCAAATATTCAAATAATTAGAAGCTTGTTCATTATCGCTCATCACCTCTGATGTCAGACAAATAAAACAAACGTTCTCTAATTTGATTCCATTATGTAAAAGAACGAGACCATGAGGAAGGACATAGGCTATTTTGTTTCCCACGTGATAAAACGCGAAGCCACGAGCAAAAGCTAGCATAATAAAGTTTACAACTGTTCTCTGCAAAGGCAACATACACGCTTACTGTAGGCTCCAAGTGAGATAGAGTCCTTTACACCAAGTCCAGTGACAATAGCTATTGTTCAAATTATATTGATCTGATAACGAGATGGATTTTTGTTTATGGCGGCAGGACATAAGAGCATGTTAAGAACTACCGTATTCGCCAAATAAAAGTTAAGTAGGTCTTTAAAGATGCTTTTAAAGGCCACTAGAACGTATTAGGAATTTTAAATTTATTCAAATGATTAGGAAACATGTATAGAAGATGGAGTTTATTAAGCCGATCGTTTACTGATGTCTGGCTTAGTAACATAAATGAGACGGAGGAATGTATATGTTAGGTATTTTATTTCGGAGTGTGGTGCCAGCATGTTAAAAGAATAATCACCCCTTCTTTTACTATGTGTGTCGTGGAGGCAAAATTTGCTGTTTTTTTTTTGTATATGTTTGCTTTTGTTTGGTATTTGTTTTAAGTCTGTCACAGTTACGTAAATTTTGATGTAATGTTGCATACTGCGTAATGCCGGCAGTGGTGTGTCGACTCATCGGGAGCTGCCGGGTTCTTTTAGTCAGGCTTCGGACCTTTACTTACTGGTACAGGTCTCGGGGTCGGCTGGGGGATCCGGGATTGGGTAGTGGCCTGGTGGGTCTGTCTGCTTCTGTCGGACCCGCGCTCCAAATCAGGGTCCCCGCTGAAAATCAGCGTCGTGATAAGCATCCAGCTGTCACGACTAATGCTGAGCCTTAGTCGTGACAGCTGAAGAGAGGGTACCTTTTTGGCACTTATTGTTTTCTTTTGTTTAAAATGTTTATACTTTGTGTTTGTATGTGTCAAATAAATATTTCTTTCTTTCTTTCTTTCAAAATGAGACGGGCAGCCGCGTCTTCCTTCCACCATTGACCAAACGCCAACCCCCCGGCCAAGCGTGGCAATTATGGCAAAGTCACTGAATTTAATAGTAAAGGGCAAAATGCAAACTATTGCTGTCACTGACTGGGGCCTAAATATAAGCTTCGAACATTAGTTACGCTATGTTGATTTTACATCGATCTCTTGATTTTACAATTGTGTGAAATCATCTTTGACCCTGTAACAGTATGGTCGTAAATAGATTGAGTTACAAGCAGGAATTTCGGTAGATCTGTCTTAATTTGTCGACTTTGACGACTTCTGTGATGGAGTGGCGTATATACACATTGGTTTTCAAGGTATCGCAAATTAGGTTTGTGGTAACTCCGTTGTTTCTAATTTCCTCAAACCAAGTGTTTTTAATTGCTTTAGTGCTTTAACGGTTACTTACCCTGAGGCCAGAACAATGTAGATGTGATGCTTGCAACATATTTTAACACTTTGATTCGACGAAATTTTTTTTTTTGGTTGGAAAAATCGTAGAACTCTATCTATTCTGATCAAAGTTATGCAATTATATACATTAACGTAACTCAATACCAGGGTGCCGTGTAGTGAACACGAAACCCTAAAGAATATACGCGTTGTTTCAAGAATTTCCTCTTTTCCGTCGATAAAAAACAAGTCCATTGAGCCATAAGTGGCGGCGTTCACCAGCTGTTGTTCTAGTTGTAAAGTGTTCAACTAAGTAGGAAGTAGAGAGTCGCACACATCAAACGAGACAATGCAGGCTTTTACAAACACCTGTCGCTTAGAAAGCGTTGTTACCGATTATCGCGATTGACTCGATTGTAACAATCAATAGCCATTAGGCTGTGCTCGATCGATTGATCGCCTTTGTGCTCTCGCGACAGAGAATTATCGTGTGGTGCCATTAAAAAGAACTAGCCACCCCTTTTCTGGTGTCGTAAAAGGCGACTGAAGAGAAGAGTTCCAGGCTTCAAACTGCGAAAAGTAGGAAATTCGTTCATGGGAAACTGTATACATATTTTCAAAAAATTACCACATGGTATTGCTGAACTCCCTGTACATAAATTTGAATCGTATGTGAAAGTATTTTATTGAAACGGGCTATTATACTGTTAATGATTATTTAAATGATAGGAATGTATGGCATCAAATTTTCCTAGCTCGTCCTTGCTTAAACCTTTTGTAAACATTAATTTAAAAAGAGGCTGACAATAGTGACCGATTTCTTGCGCTATTTCTTCTCGGCACTAACCCAGACTTGTCCTGAAGCAGTGGTAGGTTTAAATATTGAGACGTGTAAAAGCACCTCCAGGGGCCTATTTGCAGAAATAAAACTGATTTTACTGATTTAGTACTGGAAGAATGCGGGCAGCACTCGGCAGCAGCGTCTTCAGTCTTCCACTGGCCAAACTGCGATCGCGAATTCGCTTGCCATGCGTGGCAATTATGGTAAGATTCTCCTTCTGGAGAGTGGAGAGGCTTGTGTCCAGCAGTTACCTGGACTATCCTAGATACAAAATGTTAATAAATGTGTGATGTATCCTCATCATCAGCATCATCATAAACGGTCTAGTCCACAGCAAGGAAAAGGCCTTGCCTAACCAGAAGGAGGATTTTAATCGCCACGAATGGCAGGCGGGTTTTTGGCTTTGGTCAGGGGCCATGGATGAAAGAATACGTTGCTGCTCTCTAGCAGTACTCCTTTAGTCGCTTCTCACTACACCCATAAGGACACCACACGACTCAAAGTAGATAGAGGAAAAAAAATTGTGTTAATTAGAATTACTCCCTTTTGCGCGACGCTGTATTTATTAAACTTTAATACTCGTATATGTAAATTACGTGTCACGTTGTTTGTCCGCGATGGACTTCTAAATTACTTAACCGATTTAAATCAAACTTGCACACCGTGTGCAGTTTGATCCAACTTGAAAGATAGGATAGCTTACATCTCAATTTATAGTCGTAATATTATTTTATTGCAAATTTTCTGTGTAACATGGTAAGGTAAACGCCATATTTGATGCCAATGACATTGTGTGACGTCTTACGTCAAAATCCAATAGTATTATTCTGAGGCGATACGAAGTTCGCGGGGTCAGCTAGTAACATGCCATGCTGGATCACACAGAGCCATTTAGTACCAACTTAAGCTACTACTAAGTAGCTTGTATGGGGTACTAGACAACTGATAAACTTACTTCATAGTTTTTATTGTAAATATGTATATACTTATTAAACATAGAAGAACACCCAGATCAGTACAAACAGACATGTTCATGCACACAACTATTTGTATTATGCGGGGATCGGACCTGCGACCCATGGTTCAGACGCAGCGTTTACTACCACTGATCCAAATGGTCGTTAGTACACTATACTTGGAGAATGACCGTATCGTTATCAACACTTTATACAGCCCTATTAATCCGACAATCCCAACTATCTCATAACGAGATCATCTTACAATACATTACGAAACTGTTACCGAAACCGCTACACGAACCAGTGAGAGCTGGGAACTAAGCAAACTGTCTGTGAAAGTGATATCTTTGAATGCGTTAACTAAGCTAAGGTCATAGAACAAATAGGTAAGAATACACTATTTTGGCTTGAAGGTAAACTGGTTTCTGCCTCGGGTGACAAACAGAGCAGATGCTCTGTGCTGTAATTTACTGCAACTTTTTTAAAATGTTAAGATGACTATTGCTAATAAATAGCAAATTAAAACAATAGTAATACTAAGTAACTTATTAATTTTATGTTTTTAAGGCTTTGTGCCCTTGTAGATAAAAAGAGCTCTTATTAAACCACTTTGTTGTCGGCCTGTCTGTATCAGACTCGCGAGTTACGGGTTTTTAAATATATATTTAAAATATTTGGTATTTTTTTTATATTATAACGCTATTGATTAATCAATTCAGTCTACGCAAACTAAAAAAATCTCAATAAAACGTTATATGGTTTATAAATATTACAGAAAATCAGTTTTATCTCTGGAAATAGGCCCCAAAGGGCACTTTAACATGTCTTATATTTAATAATTCATCTTACCACTGCCTTACGACAAGTGTGTGCAAAACAAAGACAAATTTTAATGCGGCTCACAACTATTTTCAGAAGTAAAAACCAAACGTAAAAATTAAAACTGAATTCATAATAGTCTTTGCCCAAAATAGAGCGTATACGCACTGACCATGAACATAAAAAAGTTCAATCTGAATTAATTGAGAAGAAGAAAGTGTTGCCAACACAAATAATGTCTACTGTCAGTGAACGCCCAGATCGTAAACGTTAATTACTCAATTATTGTTTTTAATACGTGTATTTTTAATTATAATTGAAACGACTATACAGGATGAAATTTTAACCACTTTCCAAATTTTAATATATTAATCTACGAGACAAAAAACAAATGACGTATTTTTTCTTTTGGTACAGCCCAGTACAAAAATGTCAAGATAAAGCACTTAGAAAATGTCCGCCAAAAATGTAAAATTTTTGATACGGCCGCCTAGCAACACTTTTTTTACGCATTGCGTATCTCATTCATTAAATACGATACTATTCATAAGTTTTTGATTCTCCCTTTATACCTTAACAGGTCTAGGAACGTAAAAATTGAAATCTATATCGTGAAAAATATTTTCGGGTGACAACTTGATTTACATTTTTTACTTCTTTTATGGGCTCTAAATACGATACTGAACGCCTATAAAAATTTTGGAAAGTGGTTAACATTTCACCCTGTATAGCCTTTGACGACGTTCTACAATGTTTGATGACCTTGGTTGAGTGGCGTACACATAGGTTTCATTCAAGGTGTCGCCTGCGGGTCTACCTTTTATCGCAGAATTTTTAATGTCATTATATTGTTATGCATATCAGCGGAAGGCATCATCTTCATTACGCAGAAACTCATTTGGCATTTACTCATTAATCAGGCAATCAAAACGCATAATTTTATAAGCTAGAATCATCTTTAGGCATACATTTGATATCCATAATACTCGTAATTAAAAAGCAGAACCATCATATCGCAGAAAGTTTACAGGCAGAATCGTCTTTTGGCATACATGTATGCAGCATGCAAGCAAGCATTCAGCATGCATGGATTCTGTCACGGCTCCGGCGCTGCGGAGCTCCGGCGGTCCCACGCGAGCTTATCGTCGCAGATGGTTTTAGCTGACCACCGCAGCTTCGGCTTGCTGCAGCCTCAGCCATGGCGGCAAGCTTTAAAACCACCTGCTCCTCAGCTCGCGGGCCGCCTCGCCCCTCCGCGCCAACGCGGGTTTAAATTACACTCTAGGGGTAGGGCAGACAAGACTGCGTGGAGTCGGTTTTGCAACGATTCGTTTCTATCACAGACTTTTGTTACACAACATGTTGACTTTTTAAGACAATTTCTTAATACAATTTAAGGTTAATACTTTTTTATAGAAAAAGCAATGCCTAATAAATTATTTCAAATGAAATTCTGCCATATGCATAGTATGCCAAATAAAATTATACCAAGTAATCGTCGCCTTAAATAAACGTCATGTTTAACGAAATTATGCCTTGTAAATATTCGATGAAAGAAGATTATGCCAAGTATGTTATGCCAAATGAGTTTCGGAGCAACAAGATTCTGCCAAATAAAGGGAACCCGTCGCCTACACCTATGACGCGAGTTCGAATCCCGGACACCCGTCCGGATAGTGTGAAAAAAAGAGTGTTTTCTATGTATTATTCTCTGTATTATTTTAATTCTAGAGGCGGCCAGACAGATTTATTTTACAATGTATATTTTTCTTCCAAACTCATTTTTTAGCTGCCTCAGATGTTAATTCAACCCTTTCAAGTTGCCTATTAAGTAATTCAAGTTACCATAGCAATGATGGGTACAGGCATAATCACCACGCTTGCCAAATGCGGATTGGTGATCACAAACCCGAGCAATGTTCGAAAATTCTAAATTCTTGTTGCTCGATCCGAGGATCGCAATTACTCGTAGAACCCCAAGATTTTTTTTTCTCTATATTTGTTTAAGGAATTTAACCAAAGTAATTTCAGTCCCATCGTTACCTAAAACCCGAGATCTTGGTCCGGTCTGTAATCCGGCATTTGAACTTCTAGACCAGTGTTTTCCAAACATTGTATTGGCCCTGGTAAATTTCACATTCTCCCTTTGTGACCCACTTAATACTTTTAAACCTAAGCTGTTTCCATCAGGAAAAATAACACACATTTATTAATAGTGAAAATGATTTATTAATACTATATATTTTGCTATCTCCTATTTAGTCACAATATTTTAGTGCGAAGTATGGAGCTGCTGCTTATTTTTTACCAAAGGATCCATGTTCGCGGAAAAGACGAAAGTTTAAGAAGAATATTTTCGATGCGCCGAACGATAGTAGGTATTATTTTTATAACAAGGCGGGAATGCTGCAACCCGGTATTTTATTTTGATGGCCCGGTACCAGGTCGCGACTCGGCAAATGGGAACCGCTGCTCAAAGACGAAATGGATCGTTGAAAAAAATTAATCGCTATCGTTAGAGATAGCTAAAAGCGACCGCCGCCTGAAGTCCCACTTTTTGTAGGACCGAGAGGCGGGCCGATTTTTCTGTTAAAATCAGTTTTATTTCTGCAAATAGGCCCCATGAGGCGCTTTTACACGTCCCAATATTTAAACCTACCACTGCTTCGGGACAAGTCCGGGCTATTGCACAGAAGAAACAGCGCAAGAAACTCGGTCACTAATGTCAGCCTCTTTTTAAATAATTGTTTACAAAAGTTTTAAGCAAGTACGAGCTGAGACAATTTAATGCCATACATTTCTATCATTTAAATAATCATTTACAGTGTAATAGCCCTTTTTTCATTAAAATTACTTTGACATCCGATTAAAGTTTATTTACAGGGAGTTCAGCGATACCCTGCGGTAATTTGTTGAAAATACGAATACAATTGCCCAGAAACGATTTTTCTACTTTTCGCAGTCTGAAGCCCGGAACGGCGAGTTTATCTTTCTGTCAGGTAGGTATTGAAATTGTGTACGTTACTTTTCTTAAGAAATAAATGTATGTTCTTACGAACGTAAATAATATTCTCGAGAATGTATTGAGAAGGCACTGTAAGTATATTAATCTCTTTGAAGAGCTCTTTCAGCGAGTCACGGGGTCGAAGGCCGTAAATAGCCCGTACAGCACGTTTTTGTAATATAAAAATTGACTCAATATCTGCCGCTGAGCCCCACAACAGAATTCCGTATGACATTATGCTATGAAAGTAGCTAAAATATACTAATCTTACCGTTCCAACATCAGTCAATTGCCTTATCTTTCTCACAGCATAAGCAGCATAAGCAGGCAGCAGCCTATATGTACATTTTTGACCGATTTTTTGTAGTACGTGTGTGTAACACTCTTGCAATCAGTATGTTCCATATTTCACCTACAAAAAATCGGTCACCGACTATCGGACGTGGGCGCGCAGCCTAATTGTACATTTTCTCTTGTTTGTAATATTTTGTTTTCTTGTGTTTAGTGCAATAAAGTGTTTATCTATCTATCTATCTGCATTAATCAAATCAAATCAAATTTATTTATGATTAAGTATGATGTAAATATTTACGAATACTTTTTTTTATGTTGCCTATTTCTAAACTGACTGCATTTTTTCATTGTGTAACGGGTGTGAATAGTAATCAAACATACAAACTATTCAGTTATGCATAGCGTGTGTTAGAGCAGTTAGCAGTTAATATGTTAACAAACCAGAGTAAGGCTTTGTATCAGGTATTTCACACAAGCTTTCTAGATGTTATCAAGGCTTTCTTGCTTTTATTGCTGTTTCAACAGGATTTGGTAATGCATTTTATTATTCCTTTGTATTATGATAATAAACGTGTGTAACGAATTAGTTAATTATCTTGACTAAGAAGTCTATTTCATTACGTACTTATGTACTTTTTTAGAAATTACAGAACAAATTCCAAATTCCTTTCTTATTCGTTCTGATTTTGAGACTAATTTAAACATTAATATTAGGGGTTAAAGTATGAAATTGCCGTTTTGTATGGACGAAATCGAGAAAAGTCATTTTTCCATACTAACAATTTTTTAGTTTTTTTAAAAACGCCTGAACCGTTTTCGATGCAATTAAAGGTGAAAGTTAGATGGTTATAAAGCTACGCATTATAGTATTTAAATTTCTGAAAATCAAAGTATATAATACAAATATACTTAATTGAAGCAAGAAGGTCAGCTGACACATTGTAAGGGGTCTTTTCAACGACTTCCTTTGAAGTAATGGGCACTATTATTGCATTTTTTTTTGTCAAAAGGTACTTTATTTAGTTTTTGATACAATACAAAAAGAATCACACAATAATATGACTATACTTAAAAGCTATAAACAAAATAAAAAGTGGGAAAATAATCGGCAATTTCATACTTTAACCCCTATTATTACTTCTTATGTAGCAGATTTTGTTTTGTGGCGTGGAACTTGTCCAAAACAATAAATTGCTTTAAATTTTACTAATTTTAATATGCTTTAGTTTGATTGGATGTTTGTTACACTATCACGACAGAACGGCTAAACGTATCTTAGATAGATAGATAGATAGATAGGTACTCTTTATTGCACACCATACAAAATAATGATTAACTTAATACATTAAGGACTGTACAATTCAGGCTGTCTTATCGCTGTTAGCGATCTCTTCCAGACAGCCTTCAGGTAGAGAATACTTGAAAATAGATAGAGAGGGGAAGGTGGCAAAGAATTTCAGAAATGTGAACATTACAATACAAAAGATTAACTGTGTGGACAAACATTACTAACTAAAATAAAAGTATAAATATATAATAATGATAAAAAAAACCATAAACTACATATTAATATACTTACATAAATAAATATACATACATATACATCTTGTTGAAATAGTGCAAGTAGACATATTACAAACTAGAATAGAATAGAATAGAATAGAATATTTTTATTGCCGAATCATAACTTAATCTATTACAATTTACCTGTGATTCCTACACTAGGCTAGGCCTGATTCGTAAGAATCACATTGAATTTACTCACAAAACTGAAATAGCAGATAGGTTTTGTATGATATTTAAGCAACTTAATAGCAATTATATAATATCAGTATTTAAATTTGATTAATTATGTCTCAGGCGTGAATCGAACCCGCATCTCAATGCATACCGGGCGCGGACCATACCATGATAGGTTATTTATCCCGATAGTAATATGGTTTCCGTGGGACAGTTTTACACGTGCGCGAAGTCACGGGCAACAGCTAGTATCAAATATTTAAATGGTTACTTGCTGCAAAGATCACTAAGCTGCTAGATATATTTTTTGTAAAACACTATTAACATCTTAATCAGATACCTTATCAAGATGAAAACACGAGAAAAAATGCTCACATCATAACTCAAAACAGCACTCACGTAACAAAATGTAAATTATTAGTGTAACATTGTGTTTTATATCAAGTTACATGATAGGTATAACGAGAATGTTTCAATTGTATTGTAAGTATATTTTCTGTACTGTAAGTATATTTTGTTCCCGGCTTTGCAAAGTTTTTCCAATAATGTAAGTAATTCAAGCAAATGGTGTGCATTATAAATATGAATATGAGAGCTTTTGCTAAAAAAAATTAAAGAGAAATAAGAATGACAATACAACAAAACTGAAACTTCAGGTACCTCAAACATAAAACACTTAGGTATTTCACTTCTTAAACAATTAGGCGACATAGCAATTATATACAAAATTAATTTATATAAATTTTACAGAAATAAATAAATCCTTACAAAATTGTCGTCGCAGAATTAGTATGTTTAGGAGAAATGCGAAAGGCCTGCGCCTGCGCACGGCGAGGGCGTTCACCGCATACCGGCCGACCTGTCTGCGGCCTCTGCCCGCGTTTCTGTTTTATAGAAACTTGAAGTAAATGTTGTAAATATACAGCGTATCCCAAAAAATTGGGTAATGAAGAAGAAGCCTAGTAGAGGTCAAACAGTTTAAAAAAGCCACGTAAAAATCCACGGTCATAAATAATAAAACAAAAATCGAAGTCGCTATTCAGCTAAGTGCATTTTCGATAAAGAGTGTGGAAGTATGCATAGTACTGAGTCGGAAAACTAGTTTGACAACATATTATTATAAAGAACCCTGTGCGTAAAAATATCTAAAAGGTTAATTTTTTTAGAAATATATCTAATATAAATATACTTACGTTGAGAGCTTAAAAAAAAAAGAAATTTTGAAGCTATAAAGTTTAGGCCAGTTTAAAACTCTTCTTACCGTGTTTGTCAGCATAATTCTATATTTAGGATATCCCTTAGCAAATCCAAAGGTATACGTAACAGAATGATCTATTAACTAATACTTACCTCAATCATGCTACTAGGAACATCGGGTTGAAATGGATACACATACATCTATTATGAAGTAGGAATACGCTTAAAAAGGTTTGGATTTTTCACCCAAAGATAGTTCTGAAATAATAATATAATATAATATATTTATTTATTTCTTCTCTCACAGAGACTTACTATATAACATATATCTAGGTAACATGAAAAATGTCAACGTCTATCTAAGTGAGAGACTGGCGACTGTACTAGGAGACCCGTATGACAGATTGCCAGTCTCTCCACATCCGGACCGAGGGTATGCATGCAATGAACGGGAATACAGAACAATATGTTATAATTTTAAATAAAAGTGCTTAGTATCTTACTTGTGTGTGTGTGTGTGTGTGTGTGTGTGTGTGTGTGTGTGTGTGTGTGATGAGTGTGTTAGTGCGCGCGTGCTTGAGTGCGTGTATTTATTTATTTAAGACTGATGATGACTGTGTTAGGAATTAGGATTTACTTTAAGGGCCTGCTAACAATTTCTCTGTTGCGTCATAATCTAAATGTTTCAGCAAGTTAGTTGTAGTTTTTTTACATCGATATTTAGTCAGCGGATATATGTTCGTTTTTTTATTAATTTTGTTGTACAAAAAGCTACCCATATAACCAAAGAATCTTCTTGCAAAAGCTGTAGTCCATTGAGTGCTTGAGCGGCAGACTATATGTTTGCGTCGTTTGTCGACATTTAGGTTTGGATCATAACTTGTTATAGAATGTTGTTTTAGCACGGTATTTAATACGAATAATTGACGAACACTCAAAACATCGGCTTCAGAGTAAAGATCCCTGGTGGGATATATGAATGGCTTGGAGTAGCCCACTTTCAAAACTGCACGCTGAGCTCTTTCCAACTTTATGAGACTACTTTTACAAGATCCTCCCCAAACCGTAATACAATAAGAGAGGATTGACTGACAGAGGGATTGGTATACTAATTTAATAATTGATTTGTCAGCAATGTGGCGGAGATTTTTAAAAATATATATAAGTTTCCGGGTCCTGGAAGAGAGTAGATCTAGGTAGTATTTGAAGCTAAGGGCACTATCGACTACTACGCCCAGATACTTAACGTTGTCGGTAATTGATATCTTGGGACAGTGACAAGGTAGGATTAGAGAACATAAGTGCGCTGTTATGGTACAAACATTACTCAGACAAGGAGATCTTATGGAAAATGGTATGAATTTTGTTTTTTCTACATTAAGTGTTAGAGCATTGTTTCCGAGCCAAAAATTTACAATATCAAATCCCTTTTGTGCGAGTTTATATGTCTCCTCCCAACTATCACCATGAAATACCAGTGCAGTATCGTCTGCAAACGTTACAATTTTGCCATTCTGCAACTGAAGCCCACAGAGTTCGTTGATAAATGCCAGGAATAGTGTTGGGCCTAAGACACTTCCCTGTGGGACACCGTAAATTATCGGCAAGTCGTCACTTATTGTGTCACCTACCCGTACTCTTTGAAGTCTGTCACTGAGATAATTTTTGAACAAAGCCAGCTGAATATCTCGAATTCCGAGAGTCTCCAATTTTTCGAGCAAAAGCGGGGCAGAGACTGTGTCAAACGCTTTAGCAATATCCAAAAATATCGCTATTACTTTATTTTTCTCGTTTAGTTTAGTAACAATATGGTCAGTTAGTTCATGTACTGCATCGGTCGTCGATTTTCCAGATCTGAAGCCAAATTGTGAGCTGGAAAGTAAATTATTGTTTTCAAGATAGTTAATAAGGCGCTTGTTTATTAGTTTTTCAATAATTTTTGATATTGTAGATAGTTTAGAGATGGGTCGGTAATTATTAACGCATCCCTTGTCACCACTCTTGAAGAATGGAGTTACTTCAGCTAGCTTAAGTGAGTCAGGGAAAACACCAGTCGAGAAAACAAGATTAAATATGTAAGTAAGTGGTGGCACTAGGATTTGGTAGTATCTCTTGAGAAAGGCACCCGATATATTATCTCTCCCAGCAACAGTGTCTTTTTTTATGGATAGAATACATGATTGGACTTCGGAATCATCTGTAGGCAGTAAGACAAAAGACTGTTGAATACGATTATTTGGTGCCTTGCTATTAGAGCAATTACCATAAGCCTTTTCAGCAAGATCCTTTCCGATGGAAGCAAAATATTTATTAATGTTGTTAACTGATTCTAATGGATTTAATGGGGATACAAGGTCAAGTGCAGAGCTATTGATATTATTAGAATAGGTTAATTTTTTTAGAGTCTCCCAGAGTGCTTTGTTGTTGATTTTTGAAGCTTTTTGGAGGAGGTTGCTCTCGTAATCCTTTTTTATTTTTTTTAGCAATGAGTTACAGTAATTCCTGTATCTTTTGTAAATTACTAATATTGTTATATCGTCAGGATATTTCTTAAGTTTTTGATGGAGTTTATCACGATGCTTTACACATCTTAATAGACCTGGAGTCATCCAAGGTTTTATGGTCCTCCTACGATTTGGAATATTGATCGTTTTTGTGTTAGCTTTAATTACAGTGTCTATCTTCGATAAAAGGAAAGAAGTGGCTTTATTAGCATCTGTAAAGTTGTATACTTGATTTAGACTCAGGGTCATCATAGCCTCGTCAAGTCCCAGGTAGTCAGTTTTCATGAGAGACGAATATTTAGCAGTCTTTACATTGTAATTAAGTTTGAGGACTAGAGTGTCATGATCTGTGACTGAGGTTTCGGCAACGTAACAAAAGGCAGGGTAAGTACATTTAAGCAAGACGTGGTCAAGACAGGTTTTGTGGTGTGTGGGGAATAGATGCGCTGGTAATAAACTGTGAGTGGCTAACATATTTAGGTACATAGCGGAATTAACATCTTTGTTATTTTCCAAGATATCAATATTAATGTCACCTATAAGAACTACATTAGTATTATTAACCTCGGTGAGAAGTTTATCAAGAGATAATATAAAACGCGGAATATCTTTATAGCCGGGTGGCCTGTAAACTGCAATTATTGTTAAGCTACCATCGGTAGTTATCGATAAGCAGTTGGCATCACATAGGTTGGGTTCAGACACAGATAATCGCAGGCTTTTTTTAGAGAATACCATAACTCCTTCGTTTTGTGACAAGTTATTTTCAGTTTGTATGAGGTTGTAACTGTCGAGAGAAGGAAAGTTATGTTTGTTACGTAGCCAACATTCCGTAAGAATTATCAAATCCCAATCAGTCCCGGTTCTATTTAACAATGTTTGAAAATCTGAAAAATTACGATTTATGCTACGAATGTTTTGGTGAATTATTTTTAAGCAGTTGTTTGGAGTGTTCATTAGCTGATTACAGTCCTCTATTTTACAGATTGATGACTGTGCAACCGAAAATTGATCTAATTCATTTATTATTTCAGTTGTTTTATCGAATTTTATGCAATGGTACAGCAACTATGAAAACGCAGTAAATGAATGGGTAGGTAGATAGAAACGCAAGATGATTCACCAGATTCAGAGGTAACAATTTCAGAATAAATAAATACATCATATGACAGTAATTTAGAATAATTGTTAACAGTGGTGGTTTGTGAGACTGTGTTGAGTAAGTTGTGAATTGGGTGAACGCGCAAGGGATAGGTGTTTTAAACAGCATAACTAACCTAATAAATAAAAATGTGAGTACATCATTATAAACAGACATTAACAGAGGTGTCACAAAATGCGGTTGGAATTTGGTATAAACAAAGGTAGTAACAAATTTAGAAATCAAGTTTCCTTCCATCTCTTTTACAAACAAACAATAGATAATCAAAAGGCAGTTTAGCTTGGATATAAGATTAAAGAGCATTATGAGTCATATTTTCTTCACAAGATCAAACAGGCATTTTTCAGATCTTATTAAAACCGGTTTAGTACCTGGATCAATACGCAGGAGAATTCTCCCATTAGAATGCCAACAAGAATAATTGTGTTTCTTGGCCAATTGGCGGGTTTCAAACATTAATTTTCGTTGCGATGGTCCAAGGTGTTCGTCGATGTAAATGGGATTTTTCACTCCTGGCAGACCTATAGTTTGGGTGTTCAACTTTGCAGTGACCGGTTTTTCTTTGTTAAATCTTCGTACCCTGGATAATAACTCATTTCTAGCATGAACACAGCTAAATTCAGCAACTATAGGCCTTAAAATACCAGGCTTTCCTGGTAGACGATAAATGTCGCGTATGTCATCATGATTTATGGTTATGTCCATAGCTTTACATAGATTTGAAATAATCAAGAATAGGCTGTCGAATTTTTCATTCTCAGTTGTTGGTATATTCCTTATCTCAACAGTTGCATCTCTTGTTTGGAACTGGATATCCTGGATCTGTGATTCCACAGTATTTAAGGCATTGGCACTGGTTTTTATGTCCCTTTCAATTTCTTTTACTTTAGTAGCTGTATCTTCCTGGATTTTGTTAATAAAAACCATTCCTTTTTCCATTTCAGCGTTTGTTTTTTTAATTTCCTGGCATTCCTTTTTTAGGTAGGAAACTTCGGAGATTATTTTCGACAATGTGTCATCAAGAGTGTCTTTCCATTCATTTAGGCGCCGATCCTGATCTTCTTTCCAACTAGATAACATATTCAACAAGTCCGTTCTCAAGTCACCAGTATCCGAAGAAAAATGAGAAGACTTATGAGTCGGAGAGGTTTCCATTCTTTGGCGTTTATTACGTGTGGTGATATTTTTTTCACTTGTACTAGTCGTTCCGGTCGAAAGATCCGATTCGGAACGTGAGCCGGACAACACTGTAGTGTTTTGAGGCGGTGAACGATGCATGTTGGGCAGTAAATTAATGGTAATAAGTTCCAATTTACTAGCCGTACAATAGAAGTCTCGCGTCGCACAAGAAGTCCGTAGTCACCCTAGCATATGTAGCAACGTCGTAGCAAGTATCGTAGTCAAATAAATGTGTCGTAGCTTCACTTACGTCGGTTGTGGAAACCAATGCAGAATTTCGACGCGCAGTGATCCAAGCGTTTGGCTCAACGGTCGGCAACAGCGAACTCACCCGGCCGGCACAGGCTTCGAAACCACGCAAGACCACAAAAAAAAAAAATTAAATTTAATATTTCTAACAGAGCGCAATACAGTGAACACGTCCAAACGCTTTCGCGGTCCGGAGGGGAGAGGATTAAATATTAATTATATTAATAAAGAACAGAAGCATGCCGCCCCAACGGCCATCGGTTATTCTTACCATGACTGTGTCCCGCCCTCTGGCTTCTACTCTACTACTTCTTCTACTTCTACTTCAACTCTGCAATTCTTCAAGCGGACGGTTCCTTAATCGGTGACCTTAGTTCTCCTCCGGATTTCCTCATTTCTGATTCCATTACACAGAGAAATACCAAGCATTGCTCTCTGAACCACGCTTAGGTGATCACGTTTCAGTTTCATAAGTTAGATCACAGGCAACACGCAGGTGTTAGAATATAGTTATATAAATATAATATTTAGGGAAATTAAGAAAATATAAAAACTATTTCAAAAGTATAACATTAAATTATTTATTCACAAGACAGCAGGAAAGCAAATAAAACATTATAAAAGAAACAATTATTCAGTATCAAATTTAATTCATGGTACAGACGATGGGTTAATATAATTATTTAAACAATATCAAACAATAATTGTTTTGTACCAAATTTGGTGCATAGGACAGCCGATGGGTTAATAACATTATTTACACAAGTTAGTTATTCAATTATAAAATTCTTATAGAATATTATTATGCATATTTAATAGGTAGTAAGTAGGTACTTAACTCTCGTGAAGATTCTGAAGTTGATGCTTTATTGTTTGACGAGAAGAATTTGACAGCTTGATAAATAGACTCCTTGATTGAACTGTAGTAACTATTATCTTGAATAAGGTATCGAAGTAAACTGGTTTATCCAAGCAATTATTCCTGATTTCATACCCCAATATCCCCACTTTAAGACAAACTAAAAATGCTGACCAAACTAAAAAATATTGTCTACGTAGCAGTAGCATCGACCAATAGGAATAAACTTTACAATAACTTATTGAATAATATCTAAAAATGTTTAACATTGTATGGAAATCCTTTTGAAACACATAAAGAAGATTCCTAAGTGTTAACATTGTTTTTAAATAGCTTGAACTAGACTTAAATTGGAGGAATTATAATCGACCAATCACAGTAGTCGTAGTAATTTAGGCAATAGAATTTTACATTTACAATATAAACATAATTTATTTGTTACAGTCGTTTTTAAAACATGTTAGGAACATTTAAAAAATATATATACACATATTGAATGGTAACATAAATATTTCTGGGAAATAAGTATTTTGATTGACTAATTACGAATCGAGTCAACCTTGCCAGTGGGGATGGCGTTTGAATTTTAGTTCAGCGGTAGTAGTTTGACAAACAACATGTGTAGTGGTAAAAGTACTTTGTGTTCGAACGTTTGCAGTTCAACAGGCAATACAAAAGGACAAACTATGAAGGTTAGTTTTGTATTATTTTATATTCCCTGTCACGGCCATTCTGATAAGTACTTCGTTCTCGAAGTACATAAAAATCCAAAAATAAAATAGTATTACGTATTTAACTTAAGGCTACTACATTATGCATCACTTCCAGCCTACTTTTCACATTAAGAGGACAGGAGTAATATTCTTTTGCTTCGTTGACATTATAAGACCCTGACGCATGTACATCAATCGCGTCTGGGAAGAAAATTCAAAATACTTCAGCAGTTGAAACTCAACAACAACTCAATTTTACATTCGATCTGTTTTCCATAAGTAAAACATCTTCCAGATCATTCTCCAATGTAATAGACTTCTACAAACGGAGTCAGCAATTCCACATTTTTTTTACTTTCACAGTTCCAGTAATTATCATGACCATCAATTATTTACATTATGATTTTTCATACTTATAGGCACATATTATTATAAACAAAGAAAATTTAGCAGGAAACAAACATTCGTTCCTAAGTATTTATGTAAGTACAAAATATAATAGTAAAATGATTACAACCTAAAAAGAAATATTTATATGACTAAATAAATAAAAATTATAAGAAAAAAAATATTATTCATTTGTTTCATTGTTTTCATTTTCATTCAGTTCGCCTGGCGAAAATCTTATTTTTTTCTTTAGCAACAACTATGCTTCCTAAATTACCTACTCCTCTAAGAGCATATCTGTCATTACAAAGAATAGCCCTTATTTCGTAAAGACCTTTAAATCTAGGGCTCAATTTGTCATGGTGCCTGTGATCCTGATTAACATAAACAGTGTCACCAATATTAAATCTCTGATTATCTCTTGTAACGTGATCAAAACGTGTTTTAAACTTTTCGGCTTGTAAACGTAAACGCTGGTAAGCTAATTCGCGGTCTGCCCTTACATCTGTATTACATTTAGAAACACCTATATCATTTAAACGTGACTGAATACACGGAATATTTGCATTGCATCCGATAAGTAACTGGATAGGTGTAAATCCTGTAGATTTTTGGACAGTAGTATTTATAGACTGTTGTACTTTCCATAAACCGCTTGGCCAGTCTGACGACCCATTACATGTGGTATTTAACATGTCAATAACAATTGTCACATATCTTTCTACTTGACCATTACCACGCGGTGTACCTGTAGCCACCATGTGATGTTCTATATGCAGTTCCCTAAATAAAGCTCCAATGAAATTAGTGCCCCTGTCTGTTATTACTAACGAAGGGGTACCAAATGTGGTAATTGTATCTCATATAAGAGGTACCAGTTCTCCAGAGCTTACACTTTTAAGTGGTATTAACTGACAAAACTTTGTGAATCCATCCACCATAAGTAAAATATATTTATATCCTTCATTTGTTAGTGAAAATGGACCAGTACAATTTATTTATTTATTTATTGGAAAATATTCACCAGCAACATATCAGTATATATTACAATTTAGAGTGTAAATGAGTAATATGTGTAAAAGATATGCCTTTACAGGTAAATACAGCGTTTTAAAAACAATTTGTCGACTTCAAACAATGAAAGCAAACGGGAGTACGTTAGGAACAAAAAGAAAAACATGAATTAATATTTAAGAAACAGTAAATTTAAAATTTGAATTGAATGTGAATTTATATAAATACCTATTATATATATGCATTTTATTATTTACGAAAAAGAAACGAATATTGCCACACACGTCCTTTTAAACGCCTGTTTGTCTTTCTGAAAGATGTCGATTTCGCAATCTTTTAAGTTATTGTAAGTTCGCATACCCCTGTACAGTGGGGCGCACTTACCTAGGTTAGTTTTACAGTGAGGTAGATTAAATATATTTGCCAAAGGGTGCCTTGATAGATGGTAGGGGACAGTAATATTTAGATATCTGTTGAAGCAAATTAGAACAAGTTAAGTTTCCATGAATAAGTTTATGCAATGACAGCAAATCCAAGAGTTTACGCAGACTCTCTAGTGAACTCATTTAAAAATGCGAAAGACGAGCTGAGTAGTCAGCACCTCGGGGACAATCTTTACTTTTAAAGGCAAGATAACGAGTAAAGTTTCTCTGGATCATTTCTATTCTGTGAGAATGAACTGCGTAATAAGGATTCCAAATATTAGAGGCATATTCCAGGTTACTACGTATAAAAGCATTATAAATCATTATGAAAGTGCGAACATCATTAAAACTATTACACATAAGTTTAACTAAACCCAATACAATCTAAATGTATAGTGTGAAAGGGAATAGGGATTTTTTCATTGGATGCAAAAACCCTTGTTTCAGACCAGAATGACCTTTCTGTTCTAAACATACCAAACAGTTCTTTAGATATTTTTTAACAAATTGTACCATACGCGGAAACCAAATTTTTTCACGGAGTTTTTCTAACGTCTTTTCTGATCCAACATGACTGTTCTGATCGTGAAAGAGTCTCAAAAAGGCCTAGCCTAGATCCTTTTGGAACATAGAATTTAGGTTCATTTAGTTTATAATAATTAAGCAATAAATTGTTTTGCAAAACATATTGATTTTCGTCAAGATCCCTAATCACAAATTGATAACTTAAATTTTGGGTCTCTAAATCATTTTGTTGAGAAATATGTAACCACGAAGGAGGATCGTTAATTAAGTTAACTACGTGAGTAGATTGTTTAGAACAAACCTTACTTTCAGATTTTATTGTATGGGGCTATGGGACCGGGTTTCAGCTAAAGAAATCAACATGACCAATATATTTTCCTTTTTTATACACAATTTCAAATTCAAAATCCTGCATAAATGTCCACCATCGAGCAACACGAGGGGACAGGTCTTTTATTGTTCATAGTTGATTTGATAGAATTACAATCCATAAATATTTTACATTTGATACCCAACAGATACACCCGAAAGTGTTTTAAAGCATTGTATATCGCTAATGTCTCTAAATCATAAGAACAATAATTCGATTCAGCGGGAGATGTTCTTTTGCTGAAATAAGCAATAACGTTCTTTTCGTTATTTACCCTCTGAACTAATATTGGTCCGTAACCCAATGAACTAGCGTCGGTGTAAAGTTCCGTTATTAATTCTGGATCAAATACCGTTAACAATGGCCTACTTCACAGATGCTTGATAACGTAGTCCCTAGCCGTATTCTGCTCGTAGCCCCATTCCTATTTTAGTTTGTTCTTAGTTATTTTAGTAATACAGGCTGTACGACTTGCAAAGTCAGGAATATATTTACGAAAATAGCTTGTAAGACCCATAAATTGCCTAACGTGTTTGACATTTTTGGGAATAGGTGAATTCACCAGAGCTGCTACTTTATCCTTACTGGGCCTTATACCTCCTTGCGATATATGTCTACCTAAATATTCAATGTTATCAACGAAAAATAAATTGCATTTCAGATTTATAGGAAACCCTGCATGGCTCAGAGCAGAGAGTGTTGCTTTTAAATATTGTAAACCTTGTTCTATTGTTGAAAATGGAATTAAAATATCATCAATATAAATTAAAAGAAATTTTAAGTTTTTCTTCTCAGGATAAGCGTCAATAATATCTTTTCTTAAATTTTCCCACGATCTTTCTTCTATAGGTTCCCATGTCTCAAACCATAATAAAGCAGAGCCCTAAGGGCTTTACCGGCTTAAGCTGCGGTCTTGATACTGCTCCAGGCGAATGCTTTGGCAAGAGTCTCGATGCTGTCTCACCAGCTAGCGGCCCCGGAGTCATTCTTGTCAGGGTCAAACTGCGGGAGAGCGACATTATCCTCTTTATGGCCTGCGGCGGAGACAGCGTCTCGGATCGCGTTCAGAAGTTCGCCTATTATTCTGTAACAAATACATTCTTAGATAATGTATGTATGAGCTGTATCCCACTTCCGATGTTAGAATATAGTTATATAAATATAATATTTAGGGAAATTAAGAAAATATAAAAACTATTTCAAAAGTATAACATTAAATTATTTATTCACAAGACAGCAGGAAAGCAAATAAAACATTATAAAAGAAACAATTATTCAGTATCAAATTTAATTCATGGTACAGACGATGGGTTAATATAATTATTTAAACAATATCAAACAATAATTGTTTTGTACCAAATTTGGTGCATAGGACAGCCGATGGGTTAATAACATTATTTACACAAGTTAGTTATTCAATTATAAAATTCTTATAGAATATTATTATGCATATTTAATAGGTAGTAAGTAGGTACTTAACTCTCGTGAAGATTCTGAAGTTGATGCTTTATTGTTTGACGAGAAGAATTTGACAGCTTGATAAATAGACTCCTTGATTGAACTGTAGTAACTATTATCTTGAGTAAGGTATCGAAGTAAACTGGTTTATCCAAGCAATTATCCCTGATTTTATACCCCAATATCCCCACTTTAAGACAAACTAAAAATGCTGACCAAACTAAAAAATATTGTCTACGTAGCAGTAGCATCGACCAATAGGAATAAACTTTACAATAACTTATTGAATAATATCTAAAAATGTTTAACATTGTATGGAAATCCTTTTGAAACACATAAAGAAGATTCCTAAGTGTTAACATTGTTTTTAAATAGCTTGAACTAGACTTAAATTGGAGGAATTATAATCGACCAATCACAGTAGTCGTAGTAATTTAGGCAATAGAATTTTACATTTACAATATAAACATAATTTATTTGTTACAGTCGTTTTTAAAACATGTTAGGAACATTTAAAAAACACATATACACATATTGAATGGTAACATAAATATTTCTGGGAAATAAGTATTTTGATTGACTAATTACGAATCGAGTCAACCTTGCCAGTGGGGATGGCGTTTGAATTTTAGTTCAGCGGTAGTAGTTTGACAAACAACATGTGTAGTGGTAAAAGTACTTTGTGTTCGAACGTTTGCAGTTCAACAGGCAATACAAAAGGACAAACTATGAAGGTTAGTTTTGTATTTTTTTATATTCCCTGTCACAGGCATATGAACAGATGGATATGGCGCTGGGAAAAAATATTTATCACACATTACAACCTACTTAAAAATCGATGCTAATCGATTAACAATCGGATAATGTCGGATGCGACGTCCGCTACAATCTCTGAAACGGATATATCTCGTTAAAAAATATAAACGAACTAATGACACAACCTGTCTCTTATAATTATGTCGATGCTTCCTTTCCCAGGCTGTTGCATCTAATATTACTTCTCTTGGGGCTATCATTAAGAAGACTGCGGATAGAAGTAGTAATGGCGTCGACTGCAAAAACTGCATGGTGTAACCGCATCCGCGGCGCATGCCCATTGCTCTCAGAGATTAAAACGTCACGTTTCATATTTAAAAAAAAAATAATTCCTGTTATATGATAAAATAATTTAACCAACACAAAGTACTTTATTATACTTTACAAGTACATATTTTCGTCGGCTCTATATAATACGAGTATAATGAATTAAATGAGGAATCTTCAATAAAAAAGGCCGGAAGTAACCTAAGGCAGTCGATATTTAGGTACGTTTTTATTCAAGGATTGGTATTGCCTATTTACACCAGCAATTTAATTGCTTAAAAAACAGTTTCAAAACAATAAAGTTTTTTTAACTAGCGGGGCACATTGTATTCAAAAAATTCAACGATACAGGCTTTTTTTCGTAAAAATAAAACAAAATATTCTTCATACAAAAGAATCGATGAAAGGCGAGAAATTCTATACCATTTTGGAGTCGGTGCCAAACAAATGATCATCGACGATCATCATGGGCCTCACAAATTATTCGTAAATTATCTTTTAAATACATTATTAATTCTATTCTAATCGTATACCATTGAACCTTGGACACACGTCCGCTTAGAAGCTGACTAATGACCCCATATCAGCCCCATCGAACTGGTTGTAGCTATCCCTCTCCCGCCACACCTCTTCGCCGAGAAAAACTTTATTTAGCAAACTCTATGTTGCAGCAACAGTGCGAAATTCGCAATCATGGAGTATCTACCATTTTTAATTTACATAGTCTTCTAAAAATTAAAGTATGCGATTGCCAACCCGAATGCAAGGTGTGGCCACTGGCGATTATAGGAAAATCCTGCTTTTGGAGAGGCAGCAGAGGAATAATATTAATGTGAACAACATCACATACATTGCTCTAATCTCAAAGTAATTAACAATTTAAAGCATCGTTTTGTGAAGACCAGACACAACGTGGTATTACAAAACCCAAACTCGAGAAAGTATGTAAAATACTTCTTATTCTACATCTAAAGCTTCATTCATCAAGCCCACTAATCATGTCTATAAAAATTTACAATAAGCTACCGGAATTTATAAAAGAAGAATCAAATAAAATTAAATATGGAAAATCAATAAAATCTATTCTTTTAAAAAATTGCTACTATACAATAAATGAATACCTAAATGACGAAAATCTAATAAAATAAAAAAATATATAATCAAATTAATTAATACAATGACAACAAATATTACAATTTATTTTATTTCTCAAATTCAAATTTATATTTATTGTTTAATAATATAAAATCTAATAAAAATATGTAATTAGCTGTTATTTTATATAAATTAATAACTATCACAAAATTAGTCGATATCTATAAATTGAATATAAAGTCAATTTTAGAAAGTAAGTAAAGTATGTATGTAGTAATAATAGGTGTTCATTTGTTCTTTTGTATTGAAATATTATGTAATTATGGCGTCATCCTCTCTGTCCGTCTACTACAAATTGTATTGTTGTTGTGCCCGAACAGGGTCTATAATGAACTGTCTACATCATACTTTTTAACATCCTTGTAACATTATAGAACGCAATAAAATATTTGAATTGAATTGAACCCGACCGGGAATCGAACCCGAGACCTCGGAGCAAACGTCATCTTGTGATTCGGTCCGTCCACGGAAGTCGTCAAAGATATGGCCTGATGAAGATTGTATTATGATATTATATGTATTAAATGGTCCATGTTTTAGACTATGGTATAAAAGAAACAAAATGGACTATATTTTTTTTATGTGGCTATTGAGTAATATTGCGAATCCTACATTTTGATTGCGACATCGACTTATAGCAGTACTCGGCCTATCGACTAATGGGTGTGATGGGTGGTCGATAAATAAATTATGAATATCTATCAAGACTTGATAAACCAGGATATGAAGTTTTTCTCGTTATTATGCTTATGCACGCAAAACATGGAATTGACAGTTTATTAATGAGTTATGAGTTGCATTTCCGATCAGAGACGTTTTATGCAAACATAATGTCTTAAATGAAGTCAAAACCTAAATTACTCGCCGTTATCTGCCTGGTTATACTGATTAAAGCTTTCCTATAAGACTTCAGTGATAGGTCCGTAAGAATAAAAAGAGATTTTTCAGTTAACGCCAGTAAATGAAATCTTGTTTATTTTAATATCTTAAATAATCGTCATATTGTATGTACGAATGTAACCACCTTTTATAGTTCATGTCTAACCATGTTATGACGTCAGATTTTGTACTTAATCATTTGTCAAAATAATATATTTTGTTACGGACATCGCTTTGATGTTGCAGATAAAACTCCAATTATATTGAGCGGAATCGGAATGATAGATCTAAGAATTAAAATCAAACACTGAGATCAATGAAGCGAAATACAAAGCGAAGAGTAAAAGCACAATTTATATGAATTGTTTGTTGTAATTTGTGTATGAAACTTTTCTATAAAAATACTACTATAATATTTAAACTAGTATGGTTAGCTAGGTTCTAAAATGATGGATTTGTGTTTTTATTTTGTTCCTGACTAAATAAGGATTTATCGAACTTTGAGTTATCCCATACAGATAATAAGAAGCACAGTAGGATATTTTAAGAAATAAATAAATCGACGATAAATTAAAGTAGTATTAGGTGAGAAATTTCATCATCCGCCTATCGCAGTCCACTACTAGACATAGGCCTCTCCAATTGCACGCCACTTAGGTCGATCCTCGGCTTCTCGCATCCAGCTCCTGCCAGCTACCTTGCGCAAATCATCACTCGACCTGGCCTGAGGGCATCCTACATTACGTTTGCCAAGACGCGGTCTCCACTCAAGAACTCGTTGAACTCAGCAGTTGTCGGTTCTGCGGCTAATATGGCCAGCCCACTGCCACTTTAGCTTGCTAATCCGGTGGGCCATGTCGGTAACTTTAGTTCTCTGCCGGATCACCTCATTTCTGATTTTATCCCTTAGAGGAACTCCGAGCATAGCTCTTTCCATAGCCCGCTGAGTGACTTTGAACTTTTGGACTAGCCGTACCGTCAGTGTCCACGTTTCGGTTAGGTTACGCACTTAGAATAATTTACGCACTGATTGAAGACTAAAATCTTGAGGCATTGTGGGATCGACGATGAGAAGACGTAGTTTCCCAAATGCTGCCCAACCCAACTAAATTCTTCTGTTCACCTCATCCTCAAAGTTATTTCTACCTAACTGCAATGTCTGCCCAGGGTACACGTATTTTTGAACAACTTCGAGGACGGTGCCGTGCACCGCAATCGGTTGCGGTAGTACATGTTCATTGAATATAACTTTCGTTTTATCCAGGTTCATCCGCAAGCCGATGCGTACAGGAGAGTCAGCCAGGTCATTCACCATCTATCGTAGGTCCTGCAGCGTTTCTGCCATAATGACGCAAGTGAGAGATGTATTCGCCATTGATGTTGATGCCTCGTCCTTTCCAATGCAGCGTCTTGAACATATCCTCCATTTGCATTGGCCTTCGACCCCGTGACTCGCTGAAAGAGCTCTTCAAAGAGATTAATATACTTACAGTGTCTTCTCAATACATTCTCGAGAATATTGTTTACGTTCGTAAGAACATACATTTATTTCTTAAGAAAAGTGACGTACACAATTTCAATACCAGAAATAAAGATAAACTTGCCGTTCCAGGCTTCAGACTGCGAAAAGTAGGAAAATCGTTTATGGGAAATTGTATCCGTATTTTAAACAAATTACCAAAGGATATTGCTGAACTCCCTGTACATAAACTTAAATCGTATGTCAAAGTTATTTTAATGAAAAAGGGCTATTACACTGTTAATGATTATTTAAATGATAGAAATGTATGGCATTAAGTTGTCCCAGCTCGTACTTGCTTAAACTTTGTAAAAATTACCTTACCTTGTAAAAATGTATTTAAAAAGAGGCTGACAATAGTGACCGAGTTTCTTGCGCTGCTTCTTCTCGGCACTAGCCCAGACTTGTCCCGAAGCAGTGGTAGGTTTAAATTGGGACGTGTAAAAGCGCCTCCTGGGGCCTATTTGCAGAAATAAAACTGATTTTAACTGATTTTTAACTGCATTTGTGAACAATTTCGGGAAAATGACGTCCCCTTGTGTCACTGCTCGATGCAACTGTATAGGTTTTGTTTCCTGATTCTGTATTTGGACGGACATAGTGGCGGCTTCGTAGAAACATCTCATCGCTTGGACGTACCGCCAATCTACTTGGTCACGATGCAGGGACTCAAAAACGGACCAGATCTCGATCGAGTTCAGTGAGAAATTTAAAAGGAATGAATAGTTTTTTTTGTTTTCGGCAGTTTTTTTTATTTTGTTAAGTAAGATGAGTGATTTATGACAGAAACATATGAAAAATCCACATAACTGTGCGTTAGTAAGCTTAATTATTGTTTTGGTAATCAAATTACATTCCGTCATTACAGTCTTTTGTCACTATTATTTTAAGTATTTTCATGTCAGGAAGTGATGTTGTACGTCGGCATTCTGTACTTTGGCACGATCCTTGGCGCACGCCATTGACGCCTGTCACTGGCATTATCTCGTTACATTGATAGCCTATTAGCCCGGCATAATTGCTGATGCGAGATAACAGCGCCATTGTGGACGGAAGAAACGAAAGTGAACGGCCATCTTGTTTTACGGTGAGATGAACCTACTGAGGCATGTGCTAAAATGATAGACGTGTTTAATTATTTAAGCTTCTAAAAACAACAATATGTGAAAAAAACCAAAGCCTCATTCGAAAACTGGTTTTTAAACCATTATTTAGCTATTAAGACACTGCGAGTATTTGGGAACGAATCGATAAGACGCTGACATGAGCCAAATTCAGCTCAATAAAGATTGTTTTGCTTTTAGCCTATGGCTCGTATTGTTGCCAAATTCTATGTAGTTGTAATTGATCATATTCTTGACTAGGTGGTTGTTTCCAAAACACGATTCTAAAAACTTTTCTCGATAGAAAATAATCTCAAAGTAGCCTCTGAAAATACATAAATTACCATTTTTCTCAGCAGTCCGTATAACAATGATAATAAAATTTTGCTTTATTGTATATTACATGTTGCTTAAGCAAATGACTGATTTAGATTTTTAATAAAATGGAAATTTTAAATTACACAACGAATTTTGTTGTTTGGCACTTAGGCCCTTCTATTCCATGCGCTTTTTCTCTGTCACTCCTACGGGAATCGACAGTGATAGCTGCCGCGCGTTGCAAAGAAATTCAAAGGAGAATAAATTTGTGGGCGTATTTATTGCTCAAGGTCATCGGCTGCAGTCAGCGTCTTTTAATTCCTTGGTTCTGTTACGATAATATGTATGTTGACTGAGATATGTTTTATATACGACGAACACGGACAGCGTTCTTAAAGTGACCATAAATGTGAATTAAAGAATTAGGGCAAAAAGGTGGTACTGCTTGATCTTCTTAATTTAGCACATAACATTATTTTTTACAGTATTCAGTTTGTATTTAATAGATTTGAGGGTAGCCTACATTCTACATTTAGGCTTAGAATCTGAACCTTACTGTGTAGGTTTTCCATCTTAGATATATTGGCAACACTGTTTCTTCATCACCAACAGCCTAAAACAGCCCACTGCTGGACACTGGCCTCTACAAAATGACAATGTTACCATAATGTGCAGTTGCAGCAATACTTACTGTATTGCTAGTGGCCAATAGTGTAGAGAAGACGATCCTGTCCGTTTTCTTTAAGAAAATATTTTTTTTTAAATGTGCCGGCCACCACATTTAATTTTTTGGATGGGACAAAATCTAAACTTTATAATAGAATTCATAATACTTTAGGAAATCTCTTGATTCATCACAAAGTTAACAGTTAGCCGATGAAATATAGTGAGAAAATTGGAAAGAACTGTTAAATCGAAAATCGTTAGCGTAGCACTTGTACCGTATAACCACGTTTTGTAGATTTCTCTGGAAAACCATCTCCTCGTTTTGGACAATCTAATAATCTAAATAATGTGCATTGTGTAAGTTCGTTCACCTCGGGTCCCTAGAGTCGGTAAAACATAAGCTGAGGAGTGAGCGATTTAGGAGCATAACGATTACCAAAAAAATGGTTTAGTAACGTTTTTTTTCCGTAAACGTATGCAAAAAATACACAACATAACACAACGAAGGTACCACAAACACCCAGAACAAAGAAAACGAATAACACTTTTTTCTACATTGACTGTCCGGGAGTCGAAGCCGGGACCTCAGAGCAGACGACATTTTGAAAACCGCTTATACGCCACTCTACCACGGAAGTCGTCAAGCAAGAGTAAGTGCAATAATTATAGGAGATTTAAAACTTGAAATGCAGTTTATGTGTTTTTAAGTAACATTTTAGAATTTAACACTCGCTTCCGCTTCTGCTTGTATCTTCCTATCGCCGATATTTTTTGCAAATAGTTATTATGACCTCTTCAACCGTATTCCCTTCAAATAAAGACTATAATAGCTTCGAATCTTGCATTAATAAAGGTGACCGCGTAGTGGCAGTCGGTTCGATTCTGTGACCTCTGTGGGAACGAAAGTAGGTACTGGTCGCGATGACACCGGGTTATTGTGGTTTTTATGTAACCTCTCGAATTTGGTGAGCCGTTATTTGTACGGAACAGTTCGTGTGAAATTCGAATAATTGTTTTCGAAAGTAAAGGTAGGTACAGTAAATAAAAATGTTATGAGGTTGTTTTTTGGTTTGTTCTTGCATGGAACTTTACATAAACTTACTCCAGGGCGAATGGTATAAGGATCGTTTTCTTCACTTATTAGACTTTTACTAATCTTCAAACTTATTGATCATTCGGTGACTGAGCACCGTTTTGGGGTGGTGGGATCTACCTCCTAGTGGTCCATCCTGGGCAACGGCATCTTTGGTTTTGATGACAATGATGACGGCTAACAGATCCCTCTGCGGTGGTAGGCTTCGGAAGAGGCCGCCTGGATGGTACCACCCTCCTGCCGGAGTCCAGCGCCAAAGCGTGGTAGGTTAAATATTGGGATGTGAAAAGCGCCTCCAGGGACCTATTTGCAGAAATAAAACTGATTTTGATTTTAAAGAGTTGTTCTGTGTTCCGCTGGTGTGTGGGAGAACCAGTACCTCTGGGTAAGCTCGCTCCATCTTAGGCTTCTTCATAACCGTATGGTTAAGTGTGTAGTCAAGAGCAAGCCCATAATTTAAAAAATAAAAATTAAAACTATTAGGGGGGTTCTCTGTGCGCTTGACATTGCGTTTAATATTGCAAAAAAAAAAAAAAACTATGTCCAGAAAGAACGATAAGGACAAAATTGTGGATTTGGAGAGTTCATACGAAGTACTCAGCTTCGTTATCGGTTTTTTTTATTTAGTATCATATAAAACACAAGTCAAGTAAGTAAATTAAAGTTTCGTGTTTATTACATTATAAAATTTCATAACTCTAATTATTAAAACATAAATCTTTGGCGCATGTTATAGAAGATTACATAAAAGTTAACAAATGGTGGTATTAATTGCTCTCATTTAACTTTAGCATGGAAAGTAAAGCAGCAAGCTTCTGATTCATTTTCTTCATTCCACAACTTGACTTGGACCGGGAATTTTCCCTGAAAACATATAATATTTAATAAACGTAGGTACTAAATATGATAAACAACCGGGTATCTTTCCGTTTCTCCTAAATTTTGGATCAAGTGACATCCGGAGCAGCTCGATTATGAATGTTGAATTATAAATTTACAGGAACTTTCTTTGAAATGATCATGGATGTTTAATTATGACATCTTGTAGAGTGATTAGGTTTCAGGAAAGGTCGCGGGAAGCCGCTGGATGTGTGTGAAGCTCTGGAAAGTGACTGATCGCCATGGAGATTCGTAGGGAAGGCATATGGGGCTGTCGAGTTAAAAAGAGTTAGCCCAAATCTTTTGATTTCACTGTCTAAGAATTACGGATTGTCTGTTTACAACCATTTTTAATTTTTTATCCTTCTTGCTGCGTTGAAGTTATCAACATTTGAATAAGTAGCGGGTAATAGGGAGAGCGATGCTTGGTATTTCCCTGCACGATAGAATCAGAAATGAAGAAATTTGTAGGAGCACTACGATTGCCGACATCACTTGAAGAATTGTTATGCTGAAGTTATCAGAATGTAGTAGGCAGGACACATAGCGATTTGAGAAGAGAAGAATCATTAACACGTAAACAGGTAACCTTACCGGGGATGGTATGTCCATAGACAGACTGAGGTCAAAGTTGTGCCTCACGGAGGTCTCCAGAGGACACACCAGCAGGTCCTCGCACACTCTCTTTGTAGCCTTGATGATCGTGTACGAGTCTGAATTCAGGTGGTCACCCATGACAGCCAGTTTCAGTTTTTCCGCATCAAAATCTGAAAACGATTTGAAATATATTGACTGGTTGTGAGTTGTTTGAAATACATCTTTTTAAAAAGTCGAGTGCTGTTTCTTATCAAGTTACGAGCTTTAGAATAAACAAAATGTTCATTTTTTTAATGTTAAGTCAAAATTCATACATGTAGGTACGTAACTATTTAGGAGTTGACTGCTTCCGACTAATTCTTTTACTTGTAAGATAGGGCTTGTCTCAAAGTTGTTCTAAATTTAAATGGATTAGATTAGATTTTTAACTGGGCCTTAGGCGCCCACTTATGGGCCAAGCCTCCGTGTAGTCCCTAAAATAAACTGTAGTAATCAATTGAAAAATTCATATTATTGTACAAAAAGCGTGCTTGTTATGATATCCACAGATATAGTAAATTATTGATAAAATATTTACAACACTCTAAATCAAGCCGAACAAGCGTGGGGACGCTTTTTGTACAATAATATGATTTTTTCAATTGATTACTACAGTTTTATTTTTAATTTTTTAGTTCAATCTGTTTTAAAAGCGTGGTTATTTAGTTTTTTAAATTATTATTTATTTTTTACTTTTTAGTTTAGTTTATAAGATTTCATTCCTTCTTTATTGACTGTAAGTCCAAAGCTATGCAGGAATCGTAATTGATTCAGATCGCGCGCTAGCTCTATCTCTTTTACTCCCTCTTACAGAGGAAAACTGGGAAACTGTTATTAAATTATTGCATTGTCATCGGTCCTTGATACGTGAGTAAAGTTTCAAATTAATCAAACTTCTAGAAATTGGTAAAAAATATGCTCAAAGATTCCATTACATACATAGATACTCGTACAACCAAAGCTAATAAAAGCGTGGTAAAAAAGGAATAGTATAACAGAATATCATAAATCAGGATGTCATACTCACGCGGTGTGAAGTCCACATTTATGCCGTAAGTCTTTCCCTGGATGAAGGAGCAGAATCGAGGTCCATGAAGGCACGGTTCCACCCTCACTTGGTGCACTGTGCATAGGGTTGGGTCCACTGCAAAAGCAACCAAAGGTTAGAATTGAACTGCTTACGAATCTGAACTGGCGTGACTCATGGCAAGCATTGAAAGTGGATAATGGTCTTCACAATTTCTGGTTCACACCACATTTATCCACAGCTGTACGTAAGTCAAGGATGCCAATCACCACGCAGGACATGACGCACTGCAGGAATGGAGAGTATTGCAATTTAGCAAGATAAATTACGAAAAACAAAGAACAGAATGAATAAATTGCTCAACGCAAGTAATGTGTCCGAAGTTTAGAGGGAACAAGTCATATCCTGATTTCAAATTTTAGAAACATTACTTTAAGACTTAGAAGTTACCAGTACCACAGATAAAATAATACTAAAGTACCAGTACCAGTCAACCACGTTTGTACTTTGTTATTTGTGCGTTGCCGATATTTATGATATTCCAAAGACTTAAATCGCAATGATCATGAAAGAACGAAACCAATTATCTTCAGTATCAGCGCTTGAAACTGAAAAAAGTCAGTACAGTTAAAAGTTATATATAGGTTCGCATTTCAGTTAGCAATTCATTACCAAGGAAAGATTTAGTTTTTTCTTATCGGCAAACCAAATGGCCAGCCAATTTTAACCAGCCAGTATATTAACGAAAGGTGTTGACCTGAGTATCCCACCCTAAGCTACTTCAGTAAGTCGCAGCACTGCTATGATCTCTGACAAATTTTAATAAGTATATTTTTCGATGTTTGTAACATTTTGAACATTGAACACAATGAAATGTTACGGAATATGTGTGTTCACTCAGAGGTCACTTATAAGGGCCAGACAGATGTACTTTAGTAGATAACAGAGAAACATGGTGGAATAACAACAAATTATACATTTATCATTAATAAAGTATTGAAAACTTTTGTGATCAATGTATTTAGTCCTATCCGTTTTATAAAAAAAAGTAAGACCAATTGGCAAATGCTGGAGAGAAGAGGCTGCTACTCCTCTTGTAACTTCACTCCTTCATCGCCACGTATAGAATGAGAAGAGGTGGTGCTGTTCTATTTTATGTTTGCACCACATGGTATAAGAAAATTTATAATTTCATCAAAATTTATAACAGGGAGATATTTAGATATGATTATCATAATATGATCGATGGGACTTTTCGACTAGAAGCATTGTCTCGCCGGGTTTGTTTATGCTACACTCTAATTTCAAAGTAACGTTGACACATAGATAAGTTCTAATTTAAAACCAAAACCATTCAGCTTTATCCCCGTATACAACCGTGTATACATATAATAATGACCAATTCAAATTCCCTGTATCAAAGCTAGATCACATAAGTAGAAAAAAATCCTACTCACCATCACGACAGAACTTTTTGGTCACATAATCACCCTGGATCACCGCACTCAAAGAAACAAAGAGAACCGCTTTTAACAACATGGCTTCATTCAATCAATGTCCGGCTGTTGACACGAAACGGGCACAACTGATATGTAAATGAATTATTATTTATGTATTTGATACGAATACGCCACTACTTGGTTCTTTGAGATTGTCTGGGTAATAGATTGTGTCCCATCAAAAACATAAAAGCGAAATGAGAGCCAAGTTCAATATTATGATGTATGCCTCAGTTGTTTTCTTCAACGACAAAAGAAGTGAGATCTAAGTGAGGGCCAAGTTCAATTGTCAGTCCTGAAATTTGTTTATAACAACATAAAATATTTTATAACAACTTAAAATATCATTTGTACATAAATCTTAAGCTAATGATATATTGAAGCCTTACAACTAAAGTCTGATTTGGCCACTTTTTAAATTGCCGTTTGAGGTGTGTATGACATTTAGTATGATAGGTTTTGTATGACATGTGTATCTCGCAAGTCTTAATGGCTGTCTTAGTTTAAAATGAATTTAAAAATAACACTACATTCAATGTGACTAGAAAGCACAACCTTCCATTTTTCGGCCGACTGCGCTAACTATTAAGCTACCAAAACAATGATACATTACATCATCATCATAATCTGCCTATAATAGTTTACTGCTCTACACAATCAATTAATCAACGCCATTTTTTTTTTGTTTAAATCATCTATGCTCTTCTATTCTGCAGAGATTTTGATATTTCAGAATTTGAATTTTTTGCCAAAATTGTTAATACCTAAATTTTGTACCCTCACATAGTGCATACACGACTATATGCACTAGTGTCCGGGTCTACAATGTCCTATATTTTGTTTTCTTTAACAGTCTTACTTATTACAAATTTTGAGTATGCCAAATATTTCGGGTTTAATATGAATTTATTTAGCGCTTCTTTATCAATTTTTCCCTCCAGCTCGTTTTCCAAATCATATCTGGACTGTCCTCCTTCAATTCATGCCACAATTGTCTATCCTGTTCTACACAGGCCTCTCCAAACAGAGGATTTTGCAATAATGCCTTCTATTTTTTAATAAATAATGGGCTTGCTATTGACTTTATACTTAACTATACGGTTAAGAAGAAGCCTAAGATGGAGCGAGCTTACCCAGATAAACTGGTTCTCCCACACACCAGCGGAACACAGAAAAACTGTTTGGCGCTGGACTCCGGCAGGCGGGTGGTAGCATCCAGGCGGCCTCTTGCGAAGCCTACTACCGCAGAGGGATCTGTTAGCCGTCATGGTTTGGGTAGAAAACCAAAGATGCCGTTGCCCAGGGTGGACCACTAGGAGGTAGATCCCACCACCCCACTTGACCTCGCTTGGTTTGGCGAGTGCTCTTTAGCCATTGGTGGATGGATGACACTGCTGGCCGTCTTCTTCTGGCGGTACTCCTGTTATAGTCGCCTCTTACGACACCCATAGGAAGCAAAGGGTTAGCGCTTTTCTATTTTTGTGCCAGCACCACTCTACACAGCCACAGCTATATTTACCACAATATTATTATGTAATAAGTATGAATGATAACAACTCGATAACCTTTTGTACAGCCCATCTGCTAACGTGTTAAAACAACATTTATACGAATTCATAGTAATAATAAGTGATAAAGTGTGTCTGTCCATATGTTAGCTTACGCCTTTAAGGCTTCTGAACCGTCTAAGATGTAAACGAACGTCCCACCGCTGGCCATAGGCCTACCTACGGATCTCACAGCGATCAGACTCGCGTTACCCATATCCAGCAAGCTCCGTCGGTCCACCCAGTGGGGGGCCTACCTAATACGCGTGAATTGAATCTTTCATTTCTGTTTGCGTAAATTTAAGAAACCGATAGGAAAAAACATGTTTAGTTTTTGTTAGGAAAGCAATCTTTAAAAGTGACAAGAAGAGCTGAAGTATGTAGGTATAACAATTCTTTGAGACTTTGAAAAGGAAATATTAGTTTTTATATAGTAATTAAAGTAAGTAATCTAGAACGATATATTACCATGTTCCACGCTGACGAAGGCGCGGGTGGAGCGCTGTATGTTAAATGAAAGCTGAGTGAAGTGAAAACAAACGCCTAGATAATTATTAACAGCAAACATACAGTTTGCCGTTACGAAAATCTGTTCTTATTTTTATGTTACGTGTGTAGTAGTTATAAATACCAAGATCTCGGGTCCCGGGTTCGATCCCCGGGTCGGAAAATAAAACGTTTCGAATTTTTGAACTTAGCTCGGGTTAGTGATCACTGATCACTCACACACACATCTGACACTTTGGTTTGTGATACTTTACAGCGTTCATGGTACTGTAAATGCGTACTATAATCCGTAAACATCTTTCATTTCAATGTATAGATAGTGTTCGCGTAAACTCAAGAAAACAGTAACTATATAGGAAATATTCTGAGACTGTACTTTTATGACAATTACGAAAAATCTAAAGGTTGAAGAAAAATATTTATTGATTTTTTAATCACACTAGCAATTAATTTGATTCTTTCTTTCAATTTATGTTTGTTTTATCCAAAACAAATATCGCTGGCTTACAATATCTTGGTTGCTCAATTTGGCTAGAGCGGTATACGTAAGGTCGAGTAGTGCCTAGTTTTTTTTTGTAAATAAGAATTTTGCTAAAAGCCTTTTCAAACTAAAGTGGACTTTTCTCTTACTTAAAACCATAAAATAATCACACCAAATGTTCAGATATATTTTTATTTTTATTGAATATCCACTTGTTTATCGAAGGTTGACGGTAGTCTCGAAACAACAAACTTGAGTAGCGTCATCAGTGTTCCAAAGCTTCCATCTGAACACGAAAGTGCCCTGAAAAAGAATAAAAACATTGACTTTTGAGACATTGACCCTTGTGTTAGGGTATCTTCAGAGCCAGGAGGTGGCTAAAGAAGTAGGTACGAGCAAAAGACAAAAATTTGCGGCTTATCTTGCCGCACTTATAGAAAAAATGCTTGGCAATTATAGCAGTCCTCCTTTAGAAATTTCAAGCTGTGGACTGTTATACTGATGATGAAGATGATGGGTTTTTGCTGGTTTTCAGGATCGGAAACGAAACTACATACTTAGTATTTAAGGTACTTGTAGCAGTACCTGGGAGATATAAGCGTTATTATTCTAAGGATATAGGTGTAAAAGGCCTTGTTTCTGACGCTTAGCCGCTCAACTTAACTGTCAGAGTAACCTTCCCTACCTTACCATATTGGGTACGATCCCAGTAATGTCATTTCTGATATATTACGGTCTCCATTTTCAATTCAAATCAGTGATCAATAGGTTTCGGTCGAAATCGGCCGATGTGCATTTAAATTGACGACCACCTTTAAAGAAACCTAAAGTCCCGGGTTCGATTCTCGCACGGGTTAGTGTAAAAAATATTTTTGTATCTTATTACGGGCCTAGGTGTTTCTGATACCTACCTTTGTTTATGATTTTCACAAAGCCAGTGCTTTGAATTGTGGCGTAATTTGGGATCTGAACACTGTAACTTTTTTTTTAAATACACCGTGCTTTTTAAACCACCCGGAAAACGAAGCCGACGTTATTGGACCATTATTTATAACATCATGGCAGTGTTATCTATTTTTTTTATTAAAAATATTTTTTGAAAAATTCTAAACTTTGATGCTGACTTTTAATTTTATAAAACGCTGTGGTGGGTGACGCGCCCAGACTACTTATTATTTTGCTGCAGCGGGCTCTCGGTTGAATGGACCTTACACAGCTACATTTGTGTGCGTCACAGCGTGTTTCAAAATAAATAACTGAACCGATACTTCATATCTAAAAAAAAATAAAAAAATAGTAAAAAAAATTAAATAACACTGCCAAGATGTTATACATAATGGTAGCATAATGTGGGCTTCGTTTTACAGGTGGTTAAAATTGCACCGTGTATATTTAAGACATAACGTTATCATCATCATCATCATCTCAGCCATGCGACGCCCAATGCTGGACATACGCCTCCCCACAGATCATCGTTCGGTGGGCGGTGACCATTCCAGAACCACCCCAATGGCCATCAGTACTTGTTACTATGTGTATTTACTTAATAATTTAGTCATACGAAGACTTACTTTAGGTAACTTCTTCCCAATATATAATCCGTACGTCAGGGTGTTCTGCGTACCAGCGACAGTGGGACAGCTGGTGTATGGGCAAGCGTCGACCACCCCAACACTGGGGAAAGGGTTCTCACGAGGGTCGTTTGCCCAGTACACGGCTGTGGTCAGCTTATCCGTGGAGAAATCTGGAATTAAGATGTTTCTGTTACAGCGGTGCCAAGACCTGGATACCCACAGTACTGGTTCACCAGAATGACAGTTAAATGTTCCTGTTACTGCAGTGCCAAGACCTGGATACAGTTTGACTGGTTCACCAGAATAACGTAGACACGCGAGCTATGGTAAGTATTGTATCGGATCTAGGTGTGTTAGTGAGTAAGTTATATTTTCGTTGTTTTGATTTCCATAAAACTATTGCTTTGATAATTACTTGCTTGGGGTTCAGATCAATTATTTTAAGTGATGCTGTCTTCATTTTTTTATTTATTTTGAAGTCTGCAGCTTCCGATGTGATTTGAACCTACAACCTTCTTTAATCTGAAATCCGAATGATGCTGTTCCAAAAGCTACAACAGCAAAAAAACATTTGTAAAATTCAATTGGTTTACGCTTATTACCAATCCCTACTAATATTATTTCAAATGTGAATATGAGTTTGTTTGTTACGCAGAAACTACTCGACCGATCATCATAAAATTTTGTATATATATTCTCAAAGGACATAGGTTTCGTATCCCACTGCTGGGCATTTTTGCCCAAGAAATATACGAGTAGTTAAAGGAGAAACGCGGGCAAAAAGATAGTATCTTAATAAATAAAAAGCATAAAAACAAAAATCAATTGCCAAATTTTAAAATCAGCAACCATATAACGGAAATATCGATAATTAAAAGGAAAAAAGGTGTAAGAAAGTCAGAAATGAATACATACTTGGCGTGTAATCAAACTCCAAGGACGAGTTGAAGCCCCTCCTCACTATGCAAGGGTCCCTGGTGCACGGCGTGATGCGAAGCTCGTTTACCGTACAAGCATCTTGGGACACTGGAAATTAAAAAAAAAACATATTAATAAAAAACAACCTATCGTATACACATATTTGAATGATACGCCAATAACTAAAGTTGATGTTATTCGCGATTTCGGAGTGATCATAGATACGAAGCTTACACTGGGCGTCCATATAGGCCATATTGTAACTAAGGCATTTAAAAATTTGGGTTTCGTTTTGCGAACTTGTAGGCCTTTTAACGACGTTGACGCAATTAAATCAGTGTATTGTGCATATGTACGCAGCATACTTGAATACAGCAACCGTCTGGAACGCATCCAAAGTAAATTCGTTAGGCACCTGAATTATCGCCTGCGAGTGAGCCCAGGTTCTTACTTGGATAGCTGCCGTCGTCATGGACTACTGGCTCTCGAGGAGAGGCGCGACATGTTGGACATGTCCCTGTTACACGACATTCTGAACGGGCGTCTCGACTGCCCGGCTCTCCTGGCCGGCGTGGCACTCTGTACCCCAGTGCGCCGCACTCGCCACGCGCCCTTACTTTATGTCCCTCGGCACTCCACGAAATACGCTAGTAACTCTGTTCTAACACGCATCGCAGGTACTTATAATGGGAAATTTTGCGACATCGATATATTCAACCAATCTAAAAATGCGTTCAAAAAAGACATTATAAAAAGTATCAAGGATAAGAGTTTATCTAACACTTAACTTCCATCCTATCACTGTGTTATGTATGCTACCTAGCTGCGTTTATGAAGTCTAAGCAGTCACAATCCACATATTGATTTGAGTTGTAGTTTAATAAACAATCATAATATCAGCACATAGTGCTGGTCTCGGTGCATGTTTCAAATAACTTAACTTTTCTCGACTTAACTTAATTAAACTCAAGGTTGACTTAACCTTTTTTTTTCTCTTATTGGCTTAATTGTGGAACTTAACTTTATTATTATTATTATTTTTTGTTTTGCTTTTATCTCTGTATGTTGAACTTATTTTATTACTTATTCCAAATTTTAATTACTTAAATATTGCTCTTTGAATGTTTAATTCATAATGTATTATATAACTTTGTATGTAGCTCTTGTTATTAACTCGCGACAAGGATTATTTGTGAATTAAGGGAAACCTATCACTAGCCTTACTATTTGTTAAGGACATTGTTAAATTTAATGAATGTAATACGCCTTTGGTTTTCTTAATAAAAAAAAAACTTGCCTTATTTGCTCACTATATGGCGTTACAAGTACCTAAAGTTTTTAGTAGCAGTAATACTCGTATGATGCAATTGAAATATTTTATAATTTAGAAGAATTTTTTCCTTCCAAATTGTAATTTTTTATATGTGATTTGAGATAAACTTACTATTGAATGAAAAGATTACGTACTACCTATATAACTCACCAAAAAACCACGTTTTCTGAATAAAAAAGTTATTATTTCTTTAAATTAAAAAGTTTCATATTGATTCTTTACAATAGGTCGTGGATAGCTTCATGTTAGGAATTGTAAAGTTTACACTTTTGTTTTATTTTTAAGCTATTGCATAGCTTCTATCGCGGGCCTTGAGCGCGGGGACCGAATCCAGAAATTCCGTAACGAAAAAACCTCACGCTCCCCACTTCGACCGGCACAGCGGTGATACTGCCATTCGACGAAGTGGGTGCCGTTCAACTAAGTGGGTGCCGTTCGACGAAGTGGGTGCCGTTCGACGATGCAGGTGCCGTTCGACAAGTTGGGTGCTGTTTGACGAGTGGGGTGCTGTTCGATGAGGTGCTGTTTGATGAGGTGGGTGCTGTTCGACGAGGTAGGTGCCGTTTGATGAGGTGGGTGCCGTTCGACGAAGTGGATGCCGTTTGACGGGTGGGGTGCTGTTTAACGAGGTGGGTGCTGTTTGACGAGAGGGGTGCTGTTTTTCGAGGTGGATGCTGTTTGACGAGAGCGGTGCTGTTATTTATTTATTCATTTATTTATTTATTTATTCATTAATTAATTAATTAATTAATTAATTAATTCATTCATTCATTCATTCATTCATTCATTTATTCATGCATTCATTCATTTATTTATTTATTTATTTATTTATGAATTACGCAATAATATGACTATACTTAGAAGCCAAAAACAAAATAAAAAGTGGGAAATTAATCGGCAATTTCATACTTTAACCCCTATTATAATTGCATAAGTTGATAAAAAATGCTATGCAATAGCTTTACCGCGGCAGTCTCCGACTGCCACACGTCTTTTTTTATTTGACTACCTTATGAATTTTCTGTTTTAAACCTCCCATTATTAATCGGTAAAAATTGGTTCTTACTTAAATAGTCGTTTTGCTTGAAGGCAACGGTCAACGTGCCACGAAACATTACTTCTGATAACTGACGGGTTATCGCATTGTTGGTTACCTACTCGTATTTACTTCAGTGCGCCAGAAATAATGACATTACTAGCTTTTGCTCATAATGGCTTCTTTTATGTAGAGTCAATGAACCTTACACATTTTTTTAAATATTTTGTGCTTGATGGCTAGGGCCTAAAATAGAAAAGTACCAATGACTTATCGGTGCCGTATGATGCAAATAAAAGAACATTGCTATCAATCAATCAAACATTTATTTCTGAGAATAGGGTTACTTTATTTCTTAATTTAGTTGAAGAGATAGCATATTCTGCCATTATGGCATAGAAATACATTTGTGAATTTTACATTAGTGAATTCTACAGGTCGTGATATTAATTACATTCAAAAGAATAGGTTATTAAAAATAGCTAGAAGATGTTAACTAAACTCCTTGTCAAGCGTGGTGATAATGACAATTTCCTCTTCTTAGAGAGAACTGAGTTTCCTAGGAAGCCTCTGTAGAGCTGGACTGATGTTAAGAGAAATTTGGACTTTATGTTTTCATAATTTTGGTGGAATTCAGATGCCTGTTGTCTATTTTTGGTACTTATTTGAGCTTATTTGGAAAAGTGATCTACGTCAATATTATTTAGACTATAAGGTATCTCAAATTGCGCTTGTATGTCGATTTAAAATAAAAAAGCCAGACACACAATCAGCGGCAGATGCGTCCTAGCCAAATGAGCGACCCGTGTTCGTAGAGATGGACACGTGACTTTAATTGCTTAACCCCGTTAGGTAATTCCAGACACAGTTGTCAAACTATTACATTATAAGATTAATCACAATCTTATAATGTAATAGTTTGACATAATTATAATTTGTAATTTGCATGCTATTTATATATGGCTGAAAAAGCTGAACCATGCTATTATATTGACCACCACAATGTACCCTTTTTCAAATGCAAATAAATCATTTCATTTTATTTCATTTTATTTCAAATTGCGCTTGTATGTGCTATGAGTTTGTAAACTTGGGGTCGGTGTTTAATAGGGACGGAAAGTATGAAAGTGATATTGAAAGGAGAGAAAATGCTGGTAACAGAGTGAATGGTGCGCTGCACGCCTTTGTAAATAGCCAGAAGATTTCTATGAAAGCTTCTCTGGCTGTGCATAGAGGGGTGTTGGTTCCAACACTCATGTACGGAAGTGAAAGTTGGTGAATGTGGAAGAAGCGAAAGATGTATTCCAGGATCGTAGTAAGTGGAAGGCCTTGGTCTCTGCCTACCCCGTTGGGAAGGAGGCGTGATAATATGTATGTATGTATGTATGTATTTCACAACAGAAATCAATTGTTAATAGCTTAGCTCCGAGACTAAGCAGCCAACTGGTAAAAGTTCGAAGATTTTGTCTAGTTCTTACATTTTATCTGTGTTCTGAGGATAGTTGAAAATAGACGACTTTTTTTCCAAGGCATAATTTTAGGGAGCTTACAAACACTTTAGTGAAAAAATAGACCAGTACAGCGGTATGGCGTAGTGTTATTTTAAATATTACAGATAAAAAAACGAAAACAAAATATAAAGTGTAATCCCATCGGTATAAAAATAAATATTGCTGTCTTTGCTTAGATTAGGACTCACGACCCTTCACCAGAGCGGCTGCTTCTCTAACTAAGTTATCGAACTACTTATTTAATTTTGCGACGAAGTTGTTCAGTGATTTGCACTATAAGGTTGGTTGGTTTTCGTAATGTTTTTGGTTATAACCTCAACATCCGAAACAATGAACATTACAAAGAACGATCATAAACCCGAGCACTGTTCGGAAATTCGAAACTTTTGCTGCCTAATCCGGGAACCAAACCAAGGTCCTCGCTAACATGGCCGGCATAAACCATCATATATCTACATATTCCAAAGAATTTTTAAAAAATCTTAAAAATGTCTTACCTTTATCACACTTCTGCATAACTGCGACCTTTGCCGCCGCCACGGCGAGGACCGCCACCAATACAATTGCTACAGCCTTCATCTTCACGTCAAGTTGTCACCGAAGCCCGAACTGATATAAACTGCGAAGACTCATTACTAGTGATGGGCGATCGTAATTGTTGTTACAATCGATTAGGCAGCGAATTGCTTATTGGCTGTTAATGATTCTCGATTGTTAGATTGTTAGTTGTTACTGTATTTGTTTGAAGATACTAACTTAAGGTACCTAATTGGGTAATTAGAGGATCAAGGATTAAGATTAGTTAATGATGTTCAATATTGTTTACGAATACGATTTTGATGCCAAATTATCTGAGACAAAGATCAGTTAAAACTATTGTCTTTCGCAAGCAATTTACATTTTAGATTTATGTCCTGACTGATCAGTAAAATCAGTTTTATTTCTGTAAATACACAACAAGTTCCTACATTTCACCCAACAGCGTTTTAGACAATTTTGTGCTACTATCGAGGAGAAGCTGCGCTAGAAACTCAGTCTTTATTGTCAGACTAATTTAAAAAATACAGTTTTAATAGAATATATTTGCGATTTAAAAAGAAATGTTGATTTTATATTTTCTGTCATTTAGATATTCATTAATAGAATAGTAGCCCTTTTTCATCAAATTTCGTTTGATATGATTTGATTTTTTACACATGTAGTTAACGAATAGACTGTGGTAATTTGTTAACTACATGTCAACGCAGTCCCAAGCCGCAATCGGTACGTTTGCTGCAAGTAGTGGTAGAGAATATAAAATTCAACAGTAATGAGTTTGATAAGAACGCTTTTGTCGTTAAGTCCGCCCTTATGTACTGGTAATGATCTGACAGGCAATCAGCAATTAAAGGTTTTTTTTGTAAAACAATCTTTAAATTGGAATTTATTAAAATTGGTTGACGTCGGCATTTCATCAAAAAATATTTGCTCTTATTTAACGGGACTGATTCTGTCTGAGTTGTAATTAGTAAACTAATAAAAGTAATCAGGTTTCTACGTGGTTATGAATGGTCCCTATCATCATCAGCTCTCTCACATACACATACCCTTTGCAGAACTGCTTCCTACACTATCTCCTAAGAGAAGCTCTCATATTCATACATAAATAAATAATAAATAAATAAATAAATATTTAGGACATGCCTCACTGGGCCACACAGAGCCATCTAGTCCCAAATTAAGCTACTATTAAGTAGCCTGTCGTATGGGGTACTAGACAACCGATAAACGTACTTATATACTTTTTTTTTGTAAATAAATACTTATAATACATAGAAAACACCCAGACCAGTACAAACAGGCATGTTCATGCACACAAATATTTGTACTGTGCAGGGATCGAACCCGCGACCGATAAATGTTACATAAAATGTTGAGTTGCAGACAACAGCGCTGTAAGGGTGCATCAAAAAACTTAAATACTTAACTAAAGTGCTAAACACTTAACATTATATGATTAAGATCGTCAATTTTGCACATGTAGATATATATTTTTTGTGGACAATCTGCTAAACCTGTATAGAATAATGGTAAAGGTCGTTGGAACGGAAAGCATCTGACGGATCTGAGGCCTTACTCTGTAACACGAAGCTCGTATTTACGGATATATCTGTCTCTTTCAGATACTCTAAGACATCGGTATGAGTGATAGGGACAGATGGATTCGAATATAAGGACATTGTGTTGCAGAGTGAGGCCTTTGGTGGCATGGTACCGATCGGTGTAGAGAAACTTGGGGGAGATCTATGTTCAGCTATAGGCGTCGCTTGGATGAGATGATGAAGGGCAGGGGCCTCCATCATTGAATTAAAGTTATAAATAATGTATCTATATATTATTTTCAGTGTACATTATGTACTTCACTAGTTCTCAGCTAAATGCACAAGGCATACAGACAGAAAAACATATTGTGTGTGACATTGTGACCCGGACGGCTACTTCTGATAACATTTTGTAATGCCGTGTACGCACGACACAGGCACCAATTCCGCTAATTTACAAATGGCTCAATAGAATCGTAATTGCATCTCAATCGTAGATTTTGACATTATTATCTTAATAAATGTAATTCCGCTGAATTAAGGGAGGAACCCGAACATTTTGATTGCACGTTCGTACAACTAACAAACATCGACGACCGGGCGACCTCTGCCTCCGTGGCAGACCTGGGTTCGATTTCCGAAAGGGTCAATGGAGGAAAAAGTGATTCTAATTTTTTTTTGTTTGTTTGTGGTACTACCTTTTTTTCTGATTTCGACAAAATGATGTGATGTTGTTCACATTTTTATTATTTATTTATTTATCACTGTGTTCGTTTATAATGTTCGTAGCCAATCCAATTTCGATGTTCTGTGTGGACGATATTCGGAGAAATGTTATGCAATATTGTTCGTAACGAAATTGAGGGGCACGCGGCTCGGCAAAATCGTGTTCGAAGTTCGTGTTCGGTCGTGTGTACACAGCTTTATGTCTGTGGTGTCTAGATCTAGATTGTTTGTGCACCGACTATGTACTCCAACACGTTATTTTCTAGTCATTGATAAATTAATTGTTTATTACACATTAATTGTGCGTAGTTTGAAATTATTTGAGCAAGTTATGAGCTAACTGAATTATGCGCTAAGATCCGGCTGCGACTTTTTTATAACCATTATTAGTTACGAGTATATCCCAAACCATGTACCTATACGATTTATTTAATATTTTTAAAATTATATATAACGTGTTCCTTTCGATATCCCATAACTCTAGGGTATTAAACAGACCATGGTAAAGAATCAAATTGCATATGAATTATTTTTCAATTATTAATTTTTTTTGTTTAATTTTTTCTTACAAAATAAATCAAAAAAGTCACGACTGTTTATGTAAAACAACCTTACCTTGTTATGTCTGAACTTTTAAATGAAAACGATTTATTCGTAGGTACCTACTTATCAATGAAACACCCACACACGTCAATGTTTTTTACAAGTTACGCTCTCCCGCTACTTTACTACTACACTTTAGTGTAAGTTTGCCAACGTCTCGCAAAACTAAGGACTCGTCATACTGGTTACATTTTTTTAACAAATTTAACTAAAATTGATGTTATATTCGAAACTATTGATTTTTGAACCACATGTTCTAGGGCGTTTTATATTGTTTTTACCTATAGAACATAACCTTAGAGTTATGGGATATCAAAAGGAACACGTGGTATTTCACGTACGTATATATTACGTATTTCATTGTATTCATCATTTTTGTACTAGGTTTGTAATCTAGATGTTTTATCTATAGATACTCGTACATAGTTTGGGTCTCTTTTGCGGGGAAATCCACCTTCGATATTCTGTTCTAATTTACTATTCCATACCTTTTACTTCGAAGCATTGAATTGGGATTCCATGCGTTAAGTCTTATTTGTTGTTATTTTGCCGGCATAAAATAACATGGCACTATCATAGTACTACCTTTATGGTGGCATGGCGCTAGAAGTGTTTGTATGTAGGTACGTACGGTCGGTCGCCCAAGAATGCAGTGTACCAGGTTTGACAAAATTTTATTTGTCATTAAAATAGCGATAGCTATGACGGTTAATCCCTCAACCACCAGGAGGCACTCGGGTGCCACGATAACAATTGATTTCAATTGTGTCTGGAATAACTCACGATCGAGGGATTATTAGTAGCTGTCAGAATATATTTGCATAGGGAAATCAACCCTGTTGTTCTCTGACGAGCGAATGACTTTCAACCTTAGGGTGATAGTTGATAAATCACTTTCTTGGCCGACCGTACATGGTGGTGATAAATAATAGCACCACCCCTTCTCTTCCTAACGGTGTCGTAAAGACGCTAAAGGAGTCCTGCCAGAAGAAGGCGGAGAGCAGCGTCTTCTATCCACCGTCTGGCAAACTGAGTGCCAAGTGCCAACCCGCCAATTATGGCAAAAATATCCTATTAATAATATGCACGTAAAAGTTTGTAAGAATGTATGGATGTTTCTTACTCTTTCACGCTAAAACTATCCAATGGATCCGAATGAAATTTGGCACGGTGTAAGTTTATTGGCTGGAGTAACATAATGATATAGGCTACTCAGTAATAGTATATTGATCCGATGGGAACCGTACCTTTTCCCGGGAATTTTTAATTTCTTTATGGTTAAAGAAATTCAATATTCCACGCGTACAAAGTCGCGGGCAATAGCGCCACTGCCAGTGAGGCATGTCTTAAATATTATTTACTAGCTGTTGCCCGCGACTTCGTACGCGTCAATTTCTGTTATTATGATCGCGATTACTTTTGCAACATTTTTCACTGATGCTTCGCTTCTATTGGTCGCAGCGTGATGTTATATAGCCTAAAACCTTCCTCGATAAATCGACTATCCAACACAAAAAGAATTTTTCAAATCGAATCAGTACTTCCTGAGATTAGCGTGTTTAAACAAACAAAAAAACTCTTCAGCTTTATAATATTAGTATAGATTATTATTATTATATGCATATTATGCGAACATAGGCTGGTTGCGGCTTACTATTTACCTAACACCCTGTATAGTAGCATGTTATAATCAGCCTTCTGCCGAGCATGGGCTGCTTTGGCTGATAAAAATGATCATGTGTGTCGTGATCAGTGTTATCTTGATAACCTTGAAGTAATTAAGGTAATGACACCTTCCACTTTTATTTAGGTCTTACAAACTCTACTAAACTACTCAGGATTGTTTTCTTCAAACGATTTTCCGCTATCTTAACTAAATGAATTACCAACCAGGATTAAGCTCTTCTGAACATATGAGATTTTCAAAAAAATCTGTGCAACAAACGAATGTTATCAACTAATTTGGTGTTGTTAATCACACATTTGTTAACTGAGATAAATATAACCGACGTCAAACTTCAAGTCAATTCGTCAAAGAGGTTATCAAAAAACTGAGTTGATTTTAGGGTTCCGTAAGCAAGGCAAAAAACCTTTATAATTTCGCCATGTTCGTCTGTCTGTCTGTCCGAGGTTGATCTCATATATTATGATGTTATTGTACCATATTAGAATGTCATTAACTGGAACATGTAATGTGGAATTTAATTATGTTTTCCCCATAGTATGAGGTGGTAGTTGCATTTTATGATTCAGGGATACATGTGTATTAGTAGTTAAAGTGTTTTTTGTTCACTCACTTTGCCTCCTCCTAGTTAAAAGGTTGGTCATGGATAAATGAAAAAAAATTGCAGTAGCAGTACTTGTGTACCTACAGTAAAAAGTAATTGTCGCCAACTTCCAAAAAATTTTTGAAGTCAGATAAGTAATTTATTTACGAAATATGTAACATTATGGGTGTCGTAAGAGGCAGCTAAAGCAGTCCTGCTAGAAGGATACGGGCAGCAGTGTTCTTCTTTCACAATTGGCCAAACTACAATCCCGGCCCGCCTGCCAAGCGTGGCCATTATGGCGAAATCCTCCTTTCGGAGTGGCCTGTATCCAGCATTGGATTGGTATAGACTGGTGATCATGATGAGAAATTATGAACAGAATTAGGTGATTCTGCGATTATGACGAGCAACTACGGAACCCTGTTCTGCGTGTTGCCGGACACGCACTGGTCCGTTTTTAGGGTTCCGTACCCAAAGGGCAAAAACGGGACTCTATTACTTAGACTTCGCTGCCTGTCCGTCTGTCTGTCACCAAGATGTATCTCAAGAGCCGCGATAGCTAGACAGTTGGAATTTTCACAAATTATGTCTTTCTATACTTTTTTTGATATTTTAGCAACTTAATTGCACTTATAATATTAGTATATGAACTTGAAAAATTTTGTCTCAGGCGGGACTCGAACCCGCATCTCCTCGCATGCCGGGCGGGCGCCATACCATTAGGCCACCGAGACACTGCTACACGGCGCGAATTTTCCCGGGTTCGAGTCCCGCCTGAGACAAAATTTTTCAAGTTCATATACTGATATTATGTCTTTCTGTTGCCGTAATAACAACAAATACTAAAAACTAAATTAGCTAAATATTTAAGAGGGGCTCCCATACAACAAACGCAGTTTTTCTGCCCTTTTTAGCTCGGTATCAATAAATGGTAACAGGTGGCAACCCCTTATGTGCCTATTTTATTTACCTAGTCAAAGGTACGGAAGCCTTCGTGCGCGAGTCCGACTCGAACTTGACCCTGTTTTTATTTATATCATCAGTATTTCAGAGATGTCGATTCCTCTGAATAAATATTTGATAAGAACCATAAAATATACACAGTCTCAAGTCAGCTGTTGTCATGTTACATACTTGCCCAATGCTAATTCAACCTTGTGTAATATACACAAGGTTGGAAGTGGAATGTAACTAGTATTTTAATACTTGTGATGGTACTACATTGAACTAGCTCCAAAAGTTCTGTGTATCTGCCTAAACGTCCACATTTGATAAAGACGTTTTCCTGTCATTCTTTATTACATATAAAAGTGTATTTTATTTTTATTTTGTATCTGTGTTCCCCTGCATAGAATGAGCCTTCTCCTTAGAACGCCACATCTAGCACAATCTGCTCTGTCTACCCCATAAAAAAAAGCTCCCAAGTCGATTTTGAACCTAAAATTTACCTAATTACAGTTCATATTGAGTTGAAAGAAAATGTGACGATTTGTAGGTTAATGACCTGTTATCTCTACTAACTAACTGTAAACAGAATGGTCATAAAATATATTTGTAATAATAAAAATTAAATTACCCATTAGGTTTTTCACAGAAGACGTAAGCAATAAAAGGCATAAATATATAATACAAAATTTATTCGGTACTTATGTACTTTTATACCAAAAAACCCTAAATATAAAGGGATCAAAAATATAACATTAAAATAAGTATAAAATAATAGCGTTGCATATTTTCGTTGTTTACATCGTATGATTATTTACAGGAATATTCATTAACTATTTACATAATTATACAAGTTTACACACAAGAGTAAACTCTTTGGCATGTCATTGCTGTGTGTAAACTGACATAGAATCGAGTATTGTCACTTATAATGCAACTAGCTTTTTGCCTTCGGCTCTACATTATATCGCGCATGCGAAAACTTGTGCCCAACAGTTGGATACCAAATAGTCTATGTTACTTCTAATACCTCCAAAAATGTGTGTGCAAAGTTTCATGATGATCGGTTAAATAGTTTTTGCGTGAAAGCGTAACAAACAAACTTACATTCACATCTAAATCTATACTAATATTATAAAGCCGAAGAGTTTGTTTGTTTGTTTGTTTGAACGCGCTAATCTCTGGAAGTACTGGTTCGAATTGTTTTTTTTTGTGTTAGATAGTCCATGTATCGAGGAAGGCTTTAGGCTATATAACATCACGCTGCAACCAATAGGAGCGAAGCATCAGTGAAAAATGTTACAAAAATAATCGCGATCATAAAAACAGAAATTGACGCGTACGAAGTTGTGGGGAACAGCTAGTTATTAATAAGTATGACGATAAGGATGTCATGATTTATCTACCACAGTTTGATACCCCGCGCAAACAAATCTGTGACGTCATTGTTCTGTTCCGTGAAGTCATCACCACATGGATCAAGGACAAGTAACCGCTTTTCGCTTCATTTGCGGTGCGGGAGTTAACATAGTGATAATGATGCATATGGTGATGGTGCAAAATTGAAACGAGCTGCCCATTAGCATCCGATGGCAATACTATTGCAAATAAACGTTCTTTTTCTGGCTACCGATAAGAATTTTATATGATTTTTTCATAAATTTTGTCCGGAATCGCCGCACAAACTTTTGGCACACTAAAACCAATCGCAAATTACTGTTAGACATGCCACTGGCTGGTGGTCGCCACATGGCACGTCTGTGCAAATCCCTTAACAGTTTGCCGCGCAGTGTCACTGTTGCTCTAGCTATAATAGTTATTACAATAAACTAAATTAATTACCTTTTATTACCAACCTAATGGATTTGTCGACAAAAGAAAGGAACGATTGGATAATGCAACTACTTATTAATTGTCTTAATTAAGAATATTACATGGGAACCTGGTAGTGTTTTACACAGATTTAAAATGACTTAGTTTAGCATTACATCAACGTTTACAATATCTCCTATCGAAGTTATAAAGCTTTTCTCGATAAATGGACTATGCAACTCAAAATATTTTTCTAATCTGCACCAGAGGCCTTACTCCGCAACACAATGTCCGTATATTCGAATCCGTCTGTCCCTATCACTCATGCCGATGTCTTAAAGTATCTGAAAGAGACAGATACGAGTATATCCGTAAATACGAGCTTCGTGTTGCAGAGTAAGGCATCAATTCCTGATAGGAGCGCGTTCAACCAAACAAACACAAACTTTAAATTATTATGATATTTATAGAAGAAAGATTTGAAACACATAACTTAGACTTATTTCACTCTTAAAATTATTTCAATTGATAGGAAAATACATTGCTTAAGTGGTAGTTTGATCTGTGTGCAACAGGTTCCCCTACTATTAAATAGTTCTAATGTCATGTAAATAATATATGAGTACATATAAGAGTATTCAATTGCAGTAAGAGTATTTTTAATAGCACAATAGCTACAATAACATTATAGTACTATACGAATCAGTCACATAATTGAAATAATTACGATTCGATGTTTATTTCATCACATGTAAGCATAACTCTTATGAGCTACTTTTAATAATATATTTACAATATTATATGACAATTTATGTAAGCCTATGAATTTAAATTTACATATCTAAAAGTACATTCGAAATAAAATTGATAGAAAATACTATTATTACATTTATTGCTGTATCAAATTACAATATTTTTTTTGAACTTTAAAGTTTATCAACAACCAAAACTAAAGCTTAAAGTCGGAATGATTTTTCAGATATTTGCATACAATACACATGGCTAAAATATAGGCAACAAGTTGAAATATATGTTTAATGTGTTAGAAATTTCAAGTTGATTGACTACTTTCCTTGATTTGGCGGTCGGATGATCCAAAACCGGGTGTTTATATCGTTCAGATTTTCCGAAAATGGCTCGAGTCTGGGTATGCTTAAATGTTAGTTGTAACTTTGTATCTATTTAGGAATTACATAATTTATTCCCAAAATACTCTGTCATTTGTTTGATACCGACAAAATGACGTATACACCAATCAACCAGGATGTTTATTAAACGCGATTAGAAATAATATCTTCAGTGACGTCATTCCTAAGTCATCCATGTTTTTCAAGTAAAGTGTGTGTGTGTGTGTGCAAACGTAGGTATGCATTTGCGCCATCTTCGTATGTGTGTTACATGTCGTATATGTAAGGCTTTCTATAAGATCACTCTGCTTTCAAAACAAAATAACCATCACGGGCTAGTTTTAAGGTCTAGGCTCATACGATTGCTAGAGTCGTTGTGGTATTATGGGGGTCGTCTCTGGATAAGTGGTGGAGGTCCTGGTGGATGCCAGCCTCCTTCAGTATCCTCATCCTGGGGCCCAGCGGCACTCCTAGCGCCCGGAGCTTGTCCTCGCCCACGTAAGGGAGCTCTGCAGCCCCAACCTTCTCCTTTTCAAGTAACCCGGCATATTTCTGTAAAATAAACAAATGGATAGATACTTAATGGCACTAGACATAAAGAAAATTAAGTTAATTTCGAATTAGGCTGGACTCGAATCCACGATCTTCCGCTTACTGAAATATCGCTATTGAAATTTCGATATCTTTAGCTTTCATCATCATCATCATCATCATCATCATCAGCAGCACATATCAGTCCACTTTTTGACACAAACTTCTTAAAAAAAGTAGATTTCGTCATGATCGCCACACTTGGCAGCTAGCGATTGCAGTTGGACCAATGCTGGAGTAAGACACTGCTGTCTGTCTTGTGCTGTACTTCTTTAGTCACTCACGACACCCACGGGGAGAGAAGGGGAGATGTTATCCTTTTTATGTGCCGGAACCACACGACATATCTAGTTTTAGATGCTTTTAGTCCCGAACCTCATCGAGTGTATTAATCACATCACTTCAACATCAAATTAGGGGGCGTCCATAAATTACGTGAGATCAAATATCACAAAAATCACGCATTTATTTGTTCTGATTGAAACAAAAAAAAAATACACTATTTTGGTCCTTTTAATCCAGATTGTACATGCTTAAGATCCAATAGTCTCTCTTGAGACCGCGCATGATTCTTCATGGAATGAATTAGAGCAGATATTCTTTTTTTAATCACAGTAGTTACGATTTAAGTATTCTATTGTTAAATTTTTATTACACTTATAACTCTCAACAATATTGATTACTAGTCTTAACTAGTGGTAAATAAAAGCAAAAAGCATTTTTTTTTTCTTTTTACAATAACAATCCAACGCGTTTACGTAAGAATCTCACATTTTGAAAAATCTCACGTGAGTTTGGGGGATGGGAGGGGTTTGAATAAAATCTCACGACATCTCCCCAGGGGGGGAGGGAGGGACCGAAAATTAAAAAAAACACCTCACGTAATTTATGGACGCCCCCTTAGTCACAAGTTTATTAATGACATGACTTCACCTTCGAATATGTGACTTACCTCATATCCTAGCTTCTTGAGGAAGAGCCTCATTAGTGGAGGCTCGTCTCCGAAGAACTTGGTCAGTCGCTTGACTCTATCCGGGTTGCTGAACGAGAACGGATCGGAGTGCCTTTGATGGCCCGACCGGATGTATTGTTGGGATCTGAAAATGAAGGAGTTTTGATAAATAATTGTTTTTAAAACATTGTCGACTTTACTAGCTAAACAGTTGCTTGAAATTGGAGAACTATCAGAGTTATGTTTTTAAATCAAACAGTAACTGTGTCATCTAAACGAACGAACTATCAGAGCTAAGGGTTATCAAGTTTAAAAGCAATTGCTTTTGTGTTTTTCCAGCTTGTATCCTGTAGATTATATATTAATCTACCTACATACCAAATTTCATACAGATTTTAAGCTTTTCTCGTTTGATTCAATTACAAACATCTTTACAAAATTTCTCATTAATAACATTAATTATTAGAATATAAAATGGTAGTTAATCCATGTATTTCGATTTTTAAAATTATTCCACAGGAACCGTTCTATAATCCGTGATCAAAAACTAGCATACCACCTATTCTCAAATTTATGAAATATCCAAAAAAAAAGAAGAAAGTTAATATTTAGTCAAGCCGTTTCGGAGCAATGGGGACTACCGTTTCTTTGCTCACCAGTTGGCGCCACTGTAGACTGAGGTCCGGAGGTATAGCTGTCAAAGGCGATTGGCGCCGAAACAAAGTGTTATATCTTGAATCTAATTAAGGTTATATTGTTTATAAATAACTATCTTGATATCAACAAACTAACTTCTGAAATAGTTGCTCTTGAGGCCGTCTATTTTTGCGCTTTTTCTTAATTCCGCTTTTAAAGCGTTCACATTAATCGCTAAATAGAAATCCATATTTGCGATATTTTACGAAGGAGATCAATTTCCAGCAGGTAAATTAAAGAAATTATAATTTATGCAACAAATTCCGCTTAAACCAGTACAAAGTGAATGATATTGGACCTCACGTGACACTAGCGCCTCTAGTGGCAAATTCACTAGCGATAGCCCCCATTCGGAGTATATGTGTGTGTAACAGCGATTATCGATATGATCAGATATCCATATTCAAATAACATAGCAGTCATTGGGACAGGCTGTATGTATTGACACTGGCAGCTAGCTGTCAGTGCCAATACAGTCAATACAATCTCCGACTGCTACATCGGGTCGGTCATCATTCTTGAACTAGCTGCCGTCGATTAAGGTTGGTAATAATTTGATTTATTTTGTGATTGCTAGAATAAACGAATACTGTTGTAAATCTTTTGTTTGAATTCCGTAACCACTTTTGAGGTGTCCTTTACATGTGTGTGTGTGTGTGTGTGTGTGTGTGTGTGTGTGTGTGTGTGTGTGTGTGTGTGTGTGTGTTTGCGTGAATGTGTTTCTCTCCCTCTCTCACTGTGTGTGTGAGCGCGTGTGTATTTGTGAGCGTGTGCGTTTGTGCACGTACGCTTGTTTGTGCGTTCGTGGATGCGTGTTTGAGCGATCGTGCTTATTTTGCTAGTGTAAATGTAGTCGCTCACTTGTACATGTGCCGCAGCGCGAGCAGCTCGGCGCGCACGGCGTCCACCTCCTGCATGACGAGGTGCTGCGTGCGCATCTCGCTGGACAGGTGCGCCACGGAGCGCGCCAGCGTCACCACGTGCGACTCCAGCCGCTGGAAGCGCTTGTTTATGCCCTGCGAGTAATCATGATACACATTGACCCCCGTATTTATAAAGAAGTAATTACTTATTGCTTAAGAAAGTTATAACTTAAAGTGTCCTAGTCCTTAAGTGAAAGAAATTGGTCACCATTAGTAGTCATATTATTTGGCTGATAATGCTAACTTTTGGTAGTTATAACTTCTAGTAATTTCTTGATTAAGGCATACAATTTCTTTTAGATTTCAAATTAATACAAGATGTTACAAGAAATTGTATTTTCATCGATCGATTATCTTAAAGAGCATAGTTCTAAGTAGTTTATCAGAAGCATAATTACCTTGAGATCGTGTTTCTTCCTGTGATCGTTGGAGCTCCGTCTCTTCTCTCTTACGGGTCTACTACTGACTGAGCTAGACGGCAACGACGACATGCTACCGTATCGGCGTTTAGACGACAATCTGACAACAGAGGAAAAAATTTCACTTTAGAGATCTGATCTGAATTTGGCCTATTGTTGGATGGGAATTAAAATGGGATTGTGCTGTTCCACTTTGAGCTGAGACTCACACTCTATTTCTGTGCTCACGGCAAACGTTCCCAATGCCAAAACTCGCCCGCTCCTAAATGGAGAAGGCGTTCATGAAAAATTGTCAGCAATATGTACCCAAAAACTGAAGGTCCATTTAAATCAGTAAAATCAGTTTTATTACTGCAAATAGGTATCTTTAAGCGCTTTTACACGTCCCAATATTTAAAGCTACCACCACTACTCCAGGACCAGAAAATTTCTCACCTTGACTCCCAAGTGGGTTGCTTAGCCAAGCTGGCCGGCTTCCTCACGCCCAGCAGTTGCAGCACCTCAGCATACATGTTCTCCAAACCTCGGAGCTGACGCCGGATGGCCCTCGCGTCTCCGGTAGAAGCATCACTGTCAGTCCTACCGTCGAGGAGGGATGACAGGTCCAGGCTTCTGGTCGTCGTCGATGTCATGTCTGTGGTGTCTAGGCCGAATACTGGGGAAGATTGAATAATATGTTAAAGATCTGAAAATAAAACAGGATTTTGTTTTCGAACATGTTAAAATAATATCTACTAAATAGTAGATTTTTTTACAATTCTACTCTTTTTCTCACAGTTTTAGGATGCGTATCGAAATATCATCAACAAGAAATAATTGGTTTGGGGAATCTGGGGATTAGATCTTCCGTGACCAATAAACACAAGGTACATGGTTTAGATCCCGAATCAGTTTAATCTTGCGATAGTGACCAGCAGGCTTACTCTTAACAAGTTCGAGTTACGATCAAATCGAATCGACGTCGAGAATTAGTGATTTGGTAAAAAGTGAACCTAAACTTTTGTGTCGATGGTGATTTCGTTATCAACCGAAAATGTTTCACGGATCGCCATTTTAGATCGATTTCGGCTTGATTTTGATTTCGATTCGATTGAGTTTGTTCAGGTTTTGTCTAGATCGAATCGAGATCGAGCTTGAATCAAATTCAAGAGTAAGGGCCCAGGCCGGCTAAATTGTGACATGGCATATAATCCTTCATTAGATTTTTTATTTCTACAAGTAAGTACTTACAGTGTTTCTTATAATGGTGATCTCTTTTGGATGAGTGTTTCTTGTGTGCGTGCCAGCGCGGGGACTCCCTGCCTCGTCTCCTGTCTTCAGGGTACTCTGAAGATCGGCCTGGAAGACTGAATAAAACAACACTCTTTAAATATTTGATAATTTATTATAAAATAATTGATAATAAATTAGGTATTTTTATGCGTGAATATCTAAAAATAAGTAACATACGTATTCTTGATATATCGATAATCGAGGCAAACAATAGCCGATCATTGGGCTCTATAACTGCATCGGCTATGTGCCTGTGAACTAGCACGTTCATACATTCATTATCATCATATCAGCCGAACGATGCCCACTGCTGGGTATAGGCCTCCCCCAAAGATCTCCACAGCGATCGGTCCTGTGCTGTCCACATCCAGCGGCTTCCCGCGACCTTGACCAGATCGTCGGTCCACCTTGTAGAGGGCCTGCCCACGGAACGTCGCCCGGTACGCGGTCGTCATTCGTGAACCTTTCCGCCCCAACGGCCATCGGTTCTCCGCGCTATGTGTCGTTCATACATTACTAAGGTCATAAAAATAAATATGTATAGAGAGCCAAACGTTTTGAAGGAATAAAATAAATATGGCCTCATGTAACGCTTCCGCCTGGTTGCTGCCTGCTTTTACTGAAGAAATGAATTGATATGACTTAAACATAATAATTGATCTATGCCTGTGTAAAAAACCCGTGACTTTACCTATTTCGTTTGTGCATGTCTGAAGAAGGTGAAAGAGGCGGTAGTGGTGGTGTCACCGAGCTGTCGGAACTGCCTGAAGAGTCCAGCCTCATGCTGGCAAGCTTCGGCTCCAGAATCTGACGCAGCTCACACTCCACTAGATCTGCCCACTCATTCTCACCACCTGGAAAACAATTTTTATTGTGATTATTAAAGGTTTTTCATTTGTTAAAAATAATGTGTAAGAGTGTGTAGTGTAGTTGCCAAAATTCCTATTCTTGAATATAAAATAGTATAGTGCCATGAGTGAGTAGTCACTGGTTAGGTTTTTTTCTACATGGTGGCAAATCCTTGACGTGACTTTTACTCTTTATTGACGTGAATATCGCGTAAAAGCATCATTCAGTTTGTTAAATATAGTTAATACCAATGTAAGCATTAAGTAGTTACTCGTAGTATATTTTATTTATATAATTACAAAATAAATTAATAAAGAGAAAGTAAGCCACTCGATGTGGGTGGCACGGGTTGCTCGGTAACAGTGTTAGAACCATACCTACATCCATGAGATGATAATGGATGATGATGATAATTACACGCATAATTATATTATATTTATACATATACTAGCTCGTATATACCTTACAAATAAATAACATTCACAACCTAATAACAAATATGGTAAACGTTTTGTATTTCGTATAAAATTATTTGCTGTGCGTGAAATACTGAAGAGGCATTCCTGAAAGGCTTATACATACTTTGCCCAGCAGTCTGCTGACTGGTGCCTGGCTGTGGCTGTGTCCTCGACGGGCCCGCAGCATCAGAGTCAGCTGATGTGTCATGAAGACTAGCCTCGGGTCTTCGCCCACTGGAGTAGGCCACGCTACCTCGTCCGGAATCAACATTTGATGATTGCCCGCCATTTTTGTCGTAATCTGGAATATTTACAGTAAGAGTGTAAACCTGGTGGATGAAGTGTTGATCTGGTAAAGGGTGCTGAACAATGGCTCGATAGTTGTTAGTATAGGAGATGTAAATCACAAAGTCTTACCCCTATATTTATAAACAAGTAAAAGTAATTACTTGACTAAAAGTAATTACTTGAGAGACAATATGTATGCCTTAATCAAGAAATTACTAGAAGTTATAACTACCAAAAGTTAGCATTTCTAGCCAAATAATATGACTATTAATGGTGACCAATTTCTTTCACTTAAGAAATAGGTATGAACATTTTAAGTTATGACTTTCTTAAGCAATAAGTAAGTACTTGTTTATAAATATGGGGGTTAGACTGATCTGACGGTGCTGAGGTTTTCTTCATTGATGTCAAAATATCTATTAATATCAAAGCAATGCTTAACTGACCTTGTAGAGTATAGTAAAATGATGTGTGTCTGCATGTTTCAACTGTAGGTACAACTTAAAATCTAGCTTTTAGTGTGGCACGAGAGTACTTCCATTCAAACAAAAACTTAAAATGTGACGAGTAAGCAATATCATAATTAAGTTTTGATCTGACAAATTTGTATAATTAGTGCATTTGTAATGTGGAAAAAAAAAATTACCTAAGGTGTTTGTAGTAGCACGATGTATGTTAATTTATTTAAATTTAAATAAATTTGCATAATAAAGTAATTAATTGTTTACTAGTTATGATAATTAGTATTTATCGTTAAGCTTTAATGTGTAATCGGTGTAAGTTCTTAGCAGGAAGTGAAATAATTTCATACCTGAACTAGCACCAGATCCAGCTCCCTTCTTTCCATGTGCCTTTAAATCTTCTATTCTGTTCGGTGTGTGTCGAGATGACGACGGCTGGGGGTGGCCTGCCTCTGCTTTGCTACCAGAATTGTATACGCTATCCACTGATTTCTGGCTTGCACTCTCATCATTTCTGTCCGCATGACCAGACGCTTCTTCCTTATGCTTTTGCCCTATTGAGTCGGGTGTTCTTCGTTCTTTATGAGTATCTGGTGTTCTCCTAGAATCCCTATGGATTTCAGGGGTTCTTCTTGACTCTCTATGTATTTCTGGTGTTCTCCTTGACTCTCTATGTATTTCGGGGGTACGCCTTAACTCTTTATGCATCTCTGGGGTTCTTCTATAAATGTTCTCCTGCATCTTGTGAGACTCTGTCGATCTTCCGCTAGTTCTGACACGCTCTTCATAACTAGACCTACCTTGAGCAGCCAATCTAGCCCTAAAACCACCATCATCAGATTCTCGTTCTTCGCAAGTTCTCTGTGGTTGACCCTCATGTACTTCTAAAAGGTTTCCATGGGAATTTCTCCTTGATCTGTCGTAATTTTGAGGCGTGGTGACTTCTATTCTTGCATGGGGTTCATCTAGAAGATGCGGATGTGACGTTGCACGTCTGCCTTCTACTAAGCCTCTTTGCCTTATGATTTCCCGTTCCAATTGCTGGGGACTTCTAAGATCAGCTCTTGACTGTGAGTTTTCAAACTGTTAAAAAATATAAAGCAATAATTACAAACTTCAAATATGCGCTATTAAAATATTCTAAGTTATTTTATTACATTTTAAAGGAACAAGTTCCGATGTTAGTGCTGTAGAAACTACTCATTATGAACAGGGAAGTAATAAAAATAGTTAATTTGTAAAACGTGCAGGGATAGTTAAACGCAGTCTATTAGCGACTTAAAAGTAACAGTAAATCCGAAATACAGTTGAAAAGCATTTAGCTACTTCCTCTTTAACAGTGACGCTTATTAAATATCTCGTTTTGTAGTAACTGGTTGGGATTTAAGTTCTTTTTATGTGATGATTCTGTTGTATCCATAAAATATAAAAATGAAAAAGAAAAACTAATTGCTTTGTAGTCAAATATAAGAAAAAGAGCACAGATAAGCCAAATAATACTACAGGTGAAAGTAATTACCCGATATTAAATAATATTGAAACCAAAACATGCTCTAAGGAAGTGGCTATAGAAATTCGAGTTGATTGACACAATTGACTTATTTATGGAAAAGAAAACAATGATTCAATAAAGTTTCTTGCGGGGAGCGTAAAATGGCTCGAGATCTCTCGTCGGCATCAAAGTCGGTACATGTTATTGTAATTGCGGTGATCGTGGGAACACCTTTTAATTGTTGGGAATCATTGTTCTTTGTGCTGCCAGTGAGAACAGAACGGTGGCCCCAAGAAAAGTGTTGCAAGACTATTGCGGAGTTTTTCAAGATTATTCCAAAGTTTTGGTGAATGAATATTACGAATACGGTAATTAATTTTTAACATTGGTTAATGCACAGCATTCTGACTCGTTATTTTAAACTTTCCCATGAAAGCTATTCAGAGGTTCATTACAAGAATTACTATATTTGGCAAGAGCAGTTTCGGAGCTTACGGAAAGTTTAGTCTTCATTAGTTTTTAGGGTTCCGTACCCAAAGGGTAAAAACGGGACCCTATTACTAAGACTTCGATGTCTGTCCGCCTTTCCGTCTGTCCGTCTGTACGTCTGTCCGTCTGTCCGTCGCTCTCTCACCAGGCTGTATCTATAGAGCCGCGATAGCTACACAGTTGAAATTTACACAAATTATGTATTTCTGTTACCGCAATAACAACAAATACTAAAAACATAATAAAATAAATATTTAAGGGGGGGCTCCCATACAACAATCCCGGTTTTTTGGCCTTTTTGGTACGGAACCCTTCGTGCGCGAGTCCGACTCGCACTTGGCCGGTTTTATTATTTAATGAAGACAAATTTACTATTGTGAAACACATAATGTCCACATAGGACTTCAAGTAAAGTAACTGCCTATAATCATCCCACTACAGGGCAAAGGCTGTCGTAAATTGAATTCAAGTTACGACAGCCAGGTATTATCACCACGCAAAAATTTTAATGTCTGTCAAAAATCGTGTAATGCCCGCACTATGTTAATTTTTTTTAACAAGTAGACAGTTGTCTCACCTGATTTTGAGGTCCAGTTTTTAAAGAAGTGAAGTTTGCCATAGATCTAACATCGACATCTCTTTGATAAAGAGCACTTCTTCTGCCAGGTGGCCCATATTGCTGGTAAAGAGCGTCAGCTCCTAAAGCTTGGGGCTGCTGTCGGGGGTGAGGAGAGGATGCCAGCATCTCTTGAGAGCGGGCTTGGTGACTGAGCATCAATTGTTGCTGAGCTATTTGCTGCTGCATCATTTGCCTAAGAAATTTCAACAGTTTTAGACAGTTTTTTTATGTGAAACAATAAATAACAGCATTTTTGTAACCTGTAATTTAAAATATTACCTGTGGGGAGAAGGACTAGGATACGCCATATTATTCGCCATACTCGGACCGTATTGCATATCAGGTCTGTTCTGAGGCATTGGCCTTCCATAGATTCCTTGGTCCACCTTTCGCGTTCCTGTTTCCCTTGGAGTAACTTGTTCAGGCTCAGGTCTTTTCCTCTCTTCACTGTTATTCAAACTTGGTTCAGGTTCATTGTTCTTTTCTGTTTCATTGCTGTCTTTGCTTTTAAATCGACTTGATATCATGTCTTTTAGTGTATGATATGTCTTACTCACAGATTTATTACTCTTGGGCGCGTCCCTTGTGCTATCTTTGCCAGTCTCTACTGTCACAGTGATTTGTTGTGAATTGTTCGGTGTATCAGGTTTTGCGCCATACATGTTTTTGGCAGGAATCGGTGGTTTAGGAGAGTCATAACCTTGAATGTTTCTAGAAACAATTCCCTGGTTTTGATTCTGGTGCATGGCGTAGCTGTAGTTTTCATGGAACTGTCGTATGTTGTCGCCCGACGTGCCAGCCTGCTGGTTCTGCGAAAGACATACATTTCTGTCATATTACAGTTGCATTGTGCGATGGGAAACATTGAGACAATGGCCTATTGGATGGTGGAATTTAAATTGCAGTCAGTTTGATACCTAGCTGTATCTGCTAAGTATAAATCACGATTGTGAAAGCCCCGATTGTCAGTGTGGAAAAAATAATGAAAGCTATTATCTGGAATGGTATTTGCATAAATACACATTGTTTACTAAGGTTTATATGGATCTGTTACAGTTTCCTTAGCTTATATAAGTATTTGAAAGTTCGTCGAACAATGAATTGCTTCTTCAAAGTGTATTATTTAGTTAGCTACCGTAATTTTCTATACCCAAAAAATTCTAGGTATATAAAAAAAAACTTTATTTCTTCTCTCACATATACAACGTATGTTTATCTTTGAGAAACTATCTGCTTAATGAAGTATCAAAAAGTTTGGAAACAAATTACTGCGCTTAATCGTATTTATTAAATATTACCCAAGAAACTATTAACTTGAACCGTTAATCCGGATGTTTACTATCCGGTGATATTAATCAACACGAATCCTATACTACACTAAATTCACATATTATACCTATAGGTATTATACTTTTAGATTGTTATTATCACTGGTAGATGTCAATTCATATAACGTGTAATCATAACAAATCTGAGTGAATAAGATTATAATAAAAATACAATATTAATTATCTATCTGATTCGGCAAACGTTGTTTTGCCATAATACAGTAAGGATGAAGATAAATAGTTATCATATTTTTAATACTTATTGTCCTATTCCGGAAGCAGAATAATCCAAAAACACAAAAATTTGTCCAGCCGTTCTCGAGTTATAAGTGGTGTAACTAATTCGACTTTTTTTTATACATAAAAGATTTTTTGGCACTGAATATATTCACAATTTTTCAATACATAACCCACATCACTAACATTTTCCAAAGCGAACTCGACCATTGTCGCCGTCAGTCACCGCCCGCACTTGTCATGACTCCGTCCGCACTGGCGGCGTCCGAGGCACGATGCGCGGGCGCACGCGCTGCAAGGGCGGCATACTAACGTTGAATTTGTGAGCGAATGATTCGCTGTGTACAATCTATAATCATTTCACTGCAGGGCAAAGGCCTCTATAGATCAAGTTATAGCAGCAATGACGGGTACAGGCCTAATCACCACGGTATGGTACCTTTTAAAAAATGTCCGCTTTGATGATATCTTTTTAGAATATTTCAATATTGCTATGCACTAACTATGTGATATGCATCAAATAACACTTGATATCATTGAAAGTTACTAACAATAGCTAGATTAGATATTTTGCCGGAGTCTTCTAGCACGCCCAAACTTATGAAAAACTGCGGTAACTTGGAAGCTACCCCCAATATTTTTTCAGCCCTATAGGTATGGCTGAAAGCCGACGACACATCAGGTCCCCTAATGACTTTTTGATCATATACATAATACTCGTATCACTAACATCATCGCCATAACGACAATCTCAACATATCCCATAATCGATAAAAAAATTCAACACAAGCAATCAGTTGCTTTCACCAAAGTAAAGGCAAGTTATAGCACTCGTGCGCATGTCCGTGTGATCAATTCCTACGCTTTGGAATTGCCGTGGAGAATTAGAGTAAGGGCCATAACGTAAAAACGTTAACAATTATTGAAACGATTGGAATAAGGAAATCGTTTGATAGGACGGTTATGAATTTTATTGGAATTGTTTACGCTTTTTGTTAAAATAACTGCTTTATGAGCCTATAGTACGTCTTATGTGCAAAAATAATTAAGTATTTACGCGGGTGTATGCCTGCGCATATGTGGAATTCCCGAACAAATCTTGCATTTTGTATTTATACATAAATAGCAGTTAATAAAAAACAAATGCAAAGTAGATATACTCTATTAACAGAATGCGTATCACTTTACGCAGCACATATTAGAATTTCAGTATATGGATAGACACACCCAATCAGGTATTCATACTGTCGTATTTTTGTTCAATCTGTTTTTACCGTATCGCTTTGTTCTTTTGCAGTCCGGGTAAATAAAAAAAATCAAGTCAAATTTAGTCAAAATTAAAAAAAATATGATAGTTTTTATTTGTATTTTATAACGAACAATCCCTAAAGAATTTTATTTGTTTATTTTATGTTTTCTATTCAATACTTTCTTTTATGACATCGTCACAAAAAAATGAACCCCAAAGTTTATTAAAAAAGCATAATGAATTCGTCGTAACAAGACGGCACGCGTCGGCCGCGGCACCGTTGCGTTCGACGTAACGAGCAGCAGGGGCGCGCCATGAATGTTTATGGGTTCCTATAGTAGGCTCTTTGTTTGGCGCGAGGAAGTTATGGTGAAGTTGTTATGTAGGTTTGTGTCATCCGCAGTCTTAGGTGCGATGAGGTGCATAAAATTATAGTTTTTGAAGAAGAAACATTAAAATTCCTGTTCCTCACTAAAATAGATGGGACATTGATAAACCACATAATATTTCAGCAGTAATAATATTCACACTCTGTAGTCGGTCCCTCATGTGATCATGTCTGATATTTCTAAAACAGTCATTTTCCGTCCAATTACCAATTTTCTGTCATACTTATTTTTTTGCTTGATCAGCACAAACATAACTAAAAATGAATCATTTAATTAAGTGCAGTTAGATCGGAAGTTTTGTGACTGCGTAAAATTCCTACATTTCGGTGCTTTATTTTTAATAATATAGATAGATAATGGTTCCCAATAACCACTTTATTAATGTTTATAAGAATTTAGGTTTTATAACACTCAGGCTAGAATACGATATGGTTTGTTATCATTTTTAAGTTACCTTAACGACAGAACAAATATTTGTTTGTTTTCTGAGTATGTAAATTGTACTGTCGATCTCTTAAGTATATCCAAAGTTAATTCTACTTAAACTAAGCTTCTGCTGATGAAATTTAAAGCTGACAAATTAATCGAGGCTTATTATAGACGCAACAAGTTTGCATTGTATGTAGTGCAAAAATTACAGCCACCCAGCCGCAGACCCGTTGGCTCAGTAGCAGAGCGCCGATGCGAGCTAGCCACTGCCTAAGGGGATTGGGTTCACTGCCGTCGGAGGTCGGGGGTGCAAGTCCTTCACGGGTCTTTATTTTTTATTTTTAAATTACATCAAAAATGCTTTCCATAAAAAGTACCCAATGGTTTTAATTTTAATGTTTTAAAAGTAATAATTTAATTGCCAGCAACTTTGTACGTAAGTAATGTTAAATTCAAAAAGAGACCATGATAACAAAAAAAAAATAGCTCATGTGCTTTTCCAGCCTAGTATAATCTATCTCCGAGCTAAATTTCACCCAGATCCATTCTGCTGTTCAGGCGTGATTGAGTTAGAAACATCCATCAAATTTTTGTTTTATTAATGATATGAGTAAGATGAGGTAAGTTGGATAAAATACTATGTTTTTAAATAGTAGTACAAAAGTTCACAGGTTAACAGGTTCTTTAGATATCATATATGTATGTATACTCAGCTGTTTTTATAATTGAACAACAACTTTTTCTGTATTTTGTCTCTTTGGAAAAGGCTAATTAACAGTTGTGGCATGGGTACCTAATATTAATAAGTTTTTGAGTACAAATTGATTCGATATAAATGCCTTCGTAAGCTATTTTGACAGGGTTGAAATAGCAAGATACATGAGAAAATTATTAGAAGTTTTGAATTAGATTCAAAGTTGTGTGCAAATACGAGCAAACATTACTCATTGTAACCAGAGAGATAAAAGTATTTTCGTTTCTACACATATAGGCGACACTCGTTATGATCTTTGTTTATGGGAAAATCCGCTAGATGGCGTCACTGTGACAATTACGATTGCCGAATTAATTTTATTTCTGAAAAGTTCCATTATGTATTTATTCATTACGTTAAGTTACTACTGAAGTATATAAATATACAATAAGTATAATATTTATTAACGTTAAGTTGTTCTAGTTTGTACAAATATTGGAATATTTATGATTCTGGATTGTTATAAATAAGGCTGAAGTTAAGGCTTTTTTCTGTAGTAACTGTAAAAAGTAATAATTAATTGTTCATCGGTTGTTGTACAAAGTGTCATTCAGTTTTTCAAATCAAGTCATAATATAAGGATCATACAAATATGTTCTAACAAAATTTTACCAAGTCAATCATGCTGTTAGCAAATAATTTAGGCGTACTAAAATAAATTTTTTTTGTTTTTTAGGATAATTGTAAATATTTCATACAGATACAGACTTCTTTATGGGTATAAAAAAAAGAAAAAGGACTCCTGACTCGTGAAGGATTTGAACCTCCGCCCCCCGATGATTGAACAAAGTTTATATCGGTGCTCTTACCTACTGAGCTAACGAGTCTTATCCTCGTCAAACGAAACAAGCGTACTGATGACTCAAAATGACGTCACTGCCAGTGCATTAACTAACCTTGACTCCGTCGAGGACGTATCGGCCAAATTGAGCTTTATTCTGAATGTATTAAACCCATTTTTTGATCGTTTAGACTTGGAGATTATATTATTACATGGATTTAGGTTACATGCAAGTTGATATTAATTTACGAAACATCTTTCTAAAGTCACAGGTATCTTGTTATCATCATAAAACAGGTAAAAACAAGAAGTGACAATTAATTTGTTGTAGTTCATTCGATCGATCATTGAACAAGAAAACTCAAAGTGGGTAAGTACCTACTTAAAGTTGTTTGAATATGTATTAAAGTAACCGAATTTTATATTTTATTTACTCATTTTTTATATTATTAATAAGTAGCTGTTGCCCGCGACATTATGTTCGCGATTAATAAGTTACCCCTGTGATTTATTAATTGTTACGACAAAAGATAACTTAGCGAGAATTTTATTTTTAAATAAAAGTTAAACATTCATAATAGCCGAAAGCCTTCCTCGACAAATGAACCATCCAACACAAAAGTATTTTTTCAATTCGAACCTGCACTTCCTGAGATTAGCGCGTTCAAACAAATAAACAAACAAACTCTAAACCGACGAGCATGCATGAAAAGATTGATGAATGTGGAAGAAGCGAAAGATGTATGCCAGGATCGTAGTAAGTGGAAGGCCTTGGTCTCTGCCTACCCCGTTGGGAAGGAGGCGTGATAATATGTTTGTATGTATGTATGTATCTTCAGCTTTATAACATTATAAATAAAACAATTCGATGAATCACTTTGCATTGAGTCTTATCAACATGAATTTCATTGTCAATAAAAGATTAGATTAATCGTTGTTGATACTGATAAAAGCACGTTTCATTAACAATTCCAAGAGACTAGCCAGCAGGGCTTTTAATGCCAAAAAAGTGTATTAGGGCCATTTACCGAGTACCTACATTTTCGTGAGTCTTATAAACCTTTATTTTTAAAATCTTTAAATTCTACTTTGTATTCTACTGTTTTTGTCCTATAACACCCTCAAAATTTTGTCACAAGGGGTGAAAACAGAAATAAGCCAACAAGATATCCAGGTAGACTCATGTTACCCAACCTAATACAAGACTATTAAAACTATTGAAAAACGGTGCATATTGCATAGCCATTAAAATAAATAATAAGTTACCTGACACTTTTAAAAATCTGCCTTTATCAAAGTTTAAGAGGCTACTGACTAAATGTTATCATGGGTTTAATTTTTACCCGACTGCCAAGGAGTGGTTGTTTTTATTTGTTGTTAACATTTATTAATTTATCATTTGACATGTAGGTTCTACATTGAATTTTATTTGGTACTAGCGGGCCCGTGAGACGTTGCCCTGTCGTAATTATGAATATTGATTTAGAATTAGTATAATTAATAAAAAAAAAACGATTCAAATTGTTTATTATTTTATTGCGTACATATAACTGACCATGTGAAAATTTCAGACTTTTTGCTATTTGCCAAATTTACAGCACGTATTCTGTCAATGTTATGTCAAGCGCCTTAAGCTTAAATTGTCAGAATCGTTAAGGTTACATTAGAAATAATTTTATATGGTGATTAAGTGTTTTCAATTTTCCGCGCAATCCTCTTATTTTTTTATTTCATAAGAACCATCTCTTGACAACAAAGAACAAAGCGAAAAAATAATTAGCCAAATTTGTTCAGCCGTTAACGCGTGATGCCGTGACCAAGGGAACTAGGGATTCATTTTTATATACAGGATGAAATTTTAACCACTTTCCAAAATTTTTATAGGCGTTCACTATTATTTATTATTTATTTTATTATTTATTTATTTATTTCTCTTCCACAAAGATTAGCAGTTAAGTCTAGCTACATTAATAGAACATATTTTATCTTTGTGGGAGAGGTATCTGTACAATGGTACCAGGGTACCCTGATCTGTATTGTATCCTGTATATGTATTATATATACTCGGTGCATTTTAAACCTCATGAAAAACGAAGTCCACGTCATGTGACCATTATGTATGACATCATGGCAGTTTTATTTAATCTATCGAAAAAAATAAAATAAAAAATTACTAAATATGGATTCAGATTTTTATTTTAAATACTAGTCAAATTCCCATGTATAAGACGTAGAAAGTAACCTATCCTCTTAATTCAAGGCATGAAAGCGTGCTCATATACATAGATAAGGTTGTGTCCGTCGGTGTGTAACGATGTGTTCCTGTGATGGCGCTCGCTGCCATGACGGGTTCCTTACCCCGGCCGAGCACATGGTTTCAATCATGGCGTTAAAGATAAGATATCAAGTGTAAAGTAAGGGTAAAGTTATCAAGTTTTATTATAAGCATATATTGAGTCATGAGCTCATGAGTCATGAAGCGGCTTGACGGTTGACTGTGGTGGCTTGACTAGAAATTGAACGACGAAAGAATGAAAGTTCATACTTTATATGATACGAGTATTTTAGCAACTTAATAGCAATTATAATTTGTAAATTATGTCTCAGGCGGGATTCGAACCAGAATCACCATACCGGGCGTGGCGCTTTACCAATTAAGCCAACAAGAAACTACGTCACAGCAGCCATTTTTTCAAGCATATTCTTAAATGCAATAACAATATTTTATAAGTATTTAAACTTGAAAAATTATGTCTCAGGCGGGACTCGAACCCGCATCTTCATGCATGCCGGGCGCGGTATTCTTCCGTCGTTCAGTTATTTGATAAATAAACGTGATTCTTTTTTAGAGAATTCGCATTATTTAGACCATTGACCTCTAACAATGTTACGTAAACTCCTTGTAACGGAAAGATGTAACATTTATTTACAAGATTTTTGTTATGACATTTTTAAAATACATAATTTTTTATAAAAATAAATAACCTTTACTCATAAATTTCTTTTATTATATTATATTTTTAATAATTACTATGTATATAACTCAGTAAATCGTATTGTATACTATACTATGTATAATCCAAGTAACATAATCAAAAAATAAATTTTGCTATGAAAGATTATTGTCTTCTATTTCTTCTATCCTAAGTCTTGTTTTCTAAAAGACCAACACCACAAAATACACTGATTGAAATTTATATGATCACTATCATTAGAGTTAGTTGTAACAGGATTTCTACCCCTTACAAATAACCCTCATGATAGGTACTTCTTAACTCATAAAGAACAAAGTAAAGGACAGGAAAAGTAACGTAACGGTCTATAATCATACCACTACATAGCAAAGACCTCCATCGTTGAATTCAAATTAACACAGCAATGATGGGTATAAGCATAATCAACACGCTTGCCAAATGCGGGTTGGTGATCACAAACCCGAGCAAAGTAAATGTAAAGAAAGGTATAACAACATATTTGAAAACTTGACTAATTGTGTCTATGCAATTAGTTTAGTGCTAATTTTAATGAAGTTCCACAATACATATACCGTAGACCACTACTGGTACATGTTCACGGATGGCTGGGCCGTGTTAAACGTTCTTCCTGTTAAATGTTATCTGTTCTGTCGTACACGATCTTATTAGCAATATACAGTTTGAAACCAGCTTCTACGCAACTGGTAGGGTGACCACAAAATCCGATATACAAATTACATACATACATACATACACTCACGCGGTAGGCAGAGACCACATCCTTCCACTTACTACGATCCTTACAGACTACTTTCGCTTCATCCACATTCATTAATCTTTTCATACACGCTCGCCGGTTTAGGGTACTCTTGACCTGACCTTTCTTTAGAACTTCCCCGATTTGATCAAGATAAGTTCGTCCAACATTTCCAATCATACCCGCAAAACAAATAAATTTATTAAAACAGTATTATATCAGTGTAAAATCGATTTAACGGACAATTTTTCTCATAGCATTTACTCGTAATCGAAAATATGAAATAGTTCTATTAAAATCAAACAGTTTTATATGTGTGTCTATGAGGTGAACTGACAGACTTACAGTGTGCAAAGACCGGTCTTTACTCGAAAAAGTATTTTTGCCAATAAAATTTCAAACTCTTCAAGGAACAAGCGTTCTCTTAATTCAGTTAACGCTGCATGTTTTGTTAATACATTGACGTAATTATTGAAATATTTAAATGTATATTATTATTTATTACATTGACATTGTTGTGAGTAATTATAATGAATTGAAATATGCTTTCGAACTAAGCGAATAATGTCTGAACATTAAAAAAAATATTTAAAATCTTCTAATACTAATAAATAAATAAAACACTCTGTAAAGGAAACAATATATCGATTTCTTTCTACCTATGTTCAATATTAAACAATAACTCATATTATGTAAGCCTTTAAATATAAATATTATGAATATTGATCTGTTAGTAGCTTCAATTAAACTAATATTAATCGATGTGGTGTGGTCTTTAACTTTTGTTGCGTAACACAAACTAACTTTCACACACCCAAGTTGTTAGAAGGTAACTATCGTCCCGCTGACAGTCCTATTATTATATTTGAAAGCGATAATCACCTAAACCGCTCTGGTTTAGAAATAATTGTCTTAAAACGAGTTGTCTAGTAAATTGTTTATGAAATGATTTTTTATTTACCTAGAAACTTTGTAACAATAAGCTTAATTGATAGTAAATGTTTTGGCTACTTTTGAACTTTATATGAAAGATCGTTTTATGAATTAGTCTGCAAACATCAGACTGGACTAAAAACAGGTTTTACTAGATTAAAACCCTTCAACTCAGTTTTTATGTGATTGAATTGCTGGATTAAGTTGAAAAAACTATTCCTTCAAAAATATATGGTTATGTCTAAGTTAAAGTTACTTATTAACTATAGTACATAAGAAGTATAGCTCTAACATGGGCTTCTATGTATAATTGGAAACAAAAAAATGTATATATCACTATTTAATGGGTTATCACGAGCATCATTATCATCATGATTAGCCTATATCAATTATTTAACCGAGTTGAATCGGCCGTGGTCACAGGCTGACAGGCCGATGCAACTCGGTTGAAACGTCAGGCAAATAAAATAAGGTATGTTCGCGATAAATCCCATTACACCTTAAATAATCATGCAACGCGGTAGTTTAAAAGTAGGTATAGCCTTTAGCAGACCACTGCCAGGTAAAGAAAAGCATCTGCCATAAATCTGGTGGCTGCTGCCAGTCTTCTGGCAATACTTCTTTGGCCACCTCTTATAATACACATTGGAAACAGTTATGATATCTTTTAATGTGTCAGCATCACACGACAGAATATAATATCAAAACCCCGAGCATAATATAAATAAATATTAATAATTGGTCACCCTACCATGGCACCGTCGCGGATTATCTGCGTCATTGGACGTCCGTTAGTTTGTCATCTTTAGCGACGGTTAAACCTAGGATATACAGTAGTACTGTATAACACTAGTTATGTCTATAACTTAACTCCAGATAGGCACTCGTTTTACTGACTTTAGAGTTTTGAAGAACGCTTTGCTTTATAGGGAGAAATGAACTTTCTCCATTCGAGTGGGAGTTTTGGCATCAGATTTTTGATGCAGTGAATGTTGGCTTTATTTATTATTTATGGCAGAAATTAAGGTGTTTGTAAACATTTATCATCATTTTGAAAATGGTTTAAAACTGAACAGTTTTTGATACGCAAAATATTTTTATGTAAAGTTTTACTTTAGTCTTAAATTTTAATGGTATCATATTTGAACAAAAAAGCATCGAAATTTGCGAAATTATCTGAACAAAAAAATGTATTCTATAATCTGGTTATATGTTAAGTTTATAAAATCTTTAAACTTAAACCCAGAAGCGTCACTGTTTAAAGACATCAACGAGGCAGGGTATAAACAAGGTAAAATTCAAAATCGAAACTATAAACATGCGTTTTATATTTCATAGAAATAGTTTTACTTATCTCATTATGTTTGTTTGCACATGTGAAATTATTTTTGAAATTTATTGTCATCTTTGGCGACGATAAAATTGTATGCATTCAGCCAGAGCCTTGGGGGCATGTTACTTAACTACTTTTCAAGTTTATATACTGATATTATAAGTGCAATTAAGTTGCTAAAATATCAAATAAAGTATAAAAATTTTTTTCAAGTTTATATACTGATATGTTACTTAAGTTAATACTGGGTTATATTTGATTTTAACAATCTCGAATCGAAACTATACATCGATATATGCTCTTGGATACCTAAAACTATTTTTTTAAAAACTATATGTAAAATGTATATTGCTGTATCAGTCTGTAGTTGGTAGCATTTCATCTATAAAACGATATGTTTAGAAAGAATATACAGTATCATAACATGATATCATTGTAATTTTTTTCAAATCTGACATGATTAGGTACTTTAGTTGTATTATAGATGTTACAATAGTCATTATTTTCAATTAGAGTAGAATTAAATTAGTTATTTTGTTTGAGTAAACAAAAAATTGTCTCAGCCATTTCTAAATTAAGCCATTGAGGTCGTCTTAAGAAATAAAGAAGGTAGCTCACCTCAGCATGTGTCCAGGCAGCCAGAGCCTTAGGGGGTGTGTCAGGAGCCACCGCGCCCAGTCTGCCTCTCTTCCTAGCCTCTTGCAGGATAGGAACCTTAGAGTTTTTGTCGCCAGATGACAGGATCACTTCGCGTTCTATCTGTGGGAAAGAGAAGGATAAGTTTTATGATTTAATCTTACTTTCTATGTTTATTGCAAACATTTTACAGCTGTATAGTTTATTCGTGCTAACTGCACATATAAAATATAAAATCAGAGGCCATAATTAACCTACAAACGTAAAGTGAATCATTAGAATTTTTACATAAATTTTTATTTAATATCTTTTATGCAATTTCAAAAAAATTATACAATTCTAGGCGTAAATTTTTAATTTTTATTTTTTCGGATTATACAAAATTAAGGAAAAATCTGTATTGCTTAGACTAGACTAAAAGTAAAGAAATGATTTTCATTTTGGTTTATGATTTGTCTTTGAAAATATAGGCCTAAAATAACCCTAAAATATAGGCCTTGGCCTATTACTCGTATATACAATTGAATTTGTTTTTACAAGATACTTGTAAAAACAAATACAAATTAACTTTTAAGGGTCTCAAGTTAAGTATTTTTTTCAAAGCAGTTAAAATAGTTTCAATTTCCTAAAAAGCCATTCATAAAACTATGTAACTATGATTTGTCCTTTAAAAACATATCGGACAAATCAAATGATAAGCTTTTTACAACGTTTAAGGTTTATGGAAAAGGTTCAAATGACGTGTGATATCATAACATAATATCTGTTAAGAACACAACAAACTTTTTTAAACCGCTGTGTTATTTTTAAATTAGATTTCAAAAAAAAAATTTTATGAAATATTTTTTTAATTCAATTTGTAGTTAACTTGTTAGGTTTTTACCATAAGTTACTAAAGCTACAAAAGTAATGATTAAGTAATAAAGCTCGTGTCTCAGCTTCAAGCAAAAGCTAACATTACATCCTGGTTCTGCAAAAGCTGAGGCTTATTTGTTTAATTCTGTTATTTATATTCAACTTTAGTTATATCATTGCGCATGAGTCGGTTGAACTTCGTCCACTTGACGTCTGAGCTTACAGCTGTCGTCTTGTATTAAATAAAGCTCGAGTGTATGCTTTGCAAATTTTTGGATATTTTATCTTTTGGTTAGTTGGTAAAGACATTATAACTCTTCAAGAGGATCTACAAACTTATATTTTATGTTTATCTGTATTGAGGAAACTAAAATAATATTTGTACCATTTCAAAAGGCAATTTATTTTTTATTTATTTAAACTTTATTGCACAAACACTAAAATGAAGTACAACAGGTGGACTTAATGCCTTAAGGCATTCTCTCCCAGTCGACCATCGGGCCAAGCAGAAATAATTTTGTGGGCGGTGCGACATAAAAAAGCAAATTAACAGACATAAAATTTCCATCAAAATATACTACATAAATAGCTACAATATATATATAAACTACATACAAGTACTAAATAAATAGATAATTATGTAAATAAATAAGAATAAGATGACGACTACTGTAGTGTAAGCAAAGTAAATGACGACTATTGCATTTTACCTAAGAAGTAAGACCTAACACGTTTCTTAAAAGCAAATTTACTCGGTGCTTGCTTAATGCTTTCGGGCAATGAGTTCCAAAGCCGAATGGACTTAACAAGAAAAGAATTTGAGACAAAACTAGTTCGGTGAGAAGGAATAGAGAGAGTGAGCTTGTCGGAAGAGCGCAACTGGCGCGAATGAGTCGAACTGAGAAGAGAAAATTGGGATTTAAGATAAGAAGGGGAGTTTGGATCGTTCAATATAGAAAAAAAGAGTGCATAAAATTTTGGCGTCACGCCGACAAGAAAGAGGAAGCCATTGAAGCTGCAAACGGTGCATGGAAATATGATCTAATTTACGCAAACAGTAGATAAAACGAACACAGTTATTTATCAAACGATCCAATGTATATTTTTTTGTTTTTTCCAAAAGAAAAATGTTTACTGTTTCGTTTAAACCATATTCTCGTGTAACCAATGTGATTGAATAAAGTTTCGATAGATGTTTGTTACACCATCACATCAGAACTAAAAGATAAGAAAGAAAAACTTTTTTACCGGAAGATTTTACGGTTCCGGTTGGATGCTTTCCGCGCGTATGAAGTGGCGGGCGACACCTAGTAATATCTAAAAATTATAGTTTAAAAAAAAACTAAAAAACCACGCTTTTAAAACAGATTGAACTAAAAAATTAAAAATAAAACTGTAGTAATCAATTGAAAAATTCATATTATTGTACAAAAAGCGTGGGGGGCTTGATTTAGATTGTTGTAAATATTTTATCAATAATTTACTATATCTGTGGATATCATAACAAGCACCCCACGCTTTTTGTACAATAATATGAATTTTTCAATTGATTACTACAGTTTTATTTTTAATTTTTTAGTTCAATCTGTTTTAAAAGCGTGGTTTTTTAGTTTTTTTTTAAACTGTAATTTATTTTTTACTTTTTAGTTTAGTTTATAAGATTTGATTCCTTCTTTACCGACTGTAAGTCCAAACCTATGCAGGAAACATAATTGATACAGATCGCGCGCTAGCTCTATCTCTTTTACTCCCTCTTACAGAGGAAAACTGGGAAAACTGTTATTAAATTATTGCATTGTCATCGGTCCTTGATACGTGTGCAAAGTTTCAAATTAATCAAACTTCTGGAAATCGGTCAAATTTATGCTCAAAGATTCCATTACATACATAGATACATAGATAGATACAACCCAAGCTAATAAAAGCGTGGTAAAAAGGGACAATTGGGATGAATCTTTGTGACTTAATCACGCCAAAACGGTTCAACGGATCTGGTTGAAAACAAAGCTATATTGTATATTCTAAAATATTACATGAGTAATGTTTTATCCCAGAAAGATGGGCAGTTCCCGTAAGATAGTTTCGACAGAACAATGGATCGACATAGTTTTTCATAGCGGTAGTTTTGGGTCAGGATATTTTTATTTCGAAATCCGAAATGCGTACATAAACTTCGATACGAACGAAAGCGCGGGAGACAGCAAGTGTTTTAAAAGCACACAACAACTTTAATAAACGCTCATCAACTGTATCTATCAATATCAGTTATTATATATCACATGAATAACCGTATCACAATTTTATTCACTATAAAACAAAAAAAGCTCACGACTAATTTCACTAAAACTTGGTACCTGTTTCACTAATACCAAATGTTCGCGTTGCGCACGCGTCGCTCCAAACCGCTTCGAGACACAACAATGAACACTTTCACTGCGGATGAGATGATACAGGCAAAAACTTCGCTGTCGGTTTTATGTTGTTAGTCATCGAAAGTTTATTACAACTTTGCTTGACGTAAGATATATACTCGTACAAATGTATTGTTAGAAACAGTGTAAGCTTCCAATTAGAAGGTCATGGCAAAAGCTACCCAGGCTGTGGTTGGCGGGGTATACGTACACAGTGGCGGGTTTGCCTATAAGCCAATTAGACAATGAGGAATTCGAATAGAAAGTAACAGCCTTCATCCCACTGCAGGGAAAAGGCCTCCATCATTGAATTCAAGTTACCACAGCACTGATGGGTGTACTGGCATAATCACCACGCTTGCCAAATGCGGGTTGGTGATCACAAACCCGAGCAACGTTCGAAAATTCGAAACTTATTGTTGCCCGACCCGGGATTCGAACCTGGGACCCCGAGATCTTGGCCCGGTATTTATACCACTAGACCAACGGGGCGTTCGAATAGAATAAAACGAAAAATGTAATCAGATTTATCGTACGACCAAAATTTACAAATTAAAAGATCTTAAATTTTTATTACAAAATGTTGTACTATGACGTCACATTCTATTTTGCATACAATGAAAAAAAAAGTTGATAAAAAATTAGGATTAGAAAATTAGTATATTGCTGTTATGTTGTTACTTATTTTATATCTAATTTTGACATCATCAAAATGATTTATTTTGTGTCTAATTTCGACATCAGTAGTATCTAATATTCCTCAATAAAGCATCATCGAATATGGGTATAATCGTAATGGTCACCTTTGCATTAGACAAACGCGATGTGGATAACTTGATATCGATAATCACCATCAAAGCGCCGCCGTAGTTACAAAATAATCTACAAGAACGTCTACAATCACTTGTGCGAATTAATTTGACTTACTAATCGACTTTTCTTATTGATATCACCGAAATGCAATCTTTTCTTGAATTGACATTTGAATTTCGATTCTAACAAATTGCAATAGGTTTTCAAACAATCACGGGAATGGGGTCACTTATTGTCTCTAGTTTCATCATCATAATCATAAGCAGCTTAATACAGAATAGAATAGAATAGAATAGAATAGAATAGAATATTTTTATTGCCGAATCATAACTTAATCTATTACAAATTACCTGTGATTCATACACTAGGCTAGGCCTGATTAGTCCACAATTAATACCAGAGGTAATTTGCTAAATTAATACTGTTCCATAGAAGAATTCTGTTTAGAAGTAATGAAAGAAGAGTGTTTGAGCCCCAGGTCGACCATTACGAAGGATAGTTTTTATTCTAGATATTATCCTTTAAGGGAAAAGGAGGATTGAAGTGTGTGTGTGGATAATCAAATATGTATATTGTAAACCATTTAGTAACATAATATACTGGTTAATTGATTCTTAAACTTGACACGTATAAATGTTTTCATAATACTTAAAATTAAATGATTAACTTTTCTGAATTAATTATCATATTCTTGGTTAATTAGCATTGCAAATGACCAGACTGTTATATAAGATTATGTTTGAGTCTAATTCATTAAGTGTGTTAACTCGGATAAATTATGCGTGAAATAAAAGTAGGACGATTTGGTGTTATTATAGAATACGAATGCACTAGACTAGCTAAAATAAGTTATTGTCATATTATTTTTTTTTTCCTTAACTACTTACTTGTGTGCTTTCTTTTCCTGATGTGTGCCTTGTTACTAAGCAAATAAAGATTTTATCCGTCTATCTAGCTAAAGAAAAAAGAAGTAATTACTTATTCTTTAAGAAAGTCATAACTGAAGGTGCTTAAGTGAACAAAATATGTCACCATTAATAGTCATATTATTTGATTGAAAAGCATTCTCTGGAACATGCTAACTTGATAGTTCTCACGTCTAGTAATAACTTGATTAAGTAATACATAAGTAATTACTTTTAGTCAAGTAATTACTGTTAATTGTTTATAAATACGGGTGTTAGACTTATTATTGCGGATTTTAGTTATTTGCCCAAGCACGGTGCTTTTAGAGCAAAAGTCACGATGAGAGATGGGGTGGGATGGCATTTTGGGTAAATTGGATGAATGCTCTAGCTTAAATCCATCTCTACGATGGGTTTACGTATGTGTATTTTGGGCATATTGGATAAATGTTCGGACCAAAACCCGTCTCTAGTCACGATACATAATTACTATCATACATTATTACTAAGACATCACACATAATTGTTTTTCGAGCAAATGTCTCTAATCATTCGAAACTAAATAAAGGTCAGAATGTTCTATCTCAAGCTGGGTCTGGGAAGCACTTAACAATGCATTGTCTCTCTCTACCCTACTGTACTATACGATGAGTGACAGGGATAAAAACAAAACAGCTGAGACTGAAGGTTCCTTCGCCGTGAAATCAAAATTACAAGGCACTTAGCGAGCGTTCGACCATGCCGAGGTAATTGAGTATAACGTCCATAGACAATGGGTTGATTCTTACACGATCTTTGAACTTGGGTCTAGTTTTGAAACAAAATTGGGGCTTATCTTTAGGTCATCCGCTGCTAAGAACGGATGGAAGGTGGCAGCGCCGCGTCTGACTGCTTATTGAAGAGGAAATACTAGATTTTCTTCATGTCATATTATGATTGTTTAAGTCAATCTGGTGTGACAGTATTCCAAATTAGATATATAATCAGCATTCTAACCATTCACAACAGAGATAAATCGCAAAGTTCGACCTTCAAATCAAATCAAATCATCTATTTGCAAAAATGTGGGTAATCATACTAACAATAAGTTGTCAAAGTAAATCACAAACACATTTACCACATGTTCATTCAAATAATCCTTAATTTTTATACCTTTTAAGCTATTGCATAGCTTCTATCGCGGGCCTTGAGCGTGGAGACCGGAATCCAGAAATTCCGTAACGAAAATAACCTCCGACCGGCACAGCGGTGATACTTTTTAGTTTTATAATTGCATAAGTTAATAAAAAAATGCTATGTAATAGCTTTACCGCGGCAGTCTCCGAGTGCCACACGTCTTTTTTTTTACTATAAAACGGCAAACTCATACTTAATAAGCCGTATTATTCAATAAAAGAATCTCACACAGGCCGAGCTGCACAGCTTTACAGGAAGAACTGGTAAAGAAAGTTTTAGTAGTAGACGCCATTGCTTTAATGGAAGCTTTTAATTACAGGGCGATGGCAAATTAAATCATATTTTCCTTTTAATTAGACGAGTTCTAAATACAATGTTCAATAAAAAATATTTAAAACAAAAATTGTAACACTTGAAAATCACGAAGTATGCCACAAACTTTTATTCGGTGCATTTTTGTGTTTACGTGTTTGGCTACAACTTGATATTGGTGGACTTTTTTTTACTTATGTAGCTTGTTTCGCTCATTTTTAGTTTCCTCATAAAATTTTAATAGGCCAACTTCGAAATAGTCCGATGATTACATAAAAATCAGTCAGTGCCGTGAAAATTTAAATTGCGACACTACAATTTTTTTTCTATTGAAACAGTTATCAAATAGTTTTTTAATTAATCAAATTAATAAAACAAATACGAGTATCTGTCAGTAAAGGTGGTATTTAGGGTCTACAAAAACTTTGGCTGTAATTTTATTTTATTTTACATATAAAAACAACCTGTATCAAGAATTCCTTATAAGTTCAGATCGGGATGTTAGAGTCTGTGGGCATCATTAGACGAGTTGCTTTCTGTATACGGAATCGCCGGGAGAGTGAATTATAGTAAATAGCTGCATAATGTATACATGTTTATGTAAACACGATGTTTCTCTGAATAGTATCAATCAGAGTGAGTAACGCATTCGAATATATCGTTCTGAGAGCTTCAGAAGTTATAAGACTATAAACATGCCTATTATTTCGAGGAGTATATAATTTGTCCTTCTTTCTTTCTTTAATATGACAATATTTAAAGTTTTATTATTAATTTGGGCGTACGCCGTCGCCTCGCTACGATAAGTTGTGTGCCTACTAAAAAGACAATTTTATTTAAAACTAGCTGACCCGGCAAACGTTGTTTTGCCATAAAAATGATTAAATTACTAAAATGGCTAACAAAAAATAGGGGTTGGTGGTAAAAGGGTAAAAATTTAGGTTTGTATATATTTTATAAAATTTTAATATTTTACTACCCTACCCTACCCCTACCCTACCCTACCCTACCCCTACCCTACCCCTACCCTACCCCTACCCTACCCCTACCCTACCCCTACCCTACCCCACCCCTACCCTACCCCTACCCTACCCTACCCCTACCCCTACCCTACCCCTACCCAACCCCTACCCCTACCCTACCCCTACCCTACCCCTACCCTACCCCTACCCCTACCCTACCCCTAACCTACCCTACCCTACCCTACACATACCCTACCCCTACCCTACCCTACACATACCCTACCCCTACCCTACCCCCAAAAATTGTGAATCTAAACCATTCCCAGATCCCCTTGAACACACACAAAAAATTTCATCAAAATCGGTCCAGTCGTTTGAGAGAAGTTCAGTGACATACACACTCACAGAAGAATTATATATATTCCGGTGTACTTCATATCACCTGATCCTAACATCATTAAAACTGACTTAATGGCTCAAAAATTTGATGTAGAGCATTTTATATGGGAATATGAAATTAACGTTTTTACTATCTTCCTCGCAATTTTTCCATGTTTTCTCACCTTTTAAACCTTCCCTGGACTACGACAAACATTTCAAAACCAAAATCAGCTTAATCGGCCCAGCCGTTCTCGAGTTTTAACGAGACTAACGAACAGCAATTGATTTTTATATATATAGATAGATTGATTAACATCATATCCAAGGAGCTAGATCTTTTTAACTATAGCTTGGCGAAATTTAAAGCAGTGTCGCATCTCTTTGATAACGAAGCTAGTTCAATTAATTTTACTAATGCAATTGTTCTTTTTAAATACCGTGTTGGGATTAACTGGAATGGCGTTAAAAATGTTTTTTTGGTACTTTACAAAAGTTTCACAATTTTTAACATCTTATCTTACTAATACGAAAATTTGAATGGATGTTTGTTACGCAATGACACCAGAACGGCTGAAAGGATTGAGATGAAATTTGACACAAACATAGCTTAAACATATTTTATACCGAAATAGCTAATGGTCAACTTTTTCCTGAATTTATTTGTAATTAGATGAGGACTTTATTATTCTAGCTTTAAGTGTGGAAACTAATTTCAAATGTTAAATATACCCGTTTCTAACACATCAAGAAAAATATTTAATATACTTTATGTATTGTTAATCAGTGAAATATTTGACATAACTTTCAATTAAGTTTTTGCGTAAATAAAATATTTTTTTATCTACCTCGGCACCATCAAATTGGAATTCGTTTCAGCTTGTTGGGTGTTTTGAGGCCAATAATGTAAATTAGTTTTGCCAATTACGAGCTTGGAAGAAACGTTGATTGTGGAGAAACTAAAGATTGATTACTGATATATTTACTTCCTTACGAATATTTTAAATGCGAAAGTATCTCTGTCTGTCCGTTACGCTTTCACGTCTATACTACTGAACCTATTTTAATGAAATTTAGGTGCAAAGATAGATTAGCCAGCTATACTCAACCTTCGGCCGGGCTGGCATGTGTGGCCCGCTTGCAATTAGAGATAATTGTTAACTATTTTGAATTTCGCGCCCATTCGCCAGAAGACCTTACCAACATTTCTAAGAAAAACTGTGTTATTATTTTGGATTATATAACTACACTCATAAACGAGTTCCTAAAAAGATTTCAGGATCTAAGAAAAATAAGAAAATGTTTGTTACTGGTAGAAAATCCATGGCATCTAGAAAAAAATACTATTGGTGAATTAGCTTCAGTTTTAAACTGTAATTATCCACAGTTGTTTGATGAATTCATCGATTTTAAAAATGATACCAACCTAGAAGTTCTCTTTGAAGAAAAAAAGGGAAAACAAAGAATATGTGGAATTTTGGAGCATTGTTCCCCAAAAATATAAAAGTGTTCAAAGAAGTGCTCAAATCCTACTTACATTCACGTCTTTTTCAAGAATGAAATACTTAAAGAACGTGTTAGTACAGATTCTCACCTGGATGATGTAATAAGGTTAGCGTGCAGCGACAAGCCAGATCTGGACAAAATTATGAAAAAGCGCTCACAGTTTCAAAAATCACATTAAATGGTTAACATCTTAGTAAATTTTTTTTTTAAAGATTTGTTTCTGTCATATTGTTATCTCGCATAATATATTATAACTACCCTATCTTTTTCCACTATTAAAGTAAGTATAGAAATCGCTAATTTTGAAAAACGTAATTTTTTTACCCCTAAATTATTTTGCTTGCGGCCCGCGACACCATGACTAAAACGTGTTTGTGGCCCGTATAAAAAAAAGGTTGAGTACCAATGGATTAGACCATGGGAAAGGGCATGGAACTTAGTGTGAAAAAAAGTAGCCTGTATGTTATTCCAGCAAATAGTAGTTTTAAAGAATTTGAATACTAACAAAGTGTTGGAGGTATGTTGCCCTAACTTTTGGCAATGTGTACAGGTTCTCGACCTAGCCTCCATACAATTTGGGACATCTCCTTTTCAGATATGTTGAGTCGTTTTAGCGTGGAATAGTAACAAACACCCATACTCACAAACAAAATATTTAGACTTTTTCATCATCTTCAAATATTTTTTTTAGGCGTTCAGAATCGTATTTAAAGACCATTTATGACGTAATAAAATGTAAATCAAGTTTTCACCCGAAAATATTTTTCGCAACATAGTTTTCAATTTTTACGATTCTAAGCCTGTTAAGGTATGAAGGGAAAATCAAAAACTTATGAATAGTATCGTAATGAATGAATGAGATGCATGCATCGCGTAAAAAAAGTGTTGCTAGGAGGCCATATTAAAAATTTTAGATTTTTGGCGGAAATTTTCTAATTGCTTTTTCTTGATATTTTTGTACTGGGCTATACCATAAGAAAAATACGTCATTAGTTTTATGTCTCGTAGATTTTTGTATCAAATTTTAGAAAGTGTTTTTTTCATCCTGTATTTTGGATTGACCCGACGTTTTGAACACCTTACCTACAGCGTTCATGGTCACGGGCAGACAGTAGGATTTATATGTGTTTAAATTCTGTATGAAAAATTTGGTATAGAATCTTACAGGGAATTTCGCTGAGTGCGTGTGGAGGGGAGCGTGGGGCGCGGGCGGCGCCGGCGCACCCGGCAGCGCCGCCTCCAGCGCCGGTGGCATCCTGTACGGCGGGAGGCTCTCGACTGTACCTTGAAAAAAAAACAATTATGTAGGTCTACATCTTCATATACGATTCATGGTCACGGCCTATCATCCCACTGAGCAGGGCAAAGTCTTCAATCATTAAATTCATGTTACCGCTATGGTAACGGTATGACAGGTACCTACAGGCATAATCACCACCCTTGCCAAATTCGCAATGGTGATCACAATTTCAAACATTGTTTTTTTTTTCCAACAGCCAAGTCAGTTCAAGATGTGCTTTAGTAGTGCTTTTGAATCAAAACAATGTACATGTGATTTCTATTTATAAGCAATGATAATCTAGACATAATGGAAATCAATTGTTAAGCAGCAACCGACTGCCCAGCTTCTTGAAGAGCTAAAATAAAACACATCATAGTACGGGATGAGTTAGGCGCCCTCATTCTGCAACACGAAGCTCGTATTTACGAATATATCTGTCTCTTTCAGATACTTTAAGACATCAGTATAAGTGAAAGGGACAGCTGGATGCGATCAAACGGACAATTTGTTGCGGAGTAAGGCCCCTGTTTCGAAGACACAATAGAATTTCTTGTGACCAACTTTTTTTGCTATAAGGAATAAAGAGCTGAGTGCTCTGGAGAGCGCTGACAAATTGCGGTGACTAGTTTTCACGAACTTAGCCATGTAATAGACATTAAAAAGAAAAACCCTTTTCCAGTCTTAGCTATCATAACCATCACATCAACAGTCTTGCCTGCATATCATCTCGATAAGCCCTTAATTAAAACATCCAGCTTGCGTTAATAACTACTTAATTGAAATACGGGAAAGCTTTCGCAATTGAAGCATAAGCTTGACTGAGTATTAACCGGTTCAAAGATATGGTATCAAAGACTTAATCGTCATAGAGCTTTAACAGCATGTATAGAATATTCCTATTTCCTAAGACTTTTAAATTAAGAGAACTGCCAATCAAGTAATTCCGATCTCTGTGACAAAGGTATTTTAAAACTATCTCCATTGCAATATCCATTTATTGGTATGGAGATTGTTAGACACGATTGGCAGTTCATGTATAATATCGATATAAGTAGTTTTTCATTTTTCATAATATATCTAAATATATAAAAATGAAAACTGATGTAATGACTGACTGACTGACTGACTGACTGACAGACATATCAACGCACAGCCCAAACTACTGGGATTTAAAATCTGAAAATTTTCACCGTGCTTCCTTTTATAGTGTAGGTGAGCACTAAGAAAGGAATTTTGGAAATTCCGCCTCTAAGGGGGTAAAAAGGGCCCTATAAGTTTGTATGAAACTCCGTCAGTTTTGAAGCTAAGTCGATGAAAATTGGTATCCAGCTACCTGATTAAAAATTAAGAATGACGTCTTTCAGGATTTTTGAAAATTTAATCTTTAAGGGGATAAAAAATGGGGGCAAAGTTTGTTCGGTTCCGCGTCATATTCATACTCTTTACATATTTGTACTCTGACTTTACTTAGTTTGTTATGACATTCAATGTGTCAATAAGAAAATAAATAGGTAATTTCTTACAAACAGAATAGTATTATTTTAGAATTTAATAATTGGCGCCGAAATGGATGAATTAACTGAATTGAAACGTGTAGAACTTTAATTAAAGGCTGCATTACAAAATTCGGCAGCCAGATACAAAACCTACGAGAAATTTCTGATTATGAATTAAAATTAGTGAGTGATCAGCTGGTGAAGTGACAAATGAACAAATTTACCAAGAATAATTTGGAAGAGATACGACTACAAATAATATTACTGATGACCCACAGTTGGAAACTGAGATTGAAGAAAAAAATAACCTTCAGGGTATTACAACACAGCTTAAACTAAAACTGCAGAGTTTGAATTCGATAGTACGAAACAATTCCATGTATGCAGAAGGTACTGAGGAGCAAAGACAGTTGAAACTTTCAAAAATTATGTATTTTTGCTACCATTGCGGTAATAACAACAAATACTAAAAACAAAATAAAACAAATATTGAAGGGACAAAAAAAATCGCGTTTGTTGTATTCCCATAAAACAAACGGGATGTTTTTGTCCTTTTTGGTTCGATATTAATAATGGCAACAGGCACATAATGGCACTTCAAATATTCACAAAACACTCAGTTATATTTCTAACTTTAATAATCAATAATTAAATTAATATTTAAGGGAGGTTCCCACACAAAAAAATCAATTTTTTGCTTATTTTTGCTTCATATCAATAAATGGTAACAGGTAGGCATTACATTAACTAAATTAATGTAGGTACCTAATGTTGTTTTCGTAGTCAATGGTACGGAACCCTTCGTGCGCGAGTCCGACTTGCACTTGGCCGATTTTTGTTTATACGGTAGAGACAAATGTTGGGAAATCGAAAAAAGTGTATAGAATTACACTGTTGTACCTTATGACATTATCAACTATATTAAGCAGTACAAAAATAATTCCTAAACTGGGCATAGACCCGTATCTCAGGCAGGAAAAGGTAACAGGTGTGTTGCAACAACACTAAGCAGCTGACTGGTGGATTAAATCAATATAGACTGGTAGACCATTTGACAAGCTTCCATTTAAAAGATAATTTGATAAACTTCCATTTAGTAACGATTTATTTTTTCTAGGACGCACCGCTTTTGGGGGCCTGGCAAAGTTTGTTAAGTGAAACTGCCTTTCTAACGCATCCAAATTATCTTTATAATTAATATCCTCCATATTTAAAAAAATACACTTTTAAAACATGAAAATAAAACGTTGAAAAAAAATCACGTTACTTCATAATTCCGTGTTGTTTAACTTAGGAATAGCTACCACCACGCACCCACTAATGACCAAGCAGCAGTAATTAATGATGTTTTGCTGACATCATTTGAAGCTGAAGAAATATAAAAATTTATAGACACAGTGGTCAGTACAGTCGAATCAGTTCTCTATCCTGTCAAGTTTCTGAACACTTTTTATCCTACTGATCATCCTCTACCATTCATGCCTCGAACCTACATCTCACATGAAAGTTTTGTGAAACTACGTCAGCTTTTTGGTATAAATTTTGTTATGTTGTTTATAAGGATTTTTTTATTATTAAATATTTGAGGGGGTGAAAAATGGTTGAAAATTTTGTGGTTAATTATTTGTGTTTAACATCATATTGAGGTACTTGAAACTTCGTTTATCGATCATGAAGGGAGAATGACATAGGACTGGCTTTTTCAGAGCTCTACACCGATGCTGGTACTACACTGGTCTTCTGTCCAAACGTAGTATGCAAGCAAATTGTCTTTGTAAAATCGCCTTTTTAACGCTTATGGATCGAGAAAAATGGTAACCTACTTGGTTGGAAATTAAGAATGTGGTTTTTTACACAGGGCCACTTCTTCCAGGGCTCTACGCCAGTGTTGATCATATTCGAATAAAGCCTTGCAAGCTGCTTTGAATGGTTTGTTGTACTACAGCGTTGACAGTTTTGAAAGTTTCAAATGATATTGTACTTCAGATTTCATGTAAATGCAAACAGATGTGGTGCGAGCTCGCTTGGACCACGGTTCGCTAGGAGAACTAACACCGGATCCCTAAATAGTTTAAATCGGCCCCTTTCATCCAACTATTGTATCAACGGGCCCCGGTAAGTCGGCAACGACGTATCGGCTCCCACTAAGTGCCCACCACCACCTCGCCCGAGATGGGCACCTTCGGCACCGTAGGCAAAGGAACTGGAGGAAAAGAGTGGAGGAGAGGGGGGTGAGTCATGAGGAAAACTTTGTAACAGATCAAAACCTACGCGTGCGAAGCCGCGGGCATCAGCTAGTTGTACTCATAAAGTGACTAGGTAAATATTTTATACCTAAGATTCAGTGTCAGTGGCGTCACACAGTCCCACCGTTGGGAAAGAAACGTTTTAAGGTACCCAGTATGAAAAAATGGTAGTTCAGAAATCGCTTTGATGTTCTATGGCTGTAGGGATACTTTTTCTTGTAATAGCTTACTAGGCTGTTTTTATTTATTATTTAAGTGGAATGAAAACTAAGTTTTGCATAATTCATCTAATTCTTTCAAAGGACTTCGCAGTTGTAGCCCGCGTTTACTTTATTGAAGTGTTATCATGTAATTGAAATAAAAAAGTAGAAATGATGGTATTTACTTTGTTAAGTATGCAATAAAGTGTACCTAAGTACGATTAATTCGCTGGAATCTCTTGTATCCTCGGCTTTAGCTAGTTTTTCACATTTTCCCACTAGCTCGTAATAGTAACTACTGTCGCTGTATTCAGCGCAAATTTCTCAGAGTATGTCTACGGTTCAACAAGCAAAAGAAAGCGACAGCTCTTCTAAATACTTTGTTCATAATTCTCATAAGTAGTTAGTAAGAAGAAATTATAGTTTTTGATGACTGACCTCTAGGTGATTCCCTACGTAATATAATCAGTAACTAGGAAGGAAGGGGAACTAAGACAACTGACATCGCTCAAAGAATTGCGGTGCTGAAGTGGCAGTGGGCAGGATACATAGTAAGAACCGATGGACGTTGGGGCGGAAAGGTGATGGAAGAATGGTGACCGCGCACTAGCGACGCTACTTATCGGCCTCTTTAAAAGGTATTCGTAACATCAATGTGGACTATTACTACTCTGCAAAAAAGGTATTGTTGATTGCACAAAAAAAAAAACACAACAAGAGAGACAAACTTCTTAGCGTTCCGTTGATTCACCGTGCGGTGCCAGGTCCATCGTGTGGCAGAAACAGAAACTCCGAGTAGCTCCCGGGACTTTCCGACGTACATCAACACTCAAAACGTGTATACAAAAATACCCGTAACAAATGACTCCTATCATAGTGCCCATGTAAGTTTGAATAAGTATACACCTATTTTTATCATCGTGAAAAATAAAAACCCTAAGCTTGTGACTTGAACCACACAATACTTGCGGAGGCATTCGCTCATTTCCTGTGGCATCGCACTCACTTATATATTATCACACGTGTATATATGTACTTCTCACGCACATAAGAGCAGCCGCAAGCAAATTGCCGCAACCGCACGCCAAATTGATATTATTATCTTTTTGCAGCTTAATTACATCATTAGGTAGGTCTTTTAATTTATATTTCAATTTGCTAAAACGCGTGAACACCGTTCTTTTTGAAATTACCGAATTATAGTTCTCAGAATTGGAACAGTTGTTTTGTGAGAGAAAATGACGTATCTTAACGTACTATGTTCACAAGATATGATACTAATAGTAGAATCCAAAGTCCTAAAACTGTAAGTTCTGTCAGCTATAAAAAATATTATTGTCTCACCCAGAATCCAGGTGTTATGGAAGTAGTATTTCTTTCTATAGTGTGAATTTAAAATTAGTTAACAAAACTTTATAGGAATTTTATATTCATATATCTCAGACAGTCATCATAATACTTTATTTGATATTTTAGCAACTTAATTGCACTTATAATATCAGTATATAAACTTGAAAAATTTTGTCGCGAGGAGATGCGGGTTCGAGTCCCGCCTGAGACAAAATTTTTCAAGTTTATATACTGATAGACATCATAATCACCAGCCTATATAAGTCCAAAGTCTTCAAAAGGAAGATTTTGCCTTAATCGCCACGCTTGGCCGCCTGTCGTTGGCGGACGCTGTTAGAACGAAGGTGAAAAAAAAGACTGTGCTCTCTGTCTTCTTAGAAAGAGACAGAGTAGTACTTTTCTGTTTTCTATGCCGACACAACACGACTCATGTAGACAATATACACAAATTATAGCGAAATCACGAAATATCAGAAGCCGCTTGAAGTGTAAAGTTTAAATTTGAGATAAAGCTAGTCTACAGACGTCCGCTAAAACCAGATTATGTTACAGTGCCGAAATTTAACATTCAAGGGCTCTTGCAGTTTGAAGTATTTTTATTCTCTGTGGCGATAGAATCGGGAACGCGTTATAACGGGGACCCGAATTTCACACGAAGCGGAGATCGCAGACGGAGCGTTAGTTCCTCATACAGCTAAGCACTAAGCCCGGCCGGTACTAAACTTGGAACGCTAATCGCTACACACTGTCCCGTTCGAACCGGTCGGCTCAGCTGCCCAAACAACGGTCGTTGCCTTGCAGCATCACACTAACGTGATAGATAACTTACGTTTGGACAGTCATTGCTTATTAAATTCAAGTTATTGCCCGTTAACAAAACGTACGTCACTTAAAATTTAAACTATTTCACGGAAACTACTATACCACGGGACATGTACATTTTTTGGGATAAAATGTTAGCTATGGGCTATATACCACGGAAAAGACCACGAGGAAGGGCATAACTTTAGTCAGACTCAGATCAAATCAAGGCCATAACGGGACTACCAATAAACCGATCTTTTAGGGAAACGCAAGACAGGCAAGGGTGGAGAGACCTAACTAAGACCACCACAAACCACTACTTAGTTGGGAACGACATTCAGCAATGAAGAGGACGACTGTGATGATGGTATATATATAGGATGGTGGTATGATAGGCTATACCAGCCTATTAGCTATTTGCTTTCCGAATTTAATCCAGATTAGTTTACTAGTTCTAGCGTGATTGAGTAACAATCATTCGCCCAAAGATTCACATTTATAATTTTATTAAGATTCATTGACTTTCTTTGTACATAAATCTCCAAAGATGGGAATGAATGTCTCTTCAATGGGTCTCCCCTTTTTCACCAAATAAAAAGTCAAATGAACACTTCTCAAATTGCTGGCAACAAGCATTACCGCAACCACTTTAGGATTTTACTTAAAAATTTTCAGTATTTATTAAAAACACTGAAAATTTCTGAAAAAAGGAAATCGAACAAATGTTTTTAAAATAGTTTATAAATTGTCATTGTCAGTCAATGATATTGTTGTTGTCAGTCTGAAAATAAACTGGTGTTGTGTTTCAATGTTTTCATCACATGAGTAATGTGGTTTTCATGATCAATTGCATCTTTCTGTAAATTGCAAATTCTGTTCAAGCTAGAAAACTATATTATGTACTTGTGTCATTATTATTGAGTTTAAAATGACAGTTGTACCTAAATTCATTGAATTAACGTAATAAGTAGTTAAACAGATTGAGTCAGTGGTCTGCATGTGGTCATAAATCTAACCTAACCTACAGTTCTTGTCATTGTTCAATCTTTTTATTGAATGTTTATTGTCTAAATATTATTTGCTGCAATATATCTTTTTGACTATTCTTAGTAAAGTACAGGGTAAACATTTTTTGGGGTGGTGGGATCTACCTCCTAGTGGTCCACCCTGGGCAACGGCATCTTTGGTTTTCTAACTAATGATGACGGCTAACAGATCCCTCTGCGGTGGTAGGCTTCGTAAGAGGCCGCCTGGATGCTACCACCCTCCTACCGGAGTCCAGCGCCAAACAGTGCCTCTGTGTTCCGCTGGTGTGTGGGTGAACCAGTACCTCTGGGTAAGCTCGCTCCATCTTAGGCTTCTTCTTAACTGTTTAGTTGAGCATGTAGTCAAGAGCAAACCCATTATTTATGAAAAAATATATATGAAAAGGTGCGTACTAAAATCATTTTAATAGATCTATAAAAAATTTGTTTGGATAGTGAAATGATATATGTATTTTTCTAGCTCAATCAGTATGTATAATGTAAATTAGTTTTGAGGTCTTATTTATATCCGTGTACCGATAACGTGCAAATCCGGGGTAGGTCATTAGCAGTAAATAATGTGTAAATATGACATGTTACATCAGACTGACATGACTTGTCATGTCATGACACAGATTAAGCGTTTAGTTTCGCTATCGTGATGAATAAATAATTTTATTGAATGTATTAGCATAACTTTACAAATAATGCTATGTGTCTAATACATTTAATTTAATGTGTCGATAATACTCGTAGTTTAGACACTCTGTATCTACCATGTTTCTAGCTAATAAAGTAGGTATTCGAATTGTTTGAATTTTTAATGACTTGATAAAGTGTGACTTCAGGCTAATATAATGAAGTAGCAGTAGTTCGTTTATAACAGTATTGAGCTGAAATCGAAATTAAGCGACAAAAAGTATTGGTAAAAAAGTTACAGACTTTTGAAAATGAACAAGACAAAAGTCTGGGTGTTTTCTATGTATTATAAGTCTGTATTTACAAAAAAAAAAGTATATAAGTAAGTTTATCGGTTGTCTAGTACCCCATACGACAGGGTACTTAATAGTACCTTAATTTGGGACTAGATGGCTCTGTGTGGCCCGGTGAGGCATGTCTTAAAAAAAAAAAAAGTTTGTCAGTGATGATTACTAGTTTCGTGCTGACTAAAAATTTCTTCAAATGTTATTTATTTTATATGTTCCAATTTGTAATATTTTATTTGGATAAACAATCATGCTATCGTGATGTGTGATCATGTTACTGAATTCAAGAGACTTAAAAAAAAACAAGTAAAAATATACGTCCTACTCTTTTCTTAGCAATAAACTTGACAGTTGTTGATTTCAGAACAGAACAAGTTAGAAGCAGAACTTTGCGTTAGATTCTTCTACATTTCTAGATAACAACATGGTGATGTTAGGTAACGACAAACCGTACATCTTTATGCACAAAAATTACACAACACCGGAACTAAAACGTCGTATATTACACGACATTCGATTACGAAACGATTCTTGAAGAATCGATTAATTAATCATTAGAAATTATGATAAATCGGATAGGGTACAAAATGGTCTAGTTTCCGTAATGGTACCGGTTATATAAAAGATTGGAATCTTTTGTTTTAGACAATGGAAAGAACGTGATTCAAAAAAGATTGAAGAAATACAAGATTTACTTCCCAACGAGATTTAATTTGCACCTGCAAGTGATAAAGACACGGAAACAGATAACAATAATAACTAGGGAGCTTCGTATCTGAGAATAAATCAGCTGTTAAATAATAACCCTGAAGGCTTGAAAGGCACAATAAAGGGTTTAGTATATTAGGGGTTTAGTTTTTTTAAAAACGCCTGAACCGTTTTCGCTGCAATTAAAGGTGAAAGTTAGATGGTTATAAAGCTACGCATTATAGTATTTAAATTTCTGAAAATCAAAGTATATAATACAAATATACTTAATTGAAGCAAGAAGGTCAGCTGACACATTGTAAGGGGTCTTTTCAACGACGGCACTAGTATTGCATTTATTTTTTAATACACGTCAAAAGTTACTTTATTTAGTTTTTGATACAATACAAAAAGAATTACGCAATAATATGACTATACTTAAGAGGTATAAACAAAATAAAAAGTGGGAAAATAATCGGCAATTTCATACTTTAACCCCTATTATTATAAACATAACGATATAAAATATCTACGTGTTGGTGCACTAAAAAGAGGAAACGAAAGGATAAGAACGATATCAAAGAGGGAAAGAGGAGGATATATGCCATTTTTTACTTTAAATCGCAATCATCAATAAAATAACTCTAGATGCATAATATTCTAAAATGTTACTTGGAAATGACACGCCTACCGTAATGCAAATCCAACTGTGTCTTCAAGTTGAATGTAGTTCTAGTTATGTCTATCCAATTATGTTCAGTGGGTGGCAATTTGGTGTGGACTTTTTTCTAATACAGGTTATGTTTCTAGCTTTTAATTTTATTAAATCAAATCGAAATCAATGATGAATTTGTTGTCAAGACAGAAAACTCTATACAAAGGGCATAATTGAAATTGTCCTAATAGGGATACGTATAGGGTTACCCTATACTTATAGGATAACAAGGTAAGTACTAAATTGTTATACTTGATTTATGACTTGTACTTAGGTAACAACCATGTATCATGTATTCTTCGAAAACAACAACGTCTTGTAGGCTACATAAGTATTCAACATTATTATATTCAAAATTAAAACAAAATATTTTTATATAATTTTAATAAAATAGTATAGAATTCGTAAGTAGCCCACATCAATCTCCCCCAACGTGATACATTCACTTAGGCCACACGACACTAATGAATTCAGGGACTTATAATGTTGACCTTGTTGATTCCCATGGTAATAATATTAAAACAACCAGCTCACTAGATATTAGTTTCTCATGATAAGACAAAGAAAGAGCAGACGGTTCACCCGACAGAGAGTTGATAGTTATCATCACAAACAGATAGATACCATTCTTTTAATAGTGAAGAAGAATCACTGATGCGTCACAACAGGGGTCGTCAAACTTTATTTCTCAAGTTAACCAATTTACTTAACTCTATAACACGCACGTTGAAACTTTTTGATGTAGATAATCCACAGTATCAAGTAAAATATCTTCTAAGTAACAAAGAGTAAGAAAAACATCAAAGTTTGCAAAGCTTTTGATATTCAACCGAGCCTGAAATTACATTTGTAAAAAGCTTGTATTCAACTTTGTCAAGAGATTATTGATCTTTGTTGCAAGAATATTTTTTTTGTTGAGATTGTCTAGCCTTACTAAACATACTTCTTTCTAATAATATAAATGCGAGGAGATGCGGGTTCGAGTCCCGCCTGAGACAAAATTTTTCAAGTTTATATACTGATATAAATGCAAAAGTTTGGATGTGTGTTTTTACTCAATAACTCAGAATCGGTCTGGATAAAATTTGCCATGGGAATAGACTACAGACAGGCAATGGCATATAGATAGGCCGGAAAATGTACCAATTCTGTGTAATAGTCTCCACGCGCACGAAGTCACGGGTACCATAGTTCATTACAAAGCTGTAATAATAATTACTTTTAATGGAGACTCGTACATGTCTAAATACTGCTTGGTAACTTAACTATGTAATGTTTTGGGTAAAATGAAGTACACCTTTGCAGAAGGTCCTTTAAAATTACTTTAATTATTTTCGACTCAATATACAGATGCTTTAAGTTCAGCTTACTTTAAAATAACAAGGTAAGGGCTAAAACGGAAGTGTTCCTTCTAATTTAAGTTCCATTTGTATGACCATAAGGTCAATTTCCATTTAACAATCGTCTACCCTATAGTAAGACAGGTGCAGTTGACCTGTTGTTTTTGTTGTCGGCCTCATCCGATCGGGGTTCAAGTGTTGGTTCGATGTTATCTACGTGGAAATAATCATCCATACGAATCATATATTTATACTTTTGAACATGTGAGGGAACATGCAAATAAATATAAAGCTTGATGATCGAGTATATTTTATAAACATTTAGGTACATCTTGATTGTAAATTAACAGCACAAAATCAAATCGGATGCTCTTTTAACTGCTGTTTTTAATTTCAAGTGATTATTGTAGTTAGATGTAGAAAAAAATGTGAGTGTGTTTAAAAAAAGTTCCATAAACCTAGTATTATATTATCTGTGCATAAACTAAGACGCTATATCATGTGATTCTATCATATCACAATGTGTAACTTTAAAATCATTGTTACATAAATGGCTGATCTTTTTAAATTGTCTACTTATTACTCGATATTCAAACCATAAATAATTGCAGTCTCTTAACAATTACTGTACCTACTCTGCCACCTATTAATTTGAATTTCGACCCATACGATTAGTGAAGGAAGTGACGAAATAATAATAACAATAGCTACAAAAGCAGTTGACCTTGCATAGAAAGAGCGGAGATACGATTGAATCGTCAATTCGACCTGTCATTGTCAGACCGTTCAACTTTGTCTATTGTTTAGAGGTACTCTACGAGCGACACACTTAGGTGTAATCATCTATAGTAACATGGTATTGTAAAGACCTAGATAAAGAATGGGGTCTGTAAGTTATGAGGTTTATAATGTTCGAATCATAGCGATAACTGCATTGGTCTTTCAATCGCTTCATCGATTGGATGACTCTACTGAACCTCATTTGGGGTAACAACCTACTGTGGCTGCAACGGTCATCAGTCATTCATTCTTGTAGTGTTGTTTTACAGTACTTAAGTATAAAAATGATTTTTAAACTTTTGGGTTTTAAAAACTCTTCTGCTTAAAAGATGACACCTTCATTGTCAATGCAGTGCGGCATAATCAAAACATATGTTCCAATTACTACTAGTGATTACTTGTTCTGTGATTACAACTTCCAATTTCATTAATTTTGACATATTGAGTCAAACGGAAAACCTTTCAGATTGTAAAATATAAGACTCAAGATAAAATAACGTGTTACCGCATGAACTAAAGAATAAATTCACATAAGACACTATGTGTGGCGAATGGGTATCACTTGCAAAAACCGGTTTTGTTTTATAGTGCTTTACATATAAACCAGAGAGAGTCAGCGACATAAACCAAAATTGTATCTTTTGCGCTTATTTATTGGAAAACAACATACCTCACGCTATCAACGCGCCCATGCGGATGCTTCGACTTATAAGGAAATTCCAACTGGATAACCGGTAGGATTTCACTTAAAACTTATGCAAATTATACAATTTTATTCATGGTGTACGTCGACTTGCAAATATGAAAAGAAGTGATCAAATAAAAAGTGTCGCTTTTATGAAATTAAGCAAGTAAGAAACTGGTCTATAATTAGATACAGAATAGAGCAAGGACAGACATACCGGATCGTCAGCAGTGCACAATGAACCACTTGATGAAATAACCGTTACGGACACAATACACGAGTCATCGGCATCGCAAGATACATGAGCTTTCAACTTTCGCCCATTCACACGACACAAGTATTAAGACATTAAAATTGTATCGATTCTCAAAACCGCAAAAAACTCGATCAAACTCCACTGAGGATCGGAGAGGGCGCAAACGCGTTAATAACAACAAAAACTTTGTCACTACCGAACTAATTGGGTGCGTTCAAAAATGGAATGTATTTCGAATTTGACGGATCAAGACATTCACCTCTTGGCGGAGCGGCGCGCGCACTGGCCGCGGCGCGCTGCGCAGAACCCGTTCCGTAGAAAAAAACACCTCTTCCCGCGTCCAACGGCGACGCGCCGACCCTTTGCATATTTCCCTGGTCGCTATTTATCATTGCACCGGCATTATCCACGGGGAATGGCACGGAAATTTCTTGTAGCTTCTCGGGGACTAGTTGAGTGTCGTTAAGTTGATTGTCCGCTCTCGCGACATCGGCCTTCGGAGCGGCCATGTTGGCGTTAGTCAGGGCTTGGCGCGAAATATCCACCTTGTTACGGTCTGGGCCGTTCATAGCTAGTGACACTTGGTTTCTAGGTACGACGATTGGTATTCTACCGTAGACTGGCCTTGTGCCGTATTTTTGGGTGCTGTCAATCACACGAGGTCCGGGAACTGGTTGATTACTTGCATTAGCAAAAACGTTTACTTTTAAAATTTCGTTAGCCTGTTGTAGAAGTCGTTTTTGTATATTCTCTATCTCCCCTTTGGAAGCTCGGGAGTTTTCTGATAACTGTGCTATCAGTTGGTTTACATTGAAATCAGTCATCTTATGTTCTATTTCGTTTTTCTGTGATGTCGACGCTTGATTGGCTTCTATAAGAGCTGAATTGCTGTCATTCTTTTCCTGGGCTTTCTTGGGTGCCTTGACCTTCATTTCTGGGGAAGGCGTTACGACTATTGTGGGAACACGCTCTTCAGCATTTACTGTTTCTTTTGCTTTCCCTCTTTTTACCTTTCTTACAGTCCTGCTGGCCATTACATTATTACGGGCTACTTAATGGTGATTGCCCTTGCTTTAACAACTTTTTGCACATTCTATTTTACTTTTCGACTTGTTTCCAATAAAGCATTTAATCAGGGCAGAGTCCTTAAAAGTGGTAAATGTTAAATAACTAACTTTAAGATCGTCTGTTTTATAGAGGCACTTAACTTAAGTATTTTTGAGTAAATACGTTTATGTAAAATCAAATAGATTCTTGGAAATTTGCAAAACTGTTTTGCGTAGGGCGTACATAAAATTCACCGAATATAGTATTAATAACTGGTTCGTATTGTATTTCAGTGACAACAATGAAGCTGACACACTTTCCCCTTGTCTGATATTTCATAAGCCTTTGTTATAGTTAATTCGGCACATAGATATTCTCACAAGTGTTTGTATGTTTTGTGTCATATAAATATTACATCATAGAGCATTATTTAATATGATCCTAAACTATAATAATAAAGAACAACTATAAAACATCGTTTTTCTAGTAAGGAAGATAGCAAAAAGGTTTTGCTAGTTCTAAATCAACTAGTTGACAAGTATGCATTTTTTTTCAATTCTGATGGCATTATAATATTATCTTACTATCTGCCTAACGCCTCATTGTCTACTGTTTAAGTATCGGGCCAAGATCTCGAGGTCCAGGGTTCAATCCCTGGGTCGGGCCAAAAAGTTTTGAAATTCCGAGCATTGCTTGGGTGTGAGATCACCCACCCGCCTTTGGCAGGAATGGTGATAATGCCCGTACCCGTCATTGCCGTGGCAACTTGGACGGAGGCTTTTGCCCTGCAGTGGGATGATGGTCGACCGTTACTGTCTTTAGTTATTTTACTGACTATATTATTATGATAGAGTATGGAAAAAAGCTGATAGTCTAGGCTGATCAATATGGGTGCTAGATGATAACAATTGTAATAATATCTCACTCTAAACAATCGCTATTAAACATGTGGATTATTTTTACGGAGTTAAAGGAAATTCTCGAATACGAGTATACTCGTATGTATGTCAATTTTTAATCACACCTATTTCAACTTTCGTGCGTGATGAATATTATTTCTATTTTTTATTTTATATATTATGAACTAATACGATTGAACAAGATAATTTATTAACTTTGTATTAAGGTTCGATTTAAATCTGCAAGTAAGTTGTATGGTAAATTTTGATTCATTGTTGAATATCACAAGAACAAAATATAATATTAAGTTTAGCCTCTAAAATTAAACAAGTCCATGACTCCGCAATACTGTATAAGCTCTCATTTACATATAAGTATGCTTAACAGCGTATGTGTAATCGTGTTAAATGGCAGACTGCTTGACACGATCTACATTTGCATATAGGCTTGTATCTCTGACATTGTAATAAACATAATTTCATATCTCTGCTTTTTAAAATTGAACCGAATACTAAGTGTAATTGAGACGAAAATCAGATGAACTTTGACTTTTTTTATAGATTATCTTAAGCGGTGAAAATGTTTTAGATGTGTTTTGTTACAATTAATTATTGTTGCTTGAACTTTTTGTAGTGTTAAGAACATGCGATTATCATGATCATTAGTCATACATAAGCTACATACATTTACTCTGGCACTGTGGGCTCACATTTTGATTAAACATTACATTTACATTGCATAAACTTAAGTTTTTTGCTTATTATTAGGGGTTAAAGTATGAAATTGCCGTTTTGTATGGACGAAATCGAGAAAAGTAATTTTTCCATACTAACAATTTTTTAGTTTTTTTAAAAACGCCTGAACCGTTTTCGATGCAATTAAAGGTGAAAGTTAGATGGTTATAAAGCTGCGCATTATAGTATTTAAATTTCTAAAAATCAAAGTATATAATACAAATATACTTAATTGAAGCAAGAAATTCAGCTGACACATTGTAAGGGGTCTTTTCAACGACTTCCTTTGAAGTAATAGGCACTAGTATTGCATTTTTTTTTAGTCAAAAGTTACTTTATCTAGTTTTTGATACAATACAAAAAGAATTACGCAATAATATGACTATACTTAAGAGCTATAAACAAAATAAAAAGTGGGAAAATAATCGGCAATTTCATACTTTAACCCCTATTATTTACAGTTAATAGAATACTAATGATTTTGAAAGAATCTTGAGTTTTTATAAAAATGCTGCGAAGTGAATTGCGAGTATATGGGCTTAATGCAGTCTTAGTGAGTAGTGCATAGTTGGTTCAAGAAAGCTTTGTCAGTCCGTGAATTTTGCAAAAGTAAACAGAAAAGGAGTGGATTTTTCTCATGATAACGCTAGACTTTGGCATCTTTGGCCATCTTTAAGTCTCTAACAAAATGAGTCTCAGTAACTTGAATAAAAATGAATTTATTATTTATTTATTATATTATTTGGCCATCTTTTACATCTTTGACCACATAAATTGACAGAGCTTGGTTGGAAACTGTAAATGAATTCACCATAATAATATTAAATTTAAATCCCAAGATTGTCATTTCATCGTCTTCATAATTGTTTTGAGCAGGGGACTATCAAGACTATTTGTCACAATTTTTTGATAAAAACTTTCTATAGCAACCAGATTATATTATCGAGATGGCAACAAATTATCAAATAAAATGGAAAATATTTACTAAAACTTTTCTCTTAACCCGATATTACGGGCCTCTAGTACTATCTTTTAACAATAGGTACATAAGTATCAGAGAGATCTGTTTGTTTTGATTTTATAAATAATGTCTCTAAAGTGAAAATTTTTAAGATTACTATTATAAAAATGACTTGCTAGAGTCTAACGGCCAGTCCCAATAACCTATCTATCTTCAGTTTTGGCATATCGGAGATAGAAAACAACTTTTGTCTTTGGTTCTCTGGACGGCAAAATCACAGACAGAAGATGTTTTCTATCTCCGGTAAAGGTTACTCCTCCCAAAGCAGAGATCGGCGCATGCGCATGTGACGTAACGATTAAGTAACGCGCCTTATTCGGCAGTCGTTAGCGAGATGGGGCGGATTTATATGCGTTTGAGCAGATGTGATGTTATAGTAAATTAAAACGGTGAATATTTATTGTATTGCAAGGATGTTTTACTGATACAATATGAAATACTATCGTTTCGCTTGCGGCTCTGCTCGCGTGAACTACACATTATATCGCCCGGGCGGAAACCTGTGCCCAGCTACAGCTGTATCCCACAGGATACAGGATAGCTATCCTGTATCCTGTGGGATACAGCTGTAGCCTGAAATAGTCAGGAAAAGGGGATACTGTGGAAATGTTTTAGTAATTGTACAGAAAGAATATGTTGTTGTTAAAATTAGTTAAAATCAGTTTTATTTCTGCAAATAGGCCCCAGGAGGCGCTTTTACACGTCCCAATTTAAACCTACCACTGCTTCAGGACAAGTCTGGGCTAGTGCCGAGAAGAAGCAGCGCAAGAAACTCGGTGACTATTGTCAGCCTCTTTTTAAATACATTTTTACAAGGTAAGGTAATTTTTACAAGGTTTAAACAAGTACGAGCTGGGACAACTTAATGCCATACATTTCTATCATTTAAATAATCATTAACAATGTAATAGCCCTTTTTCATTAAAATTACTTTAACATACGATTTAAGTTTATGTACAGGGAGTTCAGCAATATCCTTTGGTAATTTGTTGAAAATACGGATACAATGTCCCATAAACGATTTTCCTACTTTTCGCAGTCTAAAGCCTGGAATGGCGAGTTTATCTTTATTTCTCGTATTAAAATTGTGTACGTTACTTTTCTTAAGAAATAAATGTATGTTCTTACGAACGTAAATAATATTCTCGAGAATATATTGAGAAGACACTGTAAGTATATTAATCTCTTTGAAGAGCTCTTTCAGCGAGTCACGGGGTCGAAAGCTGTAAATAGCCCGTACAGCACGTTTTTGCAATATAAAAATTGACTCAATATCTGCCGCTGAGCCCCACAATAGAATTCCGTATGACATTATGCTATGAAAGTAGCTAAAATATACTAATCTTGCCGTTCCAACATCAGTCAATTGCCTTATCTTTCTCACAGCATAAGCAGCAGAACTAAGTCTTCCAGACAGCCCCCTAATATGAGCACCCCATTGCAAATGAGAGTCTACAGTTATACCCAAAAAGGTAGTAAAATCTACAGAGTTTAGTGGTTCATCTTTAACAATAATATGAGGGGCAGCTAACCTTACGTTTGGCATCGTAAATTTAACACATTTTGTTTTATTTGCATTCAGTAAGAGATTATTTGTTGTAAACCAATGCAATAATTTAGAGAGGGTATTGTTAACATCGTCAAATGAAGATTTGCCCCTCTTGGTTTTAAAAATCATTGATGTATCATCTGCAAACAATACCATCTCACAAAGATTATGTAAGTAACAGGGAAGGTCATTTATATAAACTAAAAATAGCAGGGGTCCTAATACTGATTCCTGTGGGACACCCATAACAAGGGCCGACCCTGAAGACTCAGCTCCATTTATGCAAACCTTTTGTATCCTGCCTTTAAGGTAAGAACTTATTAGATCCAAGGAATCATTCGATGCACCATAATATTTAAGTTTTTTTAGTAATATTTCATGGTCTACACCATCGAAGGCCTTTGAAAGGTCACAAAATACACCTAAGGCATCTAGCTTACTCTCCCAAGCCTTAAACACATGTTGTAGGAGAGCAACTCCAGCATCGGTAGTATTTCTACCTTTTCTGAAGCCATATTGGTTGCTATTTAATAATTTATTTACACTAAAGTGAGATAAAAGCTGATTAAACATTATTTTCTCGAAAATTTTACTTAGCCCTGGCAATATAGATATAGGTCGAAAATTGGAGGGGGTCACATTTTTCGCCAGACTTAAACAAAGGAATGATTTTGCTAAACTTAATTAAAGTTGGAAACTGTCTATCATCAATACATTTGTTAAAAATAATAGCGAGTTGAGGGGCTAATGAACTTATGATTGTATTGATAATATTGACAGAAATTCCCCAAAGATCCTCTGTTTTTTTCATTTTAAATTCTCTAAAAGTTTTTGTAATTATATCAGGGTTTATATGTCTAAAATTAAATGAAGAATTGCACTCTTCGACAACAGACTTGAGAAGGGATTCAGCTAGATCAGCAGAAGAAGCTAGCCCTTCAGTAGTAGAGGTAGCTATATTTGAAAAAAATGTCTCAAATGTGTTTGCAACCTCTGTGTTCGTGTTTATTAGCTTATCCCCTAACTTGAGAGAGTAAGTAGGATTATTTGGTTTTACTCTACATGTCTCTTTATTAATAATATTCCAAGTGGTTTTTGCCTTATTTTTGGAAGCCGAAATTAAATTATAAAGATATATTGACTTCGCTTTGGCACATACTAATTTAAATAATTTAGTTGTTGTTGAAATATACTCATAAAAGTGTCTGGTAACCATAGTCTTAAAAAAACATTAATGAATCCAAGCCAAGCCGGGCGACAGCTAGTTAATAACAATCCTCAAATTTTAGTGAACCCTGATACAAAATGAATTCACAATTCTCCATTTCAATATTGTTAGTGCATTATACCAGCAAATTTTAACGAAATCCTAAATTTAATGACATCGTATACACAATGGCTAAACCGATATTTATAACCCTATTATACAGCTACGTGAGTTATTATTACTATAAAAGCAAGTTTATGTACCTCATGAATTTCTAAAAGGCTCTGTTTTCAATTTTGATGTAGCTCTTGAATTAATAAGTGTATTTCAATTGAGAGAATTCGATATGCTGTTCTTTCATAATGTAAACAAGTCTTAAGATTTCATTTGGTAATTTATTTCGGTGTTCCAACTAACGTAAGTGTCCCAGGTTCGATTCCCAGTCGGGTCAATTTAGGAAATCATATTTTTTCATTTGGTAAGATTTCGTTTCGGTGTTCTACCTGCTACGCAAAGATCCCAGGTTCGTCCCGGTCGGTTCAATATACAATATATATATATTAATAGTATGTATGATAACCCCTTTTCATTAAAATTACTTTGACTTATGATTTGAGTTTAAGTAGGTACAGGGAGTTCAAAAATTGACAGTGGCAGTTCGTTGAAAATACGAATACAATTTCCCATGAACAAATTACCCACTTTGCGCACAATTTCCCATAATCGAATAATTTTTGCTGTCTGAATCCTGGAACGGCAAGTTTCTATTTATTTCTGGTTTTGTAACATTTGTTGTGGAGATCCTAAGGGAAGGCCTATGTCCAGCAGAGGGCGTCATTGGCTGAGATGATGATAATGAGGTTACCAAGTTATAGTTATAGTGAACAGTTAGTTAACACCTCAGATGCCTTACTCTGTAACACGAAGCTCGTATTTACGGATATATCTGCCTCTTTCAGATACATTAAGACATTGGTATGAGTGATAGGGACAGATGTATTTGAATATATGGACATTGTGTTGCGGAGTAACACCTCTGGTGTAATTGGCATTGTTTAATTGTTTCATTAAAGCGTTTGGCCATTGTCGGCGACCGCTGGCCTGTGGTTCCGCTGCTATGTCTTAAAACACTTTGGGAAGGGCGTTGACTTGTTACAACTTTGTACTTTGCAAAAATGCACCTTATGTTGTTGAAAAAGTACTTAAATCATGAAAGTCCCACTGAAAGACACGAGTACCTTACCTATGGTTTGGGCATACTCCGTCAAGTTAACACAATGTGGACCTAAAGACGGGAGTCTTATTGTTTGAACTTAAATATTACCAACGCAATTCCAATGTTTGTCTGTATGTAACTCTTTTACGCCTTATGTACTAAACCGATTTTTTGATACAAAAATTGATTAATCCTTGAGAAAGGCTGATTTATATCTCATAGCTGAGCCCAGGTTTTCACTCACGTGATATAATTATAGTGATTAAAAATGCGCCGTATGATCGCTTAAATAACGTGCAGTCGTGTAGTTCACGCAGGCCGACCTGCGGGCGAAAAACTAGTCTATTATAAAAAAAAAGCTTTCTTCTTCTTCTTAATCATCCCATTGTAGGGCAAAGGCCTCCATCATTGAATTCAAGTTACCATCAATGATGGGTACAAGCATAACCATCATGCTTGCCAAATGCGGGTTGGTGGTCACAAACCCGAGCAATAAATATTAAATATTAAATATTATTAAATATTAAATATTAAATATTAAAATGTTCAAAAATTCGATACTTTTTGCTACCCGACCCGGGAACCTCGAGATCTTGGCCCGGTATTTCAACCACTAGACCAACGGGGCGTTAGACCGGAATCAGTTTATTGTAATCATTTTATAAATTATTGATATTTTTTTTTGAACTATCAAAAATCTAATTAAACAACATCAAACACGCTAGATACATTCTGCTACTGACATTCTATTCAATTCAGTGGTTTGTCTCTATTGTCAGGGATATTACTTTAGGCAAAACACTGTCTGTAAAAGTGTGGTAATAATGTCCTTGAAAACCATTAGTGTTTTATCTAATTTCATTTATGAAATCGTAAAAGCAACGTAACAATCCAAACGCGGGTTTACGACTCTGAGTCATCAAGAATTACCAAAAGGCTCTCCACCTCTGCAACTTCTGTCATATAAATCTGTTCAAATTTGATATCAACGATTTATACAATTATTTGGACAAGTAAAGGCTTATTTTCTATACAGGGTGTACCAAAACATATAGCAGCTGAAGCTATGGAAAAATATAGGCCACGTAAAAATAATTATTGGATAATACGAGTACTATTCTGTTATACATTTATGAAAGCTCAAAGATCCGTTATAATATTTACAAATGAAGTAATTTTAAATTAATCAATAATTTTAATTATAAATAGAGCACGTAAACGACATTTACGAATCAACAACCTGCCTGAGCAACCATAATATTAATCATACTTTACGAGAAAGCTCTCAATCTTTTTATGATTAAAATTTAAATAATAATGCGAATAGAGTTAAAACGATATCGTAAATATGTTGGATTTTCGATGAACTTACTAGATCTGTAAAACAACTGTTTCATGTTCTTGTACACCCTGTATATCGATATCAATAAACTCATGCACCTAAAAAATCACAATGTTGCTGGCACAGCCACGACTCAAATTATAAAATCGAATACCCGAATCGGTAATCGAAGTTTTTTCCCAAAAATGCGTTACCGCGTCACTGTGATACACGTGGCTTGATTTATAGGAAGATCAAATTATCGCAGGCCGTGCACAGACAGGCTTTATTCAATCTACTGAGTGGTCCGACCACTAACGGCCGGTCCTAATAACCTATCTTCAGTTTTGGCATATCTTAGATAAAAAACAACTTCTGTCTTTGTTTCTCTGGACGGCAAAATCAGAGACAGAAGATGTTTTCTATCTCCGATATGCCAAAACTAAAGATAGATAGATTATTGGGACCGGCCGTAAGCAAAGGGTCGATTCCCGGTAAAAATTTAGGAAATGGTCTTTTCTTAATTGGTTTAGGTCTAGAAGGAGGCTTTAGATTGAAATCTACAACACAAATAATGTCTTTGTTAGCCTTATTGGTTATAGTCTGTCAGCAAACGAAGGTTAGTGTATTTATAGTTCCACCAAATGCTATCTAAATTAAAACAGTCCAAAGTTTTCTATTTAGTGAATTGTATTTTCATTTTACAATAGCAATAGAATAGCTAGAAAAACATTAAAAACCACTGTTTCCCAAACTTGAGTCTGAAATCATATTGCAAACTGCAAACCAATTGAATTGAGTTGACAGTTTCTGAAAATAGTGCACTATTGTTGATACATTCTCGCGTTTTTACCGACATCAGAAAAGAGTGTTATATGTAATGGGAGCATCTGGTTCGCACGTCTGTAAATCACTATACAATATGTTATTATGGTATAAATTATTCGTTATTAAATAAGTTATTAATAGTGCATAACTTTTATTGTATTAAAAATAACAAGCCGCAGTTAATTGGTCACGTTTCAATAATTTCTAGATTACCCTAATACCTAATAAGACTTTGTAAAATGTAATCTTTTAATTACTTTTATTTTAAATTTATTGCGCTAATTCAGGCATTATTTGCCAGTCGACCAGCGGGCTATAACAGAGTTTTTTTGTTCAATCAACGTCAAAAAATATAATATTATTTTTATAAATGTTGGCTCTTAATTAACAAAAGCATATTCATATTGTTATGCTCACTGTTCGCATTTTATTAGTTAACTAACTGTTGCCCGCGACTTCGTCCGCGTCAATTTCTGTTATTATGATCGCGATTATTTTTACAACATTTTTCACTGATGCTGTGCTCCTATTGGTCCCAGCGTAATATATAAATATATAAATAAATAAATTTAAAATTATTCAATTTGAACCAGCACTTCCTGAGATTAGCACGTTCAAACAAACTCTTCAGCTTTATAATATTAGTATAGATATATATAACTTTCTCAATATTATCAGCCCCCATCAGACCAGTCAACCGCTGGACATTAGATTCTCCAAAAAGATTTTTTTATTTTTTATTGGCAAATTGGGTAGAGAAAACGCTGTCCGTTTCAAACTGGCGGAACTTTATTAGGTGCCTCTTAACACCCTTAGGGCGAGAAGGGGTGGTGTTTGCGTGAAATGAGTAATTATTATATTTAGTATAGCTTATGTGAGTAGATTATTTTAATAAAGTGAACATGTCGAAGTATAGAGAAATGTATGCAGTTATTAGCACAGTTTGTATGAACTTTTTTTCATATTTAGGTAACAGCCTATAATCATCCCACTGCAGGGTAAAGGCCTACATCATTGAATTCAAGCTACCACTGCATTGATGGGAACTGGCATAATCACCACTCTTGCCAAATGCGGGTTGGTGATCACAATCCCGAGCAACGTTCGAAAATTCGAAACTTTTTGTTGCCTAACCTGGGCATCGAACCTGGGACCCCGTGATCTCGGCCCGGTATTTAAACCACTAGACCAAACGGAGCGTTCAGACCAACGAGGCGTTTTTATGAATTTGTGTTACGCTAGTATTCATTTCATATGGCTTAATGAGGGTTCAATACACCACGCAAAACAGTTATTCCAAAAAATATACAAATAGAAAATTAAGGCCTCCTAAAACAAACAGCTTAAGTTGTTTCGTTATTCAATACGACACGCGATATTTGACAAACACTGTCATCTCTGCACACATAACAGAGTACATCTTAGTAGTACAAATAAATGATCATAGATTTTTTTTAATAATGTTATTTGTAATTAGTTGATTTCTAACACAAACAATTTTAGTAAATCTTTTTTAAAAACACAACACTCACAACACTGACACGCATTGTTTTTTAAAGTTCCAAATTTGTATTTTTTTAAAAGTTTTTAGTGATCAAATAGGTCCTCACTCGCGACTGGTCGTTCGATATTCAAATGCAATTCTCATAGATCAACCGCTCTTTTTAGTTGTCTAAATAGGTTTTCATATTTTCTTTTTACTTTTATTGTTGACCAAATAGGTCTTCACTCGCGACTGGCCGTTCGATATTCAAATGCGATTCTTTCAACGGTAGAGCACATGGATCAACCGCACAATTTACACTGAACGCCTTGCGCGCCCGCATTGGGCCACCGAGATTCGCTTTCGTAGCCTCAAGTGACGTAGAGAAGGAATAAACAGACGCGGCCTTCTTTTTGTTTGTTTTTTACCATAATGTTGTGTGATGGACGTAAAATACTGGCCAACAATAGACGAAATTTGTATTACGTTGTTGTCATTGTGATGGATGTATATGTAACGTTCGTTGTAAATCGACGAAAATAGAGGAGCTAATTAGAAGCATATACCTTTTATTCATTTTCATTGAATATAACGTAATGTTAGACGAAGACAAAGGGTTGTGAACCAAATAAAAAAGCTTCATACGAGTGTCAAAGCATTAACCCATGATTAAGATAATTTAAAATTGCGATTCCTTGAATTAAAGTTAGGTCTAAGTTGGACTCGAATCCACAACTTATAGCCTGTCAGGCACTCAGACCCATTGTCGATTTGCGACAATCGTTAGAGTTAATTAGGTTTAAAATATTACAACACCTACAGGAAAAGAAAAGTGCTATAATTTTAACGTCTCATGTTTTGAGTATTATTACTTTATTTTGACTCTTAACTATAATACCTACAAAATATGTTAAGCGTAATGAAACTGTGCACCATTTAAACAAGGATCTTGTAAATATCTGAACGATAAAAAGTTTACGCAGCTGCATAATCATGAAGTTGCACTTTCTTTAGTTATTAAAACTTTTTATAACTTCCTTTATGGTTACGTTATTTTCTTATCTGTACCGGTTTGTTTGTGTAAGACACGAGACCCTCTTTTAAAATATTCGGGATTAATATCAGTCTTAATATTTCCATAACTAATTTTCTTTTTCTTTTTTCATAGTCTAAATTGATTTTAAATTAAATTAATTCTAGAAAGTTTAATTCTTGTACCTAATTAGGGTTTGTTAGTCAATGTTAACTTTATTTTATTGATCTAGTATAGGCACAGATAATATAATACTAGTTGTTTAAGTAAGTAAAGTCATTTAATATTGCACTATTTTTAGATTGGCCTATACCGGCACGTTATGCTTGTTAATTAGCTTTGGTAAAATAATATGATATCAAAATATACTACATTAAATAAAATTAATGAATAATGTGAATAATATCAAATGTACTCGACCTCCCAGAAGTATTGTGATAAAAAACATTGTAGACAGAAATGGTTAAAATGGTCTACAGGTTCAAGAACCTCAGGGCAAGCTTTTGAAGACTGGCAGGAACGACAGAGACCAAGGGACCCAACCTTATTGAAGGTTCTAGTTCCAGTATCTATCATATGTTTTTTTATATTTTCAATGGGCTTGTTCTTGACTACATACTTAACTCTACGGTTTAGAAGAAGCATAAGATGGAGCGAGCTTACCCAGAAGCAACCTATTCACTCTTGCTTTAGAATTGTTTTTTTTATTGATGACAGACTTGCTCTTCGCTTCACACTGAACCCTAGAGTTGAGAGGAAGCCTACAATGGAGCGAGCTTATTCAGAAGCGCTCTGGAAATACCGCACGACAACGGAACACAGCAGATGCTGTTTGGCGTCGGACTCCGACAGAACGGTGGTCGCGAGCCAGGCTCTTTATGGACCACCAGCAGTCGCCACAGACCGGTACAGATTTTCGAGACCTTGCCCGGGGTGGACCCAAAAATAAATTAAAATAATAACAGCCACTTCTATAGCATTCTAAGGCGTGCGTGTCCGGTACAGTACCGTCAGTCACACGTGGCCGCGTCGGGTAATGCGTCGGGGTCCGCCGCGCAAGACGCCCCGGGTTTTATTGAACCTGAGCTCTATGGAAAACCTGCAATTTCAGAAGAATAGCCACCTGTATATGTAGGCGTAAACCTAGTCAAACTTGCAATTATACAAGAATACCGATAGGCAAGAGAAGGCTTTAAACCTGCAAATTACCGTATCTAAGTATGTGAGGACAGATGATTTGAGTTTCAAGACATTAGAGGACGAAAGAAATCAGATGTAAGCTTATAGTGAAGAAACTGAGATTTCAATAGAGTAGGGTACAACCACAGACTAGCATTTATAAGACAGGCCAGCTGTGTTTCAGGGTATTTGATTATTAGTATCTATACTAATATTATAAAGCTGAAGAGTTTGTTTGTTTGTTTGTTTGAACGCGCTAATCTCAGGAAGTACTAGTTCGAATTGAAAAAATCTTTTTGTGTTGGATAGTCCATTTATCGAGGAAGGCTTTAGACTATACGTATAACATCACGCTGCGACCAATAGGAGCGAAGCATCAGTGAAATATGTTGCAAAAATTGTCGCGATCATAATAACAGAAATTGACGCGGACGAAGTCGCGGGCAACAGCTAGTTGGAGATTAAGATTAAAACGTCTGGACCATTTTTATTTTATTTTTGGTCTGTCTTAATGAACAACCATAGGTTTGCCTGGTAGAAAGTCATGCGTCATACACAGAATATTAAGTATGCGTGGAATTGAAAACCTTCGCTTTTTGCGTTGGTTAAAAATTAAATATTTTTCAATTCGTCGTTCCGCAATACCACAAATACACAACTTTGACTTACAACATCTTTTTTTTTGCGTCAGAGGTTAAAAGATGCTTTTAAAAAGGGTGCCGTAATAACATGATCGTTATGAAAAATCTCGTAAAAAGCCATCTTAAATCTATTACCTCATAATAGTTCAGTTTAATAATCATTTCTTCAGCATTTAGTTATCGACACAACAATCATTCAATTTGATTGCATCGGTTCACTACCAGTACACTGTATAAAGGATCATACACACTTCGTTCAACTTTTGATCGTTTTCGTAAAAAAAGAAGACAGAAGCCTTCATACATACATCAGTCAACTGTTTGAAAAAGGCATCTTCACAAAAAAATATTTTGGTCTAATCGCTACACTTTGCAGGTGTATTGTCGCTTTTAGACAGTGGTGAACAATAGGGATAAAAGTACCTACCTGATGTTCTAAACCGAGATTCGAACTATTTTGTTACCAAATTCTATCAGCTTAGCGATTAAAGCGTTAAATAGGCAAGAGATAGGTTGACAAAAACATTTGCAGATTTATAATATTAACATAAATTCAAATGTTTTAGCATTTTCAGCATCATATCTCAAAAATGCCCCGTATTACCCACCTTTTAATCAGAGCTATCCAAAGAGGGAAGATATAACATTAGTGTTCAATGCTTTTACAATTTTCAATACTCATTATCTCAACTATGTCCAGTATGCAGCGCTCTTTTCATTCGAGTTATCTAAAGATCCTTCTTTTAAGTTATTTAAAGATCTTTCCAGATATAGGTTTAAAGATTATTTTATTAATTTCTCAATAAAGACGTTACATCACTTACCTACTTGAGAAAAAAGCTTAAATAAATATTGTGGGTAGGTACACTGTTTGTCGTTCGCACTGAGGTTATTATATAAAACAAAAAGTAAATTACTTAACTTATGTCATTCTATCACTTCTAGAACATATTGAGCCAATTTTGTTTTACATACATTTAACGAATCAATATTTCTTAAAAATGTCGGTAGTTTGTTAAATAGATATATTACTAGTTACCATTTTCAATAGGTACCTCCCCGCATTTTAAAAGTGCCCAGTATGCAGCGCCCTTAACATTCGAGTTATCCAAAGAGGGAAGACACGGAAGCGGCCAGTGAGGTTCCAGTCCGCTGCCCTCCCTGTCATGCTTCATGTCCTATCCTTACGTATTAAATTAGCCACAATAACTAACAGGGGCTATAAGGTAGAGCCGTAATGGCGATTCATCATGTAGGTGCTTTATCATGGCAAACAACCTGTTAGAATTTCGATGATCGTACAAATGTTGAGCTAATATTTGATAGCCGTTCTCGCGACTTCGAACAAGTATTTTGAAAATTGAAAACTATGCCTTTTTTATAAACAATGGGCTTGCTCTTGACTACTCACTTAACTCTACGGTTAAGAAGAAGCCTAAGATGGAGCCAGCTTACCCAGGAGCAGCCTATTCAATGTTGCTTTAAAAATTTTAGGATTATAATTTTAACTTTAGATTAGAATTAACATTTATGATATTATTAATTAGTAAGATTGTATGTTGTGTGTCAATCGTAGAATCGTAGAAATCGGGCAGATCATGGCCCACCCGGGTTCCATCCTTGAAGGATAATCAAAAAAAAAAAAGAAGATTTGAAAAGTGCTTTGCAATTATTGTATGAAATTAAGGCATTACTAGACACTTGAAACGACAATAGATGCACTAGGTTTATCCATGGCCTCTACCAAAACGGAGGGGAAAATAGGAGCTATATACAAACATAGCGGAGTCCGCTCCAGAGCTCCTCTTCTCTTCTATCCGCTTAAGTGGAGCAAAGCTGTCAATTAACAATATTACAAGATTTGAAACTTTAGTTACCTGAAGATCAAAAAAAAATTACGTGTAAGGTTATTGGTATACTTCCTTTGTTACTTTTATATTCAGGTAAAAATTGAAAATACTCAGTCACCTCAGGCAGTCAAATTTTCTATATTCAAGTCTTTAAATTTTAATTTATTTTGGCCAGAACTGAAGGAATTTATACACTATCAAGTCTACGGGGTTTTAAATCATAATAATATCATTATTTTCTAACATACATTACGTGATGATACTTAAAAACGATACTTGTAAGTGTCCCACAGACTTACTATCTAATCTCAATCGTAACGATAGTTTAATGACGGATAACAAAGAATAGACAATAATGAGTGCGCACCGTTTATGACATTATTTCCCCATCTCACTGGCCAGTGTTGCCAGTTACAAAAACTCGCACGCTCCAGATTTATTGGATAGAGCAGATATATTGCTAGTGGGTTCCTTTAAGGGTCGCCATGATGTTAGATTGACTGAGGATAGACCTAAGATAGGTTTAAACTTTTAAATAGACTTACAATTTTTGTTTCTTCATGAGTACTGTTGCAGAGTCAACTAGTTGTCCTATATGTTACAGCAGTATACTCATTTAACGCCCCATTGGTCTAGTGGTTTAAATACCGGGCCAAGATCTCGGGGGCCACCCCGATTTCGACCCGGGTCAGGCAACCAAATGTTTCGAATTGTCTAACAATACATAATGAACACCGATCCATTTGTTTTGTCCGCATCCAACACCAACCCGCATTTGGCAAGCATGGTGATTATTTCAGTACCCATCATTTCTGTGGTAACGTGAATTCAATGATGGAGGCCCTGCATGGTGATGGGATGGGATGATTATAGGCTGTTACTTTACTCTTTTATCTGTATCGTGTAGTGTATTGACGTTATTGTAGTTTAAGTGCCAGACATAAGAGGGTGAGGTGTGGTGCTGACACTAAAAATAATAGTATCCTATAGGTGTCGTAAGAGGCGACTACAAGATTATTGCTAAAAAAGACGGAAAGCAGCGTCTTGCCTCTGCTGCTAACCCTTCAGCCAAGTAGCGATTATATCAACATCCTCATTTTAAAGAGGTCTGTGTTCAGCAGTGGACTGATATAGACTTTAGATGATGTTGATGATAATAGTCATTTTAAGGTAAACAAGCGTCAAAATAAAACATAATGTTCTAGCTACCCGGATCATAATGTTCTAGTTACCAGGTTCATAATGTTCTAGCTACCAGGATCATAATGTTCTAGCTACCAGGATTTTTACCCCTTTCTAGAGAGTCCTGTGTCCAGCAGCACTGATACTTTTCTATTTTGAAATTGACGAAGTCTCAACTAACCCCTGAATGATGGTCACCGTCATAAGAAGCGGCACGCCACGCGCCACGGAGCGTGACGTGGCGTAACTGAGGAGTTTTTGAGGTGAAGTAATGCTTACATACTAACTACTCGCCACTTTTGGTACAGTTAGTGGCGAATTAGATGAACATTATAGGGAACCCATCACTTAATCGCAATTTTCATTCCCCATAAAACAATTCGCAGATGTTTCTAAACGATATTCAACATATTCTAGAATCATGTTACATCACAATTACATTTGATCGAATGCTTATTATCTACAAACTTACTTCATCATTACTTCTTTTCATATATTATGTATTTTATAGAAGTAATGTTAGTTTACTATTTTGATGACCATAATTTTATTTCCACGTAAGTTTCAATATGCAGAATTGTTGAATCATCCAATTTTACTTCACTAAAATCCGTATTGCCAAACGATTTTTGTTCCTAATATTATACTGCATATATTATTAATAGACAATTTAAAGCATAACTGATATAAATATATAATAAATATTGGTATAATAAGTAAACTGAGTTAATCCCGACTCGCTGTGGTCTCCTCGCCTTGGTACTAGTCTGCCCGATACTAGAGTGTAATTCAAAAGCCGGAGGCGCGGAGGGAGAGCAGCCTCCGCCTGCTGTAACAAGGTGCAGGCACCCGCGCGAGCCGGAGCGGCTGAGGCTGCAGCGAGCCGAAGCTGCGTAGGCGAGCTTGGGTGACTGCGCCTTGTTACGCAAGGGCGACGAGGCTGCTATTCCCGCAGCGCCGGAGACGAGGAAATCGTAATGCATGCTGCTTGTTTGCATGCCTGCTTGCTTGCTTGCATGCATTAATGCATGCATGCATTAATGCATGCATGCATGCCTTCTTACTTGCATGCGTATGCATGCATGTGCTTACTTGCAAGCATGAATGCATGCGTACCTGCTGCATGCCTGCTTGCTTGCTTGCATGCATTAATGAATGCATGCATGCCTTCATACTTGCATGCGTATGCATGCATGTTCTTACTTGCATGCATGAATGCATGCGTAGCTGTTACATGCCTGCTTGCTTTCATGCACGCATTAATTCATGCTATGGGAACCGTTACACATTGAAACATGTTTTTATGAATGATTTTATCGATAACTTAATAATTCTATGAAACATTAGTTGATATTTCGTTATTCTGCTTAATAAAACAATTGCGAAACATTTTTTTTGTGAAATTTTATTCAATGTTATGAAACGGCGATTATTAACTATTCGATAAATCAAGAAAAAAAGATTTTAACATTCATGGAATAGTTTTCTGTGAAATGAAATTCGGTATCAAAAAAGTATGTGTTTTGATAGATACCCAACATATGATGCGTGATTTGACATAACATTGGAATCAGTCAAGGTTTTGGTAAAATGTTTTTTTTTTCATTATTTGCCGCGTAACTGTTTTAATTTTTGTTGCGTTTAATATTTTGCAAAATTGTCTATGATTGTTTTGAATTTAGAAGTTGCTCCCATTACAATTTAAAAGAAAACTCTAGCCATAATAACATACACACACTAAAATAAAGCAACAAAATAAAAATTAGTCTGAATAATTTATACAACTATGTGTTTAATAAATAATTAGTGATTCAAAAATAAAAAATAAATCTTTTAATTCATATCCATCTTTTTTCCATGAAAAGATAATTAAACGAACGTTCCAAATTCAAAACTATCCAAGAAAACTAACCGGTTTCTAACACGTCTCGAATTAACAATTACTCGTAAATCTACAATATCCGTAATGCAGTTGACTATACCTAGATGTTTGATGTTTTGAATGAATTTATGAATACATTTCAGTGTTCAAGGTGAAGCAACGCGTCTAGTGATTTAGTTTAAATGGTGTAAAGGCTGAGGCATGACCACAACTAACGCGTCATAACAATATGTAATAATTCTAAAATTGCAATTTTGAAGTTAATTTGGTTTACGAAAACATTTCCACCAATGTAACTTGAATTATCGCAGCTGTTGCACTCTTTGTCTGACTATATTTTTTTTGTAGTTATTAGGCTTGCTCTTGACTACATACTATGGGGATAGCCTAATATTTATGAAAATAAACACTGTTGTTCTCGAATCAATTACATTTAATAGGTTTTTCAACCAACACGCCACCATGACGATCGTCCTGTCTCCCTAGTCTTATTTTTCTATTTTCCTTTTTAATTATAATGTGGCCAGTAACAAACTTTTTATAAAAGGTTATTATAACTTATTGTTAATACATAAATGCTTTTACAGCTAACTATGAGATTATGACTAAGAGATTATACTTACAATTACAATATTATATTAAAATGTTAGTAGGCTTACAATACTTAACTTTACGGTTAAGAAGAAGCCTAAGATGGAGCGAGCTTACCCAGAGGTACTGGTTCTCCTAACGTACACACCAGCAGAACACAGAGGCACTGTTTGTCGCTGGATTCCGGCAGGAGGGTGGTAGCATCCAGGCGGCCTCTGAAGCCTACCACCGCGGAGGGATCTGTTAGCCGTTATCATTGGTTAGAAAACCAAAGATGCCGTTGCCCAGGGTGGACCACTAGGAGGTAGCACTACCCCATAATTCTTATTATAAGTAAAGTAACGGCCAATAATCATTCCACTGCAGGGCAAAGGCATCCATCATTGAATGAAATTTACCTCAGCAATGATGTGTCTTCTTATTAAAATTTTATAAATCGGTTCTGATGATATGACATGATCATGACAGAGCGACATTAAGTAACTTTCACAAAAGTTTTATAAGTTCAAGACCAAGAAATTCAAGATTGCGTAGGTAGACATCCCACTCAGTGGACTGATGCCCTGTTAAGATTGAGGGTAACCGTTGGAATCATGTAGCCCAGGGTCACTCGTGGTGGCCTAAAAACCTATTTCATTTGTCTGGCCTGCCCTCGGCTAACCAAGGGACGTCTAAAGACGCCTTCTAGGGCCTACATTTGCAGAAATGTAACTATGTGTCCTGATTTTTACAGTTTTTAAAGTGTCGACAGAAAAGTCTGGGGTTAGGTTTCCGGACCAGTAAATGTAATAAAAATTTTTGACTTTATTCTTAACAATGACGTAACTGCATATGTCGCTCTCACCTTAATCACTAAACTACTGACTGAAAAATTGCAAGTAATGTTATTTTTACTTACAAACGTTTCGCTCATTCGCTGGCATTACCAACCTCACGAAATGCGAAAGTACATGACTTGCACTTAGCCAGGGCTATTTAAAAACCATTAATCAACAACAACCTATTCAATCTAACAACAATAATGACGTCGTGTATTTCCTATAACCTGTCTCGTCTTATGGGTGCTTTGAGGGACAACTAAAGAAAGACTTTGAAATGTAGGATAAAACGGATTAATTAACTAATTTATCCCGACATTTCGAACATATTACGAATACAGTGTTCATGGTCACGGGTAGACAATATTGTTCGCCTTAAATGTAATTTAAAAACATATTTTAAAATAAAAATACAATTTCTTGAATAAAAATTTCAACTGCCTTAGCTAACTGGTATCCACAAACTTCCGTTTATCAGAGACTGCTCTAACCAATGGGGACTACCGTTTCTTTGCTCACCAGTTGGCGCCACTGTAGACTGAGGTCCGGAAGTATAGCAGTAAAAGGCGATTGGCGCCGAAACAAAGTGTTATATCTTGAATCTAATTAAGGTTATATTGTTTATAAATAACTACCTTGATATCAACAAACTAACTTCTGAAATAGTTGCTCTTGAGGCCGCCTATATTTGCGCTTTTTCTTAATTCCGCTTTTAAAGCGTTCACATTAATCGCCAAATAATCCATATTTGCTATATTTTACAATGGAGATCACTTTCCGGCAGGTAAATTTAAGAAATTATAATTTATGCAACAAATTCCGCTAAAACCCGTACAAAGTGAATGATATTGGACCTCACGCGACACTAGCGCCTCTAGTGGCAAATTTACTAGCGATAGCCCCCATTGGGCTACCAACCAAGTCATTGTTTGTGTCGATATATTAATTCAAGGCGTTACGCTGTCAGTCAACGGAGTTTCATCAATGTTTCATTTTAAAACATATTTTAAGCTAATGCCTTTCATTATTATCAGGTATACCTATGTTACTATCCACGCAAGATGTGCTAAGTGTGGCTGCAGTTTTTTAAGTGTTGTCAAGGTGTGTCGGCTTTGTTGATGGTATGCTGCTGCTGCTATGATGGTCCCAAGCAGCTGGTAGTGTCTAACTATTTATTATATTAAAAGTAAAGTTATATTTATAGGAGTAAAACATTAATAAGATGAAGAGAAGCGCTCTGTCCACCATTGGCCAAATTGCTTTCGCCATTCGTTCTGTCAGGAGTACCTTCAACATAAATAAACTTGACAGAAGCGCCTCATTTTTACCAATATTGGCAAATCGCATTCACCAATCAGTCTACCAAACGCAGTAATTACGACAGACTCCTGCTTTGGAGATTCCAAATATAATTCATCCACTTCAGAGGGACGGTCATAATGATCTTAAACTGCTAGCATTGAAGTTACGCAAGTGCTAGAAAGGAGTATGTTTAGTTAAGTTGTTAAGCTCGCAAGTGCCGAATTATAACACAATCGCTTGCGCAAGACCTTAAATCGCCAATCAGTTGTAAGGCTGGTTACATGCGTGCGGTAGTTCACTTTTTTTCACTAAATGGCAGATTCTGAAAACGGATTAATTCTTATCTATCTATGTTTGAGAAAAAGGAAAATTTTTATTGTAGCGCCACATAAAAAATAGATCATCATCAACAATTTCATCCTATGGGTGTCGTGAGAAGTGCCAAGGAGTAAAAGAGTTTACTGTTAAAGGTTTTGTTTTATAATCTTTATCTTAGCCAAATACCGCCAACTGTTGGACATTTGCCAAACCAAACATAGGCCAGGTTGCTACCATGTATCTTGGTAATGAGTTTCCAATATTTCGCCACTACTTATTCCAAAATGTTATAAAGGTGTTACAAGTATTAAATATAGTATCATTATAGACCCTGTTCGGGCACAGCAATATAAATGTTAGTAGACAGAGAGGATGGCGCCATATAACTTATTATTAATTGTGGACAACATCACATACATTGTTCTGATCCCAATTTGAATAACTATTTAAAGCATTCGTATTTTGGAAACCAGAAACAACGAAGGTACCACAAACACCCAGACCCGAGAAAATGTAGAATAACACTTTTTTTTCTACATTGACCCGTCCGGGAATCGAACCCGGGACCTCGGAGCAAGCGACACCTTGAAAACCGGTATATGTGCGCCACTCCGCCACGGAGGTCGTCAAATTATTACATTTATACATTTTAATTCAGATTCACATGAACATTCATCATTGAATTCAAGTTACCACAGCAATGATGGGTAGGTACAGGCATAATCACAACGCTTCCCGAATATGGGTTGGTGTCTATACACCAATTGTGGTAGGTTGACGTGCTGTTGTCTATACAGCAGCACGTCAACCTACCACAAAACGTCGAATTTCCTCAATTGATATTGATCTATACTTGTTGGACTTAAAGTTGAAAATCAATTCAATGACCTTTAACTTTTTCGGTCGGTTGACCTGCCGCTGTCTGTACAAAACCCGAGCAATTTTCGAAAATTCCAAACTTGTTACCCGACCCGCGGAACCCACCCAGGACCCTGTGATCTTGGCCCGGTTTTTAAGAGGAAATACAACGGCCTTTTTTCTATACAAACGTAGTCCCCTGTTTCCTCCCTGGATAATGCCAGTAGAGCAATAATTTTTATTATAAAACTCTATGGCCACTATTAGCATGTTTCTATGTTTTCGGTTTTTTTTATAAATTATTTACTAAAAAAGATATGAACCCTCAAAAATCTAAAAAATTCGCCAGATTTTCAAATTCAAATTCAAATTCAAATATTTCAAATATTTTATTGCGTTCTATAATGTTACAAGGATGTTATAAAATATGATAAAAACAGTTCATTATAGACCCTGTTCGGGCACAACAATACAATTAGTAGTAGACAGAGAGGATGACGCCATAATTACATGATATTTCAGTACAAAATAACAAATAATAAGTGTATACATACTTTCTAAAATTGACTTTATATTCAATTTATAGATATCGATTAAATTTATATTAAAATAACAGCTAATCTCATATTTTTATTAGATTGTATTACTTATTAAACATTTTTATAAATTTGAATTTGACATAAATGAAATAAATTGTTATATTTGTGGCCATTGTATTAATTAATTTGATTATTATTTTTTTAATTTTATTAGATTTTTGTCATTTAGGTATTCATTTATTGTATAGTAGCAGTTATTTAAAAGAATAGATTTTATTGATTTTGAATATTTAATTTTATTTGATTCTTCTTTTATAAATTCCGGTAGTTTATTGTAAATTTTTATAGACATGAATAGTGGGCTTGATGAATGAAGCTTTAGATGGGCAGGCGGTAACATTAATTTGTTCTTACGAACACTTCTCAATGAATGGTTCGAGGGTAAATCCGATCGCTTTGTATAAAATTCGGGGTGTTTTCGGACGAATTTACATATTTCCAAGATGTACATACATGGAAGGGGAAGTATGTTAAATTTTCTAAAATATGGTTTGCAACTTTCTGTCTGTTTTGTGTAGGCGAGAATTCTAATTAGCTTTTTTTGCAAAATAAAAAGGCTGGCTGCATCGGTGCTATTTCCCCATAGAATGATGCCATAGTTAAGCCACGCGTTTGCATAGGCGTAGTAGGTAGTTAGTGCCGCATCAAGGTCAGTACTTTTTTTAACCTCGTAAAGTGCATACGCGTAGCTTGATAATTTAGATTTTATCTTTTGGATGTGCGCTTTCCAGTTTAAATGTGTATCTATTTCTAAACCTAGTAACTTAAAAGTGCTAACGTGTTCTAATTTAGTGCCATTGTGCGTGAAATCAATGTTAAGTGCTTGTTTTTGATAGGGATGAAAAGACATAATTTTCGTCTTTTGGAAGTTTATTTCTAAATTATGATCATCCATCCAGTTTGAAACTTTCGAGAGAAGGAGGGTAAGTGTTTCGTTTAATTTTAGGGTATTATTGTTTTCGCATTGCGTAAGCAGCGAGATGTCGTCCGCAAACAAAACACACGGTTCCTTGATGATCTTAGGGAGGTCGTTGATATAGATCAAAAACAGAAGACATCCAGCCACGCTACCCTGCGGTATTGACGCATTTATTACCTTACTATCGGAACGAATAGGTGTCATTTCTTTAGAGGAATTGTTAAGGTGTTCAATTTCGACATATTGTACCCTATTTCTGAGGTACGACGCGAACCAATCATGTGCCTTTCCGCAGTGGTCAAACATCCAGAAAACAAATTTGGCTAAATTAAAAAACAAAGAAACATACGTACACGGCCAAAGCCTATCTTTAATTTTTAATGAAAAAAGTATTTAAATCGGACTAGTTTTGGAAAAGTAATCCGGGGACTACGAAACGTTGATTTGGTGTGCTTTTAGTAGGTATTTTCGGTCAAAGAAGCAGTTGTCTCTATCACACTCTGCGGTGAATGCGTTTGGCACTGCGCGACAGCAATAGATTTTACAAATACCTATTTTTCAATTCTCTCGCCCGTAGTGTTTCCTCTTAAACCACTAGATCAACGGGGCGTTAGGATATTGTATGAGGTTCGAAATGTGATGATGACTGTGTGTTTTTGTGAAGCGAAAAAATGTTCTTAAGTGTGTACCACCCATTACTTGCTACATAATCCAATTATTACAATAAATAATTACGTACACTCAAATTGCATGCGTCAAATTGACTGCAAAATATGTTATTAGTTCGACTAAGAAGATTATTATGACACGCATAATGTTCCATCAAACGGACAGTTTATTCGAGTAAGTAAGTATTCGTTAGTATTTAAATAAAATATTGTTACGAACGTGGAGTTCGGGATTTGGATAAAACACCGTTGACTTATCAGAAGAATTTATTAGGCGATGAACAGGTCGCAAACACTATCACACAAGCCAAATCACAAGAATCGTAGTCCGGTAGGTCGCTGAGGTCGTTGGTTCCAAAACACTATTAGCCAATCCGTAGAGTAGTCCTTAGATCCGTTGGTATCGCTAAAGTCGTCGTTACTTCGCACTAGATCACTTTTCGCAGGTATCGCACCGAAAGCTCAGAATGAACTGACTCGGCGTCTCAAGTCCTGTTATTTATATATCTCAACATCGACACCGGTCGTACATACTAGAATGTTCGTTTTCCAGATAAATCACAAGGACGTTTAAACGTAAACAACTCCAGTGAGCTATACCATTTTGCGCCTTAATTTGTATACTTAAAGTCCAATGTCGCTTGCACCAACATCTTGTTATTACTTTGTGGTTCAACTTAGGTAGTTATGTACATTCCTCTAGCGATATCTCGAAACATCTAGCATGTCCGCGACACTGCCCTCCTCTTAGAGATGCTCGTCCCGAGCGTCATCGTTATTCCCGTTATAACGTGCCAAGCGGTCGATGTGAACTATCTTAAGTGCTCCTCTCGGTGGCCGTTGGATCCGGTATGTAACATCGTTTATTCGCGTGACAACTTTGTACGGCCCTTCCCATCTTGTCTGTAATTTAGGCGACTTTCCTTTTCGCCGTGTCGGATTATGCAGCCAGACTAGTGCTCCTTCGTCAAAGCCACTGGTATTCGCTTTCCGGTCATATCTAGTCTTCATGTTTTCACTCGACTGCAAGCCGTTTTCTCGCACCATGGCATAAATGTCCCGCATCTTGTCTTGTAAATCGGAGACATAATCCTGTACGGTGACGTGATCGTCTGGCGCTCCTCCTGTTACAAGGTCAACCGGTAACCTTAGCTCTCGTCCGAAGTTAATATATGCCGGGGTCGTTTTCGTGCTCTCATGTTCCGAAGTCCTGTAGGCGAGAAGGAATGGTGCAATGAACTTGTCCCAGTCTCTTTGATGGTTGTCCACCAATTTTGCTAAATGCCTCTCTAGTGTTTGGTTAAACCTTTCTACCATGCCGTCGGACTGAGGATGATAAGCAGTGGTTCTCGTCTTGTGCATGCCCAATATTTTGCAGACTCCTTGAAACACGTTCGACTCAAAATTTCTGCCCTGATCGGAATGAATTTCCAGGGGTACACCATATCGGCATATGACTTCTTCAACCAATTTGGAGGCTACGGTCGTAGCTTCTTGATTAGGTATAGCAAAGACTTCTGGCCACTTGGTGAAGTAATCCATGACGACCATAAAGTACTTGTTCCCCGACTCTGTCACAGGGAATGGTCCGGCAACATCCACTGCTATCCGCTCCCATGGTGCACCAACGTTATAAAGTTGAAGGTGTCCTCGACTCCTGGTGGATGGACCTTTTACTGCAGCACAAGTGGTACATTTCCGACACCAATCTTGTACATCAGCTCTGCAGTTAAGCCAGTAGAATCTATCCCGTAGCTTTGTTAAGGTCCTTTTTACACCTAGATGCCCTCCTGATATGACATCGTGTACCTCTCGGAGAACATCCTTGACCCTTTCCCTTGGGACGACCAGCTGTAGATGGAACTCTCTACCGTTAGGTTTTTCCCATTTTCGGTAAAGTATCCCGTTCTGCAAGATGAAACTGTCCCATTGAGCCCAGTACGCTTTAGTCGTAGCACTCGTAGGCGCAACTTCATGCCATCTCGGCTTATCGTTACCGCGTTTCTTCCATGCAATGATCAGTCGTATGTCTTTGTCTTTTTCCTGAGCTTCTCTCATGTACTCATCTTCCCAGGATCTCGGAGGACTTGTCCTTGTTATTTGTACACAGTCCTCTTTAGACTCCAGCTTGATGCAGTGCTTGCACTCTTCTGGGCACGGTCTTCTTGAGAGGGCGTCTGCATTCCCATGTGTCTTTCCACTACGATGTTCGGTAGTGAAGTCGTATTCTTGAAGCTGTTCAATCCACCTAGCAACTTGACCTTCGGGACTCTTAAAATGAAGCAGCCACTTTAAAGCAGCATGCTCGGTACGAAGCACGAACTTTCTGCCGATAATGTACTTGCTGAAATGTTGTAGCGTTTTGACCACTGCTAAAAGTTCTCTTCTTGTCACACAGTAGTTTCTTTCAGGCTTCGATAACGATTTGCTGAAGTAGGCAATCACAACTTCTCGGTCTCCTTGTTTTTGAGATAGTACTCCACCAATAGCTGTGTTGCTTGCATCCGTATCGACGACAAATTGCCCATTAGCTTGTGGGTATCCCAAGATTGGAGTCTCACATAAACATTGCCTTAACCTTTGGAAGGAATCCTCGCAAGCGTCATCCCAGCAAAACCCTCTCTTTTCTTCCGTCAGGCGATGCAATGGCTTGGCAATTTCGGAGAATCCCTTAACAAAGCGTCTGTAGTATGAGCATAAACCCAAAAATGCTCTTACTTCCGTTTTATCTTTGGGAGTTGGCCACTTCTGCACGGCTTCTATTTTAGCTGGATCAGTCTGTATTCCATCACTGGTGATAACGTGTCCGAGGTAGTTTACCTTGTTTCTGAACAGATCGCATTTCTTCGGGTTCAGCTTTAGGTTGGCTCCACGTATCTTCCTTAAGACTTTTTCCAGGTTAAATAAATGGTCTTCGAAGTCCCGACCCATGATGATCACGTCATCCAAATATACCAGGCAGGCTTCTCCCACCAATCCTGCCAGGATACATTCCATGAGTCGCTCAAAAGTGGCCGGCGCGTTGCACAATCCAAATGGCATGACGTTAAATTGCCATAGCCCCTTCCCTGTAGAAAATGCTGTCTTCTCCTTATCCTTTGGATGAATTTCAACTTGCCAGTATCCAGACTTCAAGTCAAGTGTTGAGAACCACGTCTTGCCACTCAGGGTATCCAAGGTATCGTCAATGCGCGGTAGAGGATAGCTGTCCTTCTTCGTGATGTCGTTAAGTCGTCGATAGTCCACACAAAACCTTGTACTTCCATCTTTCTTCTTAACTAAGACGACAGGAGAACACCAAGGACTTGCCGAAGGTTCGATAATCCTATTCTTCTTCATGCTCTGCAGCATATCCTCAACTTCTTGTTCCTTGGCAATCGGTATTCGCCTTGCTCGTTGCCGGATAGGTCCTTCATTTCCGGTGTCTATCTTGTGTTGTACCAAGGATGTCCTCCCCAAATCTCCTTCTTCTGAAGAAAAAACGTCTGAAAAGCGCTGAAGCAGGTCTTTGGCTTTCATGCTTTGAGAATAACTTAAGTTACTTTTGCATCCTTTAAGAAGTTCTGCGATGGTAGAATTATCCTTGGTTATCGTCTTACTCAAAGTTGTTTGGCACTTCCTCACCCAAACAGCTTCTTCGCATCTTCCAATAACGTCACCTTCCTTTACTTGGATCTCGTGGTCTTCTAAATTCACAACTCTAACTATTGCAGTTGTGGACCCCTTGACAAGTGTTCTGGCTGCCAGAAGCTTTTGTGTCTTTGACTTGCTTAGTGTATCTTCGATCAACACACACCTATTTTTCTCATTCTTCTTAGCACGTGGTAGCTTCACCAGCAGTTCTGCTTGTGTTCTTCCGGGTATGTTGATCTTCTTTAGGCATGTTACTTTCCCTTCGGGCCCACCCAGGATGAAAAGCTCTTCATTACCACACTTAAATATGCCATTGGTGACATCAATTTTGCAGTCATATCTTCGCATAAAGTCGAGGCCCAATACGCAGTCATCCATAATTTCGGCCACGATGACATTGTGAGTATATGTTGCTTCACCTACTTGTAATGTGACCGAAACTTCCCCTAGGACGGGTATTTGCTGGCCGGAAGCGGAAAGTAGCCGAATATTGAAGGTGCTGTTGCGCTTCTTCGCGGTCTCTACTAGTCTCGGCTTGATAATTGTCCTGGAGGCTCCAGTATCCACCGTCATCTTGCAGTCAGTTCCATTTACCGAGCCGCATATCATCAAACTGTTCCCATTGCATGCCTGGGAGACAATCATCGTCGGGGCTTCTTCCGTTCCAGCCAGCACCCGCCCCCTAGTTCTGGCTGTTACTCGTTTCCCTGCTTCCCAGCAGAAGATGGGGTCTCCTGCTTCTTTAACATATCCAGGCGTTCCTCGAACATTTTGCTCATCATTTCAGCAAGTTTAGCTGTCTGCTGCGTCTCGTTCTTGGGACAGGTGAATTGCAGATGACCCTTTTCTCCACATTTATAGCACATAGATCCAGTTATTTTTTTCTTAGGAGGAAATGATGTCTTCTTTTCCTGTACTTCTTCAATCACCTCTCGTATTTTGTGAGTTGGCCGAACATCTTTCCTCAGGGCTTCTACTTCCAGAGCGTGCGCTAGAGCTTCCTTCAGTGAGGCATGGTGGCGCAGCCCCACTGCAGCCCTAATCTCCATGTCCCTGATCCCATCGACGAATGCTTGGAGTAGGGTGGAGTCCACCATCTTTGCATCAGCAGATGGGTATGCTTTGCGGACTAATTTTTCAATCTCCAGAGCCCATTGCTGCAGTCCTTCTCCAGAACGCTGAACCCGGTCCCGTAGTTGAGCGCGGAAGACATGCTCCAGATGGCGTTCTCCATAACGAGCTTCGAGTGCCCCCATCAGATCGCTGAATGTGCTACCCGAGGATGGTAGCGCCTCCAAAACAGAAAGAGCCGATCCCCGCAGAGCAACAGTGAGAGCTGTTAGGCTCTGTTCCTTTGTCCATCCGTTAGCAGAGGCAACGGCCTGAAACTGTTGGCGGTAAGCGGTCCAGGACGAAGTGCCGTCGTAGGATGGTGCTTTCACCCTGGGTGCCGGGCTGGTAAATACGACGTCACTCGGCGCGAGGGGTCCAGCGGTCTCCAGTTTCAGAACCTTTTTCTGTAATCCAGCGAGGTTCACTTTCACGCTGTCTATGTTGGCCTCCAGATTAGTTACCCTTTCTTCTACCAGGTCGACATTCTTCTGTAGGTTCTGCACCATATCACCCACTGAACCTATGGCATTCAGTACTTTTTGTTGTTCTTGACGCATTTCTTCTTGTTGTTTATCCTGTTTTCGTTGAATTTCCTCTTGCATTGTGTCCTGTTTCTGGTACATGAAGTCCATCATCTGCATCAATCTACTAAAGTTAAATGCAGATGCTCTGGCTTCTTGAGCTGATGATGGCGTAGTAGCCCGGTGAGCGGAGACAGTAGGCGAGGCCGGCGACGCAGTGGGTAAAGCTTCCATTCCGGTAGGCGTGGACTGGTCGATGGACGATGCTTGGTGGGCGGAGCAAATAGGTGTAGTATCCCGATGGTCGGTAGCCTGTCGGGTAGTAGCCGTGGCTTCCGCAGCTTGCTGTGCCCTGGTTCTAACGCCAGCAGTATCTTCCCTCGGAGTCACTGGCATTTCCAAATCTCACTTCTGACACCAAATGTTACGAACGTGGAGTTCGGGATTTGGATAAAACACCGTTGACTTATCAGAAGAATTTATTAGGCGATGAACAGGTCGCAAACACTATCACACAAGCCAAATCACAAGAATCGTAGTCCGGTAGGTCGCTGAGGTCGTTGGTTCCAAAACACTATTAGCCAATCCGTAGAGTAGTCCTTAGATCCGTTGGTATCGCTAAAGTCGTCGTTACTTCGCACTAGATCACTTTTCGCAGGTATCGCACCGAAAGCTCAGAATGAACTGACTCGGCGTCTCAAGTCCTGTTATTTATATATCTCAACATCGACACCGGTCGTACATACTAGAATGTTCGTTTTCCAGATAAATCACAAGGACGTTTAAACGTAAACAACTCCAGTGAGCTATACCATTTTGCGCCTTAATTTGTATACTTAAAGTCCAATGTCGCTTGCACCAACATCTTGTTATTACTTTGTGGTTCAACTTAGGTAGTTATGTACATTCCTCTAGCGATATCTCGAAACATCTAGCATGTCCGCGACAATATCATCAAATCATCATCTCAGCAAATGCTTTTATCGGCTTTCCGCGACATTCACCAGAACTTCGGTCCACCTGGTTGGGGACCTAACCATAGATCGTAGCACCTCATGCTCCTCCGTCATCATAACCGCTACCTTGACTAGGATTAGCGGGGCTGACATAAACCTTTTAATAGAATTTTGTTTTAATCGCCATCCTTGGCAGGAGGGTTGGTAATTTATAAAAGCCAATGGTTGGAGAGCCCGCTTTGAAGACGCTGTTCTCCTCTTTTTCTGGCAGTAGGTACTCTAGTCCTTTAGACATCCTTTGAAAGAGGGGTGAAGATATTATTTTTATGTACCGCCACCAAACAACATAGTTAACTACTGATCTGTTACTAGTTCACATTACAAATAACTAGGCCATATTTTAATTACTATCCAAACATGAATCAGTAGAAGAATAATTAATATTCATAATTCAAAAGAGTTAAAATAAGGTGAAGAAATACAAGCTGTTCAAGACTACAATGTTACGAGGGTCAAACATACCTAACTCGCGTTTGAGTTGGTTGATACCTTACGGTGGCAACGAAGCCAACTGAGCGCACCCGGCTCACTCTCTAGGGCCTCCAGGCCCTGGAAAAAACCGAAGTCCCGGACCCATTGCACTTGGGCCTAGTCCCAAGGGGAAGGGAAGAGCGGCTATCCATTAGGGATACCTGCTCACTCACCGCCCCCCCTCCCCCCTGCCTCTGGCGGGGGGTGTCTCTTTGATCCCTTTTTTGTCATCCCCTCAACCTCTCCGCGATGGATCCCGCGGAATTAGTTAACCTTCTCATTAAAACTCCAGCCTTACTGGAGTTTATGAATGACAACCTTTCGAGGTTTGTCTCCCCCTCAGCCGTCCCAACCTCACCTGGCTATGTCACCCCTGCGGAAGTCCACTCCTCTGAAGAGATGGACTGTGCCCGCTCGCCTGCCCACCCCCTCAAGCGGACCTTGTCTGAAAGGTCCGTTTCCCCCACTTCTTCCCAGGAGTCTTCCGCTCCTGAGGACCCCTTCCTGCCCGTCACCAGCAGGAAGAAGAAGAACCGGAAGCGCGCCAAAAACAGGCGTTCGCCGGTCCTTGACTACCCGGACTCCCCATCCCCAGCCCCATCCCCGGCTACTCAAGCCGCCCCTATCAACATCCCCCTGCAGGGAACGGGGCCCGTTCTTACGGTGTCCTCTGCACCTGACTCGAACTCCCAACCCCGTTCGCATACGCGGTCAAACCCCGTACCCACCAAGCCCAAGCCACCACCCCCAGTATTTCTTCGACTTAAAGAAAAGTGGATCGAAGTGTCCCGACTCTGCTTTGAGTCTAAGATTTCATTCACCCGAGCGTCCAACACAGGGACTGCGATTAAGATAGAGGTGCCAACCATCTCTGACTTACGCAGACTCATGACCTCCTCACTACGCATAAATATGCGTACCACACTTACGCTCTTCCGGAAGAGCGTAAAGTACGTGCGGTCCTCCGTGGAGTCCCCATCGAACTTCAGCCTGATGAGATCAAATCTGATCTCATTAAACAAGGCTTCCCAGCTGAATCCGTCCACCCTATGTTCGGCCATGGCGGCCGTCGATTCCCTCTTGTCTTGGTCGCAATGACCAATAGCCCCCGAGCTAGGGATCTGTTCAGATTCAAAGACATAACTGTCTGCGGTCTGTCAAAGATCCAAATTGAGCCCCCACGAAGCCGCGGAGTCCCCGCCCAATGCCACCGCTGCCAACTCTATGGGCACGCGGCGGCGAACTGCACAGCCCCGCCAAGGTGTGTTAAATGCCTTGGCTCTCACTTCACCAAGGAGTGTGAGCGCACGCGCGACTCCCCCGGTGAGCCGGCGTGCGTCAATTGTGGCCTTACTGGCCATCCCGCCAACTGGCGGGGGTGTGCACGCGCCCCGCGCCCGAAACCCCAGTCCCTTACGCAAGGAGGAGCCAATCAGCAACCTATTAAGAGGTCGCAGGCTGGCCCTCCTACTAGTGACGCTCACAACTTCCCAGCCCTCCCGAAAGCGGTTGGCAAGCCAACAGCTCCGGTTACTAGACCAGCAGGGAGCTGGGCTAAGTCGCTCACAACCCCGACCCCCGCCCCCGCCCTGCGTGAGCGCTCCCAAACGCCACCGTCTTCGCCGTCTCAGGCTATAAACGCCTCTGGTGAGGGCGACATTGGCTTTCTCGGCAAACTCACAGCTGACATCGACTTTGACGATATCACTGTAGCTGCCATCAAAGTTAGGAATGCCCGCTCCTCCTTTGACATTATGAACGCATTAGATCAACACCAGAAAAGCCTAAGAGCTATTCAAAGGATCTATAAGTCTCAACAAGCATCCCTCTGCTAGGCAACCGGTTAGTTACTCAGTTAACTACTTGGTTGATAGGCGTCTAGATTATTGATTGACTAAATAGTTGCCGAGTGCAACTGATTAGTTAATTCAATATGTTAGGTTCTTCCTCCCCTATGATGAATACCGGGGCTCCCAGTGCCGGTCGTGTCAAACCAAAAGGCTTATCGCTTGTTAGCTTTAACACCCGTTCCCTACGCTTACATATTTCAGAAGTAAGAGACTTCGTAAGCAAAACGGGAGTTGACCTTCTTCTCCTCCAGGAAACGTGGCTCAAACCACGTCTCCGGAAGGGATTCACAATCCCCTCGTACACCCTACTACGTAACGATAGGGTACCACCCCCCACTCCCAGTCGTACTAGAGAACCGCACGGAGGCGGTACAGCCATTTACTATAGGAGGAGTTTGCATTGCTCACCTATACCAACCCCTCCACTCTCCAACATGGAAGCCACGGTGTGTAGACTGGCTATGACTGGTCACCGCACCATTATCATAGTGTCAGTTTACATACCGTCTGGTACTAATCCCCTCCTAAGTGACTTCCAAACACTCCTATCCCTAGGCGAGTCAGTTATCTTCTTTGGTGACTTCAACTCAAAGCACACTGATTGGACGTGCCGCCAAACCAACACCTCTGGCAATAGGTTATTAGAAATCACCGAAGCCCTCGACCTATCCGTAATCTCACCTTACGAGCCCACTCACTACCCCGATCGACTAGATTGCGAACCCGATGTACTAGACTTTGCGCTAGTCAAAGACGTGTCCCTAGACCTTAGATCGATCGAAACACTCCACGACCTTGGCTCAGACCATAGGCCGGTGTCACTCGTCCTAGGGCACCGTAATCCTCCCCAGCCCCTTACTAAAACCATCACCGACTGGGACGGTTTTGAAAAGTCACTCAGGACGGCAATGGATGCCGAAAACTCTCCGTACGCTATCGAACCCGACTATCTTGATAGTAAGGAAAAGATAGACAGTGCGGTGAGCTCCCTCACCAACCTTATTCAAAAATCAATTGAAGAGAACGTAAAGTCTGTCCCAGCGAAACCTCGCAGTGACATTCCCGCGTCCCTCAGAAAGTTGATTACGAATAAAAACCGAGCCCTTAGAAGGGCAGCCCAATACCCCACTCCCGAGTATAGAGCCACTGCCAATCGCCTTCAGCGCCAAATACAAACCCAGCTAAAGGAACTGAGGTCGAACCAGTTCAATGACCTCATGGCCGAGGTCTCCCCATCTCACAAAGCGTACTACCAAGTGGCGAGAGCCCTTCGTACTGACGCTATTACCTATACTCCCCCACTCGTCCGTCCCGATGGCTCCGTAGCCTTCGCGGATGACGAAAAAGCGGAATGCTTTGCTGACAGCATTGCTTCACAATGCTCTGTCAGTACACAACCCTGCGACCCAGCCCATATCCGGAAAATAGAGAAGGAGCTCAGTACTCTGAACTCCGCCCCCCTATCTCCTGACACCGACCCTATTTTGATCTCTACTGATGAAATTAAAACCTTCATCAGAGAGCTTAAAGTCAAAAAAGCCCCTGGAGCCGACGGTGTCTCCAACATGGCGCTGAAGTATTTCCCAATACAAGTCCTGACTTTCCTCTCTCTCATTTTCAATGCCTGTTTCAAGAACAGCTACTTTCCGGATTCCTGGAAAGAAGCTATTGTAATAGGCATACCAAAGCCAGGGAAACCCCTTAACCAACCGTCGAGCCACCGCCCCATCAACCTCCTCAAGGCAATGGCAAAGCTCTTAGAAAAATGTATTCTGGCTCGTATGAAAGAGCACCTCCACGGTGAGGACCTAATCATTCCCCATCAATTTGGATTCAGAGCTAAACACTCGTGCCCCCAACAAGTACATCGCATTGTCGAGTTTATCCTGAACGGTTTCTGGCCACGCAAGTACAAGACCGTAGCAGTCTTCTTTGATGTTGCCAAAGCCTTCGACAAGGTCTGGCACACCGGACTTATAGTCAAACTGTACAGACTCAATCTGCCAGTTCGATTAGTCCGGCTGATCGCCTCCTTCCTACAAAATCGTACTTTTCGGTTTAGGCACGAAAAAACGCTCTCCTCTCCCAGGGCTATTACAGCCGGTGTCCCGCAGGGCTCGGTCCTGGCGCCACTGCTGTACACAGCCTACACTAATGACATCCCCATCCCGAACAAAAATGTTCAACTATCCCTTTTCGCCGATGACACGGCACTATACGCACGAGCGTCCTCCCTTAGTAAAATCCTACCGAGGCTCCAAACCTCAATAGACAAGCTAGGTGAATGGTTTTGCAAATGGCGAATCGAAGTAAACCCGGAAAAGTCTTCCGCGATTTACTTCGATTCCAAGCGACACATTCGACCTCCCAATCACCGCCCCCCGACCCTACTAGGCAAAGCCATCCCCTGGCAAAGTACAGTTAAATACTTAGGTGTCACATTAGATCAGAGACTCAGTTTCAAGCCTCACGTTCAAAATGTGACACGAAACGCCCGATTTTATTTAAATAGACTGAGCCCAATGATAGGCGGATACAGTAAAATGTCCTTACAAAACAAGCGCACGCTTTACAAGGTTTGCATACGACCGGTACTGTCATACGCATCAGTCGTATTCGCCCATGCCAATCCAAACAAACTTGAAGAACTACAGCGAGTTCAAAACATCTTTTGCCGCCGTGCGGTCAGTGCTCCCTACTATGTCCGCAATGCGGACTTACATAGGGACCTTCAGCTTCCCACACTCCAACAACACTTCCGAAAGGTCTCCGAGCGATTTTTCGAATCCGCAAAGAACCATTCTAACCCCCTAATCAAATCCGCGGCGGACTATGACCCACCCACCTCCTCTGACCCTCCGCTATCCCGCAAACCCAAATCTGTTCTAAACGACCCGCCCGACGAGCTCACGGCCGACCTGAACCGCCTATTGGAGGCTCAGGAAGCCGCAGAAGCCATTCTCTCCCAAGACCCTTCAGATCAACCCCACTCACTTCCACAGGACCCTTCAGGTCAACCCCAGTCCTCTCAATCGGCAGTCACCCCTTCTGGGAGTCCGTCGAATTAAATTAAATTTATTCCATTCCGGCCCACGTCCACTCTGGACACAGGCCTATTTTTAAATTCAATTCAGCTGATCATTCCTTCTGAATGCCAGCCCTCTTCAGTGCGCACTTCGCCTAGGTGAGTGACGCCCTGCACCACACCCCCTCCAGGGGGTGTGGTCGCTCAGATATGCTATAACACCCTTTGGTGATAGCGATTATAGGTGGTGTTTAGTGAGTAGGAGTCTCACATAACCTCACAGCCGGCTGTGAGGTATCCATGAGGATTCACCACCTCCTTCCCCCGTGGGAGGGTTGCCGTTCGAGCGATCGTTTCAATAGGAAACGACCGGTCGTTCGTGTGCAAAAAAAAAAAAAAAAAACATACCTAACTCACACACCTAACTCAATTCTTGAAATAAGTTATGTTTTCACACATACCGGAAATCGAACCTAGGACCTTTTGGTTTTAAAGGGACTTACCATGCCTCCAAGCCAAGCAGGTCATCATAAGGTGAAAAGTACCTGCTTATTATGAGCTATAATATCAGTTATAATGATTTAATAATTAATAGGCGCTCGACCTTCGGTTCTGGCGTTTGGTAACGTATCTCAATCATATCACAATCCTTTTGTTTAGTCGTGATAGACAAAGTTCATGAATATAGCGATCGCTCACAGCTAAATGGATTGTTTCGTTTTTATGTGATCGATACCGTATCTCGCTCTTGTAAAACAAAAATGCATCAACTGTAAAGCTCCCTTGTTAAGCGTCATAATTTTTATTTACAACTAGCTTTTTAGAAATGCGAATTGAGAAAATAATGCAATTCTAAATAAGATCGCTAGCAATACGTGGCTAAAAGCTGCATTCCATTCCATGAACAGACAGATAAATTTCTACAATATATATCTGCGGTCTTTTAAAATTTTATTTGATGTTTACTCAAATCTGAAGTCGCATAGTTACAGAACATAGTCAAGACATTATCTTTTTTCATATTTTGTGTTTTGGAGAGTGATATCGGTTATTGAAAATGTAAGGAAGCCCTCAAAACCCTTTTGTTCTGCGGATGTTTGTGGGCAGAAGCCTGTGGCTACAGCAACCTTGGCCGTAGTTCCCGTGGGAATTCAATTTTTGATTATTATATAATGTAACTATTATATTATACTAGCTGTTGCCCGCGACTTCGTTCGCGTCAATTTCTGTTATTATGATCACGACTATTTTTGCAACATATTTCACTCATGCTTCGCTCCTATTGGTCGCAGCGTGATGTTTTATAGCCTAAAGCCTTCCTCGATAAATGGACTATCCAACACAAAAATATTTTTTTCAATTCGAACCAGTACTTCCTGAGATTAGCGCGTTCAAACAAACAAACAAACAAACTCTTCAGCTTTATATATATTACGTATATTAGTATAGATGTAAGATTTGGTTAAAATATAACCTAACCAAACAATGCAACAAATGTTATCTTACTTTTTTGATGAGACTCTACATGGACAGAAATAAGAACATTCTCGGAGCCTTGGTAACTTCATGATTTAAGATTTAAGATTAAGATTAAGATTTATTATTAAATTGCATAAAACACGGTACATGATAGAAATTATAGAACATTCATGTTTTGACAAATTATAAATGGCATGCAATAATTAAGGAATACAAGAACCATATTTTAACATTACTCTTTTAAGTCATAAAACTCCTTTACACTGTAGAAATTGTACGTGCTAAGCCATTTAAATAATTTATTCTTAAATTTTTCCATTGGTGGTATTTTGGTGTGTAAAAATTGCTTTTTCGAATCAAAATTAGATTCAAACTCACAACCGTTTTATCAATTGCTTTAAAACAGGTCCATATTTCGATGCATTTACCTACCCACTATTTTTTATGTACCATGCACAACTTTTATCGGGTATGAAGGATCTAGATTTTTGTTTTTATTGTTAAAGTTACCATCAGATGTTAGAGGTCTCATTTTAATATTAAAAAATACATTTAGCCTTTATTAAGAATAGAAAAACAGGACCTCAACCTAGCAGCCGGCAAAAAAGAACGTCAACAAATGGAACAGGCAAAGATCACAAAAAAAGCCACCAATTTAATTTTTTATTTGCCAAAATGTTTTTATAATTAAGTCTTACGAATAAATACGTACTAGATCCTAAATAGATATGTGTTAATTGAAATAAATGCTCCAGTCAGCAAAAATATTTTCAAATAATGAAATCGAATGCGAATTGGAACGTAAAAAGATTGCAAATTATATGTAGTTGGTTAATTTGACGTTAAAATTTTATATTTTAAAGGCAGCTTTGCAAATCAAGAATATATAAAAAAACTGATAAAGCTTAAGCATAAGTATAGGTACTGAATACGAATTGTAGGAATCCAAAACGAAAGTCCCATAATAACACAAATTAACTTGAAAGCTAGTATAGAAAATCGGTTTTCTCCATCATTTACAAAGCGAGAATAGACAAGGTTAAACATAAACTTTGAAACAAAGTCTATCGTCGGCCATGATGGCCCGCGGACTAGCGTTTACTACTCACTCAACCTTAACCGTCTCGATGTGTTTAACTTTCTTAGGTTGGGGCTACGAAAAACGCTGCTTTATAAGTAGATGAGTTTATTGTGCCACGTCTTATCGGTGGTTGGTTGGTTCGAAATTTATTTTGAAACTGTATAAAATACGGTATAACAAATATTTCACCATGTAATACTTGCTTAAAATGGAATAGCAACACCCATTTTCGTCAAATCATCATTATCATCTAGTCTAAATAACGCCCACAGCTATGTCTACCCAGCCTTGAACCACGACGGTTGGCCCCACGCCTTCCATCTTCTTTTCTATATGGGCATTGAAAAAAACTATAAGAGGAGTACTGCCAGAAAACTGAGACATCAGCGTCTTTGCTACATTATTGAGTAAGTTGCGATCATTATTATGGCAGTAACTTCCTTTTGAAAAATGTTTAGCAGCAGACTTGTTAAAATAACGAATACTTAATTACATTAAAAAGCCGGAGGGACTTTAGCAATTACTGAGACTTTAAATTGGATCCGTGAATATACAGGTAGTTAGTGTCTATACTGATTTTATTTAGAACGCTATTTTGCAATTATCTAAAAGAATGGCATGGATTCAGCAGTTTATCAAGGGCTTAACGATTTTTAATAATATTTATTTTTAGAATTTTATTAACTCTTCGTTTTAAACAATCTAAACCTGTTTTTTTCATCCACAAACCTTATTTAAGCATTAAAATTTTTCTTTTAATAATTTTACTATTAAATAAAACATATCATATGACAATTTGTTAGTAAGTAACTTCATTAAAAGTGCTTCAGTTTGCTTAATTGAATTCCATCGCCTACAATATCAAGAAATTCTACCAAAAAGGACAAGGTCCCCGCTATCGCCTCCGCGCTACCACTCCCGTTTCGCGGCCCCACGCACGGTGCACGGGGTGTGTGCACAGGTGCCATGTTTCCGCCCCACCAGCGGCCTTGGTATTTGCAACCCTCGGCAGATGGGCAACTGGCAGTTGCGATACTTTCCATGGCACAAAGAACTGTTTTATCACAAATTTAGAAGAAAATATTTTTTTTATAAAAAGTGTGTTTTGAGATGGTTCTTGGCAATATTCATTCAGTCTATGGTATTTTATGATTGGTTCATCTTAAATGCTATTGAGGAACAATTTTATTTTGTTTTTACTTTTTCTACACAATAATTTTAATATTGCTTATCAGCATTTCTTTGTTATTCAAGAATGTAAACTACAAATGTATTTCATAATTGATATACATATCTATTTAATTCAATTTCATAAAATCTGTTGTCAAAATAAAAAGTCGTATATTAAAACTAGTAACCATAGAGTCGGTTCCAAGTAATCGGGGGCAGTTAATTCACAAAAAAACCTATTTAATAGAGTAAATTTAGACAGTAAAAAAATTCAACCACTGGAGTTGGAATTTTATTGTTATTTTTAACTTTTTTAAGCCATAACATTATAAGTGAAAATAGAAAATACAATGATTCAATTAACAATTTCGCTTGCCTAATGTGGGTTTGAACTTTGAATCCACCGTACATAGAACATTAAAATTCAAATTATTAATTATAAAAAAACACTAAACTCTGTGGCGTTAAAAAAGTTTTACATGAAAGGAGATCCTAAGTACTTAAGTTGATAAATGAGTTACCTATACACCTTTGCAACCTTTTGCTTAAAATGTACGAAACAAAACATCTGTAAAACTAAGGTCACAGTCTAGAAATGTCACTAGGACATGTCTAGCAGCATCCGTCACAAGGTGTTCGGGGCTCATTACATCGTTACTAGATAATTAACTAAATAACTAAGTAACATTTCGCACACTTTCATTAGACATGTGGATGAGGTATTATTAGCGGTTTTTATGTGATGATGATGATAGGTTTGTGTTTCGTCATATTTAGGGATCCGTGTCATTATTCAGAAACAAGTAAATAGTTTAAAAAACTTGAGAGGTGTCAAGGGACACCCGGATGGAACGAAGTTCATTTTTAGTAAAGGAATTGTAATAAAATTTTATTTTATTTCTACTCTCTTACCCTCTCCCTCTCTCTCTCCCAATCCCTATCCCTCTCCCCCTCTCTCTCTCTCTCACAGATAGAAAAACGCGCACGCCGCACGGCTTACAACTATAGCAAAAAGTGTCGTTCAAAAAGTGTCGTTACAATTTTTTCCGTCTAGCCCCCTTTCGCAACGCGCGATAAGGAACTTCGTTCCAAAAACGCGACTACGAAAATGCAATGATTTTAAAGTCACCCTGTATAATTGCAATATTATTTAAACATTTTTGTACTCAAAAATGTGTCTTCTTTCATTTGATATCCCACTCGACTGCAAACTTTTTTTTTTCAAAGTACCAAAATAATACAAACTTTTTTTTTGTTAATTTACCTCAATATATTACCGTCGTAGCATTTACCATGTAGCTTTTTTTTAACAAAAGGTAGCCTATGTTACCCGGACTATACTAAGGAATCGATTGATACTTCATTCACCAAAATACATATACATAGACATTTTATTTCAATAAAACACATAAGAGGAAACACTACGGGCGAGAGAATTGAAAAACAGGTATTTGTAAAATCTATTGCTGTCGCGCGGTGCCAAACGCATTCACCGCAGAGTGTGATAGAGACAACTGCTTCTTAGACCGAAAATACCTACTAAAAGCACACCAAATCAACGTTTACGAAACGTTTAAATTTAGCCAAATTTGTTTTCTGGATGTTTGAACACAGCGGAAAATCTGGCGAATTTTTTCGATTTTAGAGGGCTCATATCTTTTTTATTAATTAATTTATAAAAAAACTGAAAACATAGAAACATGCTAATAGTGTCCATAGATTTTTATAATAAAAAATATTGCTCTACTGGCATTATCCAGAGAGGAAACAGGGGACTACGTTTGTATGGAAAAACGGCCGTTGTATTTCCTCTTAAGACAATTATACATTATCACCATCACCAGCCTATGTCTGTCCACTGCTGGACACAGGCCTCTCCAAAGGATGATTTTCGCCATAATCGCCACGCTTGGCATACGGGTTGGCGATCGCAGTTTAGCCAATGATGGTGAGCCTGTGCTGCCTCTCTTCTCATCTGGACCTTTATGACACCCATAGGAAGGGAAGTGGTAGCTATACATACTTAATAAAAAAAAGACGTGTGGCACTCGGAGACTGCCGCGGTAAAGCTATTGCATAGCATTTTTTATCAACTTATGCAATTATTATAAAACTAAATAGTATCACCGCTGTGCCGGTCGGAGTGGGGGTGTTAGGTTATTTTCGTTACGGAATTTCTGGCTTCGGTCTCCACGCTCAAGGCCCGCGATAGAAGCTATGCAATAGCTTAAAATAAAACGATACCGAAAGCTTCTAAATTTGAATTCATGATTTTTATTCAATATAAAATAGTTTATTGTTTTTTCATAGTTTATTTAGGACCTAACTAAGAACCAGATCTAAACGATGTGTCATTTAGAACATACGAGACATATATTTTTAGCTCTGGTGTAAAAATGAATATTTCAAATTACGACAAAGTTGCTTTCTAACGTCGAACATCGACGAAAAAAATCATTAATTATCGTTTATTATTTCTCCTACATAAATTGTTTGAGTAAATAGTAAGTAAAAGCATTATAGGTTCTGTCTGAAATAAAAAGCTTGAATTTGGCAAGCTTAAAACAAGTAGAAAAGTAATACTTCTCATTTCATAAAGCGACGAACGTGAGCGTATGAATAATTAAAATAAAGACGGAACCACACACAAGAGCTTTTTGCACACTTGAAAGCTTTTGAAAGATAAGTGCAAAGCCTGGGGCTGTACGTGGCTTTGGATGTTTTTAGCTTTGGCTGTGCAGTGTGCACGCTGCGTACAGGGTGTTATTGCTTTGTGTTAAACAAAGCTTAGTGCTAAAACATCTGCTTAGGTCTATTTATGTTATAGTGTAAGTAAAAAAAGGGAAAATAAAGTAGTAGCCTATAAAATCAGTTAAAATCAGTTTTATTTCTGCAAATAGGCCCCAGGAGGCGCTTTAACACGTCCCAATATTTAAACCTACCACTGCTTCGGGACAAGTCTGGGCTAGTGCCGAGAAGAAGCAGCGCAAGAAACTCGGTCACTATTGTCAGCTTCTATAATCACCCCACTGCAGGGAAAAGTCATTGCTTAAACATCAGTTTTATAACATATTTTAGACTAGCTGTTGCCCGCGACTTCGTCCGCGTCAATTTCTGTTATTATGATCGCGATAATTTTTGCCACATTTTTTATTGATGCCATGTTATATAGCCTAAAGCCTTCCTCGATACATGGACTATCCAACACAAAAATATTTTTTCAATTCGAACCAGTACTTCCTGAGATTAGCGCGTTCAAACAACCAAACAAACAAACTCTTCAGTTTTATAATATAGAATAGATTTTAAGAAGTATTCATGGTGTATGTCTCGACTCTGAAATATGTTGTTGTTAACAATTTTAACTTTAAGCATTTTTGCAACAGATATTATCCTAACATTTACTTCCTGGAAATGCAAGCTAGTTATCAATTGTATAAGTTTATTTTGCTTATCTCAACATCATTAATACCCACCTGCCAAAACAACGACTGTTTTACAACCCGTGGGTGGACGCCTTATCAAAGTTTGGACCAATTCAGCCGATTAACGTCATTTAAATCGATTTGGGATCGATTTACGATCGAGTTCCTGCTCGCGGTGACTTTGATCCGAGACAAGTTAAGTTATTGACGCCTACAGTGACAATTTTATGTAATACATAATGTGTTTGATCGTGATTATGAATAATAAATAGACAACATCTGGTTTACTGATTTGTTAATTATCATACTTTATTTGCTTTGGCTTAACCGAGATTAATCCGGTTTGTGACCAACTTTTAAGCGATAATAACTTCTGACACAAAAAAATAACAATTGTGATTAATGACTTGCGCCAGGGGGTAGATTAGGTTGCTCATTTCAACGTTCACATTGCACAGCCTGCCAGTCTGAGGAAGATGCCCAGAGTACTGGTGTTCTACTACCAATTCTTATTGGTGAAAACTTTAGGCTTATTGTTTTGATTATTATTTATAAACTGTTTGTTTTCGTACGTAGATGATGCATGGAAGACGCCCTATACGGGTTCTTATGGTAACAGGTTGCGTGGTACATCTTAGTTCTTTTACGGCCGGTCCCAATAACCTACCTATCTTCAGTTTTGGCATATCGGAGATAGAAAACAACTTCTGTCTTTGTTTCTCTAGACGGCATAGATTATTGGGACCAGCCGTTAGTGGGTATGCTTGCCGGTCGAACAGTGGTGGTTTATATTGCTGCTACCTGACAAGAAAGCTCCATATAAGCTTCTATTTCCCCTAAAGCAGTAGGTATGCGTAAATCATTTTTTGTGAGTGAAAAAGAGGTAAGTCGGGTTAGGTTAAGGGGACTACTAGAGCTAAGTGCTGCCCCCACTTGATTTAAGTGTATTACTCGTACTTCTAAACAAAATCAATTCTCAAAAAACTACAACAGTATCATTTTTGCAAATTAACTCTAGTATTTATTGAATCACTGTTAACTTAGAAGTTTACTTTACAAGAATTGATTTTGTTTTAATCAAATTATTAAACAATTGGGGGCACCACTTAGCTCTAGTAGTCGCCTTAAGTTAGATTACATTGGGACGTGTGGAAACGCTTCCTGGGGCGTGATTTTAATCGCTTTGTATTATAATATCTCGACATTTTATCCACGTTAGTTCTACTTGGTGAACTCAGAAACGTTTCCGAGTAACTGTTATTATACGACCGCAAAACTTTAAGGAAAATACTGTCCGACTAATATCGTTAAGACATTTCAAAGGTGAATTCGATTTGAAACAGATGGTAGAGTTATAAAGTGCACAGAGCTTAACAATATCTCCAAAATTAAAGGGAGATCGTGAGGTTTAACACTCATTTAATCCCTCGATCGTGAGTTATTCCAGACACAATTGAAATCAATTGTTATCGCGGCACGCGCGTGCCTCCTGGGGGTTGAGGGATTAATCACAACGTAAATTATTTAATATCGTAAGAAATAAGATTTTATAAAGGTGTGTTTTTCAGATGACGCACAAATAAACTAGTGTTATTAAGTATCTCATTTTATACACTTGTACGAGTAATATGTTAGTAGTACATGAAGGTTCAGTGGCAATAACTGTTTGCTTATAAGTACCTACATGGTCAGTGCTATAACATTAAGATAAACAACTGGCCACTAACCACTGTTCTGATTGTTGTAAAAACCTTTATTACGCCTACGCGTCTACGAATTAGTATAAAACAATTTGTGCTGCACTATCAGTGAGCCAAAATGGACGAAATGGCAATATTAAATGTCTTGACGACCATTTGGATCAGCGGTAGTTAACGCTGCTTCTGAGCCATGGGTCGCGGGTTCGATCCCCGCACAGTACAAATATTTGTGTGCATGAACATATCTGTTTGTACTGGTCTGGGTGTTTTCTATGTATTATAAGTATGTATTTAAAAAAAAAAGTATATAAGTAAGTTTATCGGTTGTCTAGTACCCCATACGACAGGGTACTTAATAGTAGCTTAATTTGGGACTAGATGGCTCTGTGTAGCCCAGTGAGGCACGTCTTAAAATATTTAAATTTAAAATATTTAAATGTATAAGGTTAGTAAAATTTCTTGGCTTTTGTGCGTGTGTGTATCAAAAGGAACACTTATCAAGAAAACCTTACTATGTATGGTCCAAGTAAACTGCTATCCATTTGTTATTATTACTAATTTAGGTTTAAGTAATTAATAGCTTATCCACCAACAATTATTTTGTACGCTTATTTTTAAAATTTCTATCAATTCAGATGAATAAGAGCTTAGGTCAGTTAACTTAGTTTAAAATTGGAACCTACTCATCTTTACAAAAAAACATTAAACTGAGCAAACAAACAGACACATTGAATATGGTAGTAATGTCAAAATATACGATTACGATCCCATTGCGGTTCTATTGAGCCATTTGTAAATTAGCAAAATTGGGGCCCAGGTTTCTTACTACGGTAGAGTTAAAAAAATCGTGTGATCAGTGTGAGCAGTCTGTGAAAACAATTTAATACCAGCTAGTAAGTACTTTTCAACAAAAAAATAATGAGCTGAGGTTGAGTTTTGGTTTAAAAGTCGGTGCCATAAAAAGTGAACTACACAGAACGACGCACCGCGACGTTCTTATGTAAAAGTAACATCAGTCCGTAACTTTACAATGTTGTACTCGTATCTGCTTGACGTCATTCTTGTCACCCCTTGGTTTATCTTTTCACTGTACGATAGATCTCCCATACACCTTATCGAGCCAAACTCATTTGTTAACAAACCCTTTCAATAAACCAGGCCCTATTTCGTACTGCGATGCACTTGAGATAGCACTCAAGTTTCAAGTGGGGGCCTCACAATGTTTCAAGACGCCATTGTCCTTGTATTTCGTCGCCGATCGAGTGGTGTCGACGACTCGCACTTGACGGGAGTAGATAAGGCAATCTACTGTAAATGATTTAACTTTGTAAGCTGGAATAGTGACAGTGACTCTAACGGAAACAGTGCCAGACGTTGAAAAAAGTTTGGAATTTATTGTAGAAAAATAATATTTCTAATATTATTTTTTCACAATGTTATTTATTTTGGCTTTCTGCAACACATTACAACACGACGCTGATACAGAGCCATTCATCAACTCGACCTTCAAGCCTACAATCCATTTAGGCCGATAGCATAAAATCAAAATATACTCGTAGTATAAAGAATAAATAATGATTTTAGGTAACTCGGCCTAAATGAGAAATCACTAGATTATGCAAATGTACTCACTGGAATGATTTAAAAAAAATTAAGTACACTCTACCATCTTAAGCAAAGCTTATCTACATCATAAAATGAACAAAAAAATTTGGTTCCGATATTACTTATTGGGTTGCGTATTTGATTTTGCCTCCTTGTCAAATTTCAGTTTGTTTCCTACATATTTAAAAAAATGTTCACAGTAAGTTTAATCCCTCAACCCCCAAGCGACAACCGGTTGTCGCGATAACAATTGATTTTAATTGTGTCTGGAATATCCGATCGTCAAAGGATTAAAAACATTTGAATTGTATTTACGCTATCACTAAAATTACAGTCTGTATCTTGTTCCACACACCAACAAAACAAGCTGCGCGGGCGCCGCTCCTACTTAGCTACTTACCCGCACGCAATGCGTTTCGATCCTCTAAATTTAATTCCACTAATTCGAAGGTAACATCAGTACCTAGCCCTGCAATTATCTATAATGCAAATTTGAAACGTTTAATACTGCAAAATTATCGTGCGCATGAGTCTTCTTGAACGTTTTCTTTGTTGTTGCGTACATTTTGTGACTCATTGAATTGTTTCAATGTGACTAATGTTATTTACATATTTGAATTTGATAGGAGTTAAATAAAAGAAGAAATGTTAGAAATAAAGAAGAGAATAATGATGGTATTAGCGCCATCTATGATATACTAGTTCACGCAGTAATCAACATTTAGTAACAAAAAGTAAGAATTATAATGTAGCGGTATATTAAATCGATCGAATAATATTAATAACTGTGATATTGTTCATACATACTGCCAAAAATGTCGTAAGTGGGAGATCCCAAAATTCCTCTTCGTCGAGGATCCAGCTTGAATAAATTGTCAAAATAATTCACTTAAAAACAAACAGTTTTGTAACTTTCACTCTTTTTGCACAACAACACATTCCAACCTAGGCCACTAACAAAAAAAAACGAGTTAACAAAAAAAAAGTCATTGAAGTTGGCGCGAAACATTTCCCGAAAACTCCATTGTTTCAACCGACGAGCTTCATTGAAAGCAAGATTATAATCTGTTTAGTTTTCTGATCATGCACTAAAGGTGCCTGGCGCGCTCACCTAATGCTTAAACGCATGTGACTCGGTGTCTTTCTGTGTATAGTTAACCTCATAATAACTTAGGCACAGTGCTAAAAAATATTCTGTAGGAAAACAAAGGCAACGTGCCAATGCTCTGTCTCTCTCGTACGTGAATAAGTTACGCGTGTGTTCATTCCGTCCTTGTCGGACGTTTTTTGTGCCATCCTCAATTTGTGTGGCTTCAAAATTGGTAGTTTTAGGGGATGAATGATGGATGCTATCCGCTTCGGAAGAAGTTAAAGCAGGTTTAAGTGATATTTTAAACGTTTTGTTTTGATCCTAACATAATCTTGTTAATGTGTTTTGTGTAGCTTATGTGGCCATTGCAATTTGAATAGAATAGAATAATTCTTTATTTGACATTGAATAAGGTACACTGAAGATCACAGGTTTGTTAATTTGTCTCACTTATCCAGCTAAACACAATAGCATGCAAATATACATTAAACTATAATAAATTTATCATGTTAAATCACATATTTCTATATTAATTAATTATAATTATAATTTAGGAACTCCTGGACAGAGTAGAATAAATCTTCTAAAAGTCATTTATGCAGTGCAATTCCGAATCTTTTGAAAGACATGTCCTTTATTGCCTGAGGTATCTTATTAAATATGCACACATAATAACAGTTTATTATGTTTTTGTTTGAATTTAATCCCTCGATCGTGAGTTATTCCAGACACGATTGAAATCAATTGTTATCGCGACCGCCGGCGGTCTTATGATAGAAAAATAAATAAAAACTTTTTAAAATACACAATTTAAAAAACCAATGACAACATTCATCTGACATCTTTGTTTAGTCAGTATTCAAAACAGTTGACGGTAGGTTAGTCTGTCAATGACATAAGAAAACACAAAAACAAGAGCCATTTCATAATAGCGATTAGCGATCAATTAAATTACAGACTGTTATTTGTTCTAGAACACGAAACTAATAAGCAAGTTAAGTAAAACAATCAATCAATCACACTGCAATTGCTATTCTTCGCTGCCAGTGACTACCTAATACCTACAATATTTCAGAGAATTGTTAACACTGGGTGACTATTACAATAATTATTGTTACTTTCAACTGATTTGCATGTTATATACCTACCAAGTTATCTTACCGTCGACGCCAAGAAACGTCGTGGGAACACAAAATTCAAATTTCATATTGCATACTGACCGAAATACGTGGAACCGATGTTCAGAGCCGTGATTTGGTTAGGCAAAGCGATGTGAGCCGTTGAACAGTCTGTGGTTTCCAACAACCCTTGGCGGCCCATTTTCTGTTAACAAAAAGTTGAGGTTAGAATATGCTGAATACCGCCATCTGTTAGTGGCGGCGTGAACTAACGTAGAAAAGCGAGGTAGGTAAAAAGTGCACGGAAAATAGTGTAGATGGCAGTAGCGTTCAAAATTAAATGCTTACGAGGTTCGACATAATTCACAAGTTTGAAAATTTCAGGAGTTAGAATGTAATATTCGTTAAAATTTATGATAAGTAGAAAATATTATAATCACTGCACACTAGATTCCTGTCAAGTCTTTTATGGTTTTAAAGTTTTTGTTGGTCTGTACTGGACGTATACGATATCTTTGAGATTCAAACTCATATTAAGAAATAGAGTCTATTTGTTTTTTTTCGGTTATAACCATAACCTATATAATTCTGAATAGCGTAGTCATACACGGTTACTTATTCAACCCCCAACTTTTTTCCCGCCCCCCTTTAAATTATCCACGGATATTCGAAACTAACGACAACATTTTTGTGTTTTAATGGGACAACGGAGACGGAAAATTCGGAAGTTTAAGGGTTGGGAGCATTACTTCTCACTGGTTAACGATTCGGAAATTTGCGAACCCTACGAGAGGGTAAGACCGCACACTAGCATATTAATTACCTCTTAATTGTACGATAAGAAAGAGTTTTTAATATTAGATTAAAGACAAAGGCTTTTTATTCTGTGTGTTTAAAATTTTACATTTAAACAACATTGATTAGTGAATGTGCTGAGTGCGATGCTACCCAACACAACCTCGAATGATTACCTTAATTTCAATGTAGTACATATTCATGAAAAAAAGTGTACTTTCTTGTACTATAGAGTTTAAAAAATGTACTCTCATATTTTTGCTGTTATAACTTATAGGCCGTGGTCGTGCTAGGTAGTACGTTTCTTGCAACACAACAATAGATTTTAGGTGTTTTGAGCAACTTTAAGATGAAAAATTATGTAAATCTATTGTACTCAATTGTACTGCATATTTTAAATAATTTTAATCATTATTTTTTAAAGTCTATAGTACAAGAAAGTACACTTTTTTTCATGAATATGTACCACCTTGAAATTAATTAAGGTAATCATTCGTGGTCGTGTTGGGTAGCATCACACATGTGCTGAGGGATTTGAAGGAAAAAATTAAATTAATTCGTCTTTTCTACTGACCTGGTACAAACTTATAATGTGACATTGATTGGTTAAGGTCTTGAGTTCGATTCGCGGATCAGTCAATGATTCTGATATCAAAAGGCAATTTTTTGTTTGTTTTTAAATAGCTGTTGTTCGTAAATTCGTAATAAAAAGAAGCTTAGCACATACTAAGCCTATAACGCCCTCAAGTAACATGGATTTCTATTGATAAAATTGTTTTAAATAATTTAATAAAGACAATACTTTTTTTATACACACCGTAAGTATATTAATCTTACCTTTTCTTTCAATACCAAATAAACCATATAGGTATTAAAGTTTCTAGATGAGCTTTAGATTCTGAAAAATTTTCCCAAATTTATCACCGAAGTCCTATATGGGCGGATAAATGTAGGGCCCTAGAGAGATGAACTTTGTTCTCAGTTTGCAGACAGAGATATATTATAACTATACTAGCAGGTAAATCCGTAGCGAGATACGGCACGAGTCACATTGTACGTTTCAAGGCGTTGTGCCCCAATAAGTGTTTTTATTTATTTATTTATTTTATTTTTTTATTTAAGGCACACAAACAGTGCAATGTACACTCTTAGCTTAATATCTATTAACATTTTGTTTAGTTCTAGTACATACACAAATAATATGTGTCCACAACACTACCCAAAAATAATAAATACAATACATGCTTAACTTACAAAGCAAAATAACATCAAAGAAACTTTAATCTATAACTAATACATAATATTTACTAATAGAACTCTAATTATTTATGTTTTACTTATATACTTATAACTTACGTGGTTTATTCAAATATATATTTGTGTAAATTTGTCTTGAATTGTGCTGGTTTATCGCAAAATATGTCTAAGCTGTTAAAATTCTTCGTGTTCAAATAATTATAGGTCCCCCATAATCTGTTCAAAGGGGAATTCCTACCAAGATTGGTGCGACATCTGGCTAAAACGAATACACTTTTAATAGGTTGCCGGAGTGGTGGTTGTCGAAACGGAATTTTCAATTCTGTTTTCGACAAAAATTCTGAGTCATGATATTTTCCGTTTATTATTCTATGTAAAAATGTTAAATCAGCACTTTTACGACGTTTGCTAAGAGAATCCAATTTAAAAAGCCTGAGTCGATCAATATAACTATTTCGCTGCCTCCTTAGCCTAGTATATTTCCAAGACAAGTGTCGAGTAAAAGAAAGCTGTATGGATTCAATACGCTGTGAATGGTTAGCATAAAAAGGGTTCCAGGCAACGCTGGTATATTCTAATATGCTTCTCACAAGAGCTTTATATAAAAGTAGACTGTTTGTAATTTTTCGGAAACTTTTCGTATTTCTTTTAATGAATCCTACCATTTTAGCAGCTTTAGTGGTAATATGATCAATATGAGCAGTAAAATTTAATTTTTTGTCGAATAATATGCCTAAATCACGAATAGTTTCTTCTAGTTTTTTTTTTTAATAGTGTATTCAGAATTATAATATAGTTTTTGCGAGTAAATTTTATATGGAAGCACTTAGCTGGATTAAGACAGATATTATTATTAACGCACCATTGTGATATAGTATTGAGATCATCTTGTAAATAATTGCAGTCTTCAAGATTATTAACCACTTTATATAATTTTAAATCGTCGGCATAAAGGTAACATGAACTACAGTTGACAATGTCGTTGATAAAAATCACAAACAGCTTTGGGCCCAGCAGTGATCCCTGAGGCACACCCGAAAGGGAATAATAGGTTTCAGATGTGTAACCATTTACTACTACATTCTGGGCTCTTCCTATAAGATACGAGCCAAGCCATTCATACAATAAGTCCTTGATACTGTAAGATGATAATTTTTGAAGAAGAATAGCACGGTCGACCTTATCAAAGGCACTTGAAAAATCTGTATATACAACATCTTTTTGTGATCCCCTATCAACCCGATCGTAAATATAGTCAAGATAGGATACTAAATTTGTGGTAACAGATCTTCCCTTCATAAAACCATGTTGGTGTGCTATAATATGTCGGTCTACGTGACTACACAAAACAGCACTAACCAACGACTCAAAAACCTTTGCGAAGCAGGATAGAATTGATACAGGTCTATATGTTTTTATATTGGTCTTATCACCTTTCTTATAAATAGGCACGATCCTAGCTTTTTTCCACTCTGCAGGAAAATATCCGTTACTCATTGATAAATTAAACAGGATTGTCAGCGGCTTAGCTAGTTCTTTGGCACAATTTTTAACAAATATATTCGGAATCCCATCAGGACCTGGACCAAGACCAAATGGATGGATCAAGGCGTTTCAAGATATCTTGCACATTACTTTCCTCAAAATCTATAAACCTTAGTGGTGACAGTATTAAAGCTAACTCTGTGTGGCATTCCCTACCTGCACCGTCTCGTGTCTGCCTCTCGGTATTTTTATACTCTGACGAAAAGTGACTCGTTTAGAATTCCGATATAAGAAAATTTATTAATGATGGTGATTTGATTTCCTTTGTGACGTTTACGGAAGAAATTTACTAGTAACATGGTCCATGTCCCGCAGAGGACTGGTGTGGGCTTGGAGATAAGATAGTACTCCTTTTCACCATCTTAGCTTAATGACGCTCACTGCTAGACATATTTACTTTATAAACAACTTAATGAAAAACTTACTGTGATTCAATAAATACTAGAGGTAATTTGCTACAATGATACTGTTCCAGATTCTTGAGAATTGTTTTTGTAGAAGTAATAAAATTAAATCAATTGGGGAAGTCCCCGTTGGTCTAGTGGTTTAAATACCGGGCCAAGATCTCGGTGTCCCAGGTTCGATCCCCGGGTCGGGCAACGAAAAGTTTCGTATTTTCGAACGTTGCTCGGGTTTGTGATCACCAACCCGCATTTGGCAAGCGTGGTGATTATGCCAGTTCCCATCATTGCAGTGGTAACTTGAATTCAATGATGGAGGCCTTTTCCCTGCAGTGGGATGATTATAGGTTGATACTTTTTTTTTTAATTGGGGAAGCACATAGCTCTAGATCTTAAAGATCTCTACAACAATCGGTAGCATAGGTAGGTACTTACCTACTCCTCTTACGTCACCTTTATGACGAGAAAGGGTGGTGTTATTCTACACTTAGTACTTCACGGCATGCATCGTCAAAGTCGAAATCATTAATGTAGCCGTAGAAATTATATATCTACAATATAAAGCTGAAGATTTAAAAATAATTAAATTCAAACTCGCCCAGCATTGAATAGTACTTATTGAAAGCCAAGATCAACAAGAATTTCGAATTTCCGAAGATTACTCCAGTTTATATTACCAATCCGCAGTTGGCAAACGTGTTGATTATGCCCGTACGATGGGTACAGGGTACAGGCATAATCAATATGTTTGTCGTTCCATTGTCGTGGTAACTTTAATTTAATGATGGAGGTCTTTGCTCTTTAATGAGATGATAAAGAAGAAGAAGAAAGCCATTTTTACACTACACGACTACTCGTTATATTAGGGGTTAAAGTATGAAATTGCCGTTTTGTATGGACGAAATCGAGAAAAGTCATTTTTCCATACTAACAATTTTTTAGTTTTTTTAAAAACGCCTGAACCGTTTTCGATGCAATTAAAGTTGGAAGTTAGATGGTTATAAAGCTACGCATTATAGTATTTAAATTTCTGAAAATCAAAGTATATAATACAAATATACTTAATTGAAGCAAGAAGGTCAGCTGACACATTGTAAGGGGTCTTTTCAACGACTTCCTTTGAAGTAATAGGCACTAGTATTGCATTTATTTTTTAGTCAAAAGTTACTTTAATTTTTGATACAATACAAAAAGAATTACGCAATAATACGACTATAATTAAGAGCTATAAACAAAATAAAAAGTGGGCAAATAATCGGCAATTTCATACTTTAACCCCTATTATATCACGTGAGTGGAAATTAAATTAATTTAGTTAATGGCCGTTACTTTACTTATTGAAACAGTCGCATAATCGAATTTCAGGATACTTACTTCGTGACAGTCTATGCTTCTTTGGTCTTGACTGAGGTTTATGTTTTTCGTTTGCATTGTACAGGTAATCTGAAAGAAGAAGACATCATTTAAAATCGTAAGTACCTAAATTGTTATTACTCGTATTATTAACCCACCCTACACGATTACGCTCAATTTAGGAAGAGGCGAGAAATCTAAATAAATTAGATAGATAGATAGATAGATAGATAGATAGATACACTTTATTGCACACCATAAAATTGAAAAATAACACAGGAGTAAGATTTAGATTAGTACAATTTAGGCGGTCTTATCGCTTGCAGCGATCTCCACCAGACAGAATTAGGCTCTGAATTACATTTTATAAATGTAGATTTTTAAAATTTCTTGTTACTTTGTAAGGAAATTATACTTAACAGCTCTGAGTCAGCCCGCTGCCATGATTTGTGCAAGAAGACGTCGAAAAGGTAAGTAAAATTTTAACTTTTAATATTATTAACAGTGCATTATCCATCTCGTTTATTATGTCATCATCATCATCATCATCATCATCATCATCAGCCTATTGCAGTCCACTGCTAGACATAGGCCTCTCGAAATGCACGCCACTTAGGTCGATCCTCGGCTTCTCGCATCCAGCTCCTGCCAGCCACCTTGCGCAAATCATCACTCCACCTGGCCTGAGGGCGTCCTACATACGATTTGTTTGTTTATTATGTAATATACAAAAAATAATACACAATCATCGCCAGAAAAGTGTCCCAACAAAAAGTGCATTTGACATAAGGGTACAATTTTAGTACAAGCTATATAAAACAAAAAGTTACAACGTGTCATAGATATCCACACTATTGCACGCCGACATAATTTCACCGGGTTATAAAGTTGACATTGACATAAAATAAACGTCAATCATCGAAATGAGGGTACGAGTAGTTTTAGGTGCTATTTTTGTATCGGATTGTGTGTGGAATTATTATCGACTTTTTATTTTTTATACGGAACACCAACAGCACCATCGAACAAATAATAGATTACATAAATTATATCTACTTAGCTATTTATAGGTATTCGCATATAAAAATTAAGAAGAAAATACATTGGAAATGTACCGACCAATGAAAGTCGATCATATTTTTACACTATCGACCTCCACCTGTCAGTCCCCCAAAAAACGAATAGTAAAAGAAAGCAATTAAATATTGATATGAATAAGAAGTGAAATAAGACAGAATATAAATACAATTTTTAATTATTTTATACCAGGTACTTTGTAAGACCTCAGAATAATTTGTTCTTTGATTTGATTTTAACGTCCTAAATGTCAGAATAGAAGAATAGAATTAGAATAATAATTTATTTGCATTTGAGTAGGGTACACAGAAGATGGACAATAATAACATATTTTAGAACACCAATTCAGCCATTACAATTAGCAAGCAAATAGTTAGTTTTGTTCCTTATAATATTAACCAAGTTTACAACTAACAAGTACACTATGATTTTATGATATGACATCGAATTGAAATTATTATGATTTTGTTATTATTTTAATAAAATTATATATTGAAATACATTGGTTATAGGTAAATTAGATTAATGATTTTTAACCATTTATGTCATCAATAAAAACACACAAAAAATAGTACATGCAAACAAACAATTAGTATTTATTGTCATTTAAAAAGTCTCCAAGTGAGTAGAACAATCTATACAAAAGCCAGTTTTGTAAGGTTTTTTAAAATTTATTAATTGACATGTCTCTTATTTCCTGGGGAATCTTATTAAATATTGTAACACACATGAAGAAACAATTTTTTTTTGTGCGAGCACTTCTTGGAATAAAATCAAGTCATTGTCATCAAATTGGTGTGAGAGGTTAAATTTACTTTTTTAAATTTTGTCGTTAGTTTTACCGGTGTTTTAAGTGATATTCTACTATTCAGGGCCGAGATAAATCGAATTAATCCTAAAAATAGAAAATCTTATCAGCCATTCTTGATTTATAGTATAAGTCGTGTGACTTGCACGACTTTTTTTAAGAGTATAATTATTGCTTTATTTGATATTTTAGCAACTTAATTGCACTTATAATATCAGTATATAAACTTGAAAAATTATGTCTCAGGCGGGTTGCGAGGAGATGCGGGTTCGAGTCCCGCCTGAGACATAATTTTTCAAGTTTATATACTGATATTATAAGTATAATTATTGAACTATCACTCTAACATAATGAAATTAACTTAATAGGTACTAAGAAAAAGTCATTACATGTACTGATATTTTATTTTTAAGTATTTTTTATAATAATAATTAACAATAGACGAGAATAGACGACCATTTGGATCAGCGGTAGTAAACGCTGCTTCTGAGCCATGGGTCGCGGGTTCGATCCCCGCACAGTACAAATATTTGTGTGCATGAACATGTCTGTTTGTACTGGTCTGGGTGTTTTCTGTGTATTAAAAGTATGTATTTACAAAAAAAAAATATAAGTAAGTTTATCGATCGGTTGTCTAGTACCCCATACGACAGGGTACTTAATAGTAGCTTAATTTGGGACTAGATGGCTCTGTGTGAGGCATGTCTTAGATATTAATTATTTTATTATTATTATTTAATATTAGGTGTTAAAATATGAAATTGCCGTTTTGTATGGACGAAATCGAGAAAAGTCATTTTTCCATACTAACATTTTTTTAGTTTTTTTAAAAACGCCTGAACCGTTATCGATGCAATTAAAGGTGAAAGTTAGATGGTTATAAAGCTACGCATTATAGTATTTAAATTTCTGAAAATCAAAGTATATAATACAAATATACTTAATTGAAGCAAGAAGGTCAGCTGACACATTATAAGGGGTCTTTTCAACGACTTCCTTTGAAGTAATAGGCACTAGTATTGCATTTTTTTTTAGTCAAAAGTTACTTTAATTTTTGATACAATACAAAAATAATTACGCAATAATACGACTATAATTAAGAGCTATAAACAAAATAAAAAGTGGGCAAATAATCGGCAATTTCATACTTTAACCCCTATTACTAAGTTAACACAAATTGTAACGTCTGTCACCGCTGGACATCGCCTCAATAGTTTTATTTAACTACTTTAATATATACCCTTCTAAAAATCTATGCCAGCAATCTTGTAAGATACCTAAACAGGCGGATAAACGATATTTCCAAACATCACTGAGACGCTCATAAGAAGATTTGATTCCGTTTATCCGAATCCTTGTAACAATTTTACTTGTATCATCAAATTCGTCCCAGGGGAGACGCAATCCATCAGCGGGATGCGACGCATGAAATCTCTTAGGAACACTCTGAAGGGTGACGTAGACGATTCTTAGTTTTTTTTTATTATTTATTCTAAGTAACACAAGTACATTACAAATTATATTGCCAAACTGTAGAATAGTTTGTCGGCAAAAGCTCTCGTGGCAACTTATGTTCTAATTAGGTAGTACTGAAGTTACTTAAAGTACTTAAGAGGAAACACTACGGGCGTGAGAACTGAAAAATAGGTATTTGTAAAATCTATTGCTGTCGCGCAGTGCCAAACGCATTCACCGCAGAGTGTGATAGAGACAACTGCTTCGTGGACCGAAAATACCTACTAAAAGCACACCAAATCAACGTTTCGTAGTCCCCCGATTACTTTTCCAAAACTACACCGATTTAAATACTTTTTTCATTAAAAAATTAAGAAAGGCTTTGGCCGTGTTCGTATGTTTTCCTTTTTTTTCTAAAATTTAGCCAAATTTGTTTTCTGGATGTTTGAAGTAACACAGCGGAAAATCTGGCGAATTTTTTCGATTTTTTGAGGGCTCATATCTTTTTTATTAATTAATTTATAATAAAACAGAAAACATAGAAACATGCTGATAGTAGCTATAAATTTATGTAATAAAAATTATTGCTCAACTAGCTTTATCCAGGGAGGAAACAGGGGACTACGTTTGTATGAAAAAACGGCCCTTGTGTTTCCTCTTAAGGGGACTACTAGAGCTAAGTGCTGCCCCCAATTGATTTAATTTTATTACTTCTAAACAAAATCAATTCTCAAAAAACTGGAACAGTATCATTTCAGCAAATCACCTCTAGTATTAATTCTCTTAAACCTCTAGTATTCAGTGTTACGAGTAGTTATGCCAGTAACCATCATTGCTGTGGTAACTTGGATTCAGTGAGAGGCCTTTGCCCTGCAATGGATTGAATAAAGGCCTTTACTTTTTTTTTTGTATTATGTGCCCATAGAGATACCGTAAAAATTGTAACCTACGGAATATATTAAAAGTATTAAGTAGGGCATCCATCCTCCTGTATTTAGTTGTCATATCAAATTATTCAACCTTCTTAGCTACAACACTTACGACAATTGGTAATATTCTAACATTAAAACTTTTTATAGCTCTAAAACTGGCACAACGCTCGAAAACCTCTGAAACTCATACATTTTCCATCTCATCACATTTACCTGATAAGCTGCTTTTGAATTACAACTTTACTCTATTGAAACTAAGGTTGACTTTGCATTGCAGTAATCGTTAGTTTTAGCCTGTTTATAATGTTAGTTCAGAATACTTTTTGTTACAATAGCACTGTTCTCAGTTTCAGACAGTAGGTACAGGATGTAACTTCCTAAAAATGGATTCATTTAAACTTTATAGCAATAGCAGGAAGGTTTAAAATTGGTTGAATATTTAGAGGTGATTGTACTGAAACTAAGCTTTTTCTAGTCTAAAACACTGAAATTGAGACCAATACCGGATTAGAATTTGTTTCTGAAAGGTTTGTTGCTTACTTTTGGTTTCTGTGTATGTTTTGGTTCCATAATAATATGAACAAGCAATTCAGTAAAATGAAATATCAATTTTCCGTATTAATTGAGAGATAAATCCTTAAATTTAGGTATCTCTAATTTCAATGTAGTGTTCACTTTCAAAGCTTGCTGTTGCCCGCGACTTCGTCCATCAATTTCTGTTATTATGATCGCGATTATTGTTGCAACATTTTTCACAAATGCTTTGCTCAAATTGGTCGCAGCGTGATGTTCTATAACCTAAAGCCTTCCTCGATAAAAGGACTATCTGACACAAAAATATTTTTTAAATTCGAACCAGTACTTCCTGAGATTAGCGCGTTCAAACAAACAAACAAACAAACAAACAGACTCTTCAGCTTTATAATATTAGTAAGTATATAGATAAAGTAGGTAGCTTTGACGACCATTTGGATCAGCGGTAGTTAACGCTGCTTCTGAGCCATGGGTCGCGGGTTCGATCCCCGCACAGTACAAATATTTTTGTGCATGAACATGTCTGTTTGTACTGGTCTGGGTGTTTTCTATGTATTATAAGTATGTATTTACAAAAAAAAAAAAGTATATAAGTAAGTTTATCGGTTGTCTAGTACCCCATACGACAGGGTACTTAATAGTACCTTAATTTGGGACTAGATGGCTCAGTGTGGCCCGGTGAGGCATGTCTTAAATATTTATTTATTTATTTTTATTTAATTATAAAAAAAACACGTCTCTAATTTTAATGGTCATTTATGTTCCTTTTCACGCAATATGAGCTAACTGTGAGGAGAAACATATGATCGGGATAAGCCAAAATAAACGGAAATTAAAATCCGTAAACATATTTTTCATTTTATTGCAGTCACTTTCAAATTTAAATTCAAATTAAATCGTTTCTTGAATAGTGTGTAGCAAAGATCATCTAACAACTGAGTCATCTGTTCACATCCTTATCTCTTGCAACCCCATCCCGATAGCAGTTACAAACATAATTCCATGGGAACACATAAAACGCAGGATGTGGCTGCTCTGCGGCTTATTGCTAATGGGAACCGTGATACAAGGGCGCGGAATGTTCTGGCATCTAATTTGTAGTTTGCTCACCTATTTTTGCATTTATGTATATATACAAAATCAGTAAAGTCAGATTTTGTCCGCTTCTTCCTCCGAACTTCGGTATGGGATACAGAGACACAATGTTTGCTTAAAAAAAATTATATGGTAACCTGACGACAGCGCCATCTATCTGTCTGTGTCACGTGACTTTACATAGGTTTCAACTGTTATGCCGTGTTTCCGCGGTCATTGTAAGGTTCATTTGGGGTGGTGGGATCTACCTCCTAGTGGTCCACCCTGGGCAATGGCATCTTTGGTTTTCTAACCTATGATGAAGGCTAACAGATCCCTCTGCGGTGGTAGGCTTCATAAGAGGCTGCCTGGATTCTAACACCCTCCTGCCGGAGTCCAGTGCCAAACAGTTTTTCTGTGTTCCGCTGGTATGAGGGAGAACTAGTGCCACTTTCTGGGTAAGCTCGCTCCATCTTAGGCTTCTTCTAAACCGTATAGTTGCATGTAGTCTAACCTAGAGTTACAGATCAAAACTGGAACAGTAAGATAATCTTTAAGCCTGATGTTAAAATTCATATTGCAACTTTTCACAGAACGTACAAAACTTACATTATCGATCAATCGATTGGGAATCCTCTCAATAGTCTCTATCCACAAATTTGATACTCCAATGGTAATTTTAACACTCTTTGTTTAGGAAACATGATCCTTTGAATACGAGTTTAAGTATGTTCCTATTTTAACCGGCAAAAGAAGTGGTTTTTATGTGTGATGTTGTCATAAAAAATAATATTTTTAAAAACAAGCGTAATAATGAGTAACTTATAGCTGGATAAAATAACATAAATATAAGTATCAACTTATCTATACTAATATTATAAAGCTGAAGAGTTTGTTTGTTTGTTTGAACGCGCTAATCTCAGAAAGTACTGGTCCGAATTGAAAAAATATTTTTGTGTTGGATAGTCCATTAATCCAGTAAGGCTTTAGGCTATATAACATCACGCTGCGACCAATAGGAGCGAAGCAATAGTGAAAAATGACGCAAAAAAAAACGTGATCATAATAACCGAAATTGACGCATACGAAGTCGCGGGCAACAGCTAGTTACCCTATAAAAATCATGCAAACAGTTAGTTACAAAAAATTCCAACTACGAGTATCTAGCAACAATCGTTATTCGCATTCTTATTTTTTAAGACGACGACGATTTGTGGGTAGGCCCCACACCAAGATCCCGACGATTTGGTGAAGGTCGCGGGAACTCACTGGATGCGGGTGGCGCAATACCGATCGTTGTGGAGATCCTTAGTGAAAGAAATAAACTCCAAAACCTTAAAATACACGTTTATTCCTCTTATCTCCTCAGTATACAATTTGGTAATTCTTATTTTTCACGTATCCTCGCTTATCGCCCCCAATTATTATTATTATTATTATTATTTTTTTATAAATATTTCAGACATGCCACACTGGGCCACACTGAGCCGTCTAGTCCCAAATTAAGGTACTATTAAGTACCCTGTCGTATGGGGTACTAGACAACCGATAAACTTACTTATATACTTTTTTTTTTGTAAATACATACTTATAATACATATAAAACACCCAGACCAGTACAAACAGACATGTTCATGCACACAAATATTTGTACTGTGCGGGGATCGAACCCGCGACCCATGGCTCAGAAGCAGCGTTAACTACCGCTGATCCAAATGGTCGTCAAATTATATCTCTTTCGTTTCTTGTTTTTTCTTTTTTTTAACGAGACCTCGTGACCGATTAAATTACTAGATGCTTATATTAGGAGAGGTCTAAGTCTCGCAGCCTACTTCACGTCCTTTGGCTCAGATGATGATGATTTTGTATAAGAGTGATGATTCGGTAAGGTATGAAATTCCATGTAAGTACAAGTAATCGTGTCGTGTAATTAAGAGAAGGAATTTGTGTTTGTTACCAGAATTATAATGAACTAGCCGTTGCCCGCGACTTCATCCGCGTCAGTTTCTGTTGTTATGATCGCGATAATGAAGTTTTTAAAATAATATAGCCTAAAGCCTTCCTCGATAAATGGACTATCCAATACAAAGAGAGAGAGATCCAATACAAGATTTTTTCAATTCGAACCAGTAGTTTCTGAGATGAGCGCGTTCAAACAAACTCTTCAGCTTTATAATAATAGGGGTTAAAGTATGAAATTGCCGATTATTTTCCCACTTTTTATTTTTTTTATAACTCTTAAGTATAGTCATATTATTGCGTAATTCTTTTTGTATTGTATTAAAAACTAAATAAAGTAAATTTTGACTAAAAAAAAATGCAATACTAGTGCCTATCACTCCAAAGGAAGTCGTTGAAAAGACCCCTTACAATGTGTCAGCTGACCTTCTTGCGTCAATTAAGTATATTTGTATTATCTATTTTGATTTTCAGAAATTTAAATACTATAATGCGTAGCTCTATAACCATCTAACTTTCCCCTTTAAATTGCATCGAAAACGGTTAAACGGTTCAGGTGTTTTTAAAAAAACTAAAAAATTGTTAGTATGGAAAAATGACTTTTCTCGATTTCGTCCATACAAAACGGCAATTTCATACTTTAACCCCTAATATAAGTATAGATAAATGCTTAATTCTAAACACTAAATTGGTGTCCCACTAAATCAGCGAATGCCCTAGAATGTAAATTAGCAAAGCGTAAGTTGCGAACGTCTTGTTAACATGGTTTTGTTTTGGTCACGAATTCACGAACGAACGCCAAATACAGCCTATAAGAGTCATTACAGGCGGGTTGCATTTAGATTGCCAGCGATCACAATATGCTACTTGTAATATATATTTTACATAAGAAACCAATAATTTTCCATTTCGTAAACGTAAACTTTGATTATTTGTAAAAAAAAATATCGAGTAGGTATTACTGTTGTTTCATTGTTTTATTGATACGTGCAACCATGGATGTTGGATTCGTAAAGGTACTATCAGACAAGAGTGATTTTGTTTAAATGTTAAATTATGTTTTGATCCGTATGACGTAACAAATCATATAATCTGTACATCAATATGGCCGACCGCGTTTTCACGAAAAGTGGCTTTTTATAATAAAATATGGTGCTTTTTTGCTACTAAAAATTTAAGCTAATGTTTTTTTCGTTTTATCAGACAATATTTTTTTTTTTTAAGACCTACTTTAAAAAAAAGTCAACTACTTAGCTTATTGCTGATTTTGTTTAGCTCTTTTGCCGTAAAGCAATCAGCAAAAATTTTTTGTGTACTGTAAGAAGATATAACTGAATTATACGCGGTCAAAATGGCGTCTGTGATCACGTGATAAGAAGATATACCTAACCGAATTCCACGCGATCCAAATAGCATGTGTAGCAGCAGTATGAACCTTGTTATTCGAAGTCATCGTAGCCAATTGACTATTAGGAGTGTCCGAAGCAAGCGTTACACGGATAATCGTAACGTTTACGGGAACTCTTAATTCTGGCTTAAAGGGTGAACCCGTTGCCGGGGCCCAATTATGGGCAGTTTCATTCACAAACGGCGCAAGCCACGCTAAGAACTAAAGGTGCATTGAGATTGGACTGATTTAATAACATCTGCTATACTTAATAATATTAAACAGCGAAAAAAAAAAACTCTAAATTCGACGCGAATTTTTTTTGTATCACGCATAACTTTTTTTAGACTAAAACCTACATTAGATTTAATGAAGTCGTGTAAAGTTAAAATAGTATAATTACCCTCCCGAATGTTTTTTATTACTCTCCGATGTTTTAAATGTAGGCCTTTAAAAACATTATGCACTCAAAACTGTCGTATGTTATCTACAAATTACGGTTTAATCCCGTGTAGAAATTATAAGGTTAACAAGAAAGTGGAACCAGAAAGTTTAAAAACCTTTATTTTCGGATGATCGATCTCAAGGATTTTTTTACGGTCGATAACTCTATCTCGAAGTAATTTCTATTTAAACTACAAAAAAAAGAACACACCGAATGGCAAAAAAATAGGGTAGACAGCTATGAAAATTAAAAAATATAGGTACTTATGTGTCATATTTTTACAAAAAATATTCGTCGATAAGCGTTAATAAGATGATTCATGAAACGTTGCCAAATAATGTACAAACTACATATAATTAGGGTAGCGCATTTTTTTTTTGCGAATTTTGAGTTAATTATACCTACTATAGCGGAAGTTGCTTTGTTACTGGAATCCATACTTTTATTATAAAGCTGAAGAGTTTATTTGTTTTTTTGAACGCGCTAATCTCTGGAAGTACTGGTTCGATTTGAAAAATTCTTTTTGTATCGGATAGTCCATTTATCGAGGAAGGATATAGGCTATATAACATCACGCTGCGACCTCTGCGCTGCGCTGCTAATCGCGATAATAACAGAAATTGCGTACGAAGTCGCGGGCAACAGCAATACCTATATAATCTAGACATACGAGTATGCATCTAATTGTAAAGCACTAGTAATACTTTATTGTACATTGTGTAATGTTTATGGCACAGACAACGGCTCTGGTTCATCGTCATCAGCCTACATCAGTTCACAACTAAACACTGGCCTCTTCTAGACGAGATTTTACCTTATAGCCATTCTTGGCAAGCGGTTTGGTGACCGCAGTTTGATAGATATTTAAAAGAGTGAAAGCGGCAGCTATTTTTCTTGCAGTACTCTTTCAGCTTTTATGACATCCACAGGACGAGGAGAGGTGCTGCTTTTCTGTTTTAAGCACCTCACGGCATACATTTAGTAAATATTAATAAGACGGATGTCTGAACGTAAAAAGAAAGACACCACCTCTTCTCTTTCTATAGGCGCCGTAAGAGGCATTGAATGAGTACTGCCAGAAGAAGACGAACTGTACTTAGCGTCTTTTCTCCACTATTGGCCAATACGCTTGATAAGCGTGGCAAATATCAAATAATCCAATACTAATCCAAACAAGCAAAGCACAATCATTGCTCTCAGCCTTGTTTCGCCAGCAAATCGTACAAACGTCCTTGAAGCAAATGAGATGATTGAGCACATCCCTTTCTTAGAGGTCACGTTCAAAGCCCGAGGGCGTCTGAGCCTTCATTCATAAATCTGAACCAGTTTTAGGTTCTTGGGAAATGGTTTGGTGTTAAGAAGATTAAGTATGTAGGTTTATCACACTAATAATGTTACTTAGGTCATTTGAGTTTAACATTATCTGTTTATGTTATGAAAGAATATACAGAAGAATTTATCGTAGATAAGAAGGTATACGAGAATATTATTGTGTATATTATTGAATAAGTGCAGAGCATGTAATAAATTAAGATCTATTGTACCACCACTTTTTGAGAAATAAATGTTTTTGATTTGATTTTGTATGTTTTAACCATAGATTTACAGCAGTATATTAAATCTATGGTTTTAACTGTCATGGTTTTAGTCCGTCACTAAAACGTTTCCGTAGAACAAATATTCCGTAGAAGTCTTAAAAGAAATTAACTCTTATTGACGACCATTTGGATCAGCGGTAGTTAACGCTGCTTCTGAGCCATGGGTCGCGGGTTCGATCCCCGCACAGTACAAATATTTGTGTGCATGAACATGTCTGTTTGTACTGGTCTGGGTGTTTTCTATGTATTATAAGTATGTATTTACAAAAAAAAAGTATATAAGTAAGTTTATCGGTTGTCTAGTACCCCATACGACAGGGTACTAAATAGTACCTTAATTTGGGACTAGATGGCTATGTGTGGCCCAGTGTGGCATGTCTTAAATATTTATTTATTATTTATTATTATAATGTTTAAAACATTTATTGGAATCAATAGAATCTTTAAAAAAATTTTTTATTATGACATAAATCTATAAAAATAATACTATATCAGTTCTCAGATTACCTCTAATTATCTACTTATTGTGATAGCTTATTTAGTTTGATATATGCTCAGAAGATAATATTACAATATCGGAGAACATCAACTCAAGAAATACAATTGCTTAGCTTTACGCATTATTCCATTACAATTTCACATCTTATTTTTCGATACCATACCCTGAGTAATCTTTTCTTCTAAATATAATTAAAAAATGTAATTTCAAATTTACTGAAATGTACCCTGTTTTTTGAGTTTTCGTCATTTCGTAACTGTTGGAAGAGCTGAGATGCTCAGTTAAAATCAGTTTTGTTTCTGAAAATAGGTCTCAGGCGCTTTTACACGTCCCAATATTTAAACCTACCACTGCTTCGGTAAAAATCAGTTAAAATCAGTTAAAATCAGTTTTATTTCTGCAAATAGGCCCCAGGAGGCGCTTTTACACGTCCCAATATTTAAACCTACCACTGCTTCGGGACAAGTCTGGGCTAGTGCCGAGAAGAAGCAGCGCAAGAAACTCGGTCACTATTGTCAGCCTCTTTTTAAATAAATTTTTACAAGGTAAGGTAATTTTTACAAGGTTTAAGCAAGTACGAGCTGGGACAACTTAATGCCATACATTTCTATCATTTAAATAATCATTAACAGTGTAATAGCCCTTTTTCATTAAAATAACTTTAACATACGATTTAAGTTTATGTACAGGGAGTTCAGCAATATCCTTTGGTAATTTGTTGAAAATACGGATACAATTTCCCATAAACGATTTTCCTACTTTTCGCAGTCTGAAGCCTGGAACGGCGAGTTTATCTTTATTTCTCGTATTAAAATTGTGTACGTTACTTTTCTTAAGAAATAAATGTATGTTCTTACGAACGTAAATAATATTCTCGAGAATATATTGAGAAGACACTGTAAGTATATTAATCTCTTTGAAGAGCTCTTTCAGCGAGTCACGGGGTCGAAAGCCGTAAATAGCCCGTACAGCACGTTTTTGCAATTTAAAAATTGACTCAATTTCTGCCGCTGAGCCCCACAACAGAATTCCGTATGACATTATGCTATGAAAGTAGCTAAAATATACTAATCTTGCCGTTCCAACATCAGTCAATTGCCTTATCTTTCTCACAGCATAAGCAGCAGAACTAAGTCTTCCAGACAGCCCCCTAATATGAGCACTCCATTGCAAATGAGAGTCTACAGTTATACCCAAAAAGGTAGTAAAATCTACAGAGTTTAGTGGTTCATCTTTAACAATTATATGAGGGGCAGCTAACCTTACGTTTGGCATCGTAAATTTAACACATTTTGTTTTATTTGCATTTAGTAAGAGATTATTTGTTGTAAACCAATGCAATAATTTAGAGAGGGTATTGTTAACATCGTCAAATGAAGATTTGCCCCTCTTGGTTTTAAAAATCATTGATGTATCATCTGCAAACAATACCATCTCACAAAGATTATGTAAGTAACAGGGAAGGTCATTTATATAAACCAAAAATAGCAGGGGTCCTAATACTGATCCCTGTGGGACACCCATAACAAGGGCCGACCCTGAAGACTCAGCTCCATTTATGCAAACCTTTTGTATTCTGCCTTTAAGGTAAGAACTTATTAGATCCAAGGAATCATTCGATGCACCATAATGTTTAAGTTTTTTAAGTAATATTTCATGGTCTACACAATCGAAGGCCTTTGAAAGGTCACAAAATACACCTAAGGCATCTAGCTTACTCTCCCAAGCCTCAAACACATGTTGTAGGAGAGCAACTCCAGCATCGGTAGTATTTCTACCTTTTCTGAAGCCATATTGGTTGCTATTTAATAATTTATTTACACTAAAGTGAGATAAAAGCTGATTAAACATTATTTTCTCGAAAATTTTACTTAGCCCTGGCAATATAGATATAGGTCGAAAATTGGAGGGGTCACATTTTTCGCCAGACTTAAACAAAGGAATGATTTTGCTAAACTTCATTAAAGTTGGAAACTGTCTATCATCAATACATTTGTTAAAAATAATAGCGAGTTGAGGGGCTAATGAACTTATGATTGAATTGATAATATTGACAGAAATTCCCCAAAGATCCTCTGTTTTTTTCATATTAAATTCTCTAAGGGTGTTAGGTACAAGTCTGGGCTAGTGCCGTGAAGAAGCAGCGCAAGAAATTCGGTCACTATTTCTAGAACCAAGTGGTCATGGCGCTTGCTGTTGCAAGGACTCAGGACTGTTGTCCCGAAATATCAGTTACTCATAAAAAAGGTCTATCGTGTAGATGGAAACCCCGAAACTACTCTTGTAATGGTGACCATGAAAGTTTAATAAATGAAAGATATTCATAGTATACAGGGTGTTAGGTAAATGTTATAATAAGCCCAAACTATGTTAACATAATCTTCTTAATATCTTCTTAATATATAAAAATTACGTGTCACGTTGTTTGTCCGCGATGGACTCCTAAACTACTTGAGCGATTTTAGTCAAATTTGCACAACGTGTGCAGTCTGACCCAACTTGAAAGATAGGATAGCTTACATCTAAATTTATAGTCGCAATATTATTTTATTGCAAATTTTCTGTGTAACATGGTAAAGTGAACGCCATATTTGATGCCAATGACATTGTGTGACGTCTTACGTCAAAATTATTCTGAGGCGATACGAAGTTCGCGGGGTAAGCTAGTATGCATATACATACTATAGTGAGGTCAGAAATTAGATATCATTATATTTATTATTTTTTTACAAACTAAAATTTTGAGATTCCGATTTCTATGTAAATAATTTTTTCAAAAATGATTATATCAAATTTAATACTTCACCATAGTATTTATATGTACTTTTTAACATAGTCTGGCTTAGGCTTTTTTTACCATCCTCACACTGCATTTTTACCGCCTATATGAAGTGGCCTTTACCCAGGTGTACCGTCAATACCGTATCGCTTAGAATTAATGTGATGCCCGAACATAATTGGCTTGGTTTGTTCTAACTCGCTCTGATACCACTTTTTTTACTATTATAGTTAACTATACTCAGGAGATTTCTTTTTCGGTCGTAACATGTATTATATGTGTTTTTTGTCTTAAATTATAGACGGAAATTCTTAGAATTGCATTGAAATTAGGAACTAAATTATTGTTTTTTTTGTCTTATATACGTAATTTCTTAGTATTGCATTTATATAAGGTGCCTAAATGCCACTTCAAAACAGCACAAAAAATCATCATTTAACTTAAAAGGAAACCATTTTTTTTTCTGAAATTCTATATGTTGGTTAATTTTATATCAAAGCTGGCGCAGTGCGAGAGCTTGCGAATGAAGGGATCCGTACCTCAGTTAAATATTTAAGACATGCCTCACTGTGCCACACAGAGCCATCTAGTCCCAAATTAAGCTACTATTAAGTACCCTGTCGTATGGGGTACTAGACAACCGATAAACTTACTTATATACTTTTTTTTGTAAATACATACTTATAATACATAGAAAACACCCAGACCAGTATAAACAGACATGTTCATGCACACAAATATTTGTACTGTGCGGAGATCGAACCCGCGACCCATGGCTCAGAAGCAGCGTTTACTACCACTGATCCAAATATTAAATTAAATTATTTATTTTTAAAGTACCTACACATAGTAGGTACTAAATATTCTGTGAATATTTCAAGCGTCTCCCTGTTACCAAACAAAAAAAATTAGGTATGTATTATAATAAACGGCCAAGTGCGAGTCGGACTCGCGCACGAAGGGTTCCGTAACAAAAAGGCAAAATCAACGGGTTTGTTGTATGGGAGCCCACCATAAATATTTATTTTATTTTGTTTTTAGTATTTGTTGTTATTGCGGCAACAGAAATACATAATTTGAGAAAATTTCAACTGTCTAGCTATCGCGGCTCTTGAGATACAGCCTGGTGACAGAGCGACGGACAGACGGACAGACAGCGAAATCTTAGTAATAGGGTCCCGTTTTTACCCTTTGGGTACGGAACCCTAAAAACCACGAGAGTAGGTACCTACAGCTAAAGCCAAACTGACTATAAAACATTCAAGAAACAAAGTGTAGTTTATTCATAGTAAGTGTTTCTCAGCTTCATTATTCAAGCACGGATTCAGTGTTCTCCGCGCAGCTAGTTATTACCCACAAAATAGATTGTAATTTTTAATTCGAGCAACATCGGCGCTACGCAATTAAGGCGTGGTATGCGTCGACCCTTGTCTGAAGACGTCAAATAGTGCGGCTGAGAAGGCACGATGCGATCACGACACGATTGTTAAACGATTGTCTTACTAATATCGAACATTTTAAAGTTGTTGTTTGTTACTCTGTCTCAAAAAACAAACATAAAAATTCCTCTTAGGATTCAGTCGTAACAAATAGAGGCTCATCGCGACGCTGATTTTCAGTGAGGACCTTAAGAGGAAACACTACGGGCGAGAGAATTGAAAAAATAGGTATTTGTAAAATCTATTGCTGTCACGCAGTGCCAAACGCCTTCACCGCAGAGTGTGATAGAGACAACTGCATCTTGGACCGAAAATACCTACTAAAAGCACACCAAATCAACGTTTCGTAGTCCCACGATTACTTTTCCAAAACTAGACCGATTTAAATACTTTTTTCATTAAAAATTAAAGAGAAGGCTTTGGCCGTGTTCGTATGAACTCCTTTTTTTATAAAATTTTGCCAAATTAGTTTTCTGGATGTTTGAATACAGCGGTAAATCTTTGAGGGCTCATATCTTTTTTATTAATTAATTTATGAAAAAACAGAAAACATAGAAACATGCTAATAGTGGCCATAGATTTTTATAATAAAAATTATTGCTCTACTGGCTTTATCCAGGGAGGAAACAGGGGACTACGTATGAATGGAAAATTACCCTTGTGTTTCCTCTTAAAGTAGTTTAGTTAGACAACAGAATAGCACATAAGCTATAATACATCTTAAAATTTAGTGTAGGTTCTACGGTGACACGGCATAACAGTTATATTTTGTATGAAGTCACGTGATACAGACGAGAGATGCCGCTGTTGGTTGAATAAAATTAAAATATTTTTTATTTATGAAGCACACATTATTCGTCGTGTCTCTCTGAACCCTATTCCAAAATCAGAGATAAGACGCGGCTTCCTTCCACCTTCTCCTCTTTATCGCAAGAAGAAACTTAAGAAGAAAAGAGTTTTTCACTCACAGTAAAAATAGAGTAAAGATATAACTTAAAAGAATAAATAAACTAGAATTCAAATTGTTTGTAATTCTCTAGTCTGAGGCTGCGTTGTATGTTTCCTACAATAAATCGGAATTAGGACGTATTGTCAATCGATTACGAGACAAATCAATATATGAATTAAGACTAGCCATCTATAATTTATACAAGAAATAACAATAAATATATTTTTAAGACAAATAATTTTAGCAGCAAAAAGGACTGAACCAAAACATAAAGACGACAACTTAAATATTCTCACTCTATTAATCACTTTTCTGCTAAAAATTTGTCAATATGAAAGTCGTTTGGTGTAAACGCACAGAACCGTAATATATCTATTTTTTACGTACTATTCTAGTGATATTGCAATGAAAGTAAACGATGTTGCTTGTTTGCGACGCATAGAGTTTTACGAGAACTAATTACGTCTAAATATTTTTAACCATTCAGTTAACTTGCGGTTTGGTTTTGCACTTATTTCGGTTACAGAGGAATGTGATCCAGCAAGTGTTAAGGTAATTACGTTTCTTTTTACGTAGTTATTGTTTTGTTGAATATTGATAGCTTATGAAGCTTGGATATCGTGGGAATATTTCTTTTAATGGCACTTGATTGAATAATTTTAATATGTGTATGACAATGAATCGTTATTACTGCTTGGGTTTTCATTTCGGTTAAAATCCTGTGATAAATTGATAAATATCGTGTAATTGTTTTTTTGTTAAATATTAACGTGATTTTTTATCAGATAAAACGGAATACATAGAACACATAAGATTAATTCAGCAAGATGTTTTTGCTATGCGTGTCGTTTGTTTCCTTAATAGGAAAAGTAAGTATAATAAATAATTAAATACATAATATAATACTCGTTCGTGAGTGTGAAATGCACTGTTTGTGTGATCCAGAGCACTTATGAATTCAAAAGATAAAAAAAGTCATAATCATATTACCCGCAACTAATATTTTAAATATTCCTTAAAAATTGTCTTGTTTTTTTTTTGGTTACTTATATTATTAATTGAAATCAAAAGTACATATTTACACTAATTATGATTACTTAATAATAATATTAGTTTTGATGGTGGTGGGAAGAATGTTTTATTATTAAACCTTTAACGTTACTTTTAACGCTTTGTTTAAATGTCAACACAATCCTACGTACTTTATTTAATGAAAGCATTAAAATAATGGTAAAAAGCTCTTAAATCCTAAGCAGCTTACATAATTAAAAAGACTTCTCCTTATGTTATGTCTGAACAATAGTTCATTTTATAAAGAAACAATGCTGATACATTATTAAATCAATAGATAATTTGATTAAGTCCTAACAAGGACTTGAAAGGTTAAGTGATTCAATACACTATTGTATACAGGATGCTTCGTAGAACGATGACCATAATTCTACAGGTTGTTCTCATTATGAATATAAACGAACTACGAGTATGAAAAAAACACGCATAATTTGATTTTGTTAATTTATCCCGGACGAATCAAGATAGATATAAAACATATTGTCTCGGGTCTGGGTATTAATGGTTCCTTCGATGTTTCTTATTTTACATAACAAGTACTTTAAATGGTTTCACTTTAGTATTAGAACTATATAGGTGATAGTTTCTACGTTTCTTTATATTTTATAAAAGTAGCAACTGCCTCTTACTAATTTCACTGGAACTAGAACGAACATTTTTTATCCGAGTAAGTTTTTATGTTGGTCGATAATTCTTTCTGTTAACTACGTTAAATATTTCTACTATGCCCATCGATGCCATTATGTATGACTAAGTTTTGGATATGATACTCCTCAAATTTATCTCTCGAAAAATATTCTTTACACATCAACAATGTTTTTGGTATACCCATGCCTTATTATAACGCGAGGTAGAGTTCCCATCAGAAAGCTTCGTATAAATATTTTTTAAACATGCATTTATAAAAAGTCAGATCTTAAAAGTTTGTTAAATGTAAAGCTTACAATCAAACACTTTTTTATTTTTTATAATAAACAATCGTGAACAAGCAATATTGCTTATTATTATAAAACAATTACAAATATACCAACCTGTATATTTCCTAGTAAATTGAATCCACATTAACAACACAAAAGTCACTTATCACTCAATCACATAACAAAATCACAGAACGGCACTCCCAAAAATGTTGTTCCACCCTAGACTACCAGCGTTCGTTCATAAATCACATACACACATGCGTACGTTCACGTACACACTACACATCCATTACGATTCACACGCATGTGAACGGTTGTCCACGCACACAAGGATAGATGCGCGCGCATCAGTTTTCGAATCACGCCGTGCGCGGGAGTGCTTCCCAGAACGCGTGTGACAGGGAATATAAAATAATACAAAACTAACCTTCATAGTTTGTCCTTTTGTATTGCCTGTTGAACTGCAAACGTTCGAACACAAAGTACTTTTACCACTACACATGTTGTTTGTCAAACTACTACCGCTGAACTAAAATTCTAACGCCATCCCCACTAGCAAGGTTGACTTGATTCGTAATTTGTCAATCAAAATACTTATTTCCCAGAAATATTTATGTTACCATTCAATATGTGTATATGTAATTTTTAAATGTTCCTAACATGTTTTAAAAACAACTATAACAAATAAATTATGTTTATATTGTAAATGTAAAATTCTATTGCCTAAATTACTACGACTACTGTGATTGGTCGATCATAATTCCTCCAATTTAAGTCTAGTTCAAGCTATGTAAAAACAATGTTAACACTTAAGAATCTTCTTTATGTGTTTCAAAAGGATTTCCATACAATGTTAAACATTTTTAGGTATTATTCAATAAGTTATTGTAAAGTTTATTCCTATTGGTCGACGCTACTGCTACGTAAACAATATTTTTTAGTTTGGTCAGCATTTTTGGTTTGTCTTAAAGTGGGGATATTGGGGTATAAAATCAGGAATAATTGCTTGGATAAACCAGTTTACTTTGATACCTTACTCAAGATAATAGTTACTACAGTTCAGTCAAGGAGTCTATACCTATAACAAGCTGTCAAATTCTTCTAGTCAAGCAGTAAAGCATCAAATACAGAATCTTCTTTACGTGAGTTAAGTACTTACTACCTATTAAATATGCATAATAATATTCTATATGAATTTTATAATTGAATAATTAACTTGTGTAAATAATGTTATTAACCCATCGGCTGTCCTATGCACCAAATTTGGTACAAAACAATTATTGTTTGATATTGTTTAAATAATTCTATTAACCCATCGTCTGTACCATGAATCAAATTTAATACTAAATAATTGTTTCTTTTATAATGTTTCATTTGCTTTTCTGCTGTCTTGTGAATAAATAATTTAATGTTATACTTTTGAAATAGTTTTTATATTTTCTTAATTTCCCTAAATATTATATTTATATACCTAAATTCTAACATCAGAAGTGGGATACAGCTCATACATACATTATATTTATCTAAGAACGTATTTGTTACAGAATGGACATCAAAGAAATTAGCAATCTTCTGAACGCGATCCGAGACGCTGTCTCCACCGCAGGCCATAAAGAAGATGATGTCGCTCTCCCGCAGTTTGATCCTGACAAGAATGACTCCGGGGCCGCCAGCTGGTGTGACAGCATCGAGACTCTCGCCAAAGAATTCGCCTGGAGCAGTATCAAGACCGCAGCTAAAGCCGGTAAAGCCCTTAAGGGCTCTGCTTTATTATGGTTTGAGACATGGGAACCTATAGAAGGAAGATCGTGGGAAAATTTCCGAAATGATATTATTGACGCTTATCCTGAGAAGAAAAATTTAACTGAAAAACTTTTTAAAGCTGTTTCGTTTACTTCAAATGCTGCAGAATCTTATAGTGAATATGTGAGAGAGAAAATTAGACTTTTTCGCAACACTAAAATTAATTTTTCCGATGACCAACTCCTTGAATTGATCTGTGGCGGCATTAGTGATGTTGACGTAAGAATGGCTTCTTTGAATAGCGGTGTTACAACTACTGCTGCACTTATTACCTTACTTTCTACGTATGTTAAAACTAAGAAGAGACCGTCAGATTATAACGAACTCTCTTTAGGAGCTAAGCGACCAAAACTTAATGATAAAAAATGTTTTAACTGTAATCAGGTAGGGCATATACAGGCTCATTGTTTTAAAAACAAAACTGTTCCTTCTGCATTACGCCCAGCATTGAATCAAAACCCACTTACTTATAAAATGTGTACATATTGTAAAAAACAAGGGCATACAGAATCAGTTTGTTATCATAAGCAAAGAGCTGAGTTAGGCAATAATTCCTCAATAACTGTAGTACCTAATAATAAAGAAATCAATTTTTTAGACAAACGGAATTAAAGCTTTCCAAAGTAAAGATAAATAACAACCCAATTAATGCTCTTTTAGATACAGGAGCAACCTGTAGTTTGATACGAGAATCTATTGCTAAAAGATTAGGTTGTAATTTTGTTCCAGTGTCTTTATACGTTAATGGTATAGGACAAAACAAGATACACATTTTTGCCACTATAACTGTCGTAGTTCAATTTGAAGAAGTTTGCTTAGAATTAGATGTACATGTTGCTAGAGATCAAGATTTTAATTATGACCTGCTCATTGGTAGAAATGCTGTTCAGAATCCAGATATAGAAATTATTACCGACTCTTTTGGAAGTCGATTATGTAGAAAACCGGCGGAAGTACAGAATCGGGTTAATTTAGTAACTTCTACAATTGAACTATCAGAATTAAATCTACAAATAGACCATTTAGACTCAGAGCTACAAGAAAAAATTAAAAATATTTTTCTTAAGTACCCCTCTGTTTTAGACGAAAGCGGCATTGTAAAAACTGGTGAGCTAATTTTGCGTTTGCACACTAATGGCATTGTTTATTATCGTCCATATCGTTTAGCACCGATTGAGAGAGAGAAGGTAGATGAAATTGTGAAAGAACTTTTAGAGAAGAAAATAATCCGTGAAAGTAATTCCCCTTTCGCTAGTCCAATTTTATTAGTCAAAAAGAAAGATGGCAACGAAAGAATGTGTGTAGATTACCGAGCGTTAAATAAACTTCTAGAAAAGGATCGTTACCCACTCCCTCTCATTGAAGATCAAATTGACAGATTAGGTAAAGCTAAATACTTTATTTCCATAGACATGAAAAATGGTTTCCACCAAATTCCAGTTTCACCAGATTCTATAAAATATACAGCTTTTGTAACTCCTAGTGGACACTATGAATTTTTAAAAATGCCTTTTGGCATCTGTAATGGACCATCTGTTTTTCAAAGAGCTATAACAAAAGCAGTGCAACACTTAAAATTTCTTTTAATTTATATTGATGATATTTTGATACCATTTTCAACAATAGAACAAGGTTTGCAATATTTAGAAGCAACAATCTCTGCTCTGAGCCATGCAGGTTTTTCTATAAATCTGAAAAAGTGCAAATTTTTCGTTGATAACATTGAATATTTAGGTAGACATATATCACAAGAAGGTATAAGGCCCAGTAAGGATAAAGTAGCAGCTCTGGTGAATTCACCTGTTCCCAAAAATGTCAAACAAGTTAGGCAATTTATGGGTCTTGCGAGCTATTTTCGTAAATATGTTCCTGAGTTTGCAAGTCGTACAGCCTGTATTACCAAATTAACTAAGAACAATCTAAAATGGGAATGGGGCTACGAGCAGGATACGGCTAGGGACTACGTTATCAAGCATCTGTCAAGTAGGCCACTGTTAACGGTATTTGATCCAGAATCAATAACGGAACTTTACACCGACGCTAGTTCATTGGGTTACGGAGCTATATTAATTCAAAGGGTAAATAACGAAAAGAAAGTTATTGCTTATTTCAGCAAAAGAACATCTCCCGCTGAATCGAATTACTGTTCTTATGATTTAGAGACATTAGCGATATACAATGCTTTAAAACACTTTAGGGTGTATCTGTTGGGTATCAAATTTAAAATATTTACAGATTGTAATTCTATCAAATCAACTATGAACAAAAAAGATCTGTCCCCTCGTGTTGCCCGATGGTGGACATTTATGCAGGATTTTGAATTTGAAATTGTGTATAAAAAAGGAAAATATATTGGCCATGTTGATTTCCTTAGCCGTAACCCGGTTCAAGAGCCCCATACAATAAAACCTGAAAATAAACAATCTACTCACGTAGTTAATTTAATTAACGATCCTCCTTCGTGGTTACATATTTCTCAACAAAATGATTTAGAGACCCAAAATTTAATTAATCAATTTGTAACTGGGGATCTTGACGAAAATCAATATGCTTTGCAGAATAATTTATTACTTTATTATTATAAACCAAATGAACCTAAATTCTATGTTCCAAAAGGATCTAGGTTAGACCTTTTGAAACTCTTTCACGATCAGAACTGTCATGTTGGATCAGAAAAGACGTTAGAAAAACTCCGTGAACATTTTTGGTTTCCGCGTATGGTACAATTTGTTAAAAAATATCTAAAGCACTGCTTAGTATGTTTAGAACGTAAAGGTCATTCTGGTCCCAAACAAGGGCTTTTGCATCCAATCGAAAAGACCCCTATTCCCTTTCACACTATACATTTAGATTGTACTGGTCCATTTTCATCAACAAATGAAGGATATAAATATATTTTACTTATGGTGGATGGATTCACAAAGTTTTGTCAGTTAAAACCACTCAAAACTTTAAGCTCTGGAGAACTGGTACCACTTATACGGGATACAATTACCGTATTCGGTACCCCTTCGTTGGTAATAACGGACAGGGGCACTAATTTCAGCTCTAATCAAATTGAAGCTTTATTTAGGGAACTGCATATAGAACATCACATGGTAGCTACAGGTACACCGCGTGGTAATGGCCAAGTAGAAAGATATGTGACAACTGTTATTGACATGTTAAATACCACATGTAATGGGTCGTCAGACTGGCCAAGCGGTTTATGGAAAGTACAACAGTCTATAAATACTACTGTCCAAAAATCTACAGGATTTACACCTATCCAGTTACTTATCGGATGCAATGCAAATATCCCGTGTATTCAGTCACGTTTAAATGATATGGGTGTTTCTGAATGTAATACAGATGTAAGGGCAGACCGCGAATTAGCTTACCAGCGTTTACGTTTACAAGCCGAAAAGTTTAAAACACGTTTTGATGACGTTAGAAGAGATAATAAGAGATTCAATATTGGTGACACTGTTTATGTTAATCAGGATCACAGGCGCCATGATAAATTGAGCCCCAGATTTAAAGGTCCTTACGAAATAACGACTATTCTTTCCAATGACAGATATGCTCTTAGAGGATTAGGCAATTTAAGAAGTATAGTTGTTGCTAAAGAAAAATTAAGATTTTGGCCAGGGGAACTGAATGAAAATGAAAACAATGAAACAAATGAATAATTTTAATTTATCTTATTTTTTTTTAATTTTTATTTGGTCATTTAAATATTTCTTTTAGGTTATCATTTTATTATTATTTTCTGTGTCTATAATAATTGTGCCTTAAATATAAAAAATCATAATGTAAATAAGTGATGTCATGATAATTACTGGAACTGTGAAAGTAAAAATTTGTGGAAATGCTGACTCAGTGTCTGTTACATTGGAGAATGATCTGGAAGATGCCATCGAATGTAAAATTGAATTTATGTTGAGTTTCAACTGCTGAAGTCTTTTGAATTTTCTTCCCAGACGCGCTTGATATCACATGCGTCAGGGTTTTATGTCAACGCAGTAAAAGAATATTACTCCTGTCCTCTTAATGTGAAAAGTAGGCTGGAAGTGATGCATAATGTAGTAGCCTTAAGTTAAAGATGTAATATTTTGTTTATTTTTTTGTACTTCGAGAACGAAGTACTCATCAGAATGGCCGTGACAGGGAATATAAAATAATACAAAACTAACCTTCATAGTTTGTCCTTTTGTATTGCCTGTTGAACTGCAAACGTTCGAACACAAAGTACTTTTACCACTACACATGTTGTTTGTCAAACTACTACCGCTGAACTAAAATTCTAACGCCATCCCCACTAGCAAGGTTGACTTGATTCGTAATTTGTCAATCAAAATACTTATTTCCCAGAAATATTTATGTTACCATTCAATATGTGTATATGTAATTTTTAAATGTTCCTAACATGTTTTAAAAACAACTATAACAAATAAATTATGTTTATATTGTAAATGTAAAATTCTATTGCCTAAATTACTACGACTACTGTGATTGGTCGATCATAATTCCTCCAATTTAAGTCTAGTTCAAGCTATGTAAAAACAATGTTAACACTTAAGAATCTTCTTTATGTGTTTCAAAAGGATTTCCATACAATGTTAAACATTTTTAGGTATTATTCAATAAGTTATTGTAAAGTTTATTCCTATTGGTCGACGCTACTGCTACGTAAACAATATTTTTTAGTTTGGTCAGCATTTTTGGTTTGTCTTAAAGTGGGGATATTGGGGTATAAAATCAGGAATAATTGCTTGGATAAACCAGTTTACTTTGATACCTTACTCAAGATAATAGTTACTACAGTTCAGTCAAGGAGTCTATACCTATAACAAGCTGTCAAATTCTTCTAGTCAAGCAGTAAAGCATCAAATACAGAATCTTCTTTACGTGAGTTAAGTACTTACTACCTATTAAATATGCATAATAATATTCTATATGAATTTTATAATTGAATAATTAACTTGTGTAAATAATGTTATTAACCCATCGGCTGTCCTATGCACCAAATTTGGTACAAAACAATTATTGTTTGATATTGTTTAAATAATTCTATTAACCCATCGTCTGTACCATGAATCAAATTTAATACTAAATAATTGTTTCTTTTATAATGTTTCATTTGCTTTTCTGCTGTCTTGTGAATAAATAATTTAATGTTATACTTTTGAAATAGTTTTTATATTTTCTTAATTTCCCTAAATATTATATTTATATACCTAAATTCTAACACGTGCGTGTGTATTGCGGTCGGAGTCGACACTACGGGCGAGCGATATCTGCGGTTATTGCTTTGTTTAGCGTTCGATAGAAAACTTTACTGAAATAGAGCGTTTAGGGGAACAAACTTACTTGAAGTGACATCGTTCTGTTATGGTTATGAACAAAATATTGTTTAGAATCTTAGAATAAAACAAAAAAAGGAAGATAGAAAGAGAGCTTTTTTTATTTGTTCTTAGTAGGTACTAAATATTTGAGCAAAATGCTGATCTGACAAAATATAACTTTTAGCAATTAGTTAAAATCAGAGCATATCTGTGATCCTTAAATATTATGTAGCTAATAAAGGGTAAACTTTCATTAAAAATAATTAATTAATTTATTACTCTAAAATAAGTTATACTAGGTATAATTAGGCGTTTTATGGGCACAACATTAGTCATTGGGTAGTTTCGACTTAGGTTTCAATATAGGTATCCGGATCCACACATTTAGCCAGTTGTGGGGAAAAAGAGTTAAATGTGTGTTGCTGCCTTAAATGTTATTGCATTATCACTATAGGTGGTCGTAATAGGCCACTAACGGAGTACTACCCTACTAGAAGAAGACTGGCAGCAGGGGCTTCTTTCCACAATTAACCACACTGAGATCGCCAACCAACTGCCGGCGATGCGTTTATGCCAAATATCCTCCTTTTGGAGATACACTTGTCCAGCCGTGGACCAATAGAGGATCCTGAAACTGGTATTGCAAAACCACATACCAAACTAGGCTATTGTTTCAAAATTCAGTTGGGGACTAATATATTCTGATGATGAAACTGGGATCGCCACAGAACACGGAAAAGGTTGAAAAGGATGTCATGCGCCATTTCTATGAGAACCGATGTTGCCGCTTGCACTCCTGTACACATAGACGAGTTCAAAGTACACCTATAAATCGAATTCTTTTGACATCTCGCGACCAATAGGGTCGCGCGACGTCAAAAGAAACCAATCACAGCACTCACTTACAAGCATTTTCTCATAACCTCTGTCGCGCCTGCCCCGCCTACATCGCCTTTTTAACCTTTTTCTATATTCTGTGGGGATCGCTAATCCGCCTGCCAGCGAGGTGATTATAGCAAGGTCTTCTTCATTTAGCAGAAGCTGTCAAACAGAGTCCAGACGATGATGTGGGTCGTAGAAATAACAAAAACATTCTACACATGGCCGCCATTAAGAATCGTGTGACGTCATCCTTGCTGCTACGTGATAGGTTTTTTCTAATTGCTTCGACCGGACGTGTCAAGAGAATTAGAATAGTCGCACGTTGTGTAGGACATTGATTCCTATTCGGCAGAAGTTGTAATTGAATTAACCGACAGAAAAAAGAACGCCCGAAGATGGCGCCGGTTAAAAATAATAATAAAGGACCACTTTTCATTCGAGTATTACATTATTCTGATTAATTAGTAGAACCTGTTATCGGATATAGTTAAGATTTGAACCCAGAAACTATCGCAAATCGAGCAATAGCATCAAATCGAGAACCCTTTTTTTCTTCGTCTGTTGAAATCAGTTTCAAAATCATTCGTAGAAGTGGGGTTCCAGGTTTTTAATTTAACTTGAGGGCAATAATTTAAAATATCTCCTTCTTTTTAAACTGATTTAAACTTTCATGGTCACTATCATTTAAGTTAACTGATTGGGGATTTAGGTAAACTATTCTTTTTTTTTGTGGATTTAAGTAATAACAAGACAACTATGATTATTTAAAAATGGATATCGATTACGATTTCCCTTTCTTTTATTATTTATGACAACTTAACATTTCATTTTTGTTGTAGGCAACACGCACTCACTTCTCATCGATGTTTTTGTAGGTCACATAACGATATTCATCTGTCATCCATTCAAATCTTTTTAATGGGGACTACCGTTTCTTTGCTCACCAGTTGGCGCCACTGTAGACTGAGGTCCGGAGGTATAGCTGTCAAAGGCGATTGGCGCCGAAACAAAGTGTTATATCTTGAATCTAATTAAGGTTATATTGTTTATAAATAACTACCTTGATATCAACAAACTAACTTCTGAAATAGTTGCTCTAGAGGCCGCCTATTTTTGCGCTTTTTCTTAATTCCGCTTTTAAAGCTTTCACATTAATCGCCAAATAATCCATATTTGCGATATTTTACGAAGGAGATCACATTCCAGCAGGTAAATTAAAGAAATTATAATTTATGCAACAAATTCCGCTAAAACCAGTACAAAGTGAATGATATCGGACCTCACGCGACACTAGCGCCCCTAGTGGCAAATTCACTAGCGATAGCCCCCATTCCGTAACTTCTGGGAAACTTAACTATTTTAGTCGATATTTTTAATGATGAAAGGCTAAAATTATTGGAATACCTTTGAAAATATGTAAGTAAGTAATTATAATTGTATTACATATTTCATTAAAACTTCAAGTTAAACGACGAAAACAAATTATAAGCGCGCCCTCTATTATTTCCTAGTCATATTTCACTAATTAACTAGTAACCTTGTCTATTAAAATAATTGTAAAATTACTTTGAAGTAAGTAATTTAGCTTAACCTTGTTAATTTATTAAGTACAAAGAAATGAAATTAACTCCTACTAACATACATACATAAATGTACTAATCGTTACCAATATTATAAATGTGAAAATAACTCTGTCCGTCTGTCAGGCTGTCACGCCAAAACTACGGACCGATTTATATGAAAGAGGTGTTAAAAGGTTGTATGAAAATATCGTCATTTTTAAAGCTAAAAGATTGGAATGTATCAGTATATAAACTTGAAAAATTATGTCTCAGGCAGGACTCGAACCCACATCTCCTCGCATGCCGGGCGGGCGCTATACCATTAAGCCACTGAGACCCTGCGACTCAGCGCGAATTTTTTCAAGCATATTCTTAAGCTGTAAGCCAGCGTTGCTTCATCAAATGTTAGGAGTTTGCACCCTTAACACCCGAAAGAAACATCTTTGCAGATGTTTGACAGTCAGTTAAGATGAAACAGCTATTTATTATTTATATACTTTATTTGATATTTTAGCAATTAAATTGCAATTATAATATCAGTATATAAACTTGAAATATTATGTCTCAGGCGGGACTTTATATACTGATAATATCAGTAATATTATTATAATTGCAATTTAATTTCTAAAATATCAAATAGTTTGGAATGTATTTTGTAGGCTTTTGATTAGATATAAATACAAAAGGTTAGTTAAAGGTTATACAAACTTTACCCTCAAGGGGGTAAAATAACAAAGGGAGTAGGGGATGAAAGTTTCTATGGAAATAAATAGTTTTGAAATTGAAATTTGATTGAAATGAAATTTGTCTAGGCTTTTTATCCCGGGAAAAGGTAAGGTTCCCGTGGGATAATTCTTAACATAGTTTTAAATACAAAATTTTAGTCGCGGGCAACAGTATTAAAATAAATAAACTAGCTTATATATCGTGTTATGCCAGAAAAAAAAGACGGCCTCACCAAAAGGAGGACTTTACCATGAACGCCATGCTTGGCAAGCGGGTTGGCGATCGCAGTTTGGCCAGTAGAGAAAAGACGTTGCTTCTTCTGGCCTCCTTAAGTCTTACGACACCCATGGGAAGAAAAGGCTTGGTGCTATTCTTACATGTGCCGAGACCATACGACTTATTCGAAAATTTCTTTGTAAATTCTGAATCCTTCACTTTCAAATTCTAAGCTGAAGACAAAAGATGGAACTTCCAAGTCTCTTTAGCAACAAACATTTTTCGAACCAGATGTTACATTATACAAGAAAAAGATAGTTCGCAACAACTGTACGAAAAGGTCGCAGATGACGTTATATCGTTCAATATTTAAAGGGCTCGAAACGTAAAGCCTAGAACACAGTATCCAAAACTTTTGGGGTGGTGAATATTTTTATTAAATATCCAAAATAATAAACCACTAGACAAACGCCCCGTTGGTCTAGTGGTTGAAATACCGGGCCAAGTTCTTGGGGTCCCGGGTTCGATCCCGAAAGTTTCGAATTTTTGAACGTTGCTCGCCAACTCGCAATTGGTATGCGTGGTGATTAAGCCTATACCCATCATTGCTATGGTACCTTGATTTTGATGATGAAGGCCTTTGCTCTGCAATGCATTGAATAAAAGCCGTTTTACCTAAATAGTTAAATAGTTATATTAGTGTTAAAAAAAAACTACTTTAATATACTTATAAACTTTTTGTACTTTAAACGTAACTTTAAATAAAAAATTAGTCAAATTCCACAACAATATTTTAAGAAATTATAGCCAATATGCTAAAGTTTATATTACAAGAGAATTTGAAATAGTTTGAGAACATTATCTCGGAGTGTATTTGTCACCGGTGTATTTACACCATAAAGTAATCCTCAACGTCTTCAGAACTCATTTTGGCTCACGAACGGCAATTCCGGCAACTAAAGTGGGATCATATGATCTACTTTGGAAATCACTGTCTTCCGAAAAATATGTGGATCTTGGGATAAGCTTCGTGAATCCGTAAGTAGATAGTCCATCTGCCTCGATTTATGCTGCGTTTGTTTGTGAACGAGCAGACGTTTGCTTATGCTACTAGTTATTGCCCGTGACTACGCGTGGAATTTCGAATCAGATGCCTTACTCCACAACACAGCGTCCGTAAATTCGAATCCATTTGTCTCTCGCACTCATACCAATTTAAGTAGAGACAGATAAATCCGTATATTTGGCTTTCGTCTTACGTAGTAGTGCTTCAGGAGCAGGCAATGCAGCAGGCAGATACAATAGCGGTGGCGACCTCGCAATATAGGTAGGAACACAGTCACTATCACAGAACATAGTTAGTTAGTTAGTTAGTTGGACTTGAATTTTCCGCACTTAGCCTCTTGAGTTGGGCCTTTGTGCGTGACTAAAATTTTAGTTTTATTCATACCATTTCAGGTCCGTCCAGAAACTCACTAGGCCTCGTATATTTTTGAGTGCCTCTTGTATGGACTGAGATTCCTTAAGGAATTCTGTCCGTTGTGTACTTACGCTGTTACACTGTGCTATCACATGCTCTGGTGTTTCCTCCTCAATCAGACATCCTCTACAGAGAGGACTATCTGTTACGCCTATATTGAAGAGGTGTTTATTGAGAGCACAGTGACCGGTTATAATGCCTGTAATAATACTCAGGCTCTTTCTATCCTGGTGCAGAATTTTGCGAGATAGGTTTTTATTTGTGGTTTTTAGAACTATTTTGCTTTGCCTGCAATCCTTAAGCTCCTCCCACTGCTTATTGTGAAGTTGTTCTGTCCTATCTCGTTTCCAAGTCTTGACCTGATTTAACGGTATTGGAACAATAGGTTCCGGTCCTATCAATTTCGTTGCGGATTCCCTGTTTGCTAGTATATCTGCCGCGTCGTTTCCCAATGATCCGCTGTGGCTGCGTATCCATTGTACGGTTACTTTATTGTGTTTTGCCAATTTCTCAAGCTCCTTGTGGCATTCTAATAGAAGTCCACTATTGAAGTGGTTCCTGTTTAGAGCTTGTAAAACTGAGGCGCTGTCAGATACTATACGTATCGATAAATCTCGCACGTTTCTCGCTGTTGCCGCAGATGCTGCTCTGGATATCCCCACACATTCTGCTTGGAAGATGTTGTTGAGGTTACCTAGGGTGGTTACTATATTTATATTCAGATCCTGAGAGAACACTCCGGCACCAGTCCCTGATTTGGTTTTAGATCCGTCTGTATATATTCTTATCTCGTGAATACCAGAGCTGTCTGTTTTTCCTCCTGGAGTTGTATTGAGTAGTTTTAGTAAATACATATGTTTTTGGAATTGTGTCACATATTGCCTCTATCATGGGAAGGTCTTTTTTGACCTCCTCCATGATACGCGTGTGAGCGACTCTGTTGTCTTGTTTCCAGTGTCCTGCTTTTTTAAGTCTTATGGCTGCTAGAGTTGCTTCTTGTTGCACAAAGAGATCTAGTGGTCTGATGTTTAACATTACCTCCATTGCAGCTGTTGGAGTAGTTTTCATGCATCCTGTTGTTGCTGTGCATGAAATCCTTTGGAGGCTTTGCAGTTCTTTTCTAGTGGTGCTTAGTTTAGTCCTGGGCCACCATATCAAGGCACCATATGTGATCATTGGGCGAATTATGGCAGTGTAAATCCATAGTGTGTATGATGGTTTTAACCCCCACCTTTTACCCACCATTCTTTTACACTGCCAAAACGCTACTCTTGCTTTGTTTATTTTTCCTTCTACGTGTTTATTCCAGTTCAGCTTATTGTCTAGTGTTAGCCCTAGGTATTTGACTTCAGCCGAGAGGGAAAGTTCTATGCCAAATAGTTTTGGTAGGTTAAACTCAATTAGTTTCTTTTTCCTTGTAAAGAGTACTAACTCGGTTTTTTTCGGATTAACTTTCAGTTCGTGCTCAATGCACCATTTTTGCAGTATCATGAGCGCTGATTTCATCCTGTTACTTACTATATTCTCAGAGTTGCCTTTGATTAATATAGTTATGACATCTGCGTATCCTACAGTAAAATGACAGCTCTTATTCAGTTGTATGATAAGGTCGTTAACCACCATATTCCAGAGTAGTGGTGAGAGTACTCCCCCTTGTGGGCATCCTCGTGCCACTATTCCTCTTGTGGTTGAGTTTACTGTAAATTGTATTGCTCTTTGTTTGAGGAGTTTCTCAATCCAGCCACTGATGGTTGGTTCCACCCCAAATTTTTTGAGCGATTTGTCTATGCTAGTAAAATTTGTATTGTCGAACGCTCCTTCTATATCAATGAAGGCACTCATGACCATGAGTTTATCCGACAGAGCCGCGTCTATCGTACCTACTACAGAGTGGAGAGCTGTTTCGGTAGATTTACCTGTGCTGTATGCGTGTTGATGTTGACTGAGCGGCTTTCGCTTTAGGACACCATCTCGCAGATGCCTGTCGGTTAATCTTTCCAAAGTTTTAAGCAGAAAGGAGGCAAGGCTTATAGGTCTATACGACTTAGCCTGAGTGTAGTCTGTTTTTCCCGGTTTAGGAAGGAATATGACTTTCACTTCTCTCCATTGGCGAGGCATGTAGTTATGCGCCAGACATGCTTTGAATATCTGAATCAGGTGTTGTACTATGGTGTGCTTACCCCATTGTAGAAATGCCGGGAATATTTCGTCAAGTCCAGGGGATTTGAATGGGAGAAAACTGTCAATAGCCCATAAAGCTTTCTCTGTTGTTATTACAGAGTTAGCTACCCTCCAGTCTATACTGGTTGGACTCCTGTAGGTTGTTTCTTCCCATTGAGTATCCTCTTCCGTGATCTTACAACCTGGGAAGTGGGTCTCTATAAGTACTTGGCTTATCTCCTTATCAGAGGTTGTGTATGAGTTATTTTGATTTTTTAAGACATCCTAGAGTCCTGTTGTCATCTCTGGACAGCAGTTTCTTTACTCTGGCTGTTTCGCTTGTGGTGTTAATGCTCTCACAAAAACGTCTCCATGCCTCTCCTTTTCGAGCTCTTATACGTTTTTTGTAATGGTATTGGGCTGTTTTATATTTCTCCCAATCTACCGGTGTTCTGGTGTTTTTAGCCCGGTTGAAAAGTTTTTTGAGATTTTTCTTAAGTCGCTCAAGCTCGGTACCCCACGATTTACTCCTGTCTCCTTTTGGTGGAAGTGTTAATTTGCATGCTTCTTCGAAGCTTTGTTTAATGCATGATGTTAGGGTGTTAGTGTTTGTTTCTATGTTTTCAGTGCTGTACGTCATATCCTTAAAACTAGATACTTGTACCTTGTGTTCGAGAAGTTCTTGGTACCTGGCTACGTCCGTCTTACGGGGGTTACGCCTGGGCTGTGGGTCCTTCTCAAGCACTGCTATAGTGTAGCAGATCCTCCTGTGATCCGCAAACGATAAAATCATCATATCACAGAACATATAAAAAGGTTAGAAAGGCAATGTAGGCGGGGCAAGCGCGCCACAGAGGTTATGAGCAAATGCTTTTAAATCTGTGCCCAAATGTGAGTTTGATTGGTTTCTTTTGACGTCGCGCGACCCTATTGGTCGCTTGATTGGCATCTTTGGAACTCGTTTATGTGTAGTGGTGCGCAAGCGGCGACATCAGTTGTTATAAAAATGGCACATAATAGCCTTTCTTACCTTTTTCCATGTTCCGTGGTCCCTATTGTGTGTGACGGTGCTTGGCAAAATAAATGTGAAGGTCAGTGCTCTTAGACTAATCTATTAGTACATACATACATATTATCACGCCTCCTTCCCAACGGGGTAGGCAGAGACCAAGGCCTTCCACTTACTACGATCCTGGCATACATCTATCGCTTCTTCCACATTCATCAATCTTTTCATGCATGCTCGTCGGTTTAGAGTACTCTTGACCTGACCTTTCTTCAGAACATGCCCGATTTGATCGTGATAGGTTCGTCTAGGCCTTCCTCTTCCAACGTTCCCTTTCACACTCGTCTTGTAGATCTGTCTAGTCATTCTTCTCTCATTCATCCTCTCTACATGCCCAAACCAACTAAGCATCCCTTTCTCAATCCGTGTGACTATATCTTCTTTCACACCACAACGTTCTCTTATCACACTATTTCTTATCCTGTCACTTAATTTCACTCCTAACATACTTCTTAGCGCTCTCATTTCTACTGCATTTATTCTACTTTCATGCTTTTTCTGCCATACCCAATTAGCCTCAGAATAAATAATCTGGAGTAGTTTTAATGAATCTACCTTCCACACGGAGTGAGTGCATCGCTGTTCCAGTCAGCCTGTGACCCCGGTCGGTGTAATCCGGTCAAAGCAATTAATAAAAGATGTGACGTTCGCGTTTAAATTCCGTTATAATTTTCTCAATGTGCAGACAACATCACGTCAACCTACCACAAATCGTCAAATTTTCTCAAATGATATAGATCTCTATTTGTTGGACTTAAAGTTGAAAATCAATTCAATGACCTTTAACTCTTTGGGTAGGTTGACCTGCCGTTATCAGTACTTGGTATGTTACTTTTTAACAAGAACTATTTTAACATTCGATCAATAGATGGCGCTGTCCGCTTTTGAATCGCGCTAAAATTCGTTTTTTTTTTAATAACGAATTGATTGAGGTGTCAAAACGTCAAAGCAAGCGATTTAGAATGACGCAGTTATTGCATAATTTGATCCTAACATGCCCGAACTTTAATCCGCCGAAGGAGATTGCGATCCGTACCGAATACCCCAAGCAATTATAACTGAGATCTGTCCACTTGAAACGGAGAGGAATTCAACTAATTTCATTCACAAACTTGGGCCGCCATGTTTGTATCGATTTCGTTAGCAAAATCTTAACTACTCGTATAATTATTTCGTTATGAATAAGGAAGGTTAATTTGATGATATAATTTTGTAGCTTTACTAATACATTTGTACTTAATATTATAAAGCTGAAGAGTTTGTTTGTTTGTTTATTTGAACGCGCTAATCTCAGGAAGTACTGGTTCGAATTAAAAGATTATTTTTGTGTTGGATAGTCCATTTATTGAGGAAGGCTTTAGGCTTTAAAACATCACGCTGCAACCAATAGGAGCGAAGCATCAGTGAATAATGTTGTAAAAATAATCGCGTTCATAATAACAGAAATTTACGCGGACGAAGTCGCGGGTAACAGCTAGTTAGGTAGATAATATTCAAAGATATCACAACGCCCCATTAGTAGATTCGTTTGAGAATCGGGTAAAGATCACAGGGTCCTGTGTTTTATCCTCGGGACGGGCAGCAAGAATTTCGAATTTTCGAACATTGCTCGGGTTTGCGACCACCACTCCACATTTGGTAAGCATGGTGATTGTGCCTGTACCGATCATTGGTGTGGTAACTTTAATTTAATGATAGAGGCTTTTGCGTTGCAGTAGGATGATTCTAGGCTAGTTCGTTTGCATTTACATGGCCCGCGGTTACACTCATGTGTTGCCGGCTAAATAGATTACGAAAAATATATAATTTAATAAACAGATTGCGTGCCAGTAGCAACAGCGTTCTCAAAACCTTAGCTGATAGGTATACATCACCTATCTGGAAGTGTATGGTGCGTAGGGTGATTTAATTTAATGATTTAATGATATGTAATTAAATTGGATTTTATTTACTTTCGTTTATTTTAATTAATTTTATTTCATTTAATTTGGTTTAGTTGTTAAAATCAATCGAAAAGGAGATGTCCCAAATTGTATGGAGGCCAGGCCCAGAACCTGTACACCCCACCAAAAGATAGACCAATACACCTACAAGATTTTGTTATTATCCAATTCTTTTAAAATGGCTTCGTTAAGTGGTTCAAATAAAGAGATAAGTAAGAAAATAGCAATACAAAACAACAAAACCATCATGGCGGAAGATGACATTATGATGACGTCTTTCAGTTTCAAAATCGCGCAGCTAGGAGTCGAGTGCCATCGCTTACTGTAGTAACAACAAACATTATTAAAGTAATGTGTCGATCAATACTAAATACAGAAAACGAAAAAGAGGTCGCTATAATGAACTACAATAAAAGCGCGACAAGCAGAACAAAAACTTGAAGTGAATGATTATGCCAAAGTGACAAGGGGTATCTGACAGCTACTGACATTTAAAGTTTTTTTAGATTGACGCCATCTTGGAATGCCTAATGGAGTTTGATAAATTATTCAATCTTATTTATTCTTGAACCACTAAATTATACGTTAAATAAATTTATATGTATTTTTCCCAGAAACAGTATTTTTTTCTTGATTTTTGAAAATGGTGTACAATGTCTGGGCCTATTATGGGACATCTCCTTTATTGCTGAATAATAATAATATTGTTTAATCTAATTCAATCGAATATAATTATAAAATAATAATAATAATTACATGATAAAGATTACTAACATTAGCATTTCAAGTGTTTTGAATACTAACCACAATATGAACTCTAAAGCTGTTCGAAATAGAGACTTTTTTATTTTATTTTATATTCTTAGTCTTTAAAAGCCTTTTTTTTTAAAGCTATTGCATAGCTTCTATCGCGGGCCTTGAGCGTGGAGACCGAATCCAGAAATTCCGTAACGAAAAAAAACCTAACACGGCACTCGGGGCGAGGCACGATCGAACAATTTTGAATTTCCGAAATTTAAAAGAATTTTGGAAAAAATAAGGATTTTGACAGTATAGTTGCCTATGGTAACCATATCTGCCAAAATAACAGAAAAATTTAATTACAAAAGTCAAAATTTGAAAATACATAAAATTATAAAATTAAGCTATTGCATAGCTTCTATCGCGGGCTTTGATTGTGGAGACCGAATCCAGAAATTCCGTAACGAAAATAACCTAACACCCCCCCACTCCGACCGGCACAGCGGTGATACTTTTTTATTTTATAATTGCATAAGTTGATAAAAAATGCTATGCACTAGCTTTACCGCGGCAGTCTCCGAGTGCCACACGTCTTTTTTTTTAATATCATTTATATCGTTTTATAATATTATTACTTAGGTAACTTAATTGCAATTATAATATCAGTATTCATAGCTTAATTGGTAAAGCACCGCGTCCGGTATCCATGGAGATGCGGTTTCGAGTCCCGCCTGATACATAATAATTTTTCAAGTTTAAATCTGATGTAATATTGCTGTTTCGTATTAACGGTATAGAGGTGGTCCAATCCAACCACTATGCAAGGGTCCCGAGTCCGACTCCCGGTTGGTCAACCGAATGATCGTTGATTCAGATCCTTCCACACGCAGTCGAAAAATAATCTGAATACAAAACTTTTGTTTCACTGGCGCTGAGAAATCCTTTTTTTTTATAAATAATGGGCTTGCTCTTGACTACATACTTAACTATACGGTTAAGAAGAAGCCTAAGATGGAGCGAGCTTACCCAAAGGTACTGGTTCTCCCACACACCAGCGGAACACAGAAAAACTGTTTGGCGCTGGACTCCGGTAGGAGGTTGGTAGCATCCAGGCAGCCTCTCACGAAGCCTACCACCGCAGAGGGATCTGTTAGCCGTCATCATTGGTTAGAAAACCAAAGATGCCGTTGCCCAGGGTGGACCACTAGGAGGTAGATCCCACCACCCCAAAATCTGCCATGCTGTTGCTGTTAGCTAATCAATAATATCTTTTACAACATGTCTGATTTACTCATATAATTTAATAAATCTCTCCCTAATTCATCCTTCACGTACTGTTTTCATTTCTTCCTTGACAAATAAACAAAAAAGCATTTATTTCCTAAATGCAATAACAAAGCTGCTGGTACAAGTAAAGTTCTACTTTATAGCGAGTGCTTTGGTGGAATAAATATTCACTTCGTTAATTAAATGCAAATTATAAAAGCGAGACCGTTAGTTCTCACCGTCTAAAACAAACTGCACAAAAACTTGTACTAACAGAACTATGTCATATCCTTTATCCGCTACCGCTTCCCACGTCACACTTGCCGTATGTGAAGTAATCGCACACCGTTTTTAAGACTGCGCTATATCTAGGGACATAAAGTTTCAAATCCTGCACACCACTTACTCTTTTTGATATAGGATTCACGCCTCACGAGGTTTAGACTTCCCGTCGCTTCCTGGGTATGTTTTAAGTTTTTTTTTTACCTTTTTAGGGTTCTGTGACCAGTGAAGAAAACACTATTTTTAACCTAGAATATTAGACTGGGAATTCCTTTGCCGGTTCATTTCAGCTGATGAAAAGGTCAGCTTTTTTATCGATTTTTAAGTCGAAGTTCGTTCCATTTCAATTTGAAAGGAAATTTCATCCGTAAAGGGATTATAATAGAGTCGATAGGCAATTAGAAGTGAAATAAATTATTTTCATAAACAAAATTGACGAATATTCACAAAAAATGTAGTAGGTTGCCGTAGTTTTAAGTTGGATAGAAAACAAATAAAAATGTCATTTTATACAGCGTTTTTAAAGTTCTTGGCATATCATATAGGTACATTGACAGATATATTTGTCGAAATATGTTTAATAAAATGCATGATATTGTGTGTGGAGGTAGATGAGATACGATTGCATGCTTCAGAAATGAGAATGCAAAGGTGATAACAAAGGGAATGAATACATTAGATGAAGTGTGAAAGTATAATAATACATAAAAAAATAGTAAAGTCGAAAGGAAATCGTCTAACTTCGGTTGGACATGTGATAAGAAGAAACGAAAGGCACGTGACAAGACAGTAAACAAAAAATGTTTTGTTGACAGACGATATGCGAAGTTAGTTACGCATTGGCAAGGAATAAATCAAAAATTTTTAGTACAAATGTCAGGATAGACATACGGAACTCAAGCTTTCGCCAAACAAACGCGGCAGCATCACCCCTTTTGCCTACCACTGCACGGTATTGTGTTAATCCTCGGAAGATTTTTATTTCTGTCTAGAAAGTGTTGAGTGCAAACCACTGGGTTCCGAGTACTAGTGTTTATGTTTTTATTTTAATTTTGTTATGTTTTGCACGCTCTGCTTTGACATTGTTAGGTAGCAGTCTCCGCTTAAGTGTAAATTTGGATTCTGACTTTTCCGTGTAGATAAAACGATTAACCTCATTTTGCAATAAGTTATCTTTTATATTCGTCTTTTTACACTATTATGTTCACTTCGCCTTATGTCCAATTCGTAGAATGTCCAGTTGGCAGATGTCCAACCCGCAGAATGTATATATTCTAATTTCCATGTCGAGTTATTTGGTCTTGAATAATTCGTCAAGATGTAAGTAGATAACATATTTTTATATTAATAAAAATGGACGTGTAAAAAGTCATATATAAATTAAAAAATCCGCCCTTCCTGTGGGTACCACAAGAGGCAACAAAAGGTGTACTACCAGAAGAAGACGGGCAGGGCAGCAGCGTCTTCTATGTACCATTGGTCAAACTGCGGTGTCCAACTCTTCTGCCAAAAGTGGTAATTCCGCTCCTCCTCTCGGCTAAATACTCAGCTATAAACTGATATGACGATAATGAAGATCAATGTAGACGTACAGAGAAGAATACTATTGAATAGAAGCGCTCATAGCCCAATACTTCTTAGTGATCAGTTTCTGTCACGGATGTTAAGCAACGCTGGGAGCGATCACTAGTTGGATGGGTGACCGTTTATGGCATCATATTTTGAGCTCTTCCGTGCTTCCGAGGGCACGTCAAGCCGTTGGTCCCGGCTGTTGTTACAAGATAACAGTTGTTAATCCCTGTTGGAGGCCTTCGGGCGGCTTGAGAAATGTCCAACGGCGAGGTGATGTTGCCACAGCGTCGCCCTCGCCGTCCATCAACTCGCACTAGGACACCGTGGTGGAACTTAGGCCTTAACCCCTCTCCTTATAAAGGAGAGAGATCCGTGCTCAACAGTGAGCGTGAATGGGTTGTTACTTTACTTTACTTTTGTAGTAGTTCCGTATCTAGGTTACCGAAAAAACTGTTGTCTAATGGATATCTTGGATCGTGTGAAACCAAGTGTCAAGTTTTGCGCTGTGTGTAAGCTATTATATTCAATTGCTATGTATTTTTTCTTTGAGATTGATCTTCTTTACCTCCGTGGCAGAGTGGCATACACACCTGTTTTCAAAGTGTCGCCTGCTCCGGGTCCCGGGTTCGATTCCCAGACGGGTCAGTAAAAAAAAAGTGTTTTTCTACATTTTCTCGGGTCTGGGTGTTTGTGGTACCTTTTGTTGTTTCTGATTTCCATAATACGAGTGCTTCAAATAGTTACTGTTACTCAGTTTGGAATCAGAACTATGACGTATGTGATGTTGTCCACATGATCATTAAACAATATTATCTTTGTTGATCTGATGCCAGTGACATGCTGAATGCGGAATTATATCACTTGACTTGAAAAGAAAACATAAATAAGGATATAGGTAATAAAAGCCTCCTCGACGACCTCCGTGGCGGAGTGGCGTACACACCGGTTTTCAAGGTGTCGCCTGCTCCGAGGTCCAGGGTTCGATTCCCGGACGGGTCAATGTAGGAAAAAAGTGTTTTTCTACATTTTCTCGGGTCTGGGTGTTTGTGGTACCTTCGTTGTTTCTGGTTTCCAAAATACGAATGCTTTAAATAGTTATTCAAATTGGGGAAAAAAAAGCCACTTTTTTAGGGTTCCGTAGCCGAATAGCAAAAACGGAACCCTTATAGATTCGTCAAGTCTGTCTGTCTGTCTGTCTGTCTGTCTGTCTGTCTGTCCGTCCGTCCGTAGGTCACAGCCACTTTATTCTGAAAGTATTAGTATTACACAGTTGAAACTTGGTAGGTAAGTGTATCCTGTTGACCGCTTTACGATTCACATACAAAAAATAAAAAATAATGATATTTAAGGCTTCCCATACATAGAACTAAAACAAAAAAAATTTTTACTCAAACCTAAGCATTTGGGGTATCTATGGTAGGTCTTTTAAAATGACATAGAGGTTTCTAAAACCATTTTTTCCAAAAATCTAACGTTTGGAAGGTAGACGCTTCCAAAATGGCTAAATGGGTCCCCCCCCTCTAACTTTGAAACTAAGCAAGTCAAAATTATAAACAAAAATCTAAATATAGATCTTAACAAAAACTAACAACGAAAATTGGTTTGAAAGAAATCAAACTAGTAGTTTTTGAGAAACAGAACTTTTTTAACAACCGCAAATATAACTTTGTCCTTCATACAAACACTATGAAAAAAAACAAAGTTATTATCGCAGTCAATTAAATATTGTGGTATTTTGGCTAAGTGGAAGTAAGTGGACCCCTTATTCAGTTAGTTGGTACGGTACGGAACCCTCAGTGCGTGAGTCCGACTCGCACTTGGCTGGTTTTTCTAGGTTATTGACTGATAATCGTGGCATAACACTGGTTATCTAGATATTTTCTGCATCACCCACCCGCATTTGGCAAGCGTGGTGATTATGCCTCATCGTTGCAGTGGTAACTTGAATTCAATGATGAAAGCATTTTCCCTGTAGTGGGATAATTATAGGCTGTTACTTTACTTTTTTTTGTTAGAAAAGACATATTTTTTTTCCAATAAACAATCCATCTCGTGAACTAAAATCATTAAAATTTCGACCTTGTAAAGATCGCGTGAGCCTTACTAAAACAGATATAGAGAGCAATAAAGAGGTTTTATGGTCTCTATAAATCATAGCGCATCCGCCCGACCGGGGTAATGAACCGGAAAATGGGTCTGTCCACCGATACATACGCGACCGGGCCTTAGGATTCTTTTTGATGCGCATTTATACAAACAGTACGTACACTATGAGGTAAAAAATACAGTTCAACTATGACCACAAACGATGTTAAGTGTTCGGAACGTCGTCGGGATTAATTAGAATCTGATGTACTGTTTTCTTGAGTTTACGCGAACGCTATACATTGAAATGAAAGATAATTAACGGATTATAGAACGCTGAAGTCTGCCCGTGACCATGAACGCTGTAAAGGTTTCGAAACGTCGGATTAAATCAAAAATAAACGCGTTCTATAATCCGTAAAGATATCTTTCATTTCAATAGAATCTGATGTTTAAAATTCTCCTGTCACAGTGTTTTTTTACCGAATTTATCCAAAACGACTGACCGATTCTTAAGAAATTTTGTATGTGAATATCCAGTAGGTTAGGGAATAGGCTGTTAACTATTTTACATCTCGGAATAAATAATACAGTATAAAATCCTAATGAGCGCAAATCAAATCCGTGTGCAGAGCTTTCATTTCGTGTTTTTTTTTTAAACTCAAGGACTAGTCTATCATCAAAAGCACAAATATTCTCAGTTATGTAATAATCTTACTTTATAGAAGATGCTTTATTCTTAAGAAAGGCACTGTTCAACATCCCCTGTGCATAAGACTATTCCTTGAATAAAAAGATGGACTGCCTTAGGTGGGACTAGAACCAACAGCCATCCACTTACCGGGCGACTGCTGTAACCAATTGAGGTACTAAGATATTGTTTGTGTCCGCGAATTTATTCAAGGCTTCACGCTCTTGTCAGCTAGCGGAGTGTCACCAATGTTTTGTATTATACAGGGTGAAATTTTAACCACCTTTCAAAATTTAATATAGCAATCTACAAGACAAAACATAAATGACGTATTTTTCTTTTGGTATAGCCCAGAACAAAAATGTCAAGTTATAGCACTTAGAAAATGTCCGCCAAAAATCTAAAATTTTTGATACGGCCTCTTAGCAACACTTTTTTTACGCTTCTCATTCATTCATTACGATATTATTCATAAGTTTTTGATTTTCCCTTCATATATTCCCCTTCATAGGCACAGCTTAGGACCGTAAAACTAGAAAATTATGTTGCGAAAAATACTTTCGGGTGAAAGCTTGATTTAAACTTTTAACTTAATAAATGGGCTCTAAATACGATACTGTAGTTACGCCTATAAAACACTTTGAAGATGACGATAAAGTCATCCTGTGTGGATAATATCACATACATTAGAGTTATTTAATTCGGGGTTTATACCATGTGCCTTATTTATTATAAGTTTTTCAGTTCTCCCGTGATCATGGCGCTTGCAACAGTGCCGAAATATCGGAAACTCATAATAAATAAGGTACATGGTATAAATCCCGAATTAAATAATTTTAGTGATAGTGACCATGAAAGTTTAAATCAGTATATCACATACATTGTTCAGACCTCAATGTAAATAACTATTAAAAGCACAAACAACAAACACAAAAGTTGGACAAATATGTACGTTCTGCTATTATCATTACAATAACCATAACAACTTAAACTTAAAACCGTAATAACGTTAACTTTTAAAGGTCTACCCTATAACATTTCAACTAAAGGGTGCTTATCTCGGCGTTGTACCGATTAGGCACTTAATACTCCTATTAACTTTCATACAGCTTTAAGTTCCAAGGTTTGAAGGCAGAACGAAAAAATAATTACTTCCGCACTGTACTCCCGGCAGGGAAGGCCTGAGGCGAGGCTTTGAAGGGAATAACCACAGTAAAGGAATACGGGAGGTACAAGCATAGGTAATTAATAAATTGTTAAGGGAACTACTAGAGGTATGTGCTGCCACTGTTAACTGCTTTTCACTCTGGCATTCTTTCGTATTGTACTTATATTATTGCTAAAAGCGGCCGTTTTTGGCGTTAGCGACAAATTTGATAAAAACAACTACATTCAAAGTTTACTGTGATTCAATAAATACTAGAGGTAATTTGCTAATGTAATACTGTTCTAGTTTTTTAAGAATTGGTTTTGTTTAGAAGTAATAAAATTGAATCATTTGGAAGCAGCACATGGCTCTAGTAGTCCCCTTAAGAGCTAGTTGTTTATAGCGGTGAACTTGTACGATGTTTTGGGTTCTGTGATCTTGGCGTTTAAAAGGATGAAATATTGGTGACTTAAATTGGTACCTTGTAGAAACTATGCAACACCTCGATTTCATCGGCTGAAGTCAATTGATTTGAAAAATTCGGTTAAAATCAAACTCACGACCTTTTACTTACCGGGTGACTAAACTATTGTTAGTTACTTTATATGATATTTTGATCTATTCCTTTCTAATACCAAAAACTAATACCAATGGGATTTGTATATTGTCGTACTTAATAAATTTACTATTCCGAACAAATACAAAATTTTAAAATTTCATATCATAGTTTGGGACTCACTATAAAATTAATAACGATCAAGAACCACTGGTATTAGTTTTTGGAATTAGATAGGAATAGATCGATCTTTAGATTTTAGCAATTTAATTGCAAATTATGTCTCAGGCGGTACTTGAACCCGCATCTCCATGCATGATGTGGTTTAAACTAGGGTCGGCGGATTTATTGGCTTTATGCTTAGTGCCAGCGTTCTTTCATTAATGGATATGCACCTCCAACATCCGACAGTAAATTTTTTACAAATATTTTTGTATGCATTAAGGTACAATCAATTACTAGACCTGAGACAATATAGAAAAGTAGTTTTTAGTATTGACCGGTCCGGGAATCGAAACCGGAAACACAGAGCTAGCGAACCCTTAAAATCCGGTGTCTAAGCCACTCGACTTCAGAGTTCGATAGGCTAGCGTAAATATCTACATCAAAGTTGGCCTTATTTAAATTCGGTAAAAGAAATCCACCCCTAAGATTAAGAGAACAGGGTTGACAACATTTAAAAATTAAATGAAAAATCATTTTTTTACTAATTTGAAATTTTGAGTCGAAAATAAGTGTAAAATTCTAAGTGGCCGCGAAACAAGTAAGTAACAGCCTATAATCATCCCACTGCAGGGCAAAGGCCTCCATCATTGAATTCAAGTTACCACAGCAATGATGGGTGTACTGGCATTATCACCACGCTTGCCAAATGCGGGTTGGTGATCACAAACCCGAGCAACGTTCGAAAATTCGAAACTTTTTTGTTGCCCGACCCGGGGAATGAACCTGGGACCCCGAGATCTGGGCCCTGTATTTAAACCACTAGACCAACGGGGCGTTGCGAAAACAAGAAATTACCGAAAATTATCCCCATGGTGGTTCAGGTTTTATCAGCTAGTGGTTTAGGTACCGGGCCAAAATCTCGGGTTTTGAGTTTGAACCCAGGGGGCTATAAGAGATTCGAATTTTCGAACATTGCTCGGCTATTGTGATCGGTGATCGATCACCAAACCGTATTTGGCAAGAGTGATGATTATGCCCGTCCCCATCATTGCTATGGTAACTGGGGTGGTGGGATCTACCTCCTAGTGGTCCACCCTGGGCAACGGCATCTTTGGTTTTCTAACCAATGATGACGGCTAACAGATCCCTCTGCGGTGGGAGGCTTCGTAAGAGGCTGCCTGGATGCTACCACTCTCCTGCCGGAGTCCAGCGCCAAACAATTTTTCTGTGTTCCGCTGGTGTGTGGGAGAACCAGTACCTCTGGGTAAGCTCGCTCCATCTTAAGCTTTTTCTTAACCGTATAGTTAAGTATGTAGTCAAGAGCAAGCCCATTATTTATAAAAAATAAAAATAAAGAAAGGAAACTTGAATTCAATAATGGAGGCCTTGACTCTTCAGTGCGATGATCCTATAGGTCGGTATAATACTTTTCTTTTTAAAATATCTAAATTATTCTTTTTCTATCCCAATCAGCTTTATACCGGCAACCCTGTATCAATGACCCTTAAGCACAGCCTTGAAACCTTCGGTCTCCGGGAATTAAGTATAAGCTTCTCTGTATTCGGCGCCATTTTGATAATCCAGTCGCTCGGCTCAGATTACCGGGTAGTGTAGTTCATCAATCATTTTCGCGGGCAGTCGAGAGTAACGCCACCTGGCGGGGGCACTGACCTTGTGAGTTCGGAAACTAGGTAGTTAATTTCGAACTATTGTTTTGAGGTTAAAGTTGCCTTTTGTTTGTATGTATTATTGCTAATTGACGACCTCCGTGGCGGAGTGGCGTACACACCGGTTTTCAAGGTGTCGCCTGCTCCAAGGACCCGGTTTCGATTCCCGGACGGGTCAATGTAGAAAAAATGTGTTTATCTACATTTTCTCGAGTCTGGGTGTTTGTGGTACCTTCGTTGTTTCTGGTTTCCAAAATACGAATGCTTTAAATAGTTATTCAAATTGGGATCAGAACATTGTGTGATGTAAAAAAAAATTACTGCAATTATGTTTTTTTCGTTTGGTGGCGGTATAATATATCACACCTTCTCTTTGGGTGTCGTAAGAGGCGGCTATCTGCCTGGCTGTCAAAAGAAGACGTGCAAAAGCGTCTTCACTCCAACCCTGGCAATACTACGATGGCCAACGCGCCTGCCATACGTGGGGATTATGGCAAATCTTCCTTTTGGGAAGACTTTCGTCCAGCCTTAAACTGACGACTTTATACTTTACTGTTGTATAGTTAATATTATATGTTACTGTGAATATTAAATGACATGGTTTTATAACTACTGACACATTTGGGAATTGAAATCACAATGTTTCGCTAACTGGGCGAGTTTCTTTCCATTACAAAAAAAATACATTTTCTCCTAATAAGTAACTCAAGCTCTACACATAAGTTTAGAGCAAAAAATTCACGTAAGCCTAAAATTACCCTTACACACGAAGAGTATTTCATCAGTCCATCCTTAAATCTGATCCATCAGTCCGAGTAACATACCACATTCAATTCATCAAGCTCTATCCTTAACTTTGGAACAAAAAACGCATGTAAGCCTAAACGAACCCTAAGTGGAGGTATACTATACATGTTCAGTATTTCATCAGTCCGAGAAAACATTGACTATCTAACTACAGAATTATGCATGATATTCACGGTTACAAATTTAGATCAACGTGTCAAAATGTAGACAATGATATTATGGAAAAAACGAAATACACAATCGGTGACAGGAAAACGCCCTCACCAAATAAGCATCCATTGGACAATTGGGTCCTCTTTGATGCACGGGTACAGTTTTATAGAACTCGTCCTAAAATGACCTTAAGCATATGGGACTAGTCGATAAATTACTGGATCATTCCAGAATGATGACGGACTATTGGAATATAGGCCATTCACTCGTCTGCATTGAATTTGGCGCTGGCTGATGCTTAAGATAAACACGGGCTACACCATCTGATTCCCATATTTATTACATTATGCATGAAGGATGCTGGATGGAAACATTAATTCTTGATAATTCCGGCTGGATCAGTCGGTAATCCCTGGACTGATGCGAGTCTTCCGTCATTCTGCTAAGACTGATGGTTGGGACTGATGAAATGAAATCGTCTACCGTCCCCTTAAACTAAGTACCACGCTAAGTGGGTGCGAGCGTAACGCATCTAACGTGACGTGAATCAATTTCATCAAAACCTCTTCAAAACGTCACATTTCTCCTTAAGACAAACACATAAGGTTCAATATTGAAGGCATTCTTCGCCTGTCACTGTACAGTCCCGGCAGGTTAGATGTGGTTATGGGTTTTATGCTTGGCGTCTCAAGGTCGAAATCTGTATGGATATGTCTTCAGCTGTAGTGTCTTCCAAATCCTCCCTAATTTACTTTGGCGCCAACACTCGGCGCTCACTACATTATCTCGTATATTTAGGGTGAGAATGCAGGGCGTTTCTAATGAGAATTAGAGGGTCTGTACGACACATATGTTACAGTTATTATGAGATTTTCATAGAAATCATCATCACAATCATAAATATATCTACTGCTGGATACAAGCTCTCTGTAAAGACATGAACGCTGGGAATGTGGGTTGGTGATCGCAGCTTGGCAATCCTTTGGTCCCTTTTACGACACCTATAGGAAGAGAAGATAGAAGAAGTAATGGTTGCAAGGGTTTGATACCTGGTCACGTCAATTTAGGAAATGACGTCATAAATCCTTTTTCTGTTTTGGGATTCTGGCAGTTAAATTAAAAGCAAAGTCAAGTGTTATTAAAACAGAACTGATTATTTCCTTGAATATCGCATTATGTCTGACGGCTGGGTTTGTTTTCTCAATAACGAAAATTAGTGGCGAACTCTGTGATTACAGAATAAGTGGCACAAAGGGCGTGCCACAGAGTAATGACAAAAATATAATACCTAAAATATCTTGAAATAATAACAATAGCATTTTAATTGAATGCTGAATTCTTTAAGTTGTAAAACGCTCATAGCCCAATGCTTTTTAGTGATCAGTTTCTTTCCTTTTTGTTATTGGAATTAAAGTTTAAGAGGAAATACAAGGGCCGTTTTTCCATACAAACGTAATCCCCTATTTATTCCCTGGATAAAGCCAGTAGAGCAATAAATTTTATTACAAAAATCTATGGCCACTATTTGCATGTTTCTATGTTTTCTGTTTTTTCATAAATTAATTAATAAAAAAGATATGAGCCCTCAAAAATCGAAAAAACTCAAAAGATTTTTCGCTGTGTTCAAACATCCAGAAAACAAATTTGGCAAAATTTTTAGGAAAAAAGGAAAACATACGAACACGGCCAAATCCTTTTATGTTTAAAGGCCTTTCTTGAATTTTTAATGAAAATTTTTTTTAAATTGGTCTAGTTTTGGAAAAGTAATCGGGGTCTATGAAACGTTGATTTGGTGTGTTTTTTGTAGGTATTTTCGGTCCAAGAAGCAGTTGTCTCTATCACACTCTGCGGTGAAGGCGTTTGGCACTGCGTGACAGCAATAGATTTTACAAATATCTCGCCCGTAGTGTTTCCCCTTATTTAATATAAGCTGTCACCATCAACAGCCTCTATCAGTCCATTGCTAGACATGGACTTCTCCAAACGAATGATTAATAGAAACGCTTGCCTAAATAGCCATTCAGTTAATTTAGGTTTAAACTCCCTACTCTCTCAAGTTTTAATAGCATCTTATGTTTATGTTTTTCTTGGTCTTCCTCGCACTATTTTGCCTTTTAGTATTGTTATCCCACTCCTGTTCTTTCTCAATTAGTAATTTGGATTCTATCAAACCTCACAGTGCATTGTTCTCATTGTTTTTGGTAAATATAGTGAAAAATTATGTGTTTCGTTTGCAGTCACTCTTGCAAATGGCTGCTAATGAGAGTACTCGGTTTGTATAACAATGTTAAGTGTACATTATTTGGCGTGTGCCAAGAATAACTTTGCTAATTAAGCGGGATCCGTTACAGTAAGCTTGAAATGACTTTGATTTGACTTTAAAATTCAGACAAACTAAATTAGTGAAACGATTTTTTAGAAAGAAATAAAGATACATTTTTTAGTCGAGACCCAGAGAGATCGACTAGACTTCATCAAAAGTGTATAGAAAAAAGAGATGACAAAACAAAAATAAGAATGATAACAAGGTAAAAAGTACACACTAATACAGGAACGCCCTGTTTGGTCTAGAGCTTTTAATACCGGGTTAAGATCTCGAGGTCCCAGGTTCGAACCCGGTGTCGGGCAACAAAAAGTTTCGAATTTTCGAACGTTGCTCGGATTTGTGATCACTAACCCGCATTTGGCAAGCGCTGTGATTCTGCCAGTTCCCATCATTGCTGTGGTAACTTGAATTCAATGATGGGTGTTACTTGTTTACTTATAATACAGGAACGCAAATTAGTAGGACAAGTCTCAAGGTCCCGGCAAAATGGCATCCAGCGTATGTTGTATGCACTGGCACACAACGCTGGTCTTCCATTGGAGCCACAGAGTATAGCACTTTCAGGGTTCTATACCCGGAAAAACGGAACCATTATAAGCATGATACAATTCATTGAATGAAAATAGCGACTGCTTAGTTTCATGACTTTGTTGACCTTAGGAAAGCGAGGAGGGGTCGTGTTGAAATTAAAACCACATACTTAGATCTACAATGTCTTTGAGCTGTTAAAAAATAAAACTTCTAAATTAACTCAAAATAAAAAGTGTTTAAAAAACATACATTTCAAAACTTTCAAGGGAAAAATTTTGGGTATTTCCCGTTGATCTAGAACTGTAAAATTTAGCCATATAAGTCAGTCAATTTAGATAAGATCTTTTAAATTGACTCGCCCAGGAATCGAAATCCGGACCTTTGGGAAGAAAGCGAATCACTGCACCATTCCACCATCTGGGTTGTTAACTATATTTGACGACCATTTGGATCAGCGGTAGTAAACGCTGCTTCTGAGCCATGGGTAGCGGGTTCGATCCCCGCACAGTACAAATATTTGTGTGCATGAACATGTCTGTTTGTACTGGTCTGGGTGTTTTCTATGTATTTTAAAGTATGTATTTACAAAAAAAAAAAAAAGTATATAAGTAAGTTTATCGGTTGTCTAGTACCCCATACGACAGGGTACTTAATAGTAGCTTAATTTGGGACTAGATGGCTCAGTGTGGCCCGGTGAGGCATGTCTTAAATATTTATTTATTATATTAATTTATTTATTTGTTGATTTGGTGTGTTTTTTGTAGGTATTTTCGGTCCAAGAAGCAGTTGTCTCTATCACACTCTGCGGTGAAGGCGTTTGGCACTGCGTGACAGCAATAGATTTTACAAATATCTCGCCCGTAGTGTTTCCCCTTATTTAATATAAGCTGTCACCATCAACAGCCTCTATCAGTCCATTGCTAGACATGGACTTCTCCAAACGAATGATTAATAGAAACGCTTGCCTAAATAGCCATTCAGTTAATTTAGGTTTAAACTCCCTACTCTCTCAAGTTTTAATAGCATCTTATGTTTATGTTTTTCTTGGTCTTCCTCGCACTATTTTGCCTTTTAGTATTGTTATCCCACTCCTGTTCTTTCTCAATTAGTAATTTGGATTCTATCAAACCTCACAGTGCATTGTTCTCATTGTTTTTGGTAAATATAGTGAAAAATTATGTGTTTCGTTTGCAGTCACTCTTGCAAATGGCTGCTAATGAGAGTACTCGGTTTGTATAACAATGTTAAGTGTACATTATTTGGCGTGTGCCAAGAATAACTTTGCTAATTAAGCGGGATCCGTTACAGTAAGCTTGAAATGACTTTGATTTGACTTTAAAATTCAGACAAACTAAATTAGTGAAACGATTTTTTAGAAAGAAATAAAGATACATTTTTTAGTCGAGACCCAGAGAGATCGACTAGACTTCATCAAAAGTGTATAGAAAAAAGAGATGACAAAACAAAAATAAGAATGATAACAAGGTAAAAAGTACACACTAATACAGGAACGCCCTGTTTGGTCTAGAGCTTTTAATACCGGGTTAAGATCTCGAGGTCCCAGGTTCGAACCCGGTGTCGGGCAACAAAAAGTTTCGAATTTTCGAACGTTGCTCGGATTTGTGATCACTAACCCGCATTTGGCAAGCGCTGTGATTCTGCCAGTTCCCATCATTGCTGTGGTAACTTGAATTCAATGATGGGTGTTACTTGTTTACTTATAATACAGGAACGCAAATTAGTAGGACAAGTCTCAAGGTCCCGGCAAAATGGCATCCAGCGTATGTTGTATGCACTGGCACACAACGCTGGTCTTCCATTGGAGCCACAGAGTATAGCACTTTCAGGGTTCTATACCCGGAAAAACGGAACCATTATAAGCATGATACAATTCATTGAATGAAAATAGCGACTGCTTAGTTTCATGACTTTGTTGACCTTAGGAAAGCGAGGAGGGGTCGTGTTGAAATTAAAACCACATACTTAGATCTACAATGTCTTTGAGCTGTTAAAAAATAAAACTTCTAAATTAACTCAAAATAAAAAGTGTTTAAAAAACATACATTTCAAAACTTTCAAGGGAAAAATTTTGGGTATTTCCCGTTGATCTAGAACTGTAAAATTTAGCCATATAAGTCAGTCAATTTAGATAAGATCTTTTAAATTGACTCGCCCAGGAATCGAAATCCGGACCTTTGGGAAGAAAGCGAATCACTGCACCATTCCACCATCTGGGTTGTTAACTATATTTGACGACCATTTGGATCAGCGGTAGTAAACGCTGCTTCTGAGCCATGGGTAGCGGGTTCGATCCCCGCACAGTACAAATATTTGTGTGCATGAACATGTCTGTTTGTACTGGTCTGGGTGTTTTCTATGTATTTTAAAGTATGTATGTCCCCATTGCTATTCAGTCTCTGCGCATGCGCATGCTCAATCGCATAGTACTCACAACACAGCTAGTTAGTATCAAGCCTTCAATGTATATTGTGCCGATACAATTATCGTTACATGGATATTTTCATTAAATATTTCGGTGCGGAGTGCAATAGTTCTGTTTGCCCATATTGGATTCGCACGCGCCACGCCCCCATTTCATATCTATTTCTTTATGTGATCTGAGGGTGTACCGGAGTACGCTATGTATTTTAATTTGCTTTCTGAAATAATCCTCTATTATTTTATTAATGAAAATCAAACCGTTCACAAACTAAACATAATTAATTAAACATTACGTAACTAACTAATACGTAACTAATTAGCAGTCGACACATGATTACTTCGTTGACTGTTTGAATGGCGCCAACTCTCTTTGTTAGTTCTATGTTTAATTATAAATAACTGTTGATTATCTATAGATAAAATAGTATTTACCTTTCCGACTTTTTTAATTACAGCCGATGAAAAAAGTAACAGTTCTCATTTGAAAGGCTAAGTACCTAGATGATACGATTCAAAAACATCGAGACTAATCGTTATGGTCTTATCAAGCAATGATTTCAACCAGGCACCTACATCCCTAAGTAAGTAAACAAAGGCTGTGTTATAATGTCCCTAACCGAAAATCTAACCAAGAATCTTTAAAATCAAGTCACATCAACGCTAACCTACTAATTTGATTGGAACCGGTAAATGGCGCTGTTTTTCCGGGCAAGAAAACATCCGCCAGGACCGCTAGTTTAATAAAAAAAACCTGATAAACGGAGTTATATCTGTAAATATATCTGTCATATCAATGAATAGTATTTTCGTAAATCTAAGAATCCAAAGGATCAATATATTTCCATCAACTGGATGTCTAACGGCCATTTCCAATAACCTATCTATCGCTAGTTTTGACATATCGGAGATAGGAAACAGTTTCTATCTCTGATTTTTCCGTCCAGAGAAACAAAGACAGAAGTGGTTTTCTATCTCGGATATGACAAAACTGAAGATAGATAGGATATTGAAAACGGGCGTTAAACAAAAGCGTTAACACGTGTCGTCCCCATTGCTATTCAGTCTCTGCGCATGCTCAATCACAGCTATCAAACATGTAGTTTGTCGGGCACTCACGCGCATGCTAAATAGTTAAGCTTAGTACACAACAATCTACTCTTATTAAACCAATTATTAATTAGAAATCAAAATAAATAAAATAAAAAAATATTATTAAAAACCGACCAAGTGCGAGTTAGACTCGCGCTCGAAGGGTGCCGTACCTTTATTTAATTAAGTATTACCTTTTATGATATTTTAGCAACTTAATTGCAATTATAATATTAGTTTTATTGCAATTATCTCAAGTGGGACTCGAACCTGCATCTCCTTGCATACCGGGCGTGGCGCTTTACCATTTAGCCACTGAGACACTACGTCACAGCGCAAATTTTTCAAGCATATTATTATTGCTGTAAGTCAGCGTAGTTTCATCAAATGTTAGGAGTTTTGCACTCTTAACACCCGAAAGAAACATCTTTATCAGGGTAAAAATTTCAACTGCCCGGCTATCACGGATATTATGATACAGTCTGGTGACAGACAGACAGACGGAAGGACAGTGAAGTCTTGTAATAGGGCCTTTTTAATATCCTTTAGGTACGGAACCCTAAAAAAGTACCCTATAGTATGAAGTTATGAACTGATTTCCATCATCGTTAGTCCACATTAGTAAGCTGTTAGACAAAGGTTCCTCTAAAAGGAAGAATTCGTCTTGGCAGAGTTGGTAATCGCATTTTGGTCAATGGAGGAGAAGACGTCGTAGTGCGAATTGCATTTCAGTTTACACAACAATTTATTTGCTTAAAGGACAGTTTTAAAAATACTTTGGCTTTATCTTTCTATTTAAGTAGCATTGCACCTCAGATAAAAATAAACTAACAAAATAAATGAAGTTTTTAAACCTCGAAGTGCAAGACATGAATTTAAATAAGACCTTAAGTTTTTCAATCCTCAATAGTTTGAAAACTTTGAACATTTTTACTCTAGACGTAAATCTATTAAGTCGTGAACTCTCCTAAAGTTCAGTGTTCAGATGGTGTGAAAATTTTATTTAGTTCAACGAAAATAGTTACCTGCTCGCAAAAAGTTAAGTCTCTCGCTTGGGACTTTGTGAATTATTAAGGTTGCTCTCTTAAGTTCGAATAAAGAATTGAGGTGTAAATAGAAACCTAAAGATAGCACTTTGGCCTCCCATAAAAATCTTGTCTTGCATTTGGATGGGTTATTCAAATAGTAGATCAAATTATACTATCTGGGTGAAAAATATTTAATTCCTTGCAATTATTTTTGTGTTATTCGTGTATAATGAAATTCTGCCGTTTCACAAGAGTTAATTGATTTGAGGTGTAAGTATATCATGTACTTACATACCTTGAGTTTTATGAGTTTCCAATATTTCAGCAGTATTGTAAGCGCAAATTCCGAATCAATCAACATTGGGTTTCGGTGTGTGGTAGCTTCTTTATCTTAAACTAGCTGACCCGGCAAACGTTGTTTTGCCATAAAAATGATTAAATTACTAAAATGGCTATTCAAAAATAGGGGTTGGTGATAAAAGGGTAAAAATTTAGGGTTCTATGTATTTTTTTAGATCAGTATATTTAGTGACTTATTTCCTCACGTAACCGTTGCCGATTATCTGTACCAAGCTTTATGGCCATAAACATCGACGTGGTCAAAGAACTTATAACATTTCTATATCTACGATCTGAAGTCTATTTTCGTGTTTTATTACAACAAACTGCGTGACAGAGGAACATTTGCCTGCGCAAGCATCGCTGGACTTTGGCTTGCTTTGTTTATTGGATCGTTTCTTTATATGGTCATCGCTAAAGGTTGTATAGTTTTTTGACTAAAGCAAAATGGTGTAGGAATTATTGAAGCTTTGTACAGATTTAACCGGAATATATGTTTTGTTTATATGGGTTTATTGGAAATGAAATCATCATCATCAGCAGCCTATTATGAGCCTACTAATGCCACCACTGGGCACAAGTTAAATCAGTAAAATCAGATTTATTACTGCATATAGGCCCCTGGAGGCGCTTTTACACGTCCCAATATTTCTCTGTAATAGTCTAATAGTGTAATAGTGATATTGAAAGGAGAGTAAATGCCGGCAACATGGTGAATGGAGCGTTGCACGCTTTTATGAGCAGTCAGAAGGTGTCCCAAAAGGCCCGCCTGGCTGTGCATGGAGGGGTGTTGGTTCCAACACAGATGTATGGGAGTGAAAGTTGGGTGTGGCAGAGAAAACATGAAAGCAGAGTAAATGCAGTGGAAATGAGAGCGTTAAGAAGTATGATTGGAGTCAATCTGAGTGACAGGATTAAAAATAGTGTGATAAGGGATCGATGTGGTGTAAAAGAGGATGTAGTGACCAGTATTGAAAAAGGAATGCTTAAATGGTTTGGACATGTTGAGAGGATGAATGAAAGCAGGTTGACTAAAAAGATATATATGGCGAGTATGAATGGAAATGTTGGATGGGGAAGGCCTCGACGAACTTATCTTGATCAAATCGGGGAAGTTCTAAAGAAAGGTCAGGTCAAGAGTACCCTAAACCGGCGAACGTGTATGAAAAGATTAATGAATGTGGATGAAGCGAAAGTAGTCTGTAAGGATCGTAGCAAGTGGAAAGATGTGGTCTTTGCCTTCCCCTCCGGGAAAAAGACGTGAGTATATGTATGTATATATGTAATATTTCTCCCCCTTCTAACAACATTGTGTACAAAAACAAAAGGAAACAGACCGCGATCCAAACACCAAATGACCTGAATTCTAACTCCTAACAGTAAAACCAGTAAACTAAACAAAACCGTTCACCGTAATCTTCGGACTGGAAAGAAACACGTCCTGGGAGTATATTTGCAAAACAATTACTTATCTGGCACTAGATAAATCAAGATCAGAACCAAACTCATGGAAATAAAGTATATAAATAGCTGTTTCATATTAACTGACCGTCAAACATCTGCAAAGATGTTTCTTTCGGGTGTTAAGGGTGCAAACTCCTAACATATTTGATGAAGCAACGCTGGCTTACAGCATTAAGAATATGCTTGAAAAATTCGCGCTGAGTCGCAGGGTCTCGGTGGCTTAATGGTATAGCGCCCGCCCGGCATGCGAGGAGATGCGGGTTCGAGTCCCGCCTGAGACATAATTTTTTAAGTTTATATACTGATATTATTATTTGCAATTTAATTGCTAAAATATCAAATAAAGTATACAAACTCATGGACTTGTGTTGATGTTAGTTTGATACAAAAAGTAAGTAAGTAAGAAAGTAACTTATAATCATCCCACTGCAGGGAAAAGGCCTCCATCATTGAATTCAAGTTACCACTGCAATGATGAGAACTGGCATGATCACCACGCTTGCCAAATGCGGGTTGGTAATCATAAACCCGAGCAAAGTTCGATAATTCGAAATTATTTGTTGCCCGACCCGGGGATCGAACCTGGGACCCCGAGATCTTGGCCCGGTATTTAAACCACTAGACTAGGGGCGTCAACAAAAAAAGATTTGTTTTCAAGGTAATAAGATTTCTAGGCTTAATTATTGAATCTATTTCTTATAAAAGATTCAATGTAAGATCTGGAACGTATTCAAAGAAAACTCTATACCCGTCTATGCTAGATAAACTTTCAGGCAGATAGCAGGACAAATTTTATAATTATTAAAGTGATTTATTAAAACTTTTAAGCTAACAATAGAACCGAAAATGTAAAGTAGGTAATAACTTTAATAGCAACTCAAAATTGGTAGTGCTATCATCGGTTAAACTATTTGTAAAAAAATGTTTTTTATTTCTTCGGATATTTTTTAAATATTACAAAGTTTGTCTCTATAATATAAAGTCATGATTTGTATCAGTATTTACTCGAACCTGCATCTCCTCGCATGCCGGGCACGGCGCTTTAACCATTCATCCACCGAGACACTACGTCAAAGGCGTCAATTTTTCAAGTATATTCTTATCGCTCTAAGCCAGCGTTGTTTCAATGTTAGATAAGAGTTTGCACCCTTGACACCCGAAAGAAACATCTTTGCAGATGTTTGACAGTCAGTTAAGATGAAACAGCTATTTAAATACTATAAATGATATTTTTAAGCAATTCAATTGCAATTATAATGTTAGTATTTAAACTTAATCATGATTTGCACTAATGAAAAAGCTAAATCGTTCAAGCTAATACGTTAAAAAACCGGCCAAGTGCGAGTCGGACTCGCGCACGAAGGGTTCCGTACCAAAAAGGCCAAAAAAACGGGGTTGTTGTATGGGAGCCCCCCTTAAATATTTATTTAATTTTGTTTTTAGTACTCGTATTTCTTGTTATTGCGGTTACAGAAATACATAATTTGTGAAAATTTTAACTGTCTAGCTATCGCGGCTCTTGAGATACAGCCTGGTGACAGAGCGACGGACAGACGGACAGACAGACAGACGGCGAAGTCTTAGTATTAGGGTCCCGTTTTTACCCTTTGGGTACGGAACCCTAAAAAGTGACGAAATGAGACCTCTTTTTTCCTTTAGTTGCTTAGAGTGTTAAAAACAAAGCTAATTAAGGATAAACATTACTAAATTATTGCTATGTTATCATATTTTATAGTATGTATTAAGTATAATAGGTTCTAATGATGTTTTGCAGAAGCTTCAGATTACATTACGAGAATATTATTCCCGTGCCTTTTCCAAATGATATCTCGAATAACATAATTAACCGTCCATTTAAGAGAACAGTTGGAGCCCTCCGATTGGTACTCAAATCCCTTCATTGATGTGGAATAGAAAAGGGCTAATTATTTTTAGGGTTGTCGACATTGTTGAAATATGTCTATCATCATCATCATCAGCCTATCGCAGTCCACTGCTGGACATAGGCCTCTCCAATTGCAAGCCACTTAGGTCGATCCTCGGCTTCTCGCATCCAGCTCCTGCCAGCCACCTTGCGCAAATCATCACTCCACCTGGCCTGAGAGCGTCCTACATTACATTTGCCGAGACGCGGTCTCCACTCAAGAAGTCGTTTACCCCAGCGGTTGTCGGTTCTGCGGCTAATATGGCCAACCCACTGCCACTTCAGCTTGCTAATCCGGTGGGCTATGTCGGTAACTTTAGTTCTCTGCCGGATCACCTCATTTCAGATTTTATTCATAAGAGAAACTCCGAGTATAGCTCTTTCCAAAGCCCGCAGAGCGACTTTGAACTTGTGGACTAGCCGTACCGTCAGTGGCCACGTTTCGGCTCCGTATATCATGACGGGTAGTACGCACTGATTGAAGACTTTCGTCTTGAGGCATTGTGGGATCGACGATGAGAAGACTCGACGGAGTTTCCCAAATGCTGCCCAACCCAACTGAATTCTTCTGTTTAAAACATATCTAATTAGTTTTAAATTTATAAAACCAAAATTTATTTGCGTTATACATTGTAATTTAAAATAATGAATTCAAGAAAAGAGAGAGTTGCACGCCTCAAAGTAAGACAAGGTTCTGCCTTACTTTGAAAATTTATGAAAAGGTTAATTAACATTATCATACTATATATTTTGTAAAATTAGTAATCGTCATTGTAACAATAATTTAAAGATTAATGAATCAATAGAATGGGGGCTATCGCTAATGAATTTGCCACTAGAGGCGCTTGTGTAGCGTGAGGTCCAATATCATTCACTTTTCACTGGTTTTAGAGGGCTTTGTTGCATAAATTATAATTTCTTTAATTTACCTGCTGGAAAGTGATCTCCTTCGTAAAATATCGCAAATATGGATTATTTGGCGATTAATGTGAACGCTTTGAAAGCGAAATTAAGAAAAAGCGCAAAAATAAGCGGCCTCAAGAGCAACTATTTCAGAAGTTAGTTTGTTGATATCAAGATAGTTATTTATAAATAATAAACCTTTTTTTTTTTTTTTTTTTTTTGCACACGGACGACCGGTCGTTTCCTATTGAAACGATCGCTCGAACGGCAACCCTCCTACGGGGGAAGGAGGTGGTGAATCCTCATGGATACCTCACAGCCGGCTGTGAGGTTATGTGAGACTTCTACTCACTAAACACCACCCTTATTCGCTACCACCAAAGGTGCCGTAGCGTATCTGAGGCGACCACACCCCATGGGGGAGTGTGGCGCAGGGCGTTTGTCGCCTAAGCGGTTTACGCACTGAAGGAGGCTGGCATTCGGGAGGAATGTGAGCCTAGAATAAATGAATTTAAGGAGCCGTTGTTCGTAACGAACGTAGGCCTGAATTAATTATTTACTTATCGACTGACTCCCAGAAGGGGTGGCAGCCGATTTAGAGGGCTGGGGGCGACCTGAAGGGTCTTATGGGGTGGGCTTAATTAATTAATCTGGGGCTTGAGACTTTTTATGACTCTCAGACACCTTTCGTGGTGACTAAGTGTCATAATAATGTCTCGGGTGGAACGGGCATTTCGCAGTTTGTTTGCGATTATATTTATTTCGTCGATATCGATATTATCGATAAAGTCGGACACCAAGGTGAAATCGTCGTCACTATTGTGTGAACGCGATTTTTGTGGCGGAATTAGGACCCTCTCATGCGGGGTGAAGGGGGGAGGTTTGGGAGCTGAGTTGAGGGGTTTCCTCCAGCTCCCTGCCAGCTTAGTGGCCGGGGCTGCCTCCCTGCCGCCCGATTTCGGGAGAGCAGGGAAGTTGGTGAATGAATGGGTAGGGGGGCCAACCTGCGACCTCATGGGAGGTTGGGGTTTCGGGCGCGGCGCGCGTGCACATCCCCGCCAGTTGGCAGGGTGGCCAAAAAGGCCGCAGTTCACGCACGCCGGTTCCCCGGGGGTGTCGCGCGTGCGTTCGCACTCCTTGGTGGAGTGGGAGCCAAGGCACTTAACGCACCTTGGTGGGGCTGTACAGTTAGCCGCTGCGTGCTCATAGAGCTGGCAGCGGTGACATTGGCCTGGGACCTCACGGCTGCGCGGGGGTTCTACCCTGATATTGGACAGGCCGCAGACTACAATCTCTTTGTGCCTGAACAAATCACGGGCTCGGGGACAGTTGGTCATGACGACCAACATCAGGGGGAAACGGCGTTTGCCCTGGCCGTACATTGGATGTACAGCTTCGACAGGGAAACCTTGTTTTGTGAGGTCGGCTTTGACCTCATCCATGTGGAGCTCTACCGGGACTCCGCGGAGGACCGCGCGTACTTTGCGCTCTTCAGGAAGAGCGTAAGTGTGATAAGGGAGTTTGTTTTTGGTTAGTAGCTCGATAAGGCTACGGAAGTCTGAGATGCTCGGCACCTCTATTTTGATGGCTTCACCCGTGTTGGATGCACGGGTGTATTTAATTTTGCCCTCGATGCAAAGCCGGGACACTTCAGTCCACTTTTCTTTGCATCTTAGGAAAATTGGTGGGGGCGGCCTTTGTTTGGCGGAAAAGGGCTTAGACCGCTAGTCTTGGCGAGCAGTGAGAGCAGGGGACAAACCTTAATTAGATTCAAGATATAACACTTTGTTTCGGCGCCAATCGCCTTTGACAGCTATACCTCCGGACCTCAGTCTACAGTGGCGCCAACTGGTGAGCAAAGAAACGGTAGTCCCCATTACATCAATAATGTCAAGTACATAATCTCAAAAAAAAAAAACTTTCCAATAGCATTCCATCAGCATCTGAACATGTCAGTTAGATTTAGTCACAAATTTTAAACATACTGCAAAATAGTGAAGTATTCATTGATTTGTGTGACTTTTTTATGCTGTATTCCACCTTTACTGAACTAAATGTTCGTAATACTTAATTGAAAAAGACTAAAGTGGCTAGAGAGTTCCTAACTTCGCGGCTCACCGTTTCTCCGAAAATCTAAAGCGTGAATGAATTACACCATTTTCTTTGTTCTCTACAAATTTATGTCTTGGCTACTTAGTTGTTGGAAAATCAGCCACCTGAATCGCACAGACCGTAGGATAGTATCCCAAAGGCATTTCAAAAAATATCTTCTAAAAATGATTATATATCATTTCATTCTTCTTTTCATAATCTGCGCATAGGTGCTTTATTATTTTTATGAGGTCGTCTTATATAAAATGTGGTTTATCAGCATCTGTATGAGAAGATTTATAACCGTCTTGTTCTGTACTACATTTCTAAAGATGAATAATATATCAGAACTAGCTGTTGCCCGCGAGTTCGTCCGCGTCAATTTCTGTTATTATGAACGCGATTATTTTTGCAACATTTTTCACCGATGCTTCGCTCCTATTGGTCGCAGCGTAATGTTATATAGCCTAAAGCCTTCCTCGATAAATGGACTATCTAACACAAAAAGAATTTTTCAAATCGAACCAGTACTTCCGGAGATTAGCGCGTTCAAACAAACAAACAAACAAACAAACTCTTCAGCTTTATAATATTAAGTATAGATTAGTATAGATTATGGTCGTGGGCAGAGGGTTTGTGTGATGATTATAGGCTGTTACTTTGGGTTACTTTTTGCCTTCGGTGGGGTTAGAACTGATAACTTCATTCTTTATATAAAGTTTTTAAGAATAATATCAAATAAAAAATCTTTATATGGGATGCGTTAACAACCCTATGAAAATTGAAAAGGAACAAATCTCTGGATTCAGGAGACGTGCAATAAGCTTGTTAACGAATATGTGTATTATAACGACTTGCGGTTTCATTAATAATGATAACGAGGAGATATCATTACGAGCTTGGACCACAAAAGGAAAGTTTTGCTTTTTGGATATCAAAATCAGACGTTACCATTTAATGACATTTGTTTACACTTATGAGAATTCGATTCCTGGGCAAGTCAATGTAGGAAAACAAAACCTTCTTCTACAGTGTCTCGGGTTTGGATGTCAGTGGTGCTTTCGTTGTTTTTGTTTTCCACAGAACAAGTGCTTTCAATTGTTACTTTGGGATCCATCGGGATCAGAATTTATGTTAAATTGATCGCACTTTTGTTAATGTGTTTAGTTTAATGCAACAAATCATCAGCATTATCATTTCAGCCAATCGACGCCCATTGCTGGTTATAGGTCGTTTTCCGCGACCTGTCGTGGGTCCATCTAGGGGTCGTCACAGATCGTGGTCACTAATCTAGGAACATTTTACTCCAATGATACCATCGGTTCTTATTCCATACAAATCATTGTCACTGACAGCTGGTTCCTGTGTCTTCAGCTGGACATATACCTCTCCAAAGGAGGATTTTGCCTTAACAGCTGCTCTTGACAGACGGGTTGGCGATCGAAGATTGGCCGCTAAGGAAATTGTATAAATATGCAACGCAATAAAGATCTATCTATCTATCTAATAAAAGCGTATGCAGACAAGATGTTACTACCCGTCTTCTTCTGCTAGCACTATTTTTGACGCCGTTCCCTATATTACTAGTCTTGCAATAGTCTAGTTCTACCAAAATTGTGTATACACGAATACTTTTACATTTGTTGTATCCGAAAACGTGCCAAGAAACGTAATCATCATAGATGTCAACACGATCATCCATTACCGACCGATTAATATATCGCGACCAAAAACTGGCGTAAAGCGATATCTCAAACCGATCAACAGTCATTTATTAAACCTTATCAGTGATTGCATCAGTGGCGTACATCAATTTGGAAAATGACTGACATTCATTATTGATGAGGATGCGGTTGAGTTATATTGCTAGCAGATATAACAGGAAACTTCCCTGTTTCAGCAGATTATGTTTAGATATGATGTCATTGGACAAATCAATGATGATTATGGCAAAAAATAAACAATAAATTAATTGAAATCGTAAATTCAAATTCAAGTCATTTATTTTAGACACACACGAGTCCATTTAATAATATTAATTACGTGAAATAATATCGACTACAGTCGATATATCATTCGGACAAATGATGACTATATGACAAAATACATATTAAAACCAGAGAATAAAAACATTTCCTAACGTCTTGGCAAATGGACGGTCCATTCTTTCAGCCACAACGCGCAAAATGCTATTAATAGTTCCCATGCGAACTCTCATCTGGAGGATGGCATGGAAGCCACCTGTGTGAGTCTCTGCAAACATGCCTGACTCGCTGCACTACGAAACGTCCTCCGTGGCTGCGTGGCGTACACACCAGTTATCAAGGTGTCCCCTGCTCCGAGGTCCCGGGTTCGATTCCCGGACGGGTCAATGTAGAAAAAAAGTGTTTTTCTACATTTTCTGGGCTCTGGGTGTTTGTGGTGTCTTCTTTGATTCTGATTTTCAAAATACGAGTGCTTTATGTAGGTAGTTACTCAAATTTAGATCAGAACAATGTATGTGATGTTGTCCACTACCGCGGTATCCCCAATAATACTCTGATTGCATTAAAGTTGCGCGTGGCCATAGCTACATTAAAAATAATTAATCTTGTTCAAAAACCTCGAAAAAGTAAAAAAAAATATCGTTGCTAGTTTGACTCGCACAAAATCTATGTACGGTTTGTTCAGTAGCAAGTATCATCCCTTTGGTATACGTTTGTTCCAACAAACACTTGATTGCTATCCCCCTATTTTGGTAACTGTATCGAGGGAGCATTGAGGTAGTTTCTCATTACGCGCTGTGTACTCCGAGGAGGGAATTAAGCCTCAGCCGTGCCCGTGGCTTTAATCAGCACAAAAAGTAATTTAATGTCTCCCGACTGTCTGCAATACAAATGGTTTGTGTTGTGCGTAATAATTCTTTTGTATATTTGCAGAAGTCATTTTGGCAAATGACTTATTTGTCCTTTTTTAGGGTTAGTTATCTCAAAAAGAAAAAAAACCTGTATAGGATAATTTTGTTATCCATCCGTCTGTCTGTCATAGCCGTTTATCTCAGAAATGCGTGGAGGTATAGAGATTAAATTAAAACATATACTGAAGTCTACAGTAATGATTTTTTCCGTTGACCTAAAACCAAGGTATTAAGAATCATAGGAAGATTCGAAAAAGTATAGATTACATCTGACACCGTAAATTTTTGAGATCTGTCAGTTTACAAAATCACGCGTGAGATTATAAGCTAACGGTGGGTTTGATTAGGTTAGATTGTAATCGATCGACGTTTACAATTTCACGAGAGAAAAAGTTTTGGAAATAATTGCGAGACTGAATCATGACAACCTCCGTGGCGGAGTGGCGTAAACACCGGTTTTCAAAGTGTCGCCTGCTTTGAGGTCCCGGGTTCGTCTCCCGGACGGGTCAATGTAGAAAAAAGTGTTTTATATATTTTCTCGGGTCTGGGTGTATGTGTTACCTTCGTTGTTTCTGACTTCCACAAAGCGAGTGCTTTAAATAATGAGTCACTTTGGGATCAGAGCAATGTACACTCGACAGCACATCAAGTTAAACAGTTGAACTGCGATAACAGCTTTTATTACATAGGGCATAAAGGCGGTCTCAAGGTCAACATGTATAGTCTGATGTGCCGCCGTGTGTACCTATGTGATGTGGGCCACATTAAAATATTTATTATTATTTACTGAACTATTTATAATATATATGTACCCACAATTTTTTACGGAACCACGATAGGCGAGTCCAACTCACACTGTCCGGGCTTTTTTTCGAACAATACGAGTACATTTACGTATCCACAATTTTTTACGGAACCACGATAGGCGGGTCCAACTCACACTGTCCGGGCTTTTTTTCGAACAATACATATGTATACGTATCCACAATTTTTTACGGAACCACGATAGGCGAGTCCAACTCACACTGTCCGGGCTTTTTTTCGAACAATACATATTACGTATTCACAATTTTTTACGGAACCACGATAGGCGAGTCCAACTCACACTGTCCGGGCTTTTTTTCGAACAATACGATTAATTTTCCGCCTCAGGTATTTTCTTTGTGTTGCTTTTTTATTTATCAATTGTTTAAAAAATGCGACGTATTTGGTACCTACGCGGTATTTGTGTTTTAACAACAGATACCTTTCAACTGAATTGTCGATTTCATTGTTTTTATTCCATCTGAATTTAAAAAAATGTGTTTATACTCTAAGGGTGGAAAAATAAGGATGATTTAAAGCTACGAGTAATTTGTAAAGGTAAAAAAAAAACCGATATATTCCACCGATTACGAATACGGACACTAGTTTTAAGCCAAATAAATTTCAACAGTGGTTTTTATAGTAAAGTAACAGCCTATAATCATCCCACTGCATTATTACCACGCTTGCCTTGGTCACCACAAACCCGAGCAATGTTCGGAAATTCGAAAAATTTTGTTGCCCGACCCCGAGACCTTGGCTCGGTATTTATGCCGCCTTTCCACTGCGAAAGAGTAATGAGTGGGGAATAGCTGAGCGGAAAGGAGTAAATAGTCTTGACCATCCATTAAGAAAGAGTTTAAGTGTAAAATGGGTTTTGCCTTCCATTGCCGGCGAGTTTTGAGGAGTGGGCTAGGCGGGAAATGAGAGGAGTCAGATGAGCGAGTTGTTTGCCTTCCATTGGCAGCAGGCATGAGCGAGGAGGCGTAGAAAAAATATCTCAGTGCTAGGTGTAAGCAGAGTTCGTTCAAAACTAGTTCGCGATACAATGACACAGCGGACCCATTTTAACTCGCTCAGTCCGCTTCGCTTGCTCGTTCACGGTGGAAGCACTTCTATGAAATTTTGCGTTGCGAGTCGAACGGGGTCCGTACGGAGTCCGTTAGGATTCCGCTCAACTCTGTGACCACTTTTGTAACTCTTTGTACTCTTTTGCTCCTCTCCGTACGCACTGTTACACCCTTTCAATGTTAGCATAAGGGCTGACCAGCACTGTCTCCTGCTGCATCAGCATTTTTAGTCTAGAGTCCGGCTCGCCCGCTTCTCGGGCTCGCGGCATAGCCAGTCGGTTCCAGCTCTTCGCGCGTGACGGTTGACACCTCCAAATTAACTCGTGTGTTTTTACTTACCATTTTTAGTGTTATTAATTATCTTTTTTTAAAACTTAAATCCCCGAGTCCGTTCTAACAGCACGTTCACAGTGGAAGCACTTCTATGAAGATTGCTGTTGCGAGTTAAACGGAGTCCGCACGGAGCCCGCTCCGCTCGCAGTGGAAGGCGGGCATTAACCACTAGACCAACGGGGAGCTATTTTTATAGTTAAAAACACTTTTTATCGGGTATTATTCAACCGACGAATACAAGTGAGGACGTTCTCATCCGACACGATTTTGAAATGAATGACCACACATGATTTTTTACCAGGTTTTGCAATTTCTATGATTTTTATTTGTTTAATAGACATATATACAGGATGAAATTTTAACCACTTTCCAAATTTTAATATATCAATCTACGAGACAAAAAACAAATGACGTATTTTTCGGTATAGCCCAGTACAAAAATGACAAGATAAATCACTTAGAAAATGTCCACTAAAAATCTAAACTTTTTGGTACGGCCGCTTAGGAACACTTTTTTTACGCGATTTGCATCTCATTTATTCATTACGATACTATTTATACGTTTTTGATTTTCCCTTTATACCTTATCAGGCCTAGGACCGTAAAAATTGAAAACTATATTGCGAAAAATATTTTCAGGTGAAAGCTTGATTTACATTTTTAACTTCATAAATGGGCTCCAAATACGATACTGAAGGCCTATAAAAATTTTGGAAAGTGGTTAAAATTTCACCCTGTATAGGTCAACTTTAGTCTCATTTTAATTTGCAAAGAAATATATCCCAAAGGGTAGAATAATTTACTAAACATTTTTTTACTAACAAAAACTTGAGCCACTGATTTTGATTAATCAATAAGAATATCAATAAAATTATTTGTCTCTGACTCATTGACTCAAATACTATTTATTTTAGATAGATATCTAGCCCCCAATGCCGCTAATTTACAAATTGCTCAATAGAATCGTAATTGAATCACAATTATATTCTGACACATTCAGTAATGTCAAAATATACAATTGAGATGCAATTACGATTCTATTGAGCCATTTGTAAATTAGCGGAATTGGGGCCCTGGTATTATGTTTAGAAACTCGAAGAGCCTATAAGTCTGTATTCATATAAAAACTATTTGTGCCTTTTGTTTATTCCGAATTGATTCGTAATCGATTTCGGCGTGCCCAAACTTTATTAACATTATGGGGTATCAATTCCAAACTAGATTGAGGACGCCAAAACTGTTCCAGCTTAATTCGAACGGAATGCACTTATAAAGTGTGCCAAAGTTGTACACCACTTAAACAAACCTGCATTATATCAACGTCAGTTTTAATTAAACTGACATCAACTCAGTTCTCGTAACTCGACCTATATTAATTTCCGAACCAATCTTTTAACCCTTCGCTAACTACAATACGCAAAATCACGAGCAAAAAAACGAATCGTTGCGAGATACGACGCACTATAAAATCAGGATTGAACTCTGTGGGAATTACACCTGGTAGGCACCTGGTCTGTACTTGGGAGGAACTCATTTGTTACCACCATTGGCCATTTGTTTGAACAAAGTGTGATAATAATTGCAGTCTTTTGCTGGAACTATTTACGCGAACACTTGCGATTATTTTCTACATATTTTATAGAATTAATACGATAGCTCGAAAATGTTTAGGTCGAACTTCATTTCAAGGCAAACTTTTCAATTTTTTGCATTTTACTTTTAACTCGTTAAAAACCAAGTTTGTAGCTGTATCATTTGACCTGTTATCAATTTTTTTTTTCGCTACTCCAATTATCATTTGGTTGAAAAATATTGAATTATAAAGTTGTTTAGAAGTATCTTATTACACTTTTCATTTTTTGACAGTGAAGCCTAAGGCATACGTTTAAGTTATACGTAAAGGAGAACGCCATTTTTGGGCCCGACGTTACAACAATGGAAATTATGCAACAAAAAAAACCCTTTTATTTTACTTGCCTATTTCTCTACAAAATAGTTTAATTGGCAATGGACAAGTGAAGAAAATGGATAAAATACATATTGTTTTTCTAATACTTAAACAGTCTCTGTAAACCGTTATACACACATTTAATTAAAACGTGACTATCTCCGTAAACGCTCTGTCACTTCATAGAGCGGCGCTTTTAACGTTTTCATCGATTTGGAATAAATCGATTTATAGTAATACTTTTTGTACAATTGCATTTTTTAAGGAATAAGCTAAATACTCGTAGTTAGTTTTAATAGCCTGATATAAAATATAAAAAACTTAGAGAATGTAATCAAAATTTTTTCCACGAGCTTTGCAGTTCAATAAGTAAAAAGTAAAAGTAAAGTAACAGCCTATAATCATCGCACTGCAGGGAAAAGGCCTCCATCATTGAATTCAAGTTACCACTGCAATGAAGGGTACTGGCATAATCACCATGCTTGCCAAATGCGGGTTGGTGATCACAAACCCGAGCAACGTTCGAAAATCCGAAACTTTTTGTTGCCCGACCCGGGATTCGAACCTGGGACCCCGAGATCTTGGCCCGGTATTTAAACCACTAGACCAACGGGGCGTTAGACCAACGGGGCGTTCAATAAGTAATCATTGATAAAACAATTGAACTTTTTGAATAGTTTAATTCCTGATGTAACAGGCTGCACTATTATTAAGAAAATCAGTTGACAATGACAGTTAATTGTCATTTGTCATTCACTCCAATTCACTCACATTACATAGAGTACTTTTTAACATGTTTCGTACTCGTACGCAAGTTAATGTGGTCTGTTTACTACCTATATCTCCTCTAGATAGAAAATGAACCTAGATCTTTTCCATTTAAAGTACCAAAATGGTATTTTTTTGTTAAATAATACATGATACAGGTTATAAAATAAAATAAGTTCATTGGTTGACTTAAGTAAATTTCCCTTTGCAGAAAGTTGTAAAAATTGTGCTTATGAATCTTTTCAATATGCTTTAATTTATGGCCAATTCCCAGCCTTGTAACGTCAGGCCCGAGATTGTATGGAAAACAGGTTTGTCCTTTTTAAGATTTCATAGTTTCATAGTTGCAGTGTGAAAACGACTGTATAGGTATATGGTGCTCTATGATCTTAATAACAAAAAAACAACAAATCTTTTAATTGGGTATTGACATTATTTTTAAATACGAAAACTTATAAAATTATATACCATAACGCGCATACAGAGTTAATCTTTCTAGAAAAAAAATATTTTTTTCACTTTGTTTGATAAAATAACATAACTCAAAGAATGTAAACATTTCCATTTATTAAAAATCAAATCAACGTTTGACTCGTTTCTCCTTAATTTCACTGATTTATTTCTTCGTATAACGATAAACAATCAGATTCAATCAAAATCACTGATCATACGGGTTCTTTTAACATTCATTCACACGGAATTCCATTATTTGTGAAAACCTGGTAAAGATAATAAGTACTCTGTATGGATCTGCGGTTGAAGTTTAATCAGATCGCGGCAGCCCAAGTTTTATTGGGGAAACCCAGGCCCGGATAAATCTCGCCGCTGGATTGTTTCCCGGGCAAAGAGTTCGAATGCGTAGAACTTAATATAGTTGGACTCGGCTGCAGCTAAATTAAAATGTATTTCTTTTTATACTTTATTTGATACTTTAGCAACTTAATTGCACTTATAATATCAGTATATAAACTTGAAAAATTTTTTGTCTCAGGCGGGACTCGAACCCGCATCTCCTCCGCCCGGCATGCGAGGAGATGCGGGTTCGAGTCCCGCCTGAGACAAAAAATTTTTCAAGTTTATATACTGTATTTTTTTTTTGTAAATAAAGATTATCAGGGGGATTATCATTATCATACATAGAACTAAAACAAAAAAAAATGTGGGCAACATCACATACATTGTTATGATCTCAAATTGAGTAACTATTTAATAAATAAATATGTAATCTATACTAATATTATAAAGCTGAAGAGTTTGTTTGTTTGTTTGTTTGAACGCGCTAATCTCAGGAAGTACTGGTCCGAATTGAAAAAATCTTTTTGTGTTGGATAGTCCATTTATCGAGCAAGGCTAGGCTATATAACATCACGCTGCGACCAATAGGAGCAAAGCATAAGTGAAAAGTTGCAAAAATAATCGCGATCATAATAACAGAAATTGACGCGTACAAAGTCGCGGGCAACAGCTAGTAATAAATATTTTAAGACATGCCTCACTGGGCCACACAGAGCCATCTAGTCTTAAATTAAGCTACTATTAAGTACCCTGTCGTATGGGGTACTAGACAATCGATAAACTTACTTATATACTTCTTTTTTTCTTGTAAATACATACTCATAATACATAGCAAAAACACACAGACCAGTACAAACAGATATGTTCATGCACACAAATATTTGTACTGTGCGGGGATCGAACCCGCGACCCATGGCTCAGAAGCGTATAAATAATTTAGATTTGAAATGACAGATATATTTACGGATTGAAACTCGTTTATTTAACATTATTTTTTGGTTTATCAAGACGTTTGGAACACTTTGCAGTGTTTGTGGTCATGGGCAGACTAAAATTTATTCGTCATAGAAGTTTATTTGAGAAAAGTTTAAAAAATCTACCGCTTCTAATGCTTGTCGTCATTTATGCTTCTTTCAACGCAATAGTAGCTGTAGGGAATCGTTGCAGTGTTGCCATGGTTTGTGGACTTCATTGATGATATGACGGGGTTCTAAGCAGCTGTTAGTTTTTATTCAATACTAGCTGATGCCCGCGGCTTCGCACGCGTAGGTTTTGATCTGTTACAAAGTTTTCGTCACGACTCACCCCCCTCTCCTCCACTCTTTTCCTCCACTTCCTTTGCCTACGGTGCCGAAGGTGCCCATCTCAGGCGAGGTGGTGGTGGGCACTAAGTGGTAGCCGATACGTCGTTGCCGACTTACCGGGGCCCGTTGATACAATAGTTGGATGAAAGGGGCCGATTTAAACTACGAGTATTTAGGGATCCGGTGTTAGTTCTCCTAGCGAACCGTGGTCCAAGCGAGCTCGCACCAAATCTGTTTGCATTTACATGAAATCTGAAGTACAATATCATTTGAAACTTTCAAAACTGTCAACGCTGTAGTACAACAAAACATTCAACGCAGCTTGCAAGGCTTTATTCGAATATGATCAACACTGGCGTAGAGCCCTGGAAGAAGTGGCCCTGTGTAAAAAAACACATTCTTAATTTCCAACCAAGTAGGTTACCATTTTTCTCGATCCATAAGCGTCAAAAAGGCGATTTTACAAAGACAATTTTTTTTGCATACTACGTTTGGATAGAAGACCGGTGTAGTACCAGCATCGGTGTAAAGCTCTGAAAAAGCCAGTCTTATGTCATTCTCCCTTCATGATCGATAAACGAAGTTTCAAGTACCTTAATATGATGTTAAACACAAATAATTAACCACAAAATTTTCAACCGTTTTTCACCCCCTCAAATATTTAATTATAAAAAAATCCTTATAAACAACATAACAAAATTTATACCAAAAAGCTGACGTAGTTTCACAAAACTTTCATGTGATCCCACATGAAAGTGGGTTCGAGGCATGAATGGTAGAGGATGATCAGTAGGATAAAAAGTGTTCAGAAACTTGACAGGATAGAGAACTGATTCGACTGTACTGACCACTGTGTCTATAAATTTTTATATTTCTTCAGCTTCAAATGATGTCAGCAAAACATCATTAATTACTGCTGCTTGGTCATTAGTGGGTGCGTGGTGGCAGCTATTCCTAAGTTAAACAACACAGAATTATGAAGTGAGGTGATTTTTTTCTCAACGTTTTATTTTCATGTTTTAAAAGTGTATTTTTTTAAATAATGGAGGATATTCAATAAAAAGATAATTTGGATGCGTTAGAAAGGCAGTTTCACTAAACAAACTTTGCCAGGCCCCCAAAAGCGGTGCGTCCTAGAAAAAATAAATCGTTACTAAATGGAAGTTTATCAAATTATCTTCTAAATGGAAGCTTGTCAAATGGTCTACCAGTCAATATTGATTTAATCCACCAGTCAGCTGCTTAGTGTTGTTGCAACACACCTGTTACCTTTTCCTGCCTGAGATACGGGTCTATGCCCAGTTTAGGAATTATTTTTGTACTGCTTAATATAGTTGATAATGTCAAAAGGTACAACAGTGTAATTCTATACACTTTTTTCGATTTCCCAACTTTTGTCTCTACCGTATAAACAAAAATCGGCCAAGTGCAAGTCGGACTCGCGCACGAAGGGTTCCGTACCATTGACTACGAAAACAACATTAGATACCTACATTAATTTAGTTAATGTAGTGCCTACCTGTTACCATTTATTGATATCAAGCAAAAATAAGCAAAAAATTGTTTTTTTGTTGTGTGGGAACCTCCCTTAAATATTAATTTAATTATTGATTATTAAAGTTAAAAATATAACTGAGTGCCATTATTAATATCGAACAAAATAAGGACAAAAAAATCGAAAAAATTTTTTTTGTCCCTTCAATATTTGTTTTATTTTGTTTTTAGTATTTGTTGTTATTGCGGTAGCAAAAATACATAATTTGTGAAAGTTTCAACTGTCTAGCTATCGCGGCTCTTGAGATACAGCCTGGTGACAGGCAGACGGACAGACGGACAGACAGCGAAGTCTTAGTAATAGGGTTCCGTTTTTACCCTTTGGGTACGGAACCCTAAAAATGATTAAGTTCTAAATAATACCATTCTTATGGTAAGTACCGATATTTATTTTCTGTATATGTACCAATATACATATAGATAAGACATCCAATAGGAATTTTCAAGTTTTGTCTTTTCGTTACATAGCCTCCTTATTTCTTCGTCAACTTTGTCCTTCAGGGCATATGGAATACGTCGCGGCTAAATGAAAATTGGTGTCACATTTTCTTGAAGTACTAATTGAGCTTTGTAGTTTGATATTCAAACAATGTTCCGTCAAACACCATTGTTAAATCTTCTAGTAATCTGTCCAATTGTGAGTTGTTGATAATTTACTAACTGAATTTTATCCAACTCTTCAAATTCTAACTCACAAGGATCCCGTGGAGCAAAAAATATAATATAATACTTTTTCTGATGTAATTCTGGGCTCAAAGATGTATGATTGACGTGTATTTCCTTGTATCGATATCATCACATCTGTTCAGTTTTAAGCATCCAACCGTTTAATAATGTTTTTGAATGTTTCGTCCTTGTCTAATGGTACTGAGTTCAATTTAGATGTCCTAAGATTTGTTTGTGACCGACCTTTGCTCCTCAGTACCTTCTGCATACATGGAATTGTTTCGTGCTATCGAATTCAAACTCTGCAGTTTTAGTTAAGGCTGTGTTGTAATACCCTGAAGGTTATTTTTTTCTTTAATCTCAGTTTCCAACTGTGGGTCATCAGTAATATTATTTGTAGTCGTATCTCTTCCAAATTATTCTTGGTAAATTTGTTCATTTGTCACTTCACCAGCTGATCACTCACTAATTTTAATTCATAATCAGAAATTTCTCGTAGGTTTTGTATCTGGCTGCCGAATTTTGTAATGCAGTCTTTAATTAAAGTTCTACACGTTTTAGTTCAGTTAATTCATCCATTTCGGCGCCAATTACTAAATTCTAAAATAATACCATTCTGTTTGTAAGAAATTACCTATTATATTCTGATTGACACATTGAATGTCATAACAAACTAAGTAAAGTCAGAGAGTGCAAATATGTAAAGAGTATGGATATGACGCGGAACCGAACAAACTTTGCCCCCATTTTTTATCCCCTTAAAGATAAAATTTTCAAAAATCCTGAAAGACGTCATTCTTAATTTTTAATCAGGTAGCTGGATATCAATTTTCATCGACTTAGGTTAAAAACTGGCGGAGTTTCATACAAACTTATGGGGCCCTTTTTACCCCCTTAGAGGCGGAATTTCCAAAATTCCTTTCTTAGTGCTCACCTATACTATAAAAGGAAGCACGGTGAAAATTTTCAGATTTTAAATCCCAGTAGTTTGGGCTGTGCGTTGATATGTCAGTCAGTCAGTCATTAAATCAGTTTTCATTTTTATATATTTAGATGAACTAGAAGCATATATATGAATTATCATGCATCAATTTTTGTACAATCTTGTCATACGACCATGCCATCCAATCCTCAGTATCGTTTATTTTATTCGTCACTTGCTCTTCGTTCCGGCTTTGGATGGGTTAATCCATGCAGATAATGCTGGCAAAGAACTGTTTTGGACCCTGTATACCCTTTACATAGTTTTCATGTGGATATTAATCAAACAGTTTTTAACCATATAATTATTAAGCTATTGCTTAACTTCTATCGCGGGCCTTGAGCGTGGAGACCGAATCCAGAAATTCCGTAACGAAAATAACCTAACCTAGCTAACCAAACTCGGGGCGAGGCACGATCGAACAATTTAGAATTTCCGAAATTTAAAAGAATTTAGAAGAAAATAAGGATTTTGACAGTATGGTTGCCTATGGTAACCATATCTGCCAAAATAACAGAAAAATTTAATTACGAAAGTCAAAATTAGAAAATACATAAAGTTGTAAAATTAAGCTATTGCATAGCTTCTATCGCGGCAGTCTCCGAGTGCCACACGTCTTTTTTTTATCAAATATTTTCTTTCACATAAACCTTCTGACTATTAAAACATAACATGATAACGCCTAACGCCCCATTGGTCTGGTGTTTAAAGTACCAGGCCAAGAACTCGGGGTGCATGATTCGATCCTTGGGTCGGGCGACAAGAACAATCCTATTTGCAAACAATGCTCGGATTTGTGACCTGCATTTGGCAAGGGTGAACTAGGTGGGTATCCGTCATTACTGTGGTAACTTGAACTCAATGATGAAGGCCTTTGCACTGCAGTGAGATGATTATGGACGGACTTTACCTTTTTTTCCTTAACCATAAACATGAATCAAAACAAAATTGAAAGAACGGCGGCGTCTAAATCTTGGTCTATCTATGGCTACTGCAAAGAGAGAACAAGTAAACATGGCTGGGTAAAACAGTCGGTCAAAAATGCCCAAACATTTCACATTCTGATTTTTGAACGCTTTTCTACCTTTTTCGATACATTAATTGGCAGCTAACATTTGGATTTTGGGATTCGGAATGAAAATGTTTTTGAAATATCATTAAATAACAAGAATTACTGGAATTTTACGTTTCAGAGCCGATGCGATGTCAAAAAGGTTAAAAGACAGATTTGAGTTTCCTCAAAAACATGAGATATTTATTTCATCATCATCACCACAGCCTATTGCAGACCACACACGCCTGTCCAAAAGGATTTTGTCATAATCGCCACGCTTGGCAAATGGCAGTTTGAACCGTGATATAAAGAAAGGGCTGTTGCCCGTGTTTTCTTTTTGTCGCCTCTTACGACAGTCGACACCCACAGTCATTGCACTTTTTTATTACGCGAACTCTATACGTTAATACTAAAGATTAATTAGACAGGTAGAGTCAGAGTCATTCGAACGGTGTAAAGAATTCGAAACGTCGGGCTAAATTAAAATTTTATGTAAAACCCTACCAATATGCGAGCTACATTCTTAAATTTATCCAACACTAGCTGTTGCCCGCGACTTCGTTCGCATCAATTTCTATTATTATGATCGCGATTATTTTTGCAACATTTTTCACTGATGCTTCGCTCCTATTGGTCGCAGCGGGATGTTATTATAGCCAAGCCTTCATCGATAAATGGACTATCCAACACAAAAATAATTTTTCAATTCGAACCAGTACTTCCTGAGATTAGCGCGTTCAAACCAACAAACAAACAAACAAACAAACTCTTCAGCTTTATAATATTAGTATAGATTTCAATTTAGCGTTATATTTTTATAAGTTGTTTAACCCTTGCGTCTTAGCTAGTTAAACTAAAATTTTACAAAGGGATATAATTTTGTATTAATTGATACTAAATGGTTTCGAATCTGCATTTATTATTACTATTGTGGATTCGAGAATCGAGTCCCACTTCAGGCAGCCGAAATTTTTATTCAAGTAGTTGTGAATATTTTCAATTATTACTTAGTGGCAGAAATTGGTGAGTATTTTAAAGCTTGGTGGGGCTTGGGAGCAAGCCCTGAGAGCGCATGCGTCGGCGCCGCTTCCGACACAACCGGTCGGCTTCCGGTTCTGCTAGAGGCAATTTAACATTTCTGATTTATTAATAACCTTGGAAATATACTCCAATTGTTAATATGATTATTATTATCATTAATTTATTTTAGTACAAGGTTTAAAAAAAGGTTTTACAGACATAGACCCACAAAGCCGACTAATCAGCTTGAATGTGGGTTCTTTGTATACAGGGTGAAATTTTAACCACTTTCCAAAATTTTTATAGGCGTTCTGAATCGTATTTAGAGCCTATTTATGAAGTAAAAAACGTTAATCAAGTTGTCACCCGAAAATATTTTTCGCGATATAGTTTTCAATTTTTACGGTCCTAGACCTGTTAAAGTATAAAGGGAAAATCAAAAACTTATAAATAGTATCGTAATGAATGAATGAGATGCACAACGCGTAAAAAAAGCGTTGCTAGGCGGCTGTATCAAAAATTTTAGTTTTTTACAGACATTTTCTAAGTGCTTTATTTTGACATTTTTGTACTGAGCCATTCCAAAAGAAAAAATACGTCATTTGTTTTTTGTCTCGTAGATTGATATATCAAAATTTGGAAGGTGGTTAAAATTTGAAATTAAAAATAAAAGGATAGTGAATTTATCTATACTTAATATTATAAAGCTGAAGAGTTTGTTTGATTGTTTCTTTGTTTATTTGTTTGAACGCGCTAATCTCAGGAAGTACTGGTTCGAATTGAAAAAATATTTTTGTGTTAGATAGTCCATTTCTCGAGGAGGGCTTTAGGCTTTAAAACATCACGCTGCGACCAATAGGAGCGAAGCATCAGTGAAAAATGTTGCAAAAATAATCGCGATCACAATAACAGAAATTGAGGCGGACGAAGTCGCGGGGAAAAGCTAGTTTATTATAAACTTAAAAGTCATTGTTACGTATTAAAGTAAGTATCGGGTTATAATGATTGCACTGCAGAGCAAAGGCCTCCATCCTTCATCATTGAATTGAAGATTCCACTGCAATGATGGGTACCTACAGGCATAATCACCACGCTTGCTCACAACTAGACTGTGGTCTAGAGGTTTACAAAGTTCGGGTGTCGGTTATTAAAAAAATGTAACATAAATTTTCTTCCATTTGCAGTTTTCTAACGCCCCGTTGGTCTAGTGGTTTAAATACCGGGCCAAGATCTCGGGGTCCCAGGTTCGAATCCTGGGTCGGGCAACAAAAAGTTACGAATTTTCGAACGTTCCTCGGGTTTGTGATCACCAACATTTGGCAAGCGTGGTGATTATACCAGTACACCCATCATTGCTGTGGTAACTTGATTTCAATGATGGAGGCCTTTTCCCTGCAGTGGGATGATTATAGGCTGTTACTTACTTACTTACTTTTTGCAGTTTTCTAGCTTAAGTCGAAAATGGTGATGGTTTTTTAGAGCTATGATCGGTCTGGTCTACGGATATCCATATTCCTGGTTATTATATCTCATCATCGTCATTAACGGCCATTTATCACACCTCAAAGATTATTTACATATAAGACTCTGCAACTGCAGGTCACCGATTTAATTTTAAAAATTATATCTGGCTGGTTCCTGGTCAACATAAAGCTACAGTGAGCTTTATGTTGACCAAACTGGAATAATTCTTTGACAATCATTTGTAAAATTTAAAGTTAGTTTAATTAAATGTAACGCATTACATCGCAAAATACGGATTTATTTCCCCATACACATCAAAGTAATATTAAAAAAAAGCTTTTACAAAGCAGTAAGAATAGACAGTATTTACATGGTTGTAAGAAAAAAAATTACAGTTTAATTTCTTATTATTGTTCATTAAAAACTATTAAATGCTTAGAATATTAAATGTCTCAAAATTTTTGATACTTAATACAATAATAATTATAAAGATTACAGATTCCTTCGAGTAAAACAGAGGCAAAGGTTGTTAGACTGATAAGTTTGCTTATGCAGTTCTTAAGGTAAACTTGATTGAATTAACTGCTACATCAGACCGGAATTTATGTAAATTTATACTTTTACTACATACATCTTGTTACAATATGTCTATTTTTAATATATCTGTCATCTGTTTTATATCGTTCTGTCATTCGTGTCATTATATCTGTTCTTCGCGGTGTGGTTTCCTTCTCTGTTTTTATAATTATTATTTAGTTTCTTTTTAATACACGTTATTTGATATTTCCTTACTTTAGGCCTTTTCTGTTTTACCCCTGTCATTTGTTTTGAACAGCAACTTTAAAATGACTATTAAATATTCTTGAAGAACAAAATGTATTAAGTCTATTTTTATCTATTTATAGAAATGATACCGAAAGATTTCAAAACATTTTTTTCATCTACATGACCTATTTCCTATTTAACTTTTACGGCTGTGGCATTCGTATTAAACTGAATTTAAAAATTTAAAAGTTTTTTAGTAGAAAACAGTTGGTGCAAATATTTTAGTGACGGCGTCACACGAGGAACATTTCATGGGTATATATCGGAATGCCGAATTGTTTGTACTACTCCTAATTGTCATTTGCACACAAACTATTATGGGGATAGCCTAATATTTATTAAAATAAACACTGTTGTTCTCGAATCAATTACATTTAATAGGTTTTTCAACCAACACGCCACCATGACGATCGTCCTGTCTCCCTAGTCTTATTTTTCTATTTTCCTTTTTAATTATAATGTGGCCAGTAACAAACTTTTTATAAAAGGTTATTATAACTTATTGTTAATACATAAATGCTTTTACAGCTAACTATGAGATTATGACCAAGAGATTATACTTACAATTACAATATTATATTAAAATATTAGTAGGCTTACAGCTCGGCCTTCCTGTAACAAGCGAGTCCCTTCGCTTTAAAATTTATTCACCAAAACCAAAGAAAATGTTACTTAACTTAAACTTACCTATTGAATATTAAAAAAAAAAAATAATAGGTAAATTAAATATAATTAAAACATATGAAATAATTGCAAATCACATTTCAATCAATAATTTTTAACATTGATAAAAGGTAACAGAAATCAAAAATCTTTAATTTTAGCTACAGTTTTAAACAATGATGTAACAAAATTATCCATAAGTATAAAACAATTTTTTTAATGTTAATTTTGATATAATAAAACATATGTACTTGTTGAGATGATAATGAGAATTTTATATTAATGTCTTACAAGTTTAATAGTTCCCGTCATGTCGTACAGTATTTAGCTTTGTAATTATAATTTTAATTATTGCATCATCTATTTATTTCAATTTATATGTATCATTAATTACAATAACAAAATGGTTGCTAGTATAATGTATACACTATATGTACTACAATGTGTACTACTAATATGTACTATAATGTGTACTACAATGTGTACTACTAATATGTACTATAATGTGTACTACAATGTGTACTACTAATATGTACTATAATGTATACACATTAAAAAGATCTGATTTTAAAAGACCTTAATACGTATACATTTTCAAAATTTAACCACGGTTGCATGTTGTCTAATACTATGACAGCTTCGTAGCTGCGGTTATTTTTCCGCGATATTGGTGTATCCTCAATAACATATTTGTCGTTAGGGAGTTCCTTGACCACGCGATAAGGTCCCTGATACTTAGCGACTAGTTTTTGTGACGGTCCATCATGAGGAACCTTAGCCAGTTACGTATGCATTGCAAAGTTCTGTCATAACCAAGATGACAAGGTACGAGCCACTTAATTTCGTCGCCGTCAATTTTATATACCCGATTATTTTTAAGTTTATAACTTTTGTGTATATCTATTACGTTCCGAATCAGGATCAGACAATGTATCTTTTATCTTTTTTTTGTACCACTTCGTCTGCCAATTGCACAGTAGAAATTCACACTTGTTCAGTATTCTCTAGTACTAGAACATCGAAACACGTTGGCGACTCTGTTTTACCTTCATCAATTGGGTTGCAGCTAAGTGTGTCAACGTGTAACTTATGTTGTCACGGGCGATACTTGATCGTGCAGTTTTAAATATTCCTGTAATTGCATCCACCACTGGGTGATTCGCGGAATCAAATCACGCTTAGTCATTGTCGAACGCAGCGCATTACAGTCGGGGAATATTTTAAATTCAATTACAATAAAATATACTCTAAACCTATTTAAAACCACTACTACTGCCAATGTTTCGAGATCGTAGGAATGTATTTTCGTTCATCTGCGAGTCTTGCGGCTAAAATATGTGACACAGAATGGAAAACGCCATTAATGTTCGCTTGTAGTAAAATACCACCTAATCTATCTTTGCTTGCGTCTGTATGTAGCCAAGTTTCTGCTTCATAATCATATAGCGCAAGAACTGGTCTATTGGTCAGCGAGTCTTATTTTATTGTACGCACAATCCTGGTACCTAGTTGTCTATCTAAAGCTATTTTGCATCTTTTCTTAGTAAATCAGTAAACAGAGAAACCAAATTAGCGTCTATACCTCTTAGAACCGGTAAATCCTCAGGAACAGCTATATCTAAATTAAGTTATATGGCCCTGGTCAGCGTTATGAGAGAACATTGACTTCCTAGATCTAGATGATAATCTTTATTACGGCCATTGATTTTAACTACTAGCTACCTGTTTTTCATTACTGTTTTTAATTTGACTTGTGTCTTTCTCCTTAACTAAGCACTTATTTCTAAAACAATGAATAGACAAATGACCTAATTTATCGCAAGTAGTGCCTTTTGCTAAAGGTTTGTCGACTTTAAAACTGGGATGCCCTGCTTGATCGCAATTATAACACGTTATTATTGAATTATTGGTTTTTGAGGTTGTGAAACTCTTACAATCAATTCGGGATTTCGGTTCATGATTTTCGCGATGATCGCCTACTTTAACTGTCCTAAAATATTTTAGCACTTGCTCAGGTTCAGAGAACTGAGCAGCCTGTGCACCTACTTTGACAGTTCTATCTTCAACACCATACAATAAACAATCAACAGCCTGTCGTCCACATATTTTACAACGATTTAGCATATTTATTTTGGCATTTATTTTGGCATAATAATAATGTTCAAGTGATTCACCATATTTAGCCTTCTTATCAAGCATCTCAGTCAAGAGCTCAGCGTAGTCTTCGCGAACGGGAAAAGATTCTACTAATTTATTTTTCCACTCGGCCCAATTAAACAGCATCGTCGGTAAATTCTGATACCACGACCTCGCTACGCCAGTCAATTTGGGCAGAGCGTAGTGAATTATTTCTCTATCCTCCCAGCCGTAAAGTTCGGCGCATTCTTCAACCTTTGTTAACCACGTCAGAACGGTTTGTTCCTTTGACATGGGATCAAACTCGGGTACAATATTGATGTTAAAAGTCAACTTAGACTTATCTGAACTCTTGGCTGTTTGCAGAATATTCAAAAACTTATCCAATATTGCACCAGTCGAATCATTTCCCTTAAGTTTCTTAAAACTAGGCGGTCGTAATTTATCTGAATCTCGTAATGAACTACAACTGCGCTTCCTCTCATACCTTGATTTTTTTTTAACCTACAATTTCCCTCTTCCAGTCGACTCTTTGCACGCCAACTTGAACTTCGCTCTCTGTCGATTTCATATTCATCAAATTCAGCGCTCTGTGAACTATGCTGCATTTGCCTAGTAGGTGTGCGGAGAGACCTCTCGTCTCTCCTCGGTGATTGTAGTACTTTTCGTTCTCGATGCTTTCCATCAGGATTATCATAATAATCAACCTCAGTATAACGCACCCGCGATACCCCTGGTTGCTCTGACCTCTGTTTCCAAGTATGTGCCTGACCCTCACACCTGGATCGCCCTGGCCACGTCACAGTACTAATAGATTCACGCCCTCTCAAGTTTAGCGTCTCTCGACCCTGGCCCTCAAACCTGGGCACACCTGGGTCCGGATCCGGACTAAAAGCTATATAGTCTCGATTAACTTCTTTTTCTCGATTCATCGCAGTAACTGAAACTGACAGTTCACAGCTTAGCAACGATATATTAACAATTTTAAATCAAAATTAAAATCCTTAGGTAGTATAAACATTGATAAGGATGGTTGTATGGAAAATAATGTTTTTAGCCATATAGCTACGTAAATTGTGCGACTCTATATGTTAATCAAGTGTCATTTGCTTTGTAAGTAGTGTAAATAATATGTATATATATATTTATTTACACAATAAAAAAACTATATTAACATTAATTGCCTTAGTAAGTACTACCTATGACCGACATCCTGTCTTGAAATATGTATTACATATTATGCTTATAATTCACTATTATAACACATCATTTACATAATGACTACTAACTAGTTCCTCACTAGTTCATAGATCAAAGTTAAATTATGATTTGGTTTGTAGTTATTCGATAAAATTATAATAAACTTCTCCTCTTTTAATTACATACTTGGGAACTGAACCCAGATAGTTACTTTATTATTATTATTTTATTCATTTCATCGCACATAAATAAAAAATACATTAGGTACATTTATTGCACTTTAATCACTTAGTAAACAAAACAACTATTTAGGATATTATAAAATCAGAAATAAAGGAATCGAATCCCTGATCGCTTATTATTATTATACATTCAGATATTATCAAATTATTTATTAGCAAAAAAAACAATAACACAGTTTTTATACAAGTTATATTATATTATTATAAATACACATATAGATTACATAATTTACAACAACTTAATATTGATAAATATATAAAAATAAATAAAAGATAATTTGAGCATACATATTTACTTACGAATACTACGGTTAGAAAACAATTATTAGGAAAAGAAGAGAACTTTAATCGAAGAACCAAAGTTGCTTAATTGAATAAGCAACTTTAATGTGCATTAAAGAATAGATGTGATACAACTTAGAATATACAATATGTCACTATCACTATAAATATTAAAACAAACACACCTTATGAGAATATTAATAACAGGATGTTTTAGATAGGTATCAGAATATAAAGTCCTTTTTACAACATTGGCGCTTATGTCCATTAGGTACTCAAGAGCATCAAACATATTATTTATGCTTTCATATTGTAAGACAAAATCAACGCCATCACGACGTATTTCCTGATTTGACCTTTAGTATAAGAGTGACTTTCATTTCAGAGATTCTGCATAGCCTGACGAGGTGTACCCCGTTCAAAAATCGAGAGCCTTCATACTTTTTTTTTTATATCTAAATTACTGCTCATTTTGATATAAATAAGATCTAGAGAAAAACTGTAAAATTTAGTTTGAATGACAAAACTATTGACAAGTATCTACGGCATGAAGGAAAAAAAAAATAGATTAACACACAACAACACTTTCGGTCATCTATCTTCTTGCATTATCCTACGATTTTATTCATTATTATTTCATTGGTGCACTTGAAAACACAAAAATAGAAATTACTTACGTTTTTCCTTTGTAGGCGTAGATCGAAAAATATGTCCGTTTTTCGTCGATCTCACTTCTGAAGCTATGGGGATAGCCTAATATTTATTAAAATAAACACTGTTGTTCTCGAATCAATTACATTTAATAGGTTTTTCAACCAACACGCCACCATGACGATCGTCCTGTCTCCCTAGTCTTATTTTTCTATTTTCCTTTTTAATTATAATGTGGCCAGTAACAAACTTTTTATAAAAGGTTATTATAACTTATTGTTAATACATAAATGCTTTTACAGCTAACTATGAGATTATGACCAAGAGATTATACTTACAATTACAATATTATATTAAAATATTTGTAGGCTTACACTATTAGCCTAAAATTTTGTCGCACATTTTTACTTTTTCTAAACGTGTTTAGCCTATATTTACTACGCCTTATTGTATATCGCCGTATTATAATTTCCCAAATGCAACATTTAGGGTCTGTTTTACAATCATTAAGTAAAGGCTTAAGTAGTTACTCAACGAATTAATTACATAGAGGTTAAATCCTTTCGTTAACTTTCTTTGCATTTCACAATCATCCAATCAGTAAATTAAAGTGAAGAATATATAATTAATACTTACTTACAAGTTACGTTTCGTTTCAAGGTAAAAATAATTTATGTGTTTCTATAAAGTATAGTAATCACAGAATTATCATTAAAAATATTTTTTGTTATGATTATAAGTAATAAAAACAATAAATTCGTACAAAAAATGTTTACACTGTAATGTAAATGAGTCATTTCACCTTTTCTAAAATCAATGTTTCTGTAAGAATGGAACGCAACGAGATTTCAATAAAAAGTCTATGTCGAGTCAACGTCAGTTAGTCAGTAAATGACAAATGTCAAATTTGCCGACGTTTGGTACTTTTTGTGTGGCGATTTTGTTTGCATTGAATTTACCATTACGAACATTGTGTTATTTTACAATGACTGATAAACTGTCCATTTAAATAATAAAATAACTTGTTGTTGATGAAAATTTGGAAATGACTTATTTGAGGTTATCTTTTTAAATTTACTTGTCAAGTAAAAGGCTACTTGGCAGTGTATCCGGTGATTAACTTAACGAGCAGATAAAGTTGTGATTAACCCTACTCAGGGATTGTGAAACGTGAAAAATAGTTTACTGAGCAGATAGGGTCGAATTAGCTTACCCAGAACTTTACTCAGCGATTGTGAAACAGGCCCATAGCCTAATATATCCTGACACCTACCATTTAAAGTTCCAAATTTTTATTCGCAAAAGTTAAAAAAAATATCAATATTTGAAATAGCCATGCATGCATGCATGCTTGCAAAGAAGTAAGTATGCATGCAAGCAAGCATGCATCCATCAAACAAGCAAGCATGCATGCAAACAAGCAAGCATGCATGCAATCAAGCAAACATGCATGCAAACAAGCAATCATGCATGCATCCAAAGAATCAGACTTCCGTGACGGCTTCAGCGCTGCGGGGCTCCTGCGGTCCCACGCGTGCTATTCGTCGCAGGTGGCTTACGCTCACCACCGCAGCTTCGGCTTTCTGGCCGGCGAGCCGGCCAGCCACAGCCGCGGCGCCTCGCTTACAGCCTCAGCCGCGGCGCCTCGCTTACAGCCTCCTGCTCCTCAGCCCGCGGGCCACCTCGTCCCTCCGCGCCTACGCGCTTTTGAATTACACTCTAGGGGTAGGGCAAACAAGACTGCTTGGGGTCGGTTTGTGTGCGATTCGCTTCTTAAACTTTTCGGGTTAAAAAAAAACAAAGATTTCAATACGAAGCGTAAATGCCAAAAAAAAGGTGCGAATACATTTTAGTGCATTCGATTTTAGACAACATCGAGCATTCGAAAAATTAGGGTTTTCAATTCTTAGACCAAACTATAATATTGCGAAAACAACTGTTAGACTAGACAATAATTATACGTTATAAGTTTAGGCCAATACGGTTCAGCCAAATGAAATTAGGACTTTAAATTTTAGGAAAACCGAAATGCACCCACATTTCATCGGTGCAAGACAATTTTCGTCTTTGTGTCAAATACCTTACAGTTGACCTGATTCCCCTTAAAAATAAACATATAATTAACTGCCTATGAATTTGAATAAAATAAAAAAAATATAAAAAATATATATAAAAAGTATTCGAGTACCTCACTTGTGATTTGAAATGACATCGAATAATTCAGACCCTAGCTCCACCTACACACCTCAAATTCTGCATCCCTTCGGAAATCTATTTCAAATATTCATACACAAATCTTACTTTGTGCCGAGCTGCGGCGTATTTACAAATCCTCTTACGTACCAGTAACAGAATTGTACGGCGGTGCGTGAAAAATCCGAATAAATTTTGTAGAATAATGTATTCCCTGAATACAGATCGCAGGTTTTCCTTAGAATATGGGAGTTTTCTTGCCTTTGTGAGGCGTTTGATAAAGCATTTGCTTAGAGTTTAGACTAGACGAAAACGAGGAAACAGTTTCTAAAAGTATGCCTTTTTTTACTTTAAGCGGTTTTCTTGAAGCGTAAAGATAAGAATGACGTAGACAACTATAAGCTAAAAAATAATTCGGTAGGCCCTAGGTACCAGTCATCACACCACCCTTCTCATCAATCTAGTGCAATGATCACACTAAGAAATCTGCGACAAGCGTACGATATTGGGGGAGCTATATCCAGTGGACTGAGCAGTTTTTTGGTAACCAAATCAAAGATCTATTGTGTCGGCATGTGTCCGTTGTTTGTTTTTCGAACCATATCACTTTAAAAGACGCCATACTGCCATTATCGTAGCTTGCAGGAAGATCTTGAGCCTTAAAGGCAACAGTACCTAAAGGATAACATTTCAATGTCTTACTTCAGAGTATGTCAAAGCAAAAACTCCTTTATTCAGCTAACTTCTGATAACAGAATTAGTAAAGTTTAGCTTTGGCGCTTCGCATGCCGCTCCCTTGTTTGCTCCGCTCGCTCAGCTCACAAATTCTTGTGGTCACTGCTCCAACTAGAGGAGACTAACAAAACTTACTCAATTGTTATATGATACTATTTGATTGTACGCTAGCGGTCCCGGCAGACATTGTGCTATCAAAAGTTATTGGTCTGTCTTGGACAAAAAGGGATAAAACTTTTCACAAAAATTTAAGCGAGGAAAAGCGTGAAACAAGACATCAATTTTCACAAAATTATTTTTTGGTACTGATTAAAAAACATTTAGTGAAAACATAAAAAGCTTTTACGTTTTGTGATTTGTTATGAAGTTTGTAATTAAACGAGTATACCATTATTGCTGCCGCTTTTAGCAATAATGTACAATACGAAAGCATGCCAGAATGAAAAGCTGTTAACAGTGATTCAATAAATACCAGAGGTAATTTGCTAGGGTAATACTGTTCTGGTTTTTTATTAATTGATTTTGTTTAGAAGTAATAAAGTTAAATCAATTGAGGGCAGCACTTAGCTCTAGCAGTCCCCCTAATGATAAAACATAATATAAGAGCAGTCACACTGTTAGCGAAAGGTTCTGGGTTCAAGTCCTACTTACGGCAGTCCACATTTTCTATTCAAGGTAACGTATTTTAAATAGCTATCAATTCTATGGGTCTAGCTAGCTGTGTAAGCACCGGGTCAAGACCTCGGGGTTCTGGGTTCAATGTCTGAGTCGGGCAACAAGTTTCGAATTTTCGAACATTGCTTGGGTTTTTGATCATAAATTTCCATTTTGCAAGCGTTGTGACTAAGCCTGTACCTATCGTTGCTGTGATAACTTGAGTTCAATGATGGAGGCCTTTGCCCTGCAGTGGGATGATTATAGGCCGTAGTCGACACAGTTTACTAATAATATCTGCAGCATTTTGGATCCTTTGTTCAGAATAAACTGGTATCTATCAGAAACTTTCGTTTAAAACAGGGACAACTTGTCACAAGGGATGTTAAATTTCCCTAACTTTAAGCATTACAGGTCGATTACGGCTTAAGCGGTTTTAGGGATGGATGGGACAGTTTTTAATTGATTTCGTTTTAACGAGTGCGATTAATGAGATGGGCTTTAAGTTAAAAGTTAAATCTAATATAATTGATTAGGGAAAGTGATAAAATGTGAATTAAGTAGGTACCAACTGTCAAAGCGACTTCGGTGATGGAGCGCAAACAACGGTTAAAAAGGTGTCGCCTGCCTCGTAGTCCTGAAGGGAGAATAATGTATGTCATTGCGATGTTGTTATTAAATTGTCCTAGCTCATATTTGCTTATACCATTTGTAAACATTTTTTAAAAAGAGGCTGACAATAGTGACCGAGTTTCTTGCGCTGCTTCTTCTCGGCACTAGCCCAGACTTGTCCCGAAGCAGTGGTAGGTTTTCAAGGGTAAATATTGGGACGAGTAAAAGCGCCTCCTGGGGCCTATTTGCATAAATAAAACTAATTTTACTGACTTTTTCTGTCCACAAAACCTTTTGGATTGATTTTAAATTATGACGAGACCATTGTTGAACTATATCGAAAAACAAATCGGTCAAACTGTTAAAAAGTCATAATTGTTCAAACAGAAAAAAAAATTGTAACTCCGTCAAATTAAGAACCTCTCCTTTTTTCATCGGTTGAAAAGTAAAAGCTGTAAAAAGTACAGGATGAAAATAATAAATTAAGAAAATAATTTAAAAACGTGACTAATCCAGCAATTTCGAATATCATGCGCTAAATAAAAAGTTTTAAAAATGTAAAAACAGATGTAGACTTTATAAAAATGATATTTCAGTTTAAATCAACAATCCGCTATTAAACTTAAAGGCAACCCCTTTAATCAGACGTTAATAAAATTCCACCAAAATAAAAAAATAACAGAATAACTTCGCGTAAAATGTAATAACTTGATACGAAATTAGTAGATCAAAGATAAAAATAATTACTTTCTAATACAGCGAACGCCTGAATAACCTAATTTGTAGGAACATATTAAGGGGATTAGGTGAGCTAAGTGCAGCCCCCAATTGATTTAATTTTATTACTACTTCTAAACAAAAGCTATTCTCAAAAAACTGGAATAATAGCAATTTAGCAAATTACCTCTAGTATTTATTGAATAACAGTAAACTTTTTATTTAGTTGTTTATAAAGTCGAATTTGTCGCTAACGCTAAAAGCGGCCGTTTTTAGCAATAATGTATAATACGAAAGAATGCCAGAATGAAAAGCAGTTAAGAGGAAACACAAGGGCCGTTTTTCCATACAAACGTAGTCCCCTGTTTCCTCCCTGGATAAAGCCAGTAGAGCAATATTTTTATTACAAAAATCTATGGCCACTATTTTAGTATGTTTCTATGTTTCAGTTTTTTCAAAAACAATTAATAAAAAAGATATGAGCCCTCAAAAATCTAAAAAATTCGCCCGATTTTCCGCTGTGTTCAAACATCCAGAAAACAAATTTGGCTGAATTTTAGAAAAAAATTAAAACATACGGACACGGCCAAAGCCTTTCTTTAATTTTAAATGAAAAAAGTATTTAAATCGGTCTAGTTTTAGAAAAGCAATAGTTAATTTGGTGTGCTTTTAGTAGGTATTTTCGGTCTAAGAAGCAGTTGTCTCTATCACACTCTGCGGTGAATGCGTTTGGCACTGCGCGACAGCAATAGATTTTACAAATACCTTTTTTTCAATTCTCTAAAAGTAAATCAATTGGGGACAGCACTTAGCTCACCTAATCCCCTTTACCTCTTTTCACTTCAGGCGACCTCTGTTTGTCTTTGGCATAAAACAAAAGAAAAACAAGTTTTGTACCCAAAACGAAAGGCTGCCAGTTTTTTATCATATTTCCGCGGGAAAATGACACAACTTTGAGAAGACGAACGAAATTAAAAATAAATCAACGTAAACACAGGATTCAGACAATTATGATTACTGCTGGTAAATACGAAGTGTTTTGTAATTAATTACTTTTCCTTGCGCTACTTGCTTTTTTACTTGCTTTATAAAACATCCATAGAACGAGAAGTGGAGACCCTACCTCACCAACTGGTACTTGCCAACATAGGAGCGTTGTTTTTAACTGATTTAGCAAAGAACGAAGTTTCTACCACCAGCTTCGCGACGCTAATTATCTTTTAATCCAGGTTTCGGGGCTTCGCCTTATGAAGGGGATAAGTGCAAATATTAAAATGAAATATTAGAGGTTAAAGTATGAAATTGCCGTTTTGTATGGACGAATTCGAGAAAAGTCATTTTTCCATACTAACAATTTTTTAGTTTTTTTAAAAACGCCTGAACCGTTTTTGATGCAATTAAAGGTGAAAGTTAGATGGTTATAAAGCTACGCATTATAGTATTCCCATTTCTGAAAATCAAAGTATATAATACAAATATACTTAATTGAAGCAAGAAGGTCAGCTGACACATTGTAAGGGGTCTTTTCAACGACTTCCTTTGTAAATATATACTTATAATATATAGAAAACACCCAGACCAGTACAAACAGACATGTTCATGCACACGAATATTTGTACTGTGCGAGGATCGAACCCGCGACCCATGGCTCAGAAGCAACGTTTACTACCGCTGATCCAAATGGTCGTCACGTGTGTGTTTAGTACGAGTTTTATTAGAACAAACTCATCATTTCAAACGCATCTACATGAATTTGTATGACAGTAGTCTTCTGTGGACGCTTACATAAGCGTCCTTCATATGAGAGCCATATGTGCCAAAAGGTGTTAGACCGATCGTTGAAGAGATCCTTAGTGAATGTCTAGCAGTGGAAGTGGTTGGGCTGATGATGATAATGACGATAAATGTTATAGTTGTGGTTTCAAACCCCACCTTTTGTCTTTTGTCGACCTCCGTGGCGGAGCGGCGTACACACCGGTTTTCAAGGTGTCACCTGCTCCGAGGTCCCGGGTTCGACTCCCGGACGAGTCAATGTAGAAAAAAAGTATTTTTCTACATTTACTCGGGTCTTGGTGTTTGTGGTATCTTCGTTGTTTCTGATTTATAAAATACGAGTGCTTTAAATAGTTCTCGAATTAAGATCAGAACAATGTATGTGATGTTGTCTACATTTTTATTTATTTATTTTATTCTCAGTCAGTATTATAAATATTAATTATTATATAAGTATAGTAGTATTATATTATCTGTGGTACAGTAAGTATGTAATAATAAGTTAGTATTTTGTTTAGTCGATTCAAGTTTTGTGGAAAAAGTTTGATTCATATCGAATCAAACATCGCACGATTAACACATACTCACCACTAGAAGATAGAAGATAGAAGCTATGTGCCTAAGCAACAGCTCTAATTGGTCGACGTATTTATGGGCTATTCCTCTGGGTCATTCCAACAGTTGGATCATTTATCAATACATTCAAGAGTTATTTTAAAAACGTATTACAATGTTCGTAACCAATCCTTTACCCAAATCAGAAGTTGGACAAATCCCAAGTGGATTTGCATCTGAACGGAGGACGGAACCACAGTGTTAATTTGCTCAGTAGTTTCCTTAACTAAAAGTTTGCAATCTACAAGTTCAGTGACGACAGTCTCATAAAATTTGAGCGCTAGGAAATAGATGGAAAATATAATTGGTTGTGAGTTTTTTTTGAGCACCGCAAAGTCGACAACATCTCCTGAGGACGCCACGTAAAATGACGAAATGCGTCGAGGTTTTTCCTATGTCGGTGTTGGGTACTGAGTAATAATTGTTTGCAGTTTCTTTAGGGAGCGAGCAGTTTTTTGCCTGTATTGCTTGCTCACTCTGATCAGCAAACACCGGTAGTGTGGTGTAGGTAACTAGGCCGCTTTAAAGGAGCAGAAATGATTAGCAAAAAATTGGTTGTTTGTTAAGTAGGTTTACGATCGAGATGTTTATGCTACGTTTACACGCTTGCCGAAGCTTGGCAAACGTCCACAAGCCCCATGTCTTTACAAATGCTTGGATGCCATTTACACGCTTGCGAGTGCATTAGTGTGTTCCGGACAGGCAAGCTGTGCAGACAATCATGGATGTGGACGTTGAAGTTGATATGCCTCAAGAAAGGCCATAGTATCGTCGTTCGACCAACTACTCATGTTTAATACGTCGTAGGTACACAGCGCGCAGCACAACGTAAACACATCCGTTCGGCGAGAGCTCGTGAGCGACGACACTCAGCACGCGCCAACATGTAAATACGTCGCAAGCGCTTGCCGCAAGCTTCCTTTGATTTGTGTTCAAAAACCGACACTAGCTCGGATCGCCGACAAGCTCATGCAAGCCAAGCCAAACACCCCGTTTACACGCTTGTATTTGTGGACACTTGGCGAGGCTTGCCAAGCGTGTAAACGTAGCATTACGTGATAACACACACGTGTCTTTTTTCCATCTTTCATTACTTTTACAAGTTTATTCAAGAATGTTAATTGTTAGTAAGTAGGCTATTTTATTCACCTTTTTTTGTTGCAATTGTTGTAACACTTCACTTGCACTTCACATTTTGTTTCACTGTTAAACATTCAACGAAAACTTAACCGCACGAGAAAATCTCCATTCGTTTGTATGCCGCTAGAGTGAGAGAGACGGAAGATCGGTCCACTCACTCGAACGCTATGCCAGCCTCCGCTCGTGAGGATTCCGCGTGACAAGTTTCACGGAATGACTGGCAGCGCTCGAGATGAGACGGGAGATCGGTCCGTCTCTCTCTCGTTATACCTGCGATCGCGCTCGTGAGGTTTTGGTGTGACACAAGTTTCTGAACATGTCACCCGACTAAAACGATTTTAAAGACGTTATCACGTCAAAATATTTTTGATTCACAATTAGTTGTTGAATGACCAAAAACTTGTAGAAATATGCGTCTTAAAGTTTCCACCTTCTACATGATAGCGAGCTTACTAGCTCTGTCTCCGTTAAATCACAAGGTCGATCGATCCACATTCGACTCGTTATCGCACGCACTAAATTTCTCACGGGACGTGAAAAATGTCTGGGCTCTTTGATAGCGGGATCAGGGGATTCGACGGCAAGTCGATGCTGTGATTCTACAATTTAACGGGACAAAAGACATGCGTGAGTAAAAAGGAAAGGGCATAAGAGACTTGGGTAAATCAGTTAAGGGAACGTAAAACAATGAATTCGTTTTTTCGGGTAAAAAAACGGCGAAGGTTTGGGCATATCGTAAGTCCTACTTAATTGGTCACGTTCAGCACGTATTTTCAGAATTATTGATTTGAAGTAGTCTCTTGTGCAAAACTCGGTTCGCATAGTGGTTTGGTGGTCAGTTCAGTACAGGTATTTTTTTATTTGCTTGGGTCTGAAAATGGTTGTTGGGTGTTTATTCCCCTGTTTTCTCGTGGTCCCAGGATTTAGTCCCTTTAATGGGACCACAAGGGAGAACTGTTTCTTGTAGTCCCATTGTTTTGTACCTTCATCCTGTATACATATAAAAGTATGTAATTACCTCCTCCTATTCACGTGGTTCGATTGCGTAGTTCGATTGATCGAACCAAGTAAAAAACAGTAAAAATAACCAATGATAATAAAAATATCAACTTTAAATATTAATCAGGCATATATTTTCATATTTATTTATCTCAATTTTTCTAAAAAATGCCCCACCGAAATATCACCGTGGATCAGCTGTAGTTCTTATAATTATCTCATCCCGTTTTACAAATTCAAAATATCAAATATATACAGGAGGATAAATACTTTACTGAACATAGAAATGGGACTACAAGAAACAGTTCTCCCTTGTGGTCCCATTAAAGGGACAAAATCCTGGGACCACGAGAAATCGTGCTTCGTTTAGGGAAGGGAACATTAAGCTGTTGGTCTCGGTTTCTGTTTTTATTTTTCTCGTATAAATTGTGACGTCAAAAGCCTCTAATAGGTGGCTTTGAAATCTCTGACATAGGATCAACCTCAATGACTCGCACGCCTGATATACCGTGTTACTTTTTTAATCCCTCGATCGTGAGTTATTCCAGACACAATTGAAATCAATTGTTATCGCGGCACGCGCGTGCCGCCTGGGGGTTGAGGGATTAAGAGGTGGTAAGCTTAGCCGGAGCAAATAAATATATTCTGTTAATTCATGCTCGTCTCTTTATTTACCACCTCATTCTGTTTCATCCACATCACCCCAACCCACCCCAAACCCGTAAACGTAAAAAAAAAATAGGAATAAGGTAAAAAAGAAAAGCATTATGCGCGGGCACACAACGCTGGTCTTCAGATGGCGCCACTGATTGAAGCACGGAAAAACGGGCAGACGGACGGAAGACGGGTGTTGCTGCTAGGAAACAAGCTGACCATTGGCTTCCGGAGTAGACTGTATACGGACGATAACACTTGTTGTTTTCTTCAGAGTTTATTTCTTTCTTGAAGGTGACCGTGAGCGCAAGAACAATTTTTGCCTGATCACGTCGTATTCTTATTTACATTTCTTAAACTAGCCCAGTGACTATACTGAATTCGACATTTTTCTTGGATAGACAAAAATAGAACACACATAGTCTCTTTTACTCTTTGGACACTTTCTCGATCCACCCACATAATAACTTCGGAGAAAAGAGAGGTCCGATATGTGTATTGCTATCTCTGTCTTACATATTCTAAACCTACCTACAGGTTTCTTAACATTTTTTCCACTTACAAATCCTACCTACATGGGTTTTTGCTACCGACCTTCAGAATCTGTTAGGGGGACAGGGACAGCCTATAGGATATCTCCGCCGCGCGTGAGCGGGACGGCCAACAGTTATTTTCCCCCCAGTACCTTTATACAACATACCAGGTCCTACCTAACAATTTAGATATTGAAAGTGGAATAGGAAACCGGTATGCTATTTTATTAAAAAAAACAAGCACTGCGCTAATGCATTTCCTTATAAACTAAGGCCCTAACAGAAAAAACGTTTATTATTGATATAATATAAACTCTTTACATACATACATATTCAAAGCTTAGATAATAAAAGATTAATTACATACACTAAATATTAAATTGACGAGATTGACGTGTGTCCGTCACAACGGGCATCAGAGTCTTTTCCACATTATAGGCCAAGCTGGGAACATCATCTCGCCCGTTAAGCAAGTTGAATGGAAAAATCTTCCTTTAGGTGGTTTAAAAGTAGACTGATTTAGGCTGCTTTTCATTTTGTAACACGCCGTGACGCACGCGAACGGGTGCCCTTCGGTTCGCCTAAAATTTGAAGTCCTAATTTCATTTGGCCGAACCGTATTGGCCTAAACTTATAACGTATAATTATTGTCTAGTCTAGCATTGTTTTCGCACTATCATAGTTGGGTCTAAAAATTTAAAAACCTAATTTTAGTATGTCTATTATCGAATGCACTAAAATATATTCGCATCTTTCTTTTGGCATAACGCCTAGTAATGAAATTTTTTTTAAAGCCGAAAACGTTAAAAAAACGAATCGCTCACAAACCGACCCCTAGCAGTCTTGTCTGCCCTACCCCTAGAGTGTAATTTAAAAGCTCGTAGGCGCGGAGGGGCGAGGCGGCCTGCGGGCTGAGAAGCAGGAGGTTGTAAGCGAGGGTCCGCGGCTGCGGTGCTGAGTGTAAGCCATCTGCGACGATTAGCACGCGTGGGACCACCGGAGCCCCGCAGCGCCGAAGCCGTCACGGAAGTCTGATTGTTTGGATGCATGCATGTTTGCTTGTTTGCATGCATGTTTGTTTTATTGTATGCACGCCTGCTTGCTTGCATGCACGCTTGTTTGTTTGCAAGCATGCTTGCATGCTTGCTTGCTTGCTTGCATGCATGCATGCTTACTTCTTTAAAATATTGATAAAGTTTTAACTTTTTGCGAATAAAAATTTGGAACTGTAAATGGTAGGTATTAGGATATATTCGGCTAAATGTCGCATTTGGCAAATTATAATATGGCGATATACTCGTACAGTAAGGCGTAGTAAATATAGGCTAAGCACGTTTAGGAAGAGTGAAAATGTGCGAAAAAATTTTAGGCTTTAAGTTTGTATCAGTGACAATTAGGACTACAAATAATTCGGCAATCCGATATATACCCCACGCGAATGTATCATTGTAAGGAAGGTTCATTCATCCAGGACCCGGCCGAAGCAAAATAAAACGTCCATGCGCGTCACAGTTTGTGTATGACGATAGACGATGAAATTAATAGTCTTATTTTTTTAGATTTTTTAAGACTATTTTAATTAAAAAAAAACAACACTGCCAAGATGTTATACATTACGGTTACATAACGTGATCGTGTCAGGTGGTCATAAATGCACGGTGTATATGAATAAGTAGCTTGTTGCCCGCGACTTGGTACGCGTCAATTTCTGTTATTATGGTAGCGATTTTTTTTCAACATTTTTTACTATTACTTCGCTCCTATCGGTCGCAGCGTGATCATATATAGCCTAAAGGCTTCCTCAGTAAATGGACTATCGAACACAAAAATAGTTTTTCAATACGAACCAGTACTTCCTGAGATTAGCGCGTTCAAAAAAACAAACAAACAAACTTTTCAGCTTTATAATATTAGTATTAGTATAGTGCATATACGTAGGTACTAGAATACATGCCGTCCTTTGACTTCGCACCAACACGCTAGTAAGTTACCTCGTTTAAAACACGTCGCCTCCATCAAAGTGGATTAGCCAAGAAAATTGAATTTTCAGAGCCCTGAGGTCGTGTATGAGATATTTTCATCGCACGCTGAATCTTTTATAACGTTACATGGTAATAAAAACATATATTGAATAGCATTTGCTGTGTCATGTGAAATCAGAAAGATTTTTCAAGATAACATTTTTTTGATATCCCCATCCCATGAAAAACGCTCTCTTATGATGGCTTAAGGTTCCTCCGTGGACAATGGAGAGAACGATGCTTGGTGGTGCAGAGAAATTTTAAATATCATAAATTCAGTTAGATTTTTTAACTGTAACAAATATTTTCCGTACCAACATTCGTCTTTTATACCAAATTTAAGCGATACCGGGATATTGTATTATCGTTTGTGACTTGCGGAAATGGCCGGGGAGGCTTCGATTGTACCTTTATGGAGGTTATTCTTCAAGGCGCATAGTAAAAAGGGTAGATTTTTATCTATGTTTTCAACTGTCGAACAAAAATGTGGTTCTCGGTATGACGCGTAGGTAGTTGGATATTTTTTGTTTAACACATTATGTGGGGTGGGGATTTCGGGGTCACCGGTGAGCCCCACCCTAACAATTAGTTTCCTATTGTGTCTAGTTTCTTAATAGTCAAAGACTTCATAACTATTTACATCATCCCTATTGCAATTTGAAATAAATGTTAGTGTCAACCAATTAAGCTTTTTTTATCTAATTTTAATGTACAATAAACACTTAATAAGTTAATAAAAAATTTGAATCGGCGCAATACAAAAAGCACACACTGACTCAAACTGGTGGCTTAACGAAGTTTTATTTTTCTTCTGTATTTTTTTCGGACAGTTTTTTACCGTAATATTGCTCTTGGTAATACTAATTATTACCTAATTGAAAATACTATAAAATGTGGACAACACCAATATTTTTCTCTCAAAGTAATTAACAAATAAAGCACGTCATGTTTTGAGGGAATCAAAAAATATGGGTGTTTGTAACCCAAATGCGAGAAAATTAGATGTTATTAGTAAAGCAAATCAATAAAGGGGCCTAGGATCTCGGCACTCCACTCTCACCAGGAGTGTTGGTAGCTTACCAGCAGTGACAGACGGGACGTGTAAAAGCGCATTCTGTGGCCTATTTGCAGAAATAAAAATGATTTTACTGAGACTTGCAGTGGTGTTGTGTGAGTCGTTGCGTACCGTTTGCTGGAGACCGGGGAGAAAAACATTTCTCTCCGAAGCCGAGTGGCGTTCGCTACTCAAGCGAGCCAAAGCCAGAGGTGGAACAGCGGACGATTGCCTGGGGCAACAACGCCCGGGGCGATAACCCGCAGTTCCAACTCAATCAATGTCCCGTTGGTCTAGTGGTTTAAATAACGGCCCAAGATCTCGGGGTCCCAGGTTCGAATCCCGGATCGGGCAACAAAAAGTTTCGAATTATCGAACGTTGCTCGGATTTGTGATCACCAACCCGCATTTGGCAAGCGTGGTGATTATGCCAACACACCCATCATTGCTGTGGTAACTTGAATTCAATGATGGAGGCCTTTTCCCAGCAGTGGGATGATTATAGGCTGTTACTTTTTTTTTTTTTTTTACAATAGAACCGTAAGACATTTAGTAGGTAATAAAAAACGATGTAATTAGTTCAACAACCATAATTACTTATATGTCGTTTACAGTGGACGATTGCATGGAGCAACAACGCCCGAAACGCTAGCACATAGTTTCTTATCATTGAATGCCACCAAAGTCATGCAGTGAGAAGAAAAAAAATTAACAATAGCCATAATCACGTCGTTTACTGCAGGCGATTCCGTGGGGCAAAGAAGCCCGGGGCGATTGCCCGTAGTTCCGTTCCGACTCATTGCATAGAACCGGAGGACATTTAAGTATTGTGTAGGAAAAAACAATGAATTGGTTCAATGGACATAATTACTTATTGACATTAAAAAAATAAAAAATAGCTCGTTATGAAATTTAGTTAAGTACAGCAGACTATTATACAAACAATCTGTCACGCAATGTTTACCGCAACCAAATGGAATACGTTCATTTTACAAATTAATAAATGATTTCAGTGACTCCAATCGGGTCATTCAGTTTTCAACTTTAACGACATAGCAATAAGAACAATATGGATCGATAATGTACACACCCTAAGAAAACAAAAAAATGATTCTTAGGAACTTTTATATAGAGTTCAAAATTAATGGAAAGCAACAAAATGTCAAATGCACAGGGCAGGTTGAAGAAAGTGATATCAATAAGGAAAAGCCCACTTTAGTATTCACTCGATATTCGGAACATTGGATATATCTTTTACGACTAAAAGCTCATTTTGCTCCTTAATAAGCCGCGACATAAGCTGAGTACTTACACCTATTTAGTATTATGTGTTTTCAGCGTTATTGTGATATACATACATACACACACATACACAGAATACTGAATAAAATACATTTAATATCAAATATACGAATTTTACGGTTCTTATCATTGATATTGACGATTGGAATAGCCTATTACTCATAGGTCCAGTGTTCCATTCCAAGTGGGGTCGATTTGAAATACGATCTTATTCAATTCAATTCATTTATTTACAAGAAAACATGGCACAATAAGATCTCAGATCATATAAAGAAGGAGATATGATATTTTTCGTAAATCCTTACCGAACCCGTGTCTCCAAATTATTTATGTGTGCAACGCAACTACAATAACACTGTTGTAAGCATAAGGATCACACTATATCAATTTACAACGCTCATTGGTGCGCACACAAACATGGACCCAATCACAGCGGCTAGTGGCTACCACTTACTCGCTTACACAATGCGTCATTTGGTGTGTGCAAATTAGTGTGGTCGCGACGCACACGTCAGGCAGTGAACGCTTCGATTAATCCTCGACACATTGCGCAGTCGCATAGTACTCACAACACAGCTAATTAGTATCAAGCCTTCAATGTATATTTTGCCGATACATATATCGTTACATGGATGTTTTCATTAAATATTTCGCCGCGGTGTGCAATAGTTCTGTTTGCCCATATTGGAATCGCACGCGCCACGCCCCCATTTCATATCTATTTCTATATATGATCTGAGAATAAGATCATAAGAGGAGTACAAAAGGTCGGCATGTCTCGCCATTATAATGGCATGTAATTTTTCTATTAGTTATTATTGAATTATTATTATTATTATTAATTATAGACTTATTTGAATTGACTCGGGTTTGGAAGAGGCAATCTAGGCATGACGCAACATCCTAAGGTGTCGTAAGAAGCGACTAAAGAAGTACGGCCAGAAAAAGACGGGTAGCTGCACAGAACATGGCAAAGGGTTAGAAAGGCGATGCAGGCGGGGCAGGCGCGCCACAGAGGTTATGAGCAAATGCTTGTAAGTGAGCGCTGTGATTGGTTTCTTTTATTGGCGTTCTTTGATCTCGTTTATGTGCATTGGGGCGCAAGCGGCGTCATCGATTCTGATACAAATGGCGCATGACAGCCTTTTTCCAAGTTCTGTGGGTAGCAGCGTCTCCTCTTGACCATTGGCAAAACTGCGATCGTCAACCCGCTTTCCAATCGTGGTGATAATGGCAATACAGGATGAAATTTTAACCACCTTCCAAATTTTAATATATCAATTTACGAGACAAAAAACAAATGACGTATTTTTCTTTTGGTATAGCCCAGTACAAAAATGTCAAGATAAAGCACTCAGAAAATGTCCGCCAAAAAACTAAAATTTTTGATACGGCCGCCTAGCAACACTTTTTTGACGCGTTGCGCATCTCATTTATTTATTTCGATATTATTCATAAGTTTTTGATTTTCCCTTTATACCTTAACAGGTCTAGGACCGTAAAAATTTTTTACTTCATAAATAGGCTCTAAATACGATACTGAACACCTATAAAAATTTTGGAAAGTGATTAAAATTTCACCTGTATATCTTTTGAAGAGTACTTTGTCCAGTTGTGGAATGATATGGGCTGTTGATGATGACGTATTTCATGACCCAGTAACCTATCAGGGACCAGGGTCTCGAAATACGTCATCAAAGCTTAGATGTTTCTCCAAAAATTTCACACAAAACTTTGACAATCTTAGTTTCTGACGTTTAAATATATACGATCTTTTTACTGCAATAGAGCGTCTCTGTATTCGGAACAAGTAGTTCCAACAGAGAACTAGCGTAATTCACTTACGGCCGGTTCCAATAACCTATCTATCTTCAGTTTTGGCATATCGGATATAGGAAACAGTTTCTATCTCTGTTTTTGCCGTCCAGAGAAACTAAGACAGAAGTTGTTTTCTATCTTCGACATGTCTATACTAAAGATAGATAGGTTATTGGAAATGGCCGTTCGCATTTGAAATTTGGAAGTCAGAAACTTTCTGTCTCAGCTTGTCAAAGTTTTGGGTTAGTCATGTTCGGACACTTGCTGAATATCCTATACATATATGAGTTCAAATGGTATATAAAAGTTATTTTGATTAAATTGGATCAAACATGAAAATCAGTCGACGATGTTATGTAAGATAAGTATAGTAAGTATACACCAAATTCGGAATCCTATTATTTTTACTCTTCTCTACTACATACTCATTAAAAACTGTCGTTGTTGCGTTGAAACTACAGTCTTGACAAGACCTTTGCTAAACCAGTGACATTTGTTACTTATTTTCTGACAAGCTACAAGCAATATTTTATAGATCTAATTACATTTTTAAAGAGGTCCATTTCCCCAAGTCGCTAACGACTGCTAACGGTCAAAGATTTAATTTCCTGTGCGTCCATAAACGTATTGACTTAGGTATGGGCTTCACTGTGATCTCATAAGCTAATGCTAAAGTTTTAAAAATATTATGGTGATTATAAAAAAGGAAGAACACGACATTCACTGTGTAACTTTAAAATTCTTGTCGAAAAAGTTCAAGATAATTTGCTCTCGTCTCATAAACGTTTACTCTCTTTCCCTTCACATTCTCCACTGTTCTACTCACAATCCACTGTTTAGTCTGTCCGTTTATGTAACAGCCTATAATCATCCCACTGCAGGGAAAAGGCCTCCATCATTGAATTCAAGTTACCACAGCAATGATGGGTACTGGCTTAATCACCACGCTTGCCAAATGCGGGTTGGCGATCACAAACCCGAGCAACGTTCGAAAATTTCGTTTTTTTTGTTGCCCGACCCGGTTATCGAACCTGGGACCCGAGATCATGGCCCGTTATTTAAACTACTAGACCAACGGGGCGTCTATGTGACTCACCAAATTATCTACTCAACCAAATCTACACTTCTCTGGCTCAATCCATCTTGACTTACTGCATTCCTGTCTGGGGTGGCGCAGCAAAAACTCAATTTCTTGAGTTAGAGAGGGCGCAGCGTACTCTTATTAAGGTTATGTATTTCAAAAAGAGACGCTTCCCTACTCACACTCTATATAGCATCAGTGGTTTACTCTCCGTCAGGAAGTTATATGTAGTCTGTACGACCCTCAAAACTCACAAAACAATATCATACGACCCAAGCCAAATTAATAAACGACGTAGAAATGTTATTGTTCAGTCTTATAATAGCAAGACCACATTTGCCAGAAGAGAATTCGTCTCACGTTCTACCTTCCTCTATAATAAAATAAATAAAAATATATTTATATATGACAAAACACATCACAGCTGTAAAAAATATTTGGTAAAATGGATTCAAAATTATACATACGATGAAATCGAACAATTTCTCGAGCGAATTGTATAAATTTCATTTAATTTCAATTAGGCTAATCATACATGTTCATGTTCATAATAATTCACGGACGCAAATACACTAATACACACGCACACACACACACACACACACACACACACACACACACACACACACACACACACACACACATACACACACACATACACACACACATACACACTCACATTCATGATCGATTAAAAAAGAACATATTATTATCTTTTATTTTTATTTGAAATGTTATTGTATTAGGATAGCTATCTAATTTTAATTAATTATATAGTCAAACTTTTTCTGTTCTACTATCTTTGAAATGTTTATTAAAATATTATTTTCACCCATACTGCCTATAAAAAAATATATAGTGATGGAAGAGCGGACCCTCCAAACACAGGCACTTTTTGCTTAAATGGAGGCTCCAATGTACTAGTTTGTAAGGCATTAACTTTGTTAACGAAATAAACTTATTTATTATTATTATTATTATTTATGTTTATTGAACTCTTAATTAAAATACACTTTAAGACGATTAGAGTCTTTTTCCATATTAATAGCATTAGGTTAGGCATATCGATTTGTGTTTGTGTAGATTTACTCCTTATTCATAATAAAGCAAACAGTCTAATAAACCTATTTTAGCTATTACACTGTTTTGTCTCGTTCTGTCATCCTGTAAGTATGTATGTTGTTGTTAAATTCAAACTGATTTTGAAATATTTGTAAAACTTTTTCTTTCGGATGTTAAAAACCTTTGGAAAACATTGATGAACCTCCGCCTACTTATAACGAAAACCTTAAATAAATTCGTAGATACATTAATGTGTAACTCAATGGCTGGAGTAGTCATCTGGAAAGTAGAAGGCTACTATCCAATTAAGGCAACCGAAAAAATGTCTAGTTATCAAAGAAAGAAAGAAAATACATTTAATAAAATTTGGACATACACACAAATAGTTGATACTACGTTACTACATACATATAATAGGTTATACTCGTAATTAAACACAAAATAATATGATAAAAAATAAATATATACACGAACATAGAACCTTCTCCGTTTGTTGAAGTCGGTTAAAACTAACACAATGAAAATTAAGAATTAAATAACAATACATACATAAACACAATATCAGACTTCAACTCTTTCGTTGTTGAGTGGCATTGCCTCTATGAAAAATGTTGGCATTCCATTCCCAATTGGTAAATGTCTTCAGGTGTTAAAACGAAGGATGGACGTAGTTTGTCAAAGTCGAGGAAATACTGCCGGAAACGGCTCGTATGAATATTTATTGGAAAAGGCCATGTTTTGTTAGTGGAGCGAGTGTTCACGACATTCTAATGGCTCAATGGCTTCCACCGTTCAGGCAATTTAGAGGCAAACAAAATTCCAAAAGTCAAGCTTATTGACTATTAGCTGTTGTCTGCGACTTCGCACGCGTGGTGTTTGATAGTATCTTACAGAACGCCTTGGCCCAATGCGTCATTATATTAGGGGTTAAAGTATGAAATTGCCGTTTTGTATGGACGAAATCGAGAAAAGTCATTTTTACATACTAACAATTTTTTAGTTTTTTTAAAAACGCCTGAACCTTTTTCGATGCAATTAAAGGTGAAAGTTAGATGGTTATAAAGCAACGCATTATAGTATTTAAATTTCTGAACATCAAAGTATATAATACAAATATACTTAATTGAAGCAAGACGGTCAGCTGACACATTGTAAGGGGTCTTTTCAACGACTTCCTTTGAAGTAATAGGCACTAGTATTGCATTTTTTTTTAGTCAATACAAAAAGAATTACGCAATAATATAAATAAATAAATAAATAAATAAATATTTAAGACATGCCTCACTGGGCCACACAGAGCCATCTAGTTCCAAATTAAGGTAGTATTAAGTACCCTGTCGTATGGGGTACTAGACAACCGATAATCTTACTTATATACTTTTTTTTTTTGTAAATACATACTTATAAGAGTTAGGTTTAGGGTTATTTCTTCAAGATTATAACGTTCATGTGATATGCCTTACAGAACATTGGATTAAAAAACACCAACTAATGTTAAACATTGAAAATTATAAAGTCGCTAGTTCGCTCATAAGGGAGTCTGCACCAAGAGGTGGGTCACTTATTCTTGTAAAAAATGAATTAAAATGTAAAGAACGCAAAGACATTGTGTCGCTCTCGGTTGAACGAACTATTGAACTAGCGTGTGCTGAGCTGGAACAATATATCATAATTAGCGTGTATAGCCCCCCCAAAGCTAATTACCACGTTTTTGAAACTGTTATGGATGAGGCTCTGAAAAAGCTCTCAAAATCGAATAAGAAAGTAGTGGTATGTGGGGATTTCAACGTTAATATATTAGAAGAAACGCAGTTGTCCACCCGGTTTCTTAATCTCTTTAAGTCTTATAATCTAATTAATCTTTTTAATGAATCCACCAGGGTGACGCCCACGTCAGCTACTTGCTTAGATAATATTTTTTGTGATGGTAAAGTGTTAAAAAAAACGATTTTAAATTGTCTTATTTCGGACCACAGCGGACAAAAAGCATCGTTCGAGCACCATTATGTCTCTAACAAAGTAGATTCTGTGTATAGGCAATTCACTTTTAATAAAATAGAAAAGTTTAAGGAAAAAATTAAAGTGGGTGTGAATTTGCTAAAGCCTAATGATCAGAATGTTGATGAATTATATGAGAATCTTTTTGGTTTAGTTAAAAAGGAATTTGATAAACATTTTAAACAGAAAAAAGTAAAAATAAACAATCAGAAGTGCAAGTTTAATGAATGGGCTACACCTGGTATTTATAAAAGCAGAAAAACATTATATGATTTATATAGTTTCAAGGCAGATTCTCAAAACCCACATATTATAGAACATGTTAAAAAATACTCTAAATTATTTAAATTAGTATGTGCCAAAGCGAAGTCAATATATCTTTATAATTTAATTTCGGCTTCCAAAAATAAGGCAAAAACCACTTGGAATATTATTAATAAAGAGACATGTAGAGTAAAACCAAATAATCCTACCTACTCTCTCAAGTTAGGGGATAAGCTAATAAACACGAACACAGAGGTTGCAAACACATTTGAGACATTTTTTTCGAATATAGCTCCCTCTACTACTGAAGGGCTAGCTTCTTCTGCTGATCTAGCTGAATCCCTTCTCAGGTCTGTTGTCGAGGAGTGCAATTCTTCATTTAATTTTAGACATATAAACCCTGACATAATTACAAAAACTTTTAGAGAATTTAATATGAAAAAAACAGAGGATCTTTGGGGAATTTCTGTCAATATTATCAATACAATCATAAGTTCATTAGCCCCTCAACTCGCTATTATTTTTAACAAATGTATTGATGATAGACAGTTTCCAACTTTAATGAAGTTTAGCAAAATCATTCCTTTGTTTAAGTCTGGCGAAAAATGTGACCCCTCCAATTTTCGACCTATATCTATATTGCCAGGGCTAAGTAAAATTTTCGAGAAAATAATGTTTAATCAGCTTTTATCTCACTTTAGTGTAAATAAATTATTAAATAGCAACCAATATGGCTTCAGAAAAGGTAGAAATACTACCGATGCTGGAGTTGCTCTCCTACAACATGTGTTTGAGGCTTGGGAGAGTAAGCTAGATGCCTTAGGTGTATTTTGTGACCTTTCAAAGGCCTTCGATTGTGTAGACCATGAAATATTACTTAAAAAACTTAAACATTATGGTGCATCGAATGATTCCTTGGATCTAATAAGTTCTTACCTTAAAGGCAGAATACAAAAGGTTTGCATAAATGGAGCTGAGTCTTCAGGGTCAGCCCTTGTTATGGGTGTCCCACAGGGATCAGTATTAGGACCCCTGCTATTTTTGGTTTATATAAATGACCTTCCCTGTTACTTACATAATCTTTGTGAGATGGTATTGTTTGCAGATGATACATCAATGATTTTTAAAACCAAGAGGGGCAAATCTTCATTTGACGATGTTAACAATACCCTCTCTAAATTATTGCATTGGTTTACAACAAATAATCTCTTACTAAATGCAAATAAAACAAAATGTGTTAAATTTACGATGCCAAACGTAAGGTTAGCTGCCCCTCATATAATTGTTAAAGATGAACCACTAAACTCTGTAGATTTTACTACCTTTTTGGGTATAACTGTAGACTCTCATTTGCAATGGAGTGCTCATATTAGGGGGCTGTCTGGAAGACTTAGTTCTGCTGCTTATGCTGTGAGAAAGATAAGGCAATTGACTGATGTTGGAACGGCAAGATTAGTATATTTTAGCTACTTTCATAGCATAATGTCATACGGAATTCTGTTGTGGGGCTCAGCGGCAGAAATTGAGTCAATTTTTATATTGCAAAAACGTGCTGTACGGGCTATTTACGGCTTTCGACCTCGTGACTCGCTGAAAGAGCTCTTCAAAGAGATTAATATACTTACAGTGTCTTCTCAATATATTCTCGAGAATATTATTTACGTTCGTAAGAACATACATTTATTTCTTAAGAAAAGTAACGTACACAATTTTAATACGAGAAATAAAGATAAAGTCGCCGTTCCAGGCTTCAGACTGCGAAAAGTAGGAAAATCGTTTATGGGAAATTGTATCCGTATTTTCAACAAATTACCAAAGGATATTGCTGAACTCCCTGTACATAAACTTAAATCGTATGTTAAAGTTATTTTAATGAAAAAGGGCTATTACACTATTAATGATTATTTAAATGATAGAAATGTATGGCATTAAGTTGTCCCAGCTCGTACTTGCTTAAACCTTGTAAAAATTACCTTACCTTGTAAAAATTTATTTAAAAAGAGGCTGACAATAGTGACCGAGTTTCTTGCGCTGCTTCTTCTCGGCACTAGCCCAGACTTGTCCCGAAGCAGTGGTAGGTTTAAATATTGGGACGTGTAAAAGCGCCTCCTGGGGCCTATTTGCAGAAATAAAACTGATTTTAACTGATTTTTAACTGATTTTATAATACATAGAAAACACCCAGACCAGTACAAACAGACATGTTCATGCACACAAATATTTGTACTGTGCGGGGATCGAACCCGCGACCCATGGCTCAGAAGCAGCGTTAACTACCACTGATCCGAATGGTCGTCACTATACTATAGTCACAAATATGACTATACTTAAGAGCTATAAACAAAATAAAAAGTGGGAAAATAATCGGCAATTTCATACTTTAACCCCTATTATTTGAAGGCTTCTGTTCAGGCCACTTCCAACCTCTTTACACTTTTCAAATTGACGCGACCATTTGAATAAGAAAGCACCGAACGCGCGCAATTCAAAATTCGAATCTGGTGAAAAACAAATGAACGCAAGCTACGCACATGAAAATTGTCGCCCCGCTATCACTGTCTGCTGTTCCCGTTGTGTTTTTATATCTTTAATAAATTTGAAACATATTGTATACTAAGTCCAGGAATATATAAGAGCTGCATTTCAAGATTAATCCGATAATCAAGAACCCATAGACCAATACTAAATAAAGGAAAGGTGGCCACCCGTCGGAGTCGACTCAAAGATATCTAATAAGTACATATAATATTGATACCGAAGCCGCTGCAAGTAAGTGTTTTATCTGACTTCTTATGCTAGCGAATGTTTGAATTGTGTTAGAGATAGGAAGTGGTGTAATATACTTTCATCTTCCTTATATTTTTCCCCTTCAATATTTCGTTCCTTCTTTAACTGTTACCTTTGTACACCTGCACCTTCGTACTGCTCAAAAAACTGCCTATGTCCTGTGGGTAATATGTATAGCATTTGGCCCCCACAGCTTCCGTTGCGTGCGCTGCGTAAACGGTTTATGTTACCCATAAAATATGTACAAAAGAATTATTCCTCTTTAAATGATTTAAGTAAATGTCCGCGACATGCGTATATGCTTATCTTTTAAGGTTGAATCATTTAGCATGAAATTCTTAGGTACAGCTTTAGGGCAAGTGCAGGCTAGTGCCGAGAAGAATCAGCTCAAGAGAAATAAAAATACAAATATGTATTACAACATTAGCTTCGAATAATGAAACTCTTCTTTTTTGCCTCTTTTGAAAAATAAAACCAACTTGTGTATCTTCATTCTGCTATTAAATCCTGCTAATACGTGATTTTAACCAAAGCGACGAAGGACATTGAAATGGGCCTGAGTGTTGAGGTTTCTTTGTCTTTTATAATTAAAACATAATCAGGGCTCGTATTTCGGCTATTGAGTTTCCGTTCCTTTTGTCCGGAATGATTAAATTTTACCTGTGTTTGCACTGGTTGCTAGGATATACAGAATGAAATTTTAACCACCTTCCAAATTTTAATATATCAATCTAGGCAAAAAACAAATGACGTATTGTTTCTATTGGTATGCCCAGTACAAAAATGTCAAGATAAAGCATTTAGAAAATGTCCGAAAAAAAAATCTTTTGATACGGTCGTCTAGCAACACTTTTTACGCGATACGCGAAGCTGTAACGGCCTTCTGCCACAGCATAGGTCCTTTCAAAAAAAAAAAAAAACCTTAACAGGCCTAGGACCGTAAAAATTGAAAACTATATTGCGAAAAATATTTTCGGGTGAAAACTTGATTTTCATTTTTTACTTCATAAATGGGCTCTAAATACGACACTGAACGCGTATAAAAATTTTGGAAAGAGGTTAAAATTTCAGGGTGACCCGATTGTAGTCGGTCGACAACATTGCTCCCAACTTACCGTTTGGTAAAGGTTTATTAGAACAAGCCGAAACTAGACCATGTTACTTAAGCATATAAATACTGGTGAAGTCAGAAATCTGAAAATAAATAAATTGAAAAAACATTTATCGTACGGAATCTACAAATTTTGATTTGTATGAAAATATATATAAAAAAAAGATCACTGACTTCACTATACTATTTATATGCATATATAGTATAGTATAGTAACAGCCTATAATCATCCCACTGCAGGGAAAAGGCCTCCATCATCTCACAAACCCGAGCAACGTTCGACAATTCGAAACTATTTATTGCCCGATCTTACCACTTGCCCAACTGCGATCTGCCAAGCCTGGCTTCTGATTGAGAGGCTTATGTCATGCCCAGCTGTGGGTATAGGTTAGGAGTTTTGAGCGGGAAACGAAAAAAGAAAGATAATATTAAATTAAAAAAAAAACTCACAAGAAGATAGACTTTGTTTCGTAATTCTACTAAATTATCCTAAGCGGCATTTATTGTGATAAAGTGGTGGCATTGTTATAATAATGTGTCAGTGAGTAGGATAAATCAAATAAAAGTGAGAAACACGGAAAGGCGCTCCTATTTGACTCTGATCCACGTTCTCGCGAAAAACTCCTGTAATTTTTGAAATGTATGAGTCACCCATACATTTCAATGAGTTAGGTTAGTTTAGGTTCAGGTTAAATTAGGCTATTATGTTTAAGTAAGTATTTCTGATATTGTATGTATTTTAAATTGACATTATAATAACTAAAGACTAGGCTGTATGGACTCGTCCGAGTGATTATGATAACTACACATTTGTTTTGTCTTTGCTCTGAGCAGCCTTTTTGCATTCTGGTTGTTTTCTGCCAGTCGCAAATTATCATCTAATGTTTATATAGGCATGCATACACACATGCTTTCAGGCACCTTAACACGCGTATATTCGTATGGATATGAAATAATAGTTAGTGGCAAACATTTTGTTCAAAAATTACAATTTTGTTTCATTCAAGTATGTCTGGTTTCATTCAAGTAAGTAACGCCCCGTTGGTCTAGTGGTTTAAATACCGGGCCAAGATCTCGGGGCCCCAGGTTCGATCCCCGGGTCGGGCAACAAAAAGTTTCGAATTTTCGAACGTTGCTCGGGTTTGTTACCACCAACCCGCATTTGGCAAGCGTGGTGATTATGCCAGTTCCTATCATTGCAGTGGTAACTTAAATTCAATGATGGAGGCCTTTTCCCTGCAGTGGGATGATTATAGGCCGTTACTTTACTTTACTTTACAAGTATGGCTTACTTTTGTGATATGTGCCTATTTTTTTTTGGGTGCCCTTCAGTTCGCCTAAAATTTAAAGTCCTAATTTCATTTGGCCGAACCGTATTGGTCTAAACTTATAACGTATAATTATTGTCTAGTCTAACAGTTGTTTTCGCACTATTATAGATTGGTCTAAAAATTGAAAACCCTAATTTCAGTATGTCTAATATCGAAAGCACTTAAATGTATTAGCATCTTTTTTTGACATTACCACATGAATAAATATTCCCACTTTACTCATGTGACATTACGCTCTATTTTTTTAAACCGAAAAGTTTAAGAAACGAATCGCTCACAAACCGACCCCAAGCAGTCTTGTCTGCCCTACCCCTAGAGTGTAATTCAAAAGCGCGTAGGCGCGGAGGGGCGAGGCGGCCCGCGGGCTGAAGAGCAGGAGGCTGTAAGCGAGGCGCCGCGGCTGCGGTGCTGAGTGTAAGCCATCTGCGACGATTAGCACGCGTGGGACCGCCGGAGCCCCGCAGCGCCGAAGCCGTCACGGAAGTCTGATTGTTTCGATGCATGCATGATTGCTTGTTTGCATGCATGTCTGCTTGATTGCATGCATGATTGCTTGTTTGCATGCATGATTGCTTGTTTGCATAAATGCTTGCTTGCTTGCTTGCATAAATGCTTGCTTGCTTGCATGCTTACTTCTTTGCATGCATGCATGCTTGTTTGCATGCATTCTTGCTTGCTTGCTTGCTTGCATCCATGCTTACTTCTTTGCAAGCAAGCATGCATGCTGATAAAGTTTTTAACTTTCTGCGAATAAAAATTTGGAACTGCCAAAGGGTAGGTGTTATGATATATTCGGCTAAATGTCGCAATTGGGAAATTATAATACGGCTATGTAAAGTTAAGCGTAGTAAAAATAGGCTAAACACGTTTAGAATTAGTAAAAATGTGCGAAAAAAATTTAGGCTAATAGTTTGTGCGCCAATGACAATTAGGAGTACAAATAATTAGGCATCCCGATATATACCCATTTTTTTTTAATAAACATTGAAGGATCTCTTATTCGTTTTTTTAGTACCTACAAATTATCTATGTTTCACGAAACTTTTTTGACTAGTTTTATAAAAAGGATAACAAAAATGCCACCCTGAATACTTACTATAATTCAACAATTACTTTTCCTAATAAAATAAACAGACCTTACGAGTATTTTAAATATAAAGCTTAATAATGGCTCGTATTCTATTGTTATAGTTTAGTTGGGAATAGGTATGGCAAACAAAGGATTCCGCCAAATTACATTAAATAATGAAATTGTTCAGTTTATTTCTAATACAACGAAGGATTAAACAGAAAATTGTAGCCAGATTTTAGTATAAAAGACTTTAATTTACTGTAGCAATTTGCTTCAAAAAGTATTTAAAAACATAGAAAGTTCATATATATTTGTAAAAATATTACGTTCGGATGTTAAAGGTACAATTGATGAAACCCTGACTTACAGTAAAGCCTTTAATAGATTTGTCCACTAAAATAAGGTCTTGTAGCTTAACGGCCGGTCCTAATAACCTATCTATCTTCAGTTTTGGCATATCGGAGATAGAAAACAACTTCTGTCTTTGTTTCTCTGGACGGCAAAATCAGAGACAGAAGATTTTTTCTGTCTCCGATATGTCAAAACTGAAGATACTTAGATAGTTTATTGGGACCGGCCGTAAAACGAACAAACCTAAGGTAGTCGACAATGTTATTCAAAGATCCAATCCATTGCCCTCTATATGAAAGAAGCCTCTCAACGCTTTTTCGATAAGGCAGTGAATCACCCCAATCCGCTCATAGCGGAAGCCGCCACGTACATCCCCCAGAGGGATGTCGCCTTCCGACGCCGTCGGCCCAGGCACGTGCTGAACGACCCCGACGATCCGATCACCGCGTATGTCACAACAGCCAACACCGCCTTAAGCACTTCAATTACTGCACAACACAGTAGTTCTCCACACTGCACCCGTCGGAGGCGGGTGCGTGGTTCCGCCTTTCATTTCGGCCGACACAATCATGTGCCTGGCCGCTTCTCACCTGCCCCCCCCCCCCTCGAACGGCGACCCAAGCCGAGGTCCGAGCCTACAGAGGCGCCCTTGAGGTCGCTGTCTGATACCCCTCCCAGATCGGGCCCGCCAGAATGGAGCCCGACCGTGATCCGGCATGCCACGGCATCTCCGGTTCCGGCGGCGCCACCACTGGTGGGTTCGCCATTTGGTAGGGTGCCCTTAGCACCCCACCCTGGCCCGATCACGCCCGCTAGTATGGGCCCTGGTGCGAGCGAGCCTGAGGCTTCGCTGCGTGAAGCCTCACCCTCGGCCGCACCGGGACACCGCTAGTTTGGCGGACCTAGGCTGAGCGCCTTCAGCGCTCGCCACACCCTGCCCGGTTTAACTGATTAAAGCCTTCCATATGAGGTTTCAGTGATAGGTCCGTCAAAAATAAAAACAAAGAAAATTTTATTCAAGTAATTGTATTCTAAATTCAGTTACACTAGCAATTTGATTACTTAAACAGCTTTAAAACAACTATTGCGGAGTTCATTCCAGTTCGCAGAAACAAGCATATTCAAAGCTAATCTATTTGCAAACTTATAAAAGTGGAGTGTCACAAAGAGAATTCTAAGTGTCGCCCTTCTATTCTTTTTTCAGCGATGTATGTTATTATAAACTAGCAAAGTGATTCGATCGCTATTGGACTTTGTAGCTGTAAAAATGATCAGACTAAATCACGTGGTTAAATGATTTGTCATCAGAAAAAAAAACCTTTTAAGACGCTGACTGCAGCCGATGACCTTGAGCAATGAATACGCCCACAAATTTATTCGTCTTTGAATTTCTTTGCAACGCGCCGCAGCTATCACTGTTGATTCCCGTAGGAGTGACAGAGAAAAAGCGCATGGAATAGAAGGGCCTAAGTGCCAAACAACAAAATTCATTGTGCAATTTAAAATTGCCATTTATTAAAAATCTGAATCAGCCATTTGCTTAAGCAACATGTAATGTACAATATAGCAAAATTTTATTATCATTGTTATACGGACTGCTGAGAAAAATGGTAATTTATGTACTTTGAGATTATTTTCTATCGAGAAAAGTTTTTAGAATCGTGTTTTGGAAACAACCTGGTCAAAAATATGATCAATTACAACTACATAGAATTTGGCAACAATACGAGCCATAGGCTTAAAGCAAAACAATCTTCATTGAGCTGAATTTGGCTCATGTCAGCGTCTTAAGCTAATGATTTTTTAGGGTTCCGTACCCAAAGGGTAAAACCGGGACCCTATTATTACTAACACTTCGCTGTCTGTCCGTCTGTCTGTCTATCACCAGGCTGTATCTCAAGAGCCGCGATAGCTAGACAGTTGAAATTTTCACAAATTATGTATTTCTGTTGCGGCTATAACAAAAAATACTTAAAACAAAATATAATAAATATTTAAGGGGGCCCCCATACAACAAAAGCGATTTTTTTTTGCCCTTTTTTGCTCGATATCAATAATGGCAACAGGTAGGCACTTGGAATATTCACATTTAATAAAAAAAAAACTTGTTTACCTAGTCAACGTTACGGAACCCTTCTTGCGCGAGTCCGACTCGCACTTGGCCGGTTTTTTATTTATATTCTTATACGTGCTGGCATCATACTACACAGATATTTATCTATTTACTCTATAGCATTCGTAATCGCTATGAGAGGCAGTATTGCACCCTCGTTCGTTTTAAGTCGTCAGGATAGTTTATCGCTTATTCGCTTTGGTCTAGACGCAATATAGCCTAAGGTCGCTAATCCACTGCAACTATTAGTCAGACTTTTGATATCATGATTAAAAAAATAAAAAAGTGACACAAAGAGTCGTATATGATAATATTGTCACCCACCTTAGTTTTTTTATTAGTTCAGCCCCGAATGTTTGTACGTCAACCGCATTAGGTGCGACACTAACCCACAAGCCTCAATAAAATAAAATAAAAAAGTGTCAACTACAGTCACATATTATAATAATTGTCACTCACCTTTGTTTATAGTAGTTCAGCCACGAATGTTTCTTTACATCGATAGCATTTTATTTGAGACTAAGGCTCCGGCCGTTATGGGCCCAGTCCGGCAAGCCCCCGGCCGGTACGCACCCACATTGAAAAATGTGTTATTCCGGTATGCACAAATTAAAATTAAGACCACGTCATGTCAGTCATGACGGATATAAAGGACGAGCGCTATTTAGATATCAGTAGATCAGTAGGCGTATACCTGCGTTCTATAATGCAATGGTCTACGATGTTGTAGGTTCTTTTTTCGTATATTAAAAAATATCAACAAAAAAATTTAAGCATGCAGAATCTATGTGTGTCGTTTAATTTTTTGTTTGATTACAACAAAAGGGCGAATTTTGGCCAAAAAAGACATTATGATGACGACAACGACAACGACAAAACGATGATAATATACTCACAGAACAAAATAGATATAATCTTAAATGGAGACACTTTAATTTTCAACAGTACTTGCTCAAGAGTCTTATCCAAAAATCGGTTGTCTTAAAACGGGGGCGTCGCGGCCGGGATACATACCGGAAGAATAACTTTTTCAAAATGGGTGCGTACCGGCCAGGGGCGTGCTGGACTGGGACCATAGCGGCCGGAGCCGAGACTCAAAACCTCAAGCTTTTGCTTATCGGCAAACTGCTCTGCCTATTAAGCTAACAAGATAATAATGTAGAGTGTAAAAGATTTATTCAAGGCTTTAAGCTGTACCTAAGTGAGCAGAGTTTGATCTATGTTTTCGAATAACCATCCAACTGACTTAGCGCAGTCGTAGGTTTTATGAAAGAAAGTGTAATTTCAATTGACAGTAGCAATTTCATTTCTTAACAACAGTTCACAAATAAAACGAAAGATATTTAGGATAAAACAAGCCCGGCAAGCAATGGTCGTGGTTCCTAATCCCACTCAAGACAATAGAAAAAAATATATTAATAGAATTGTATGTTCAAGAAAGTTGATACTTGTTGTTTCTTATTTAAGTTTCTCCGCGATGTCATATCAACCTTTAAACCTTTTTTAGGTACCTTTAGCATTTAGTGTAGATGTTATGCATCGCACTAGGAAAAAATTGCTGCATTCTATTTTCGCATGGAGGTGGAGTACTTTTTACGGATTTGAAGCCATACGAGTATAAGTGTGTTTACGGTTGCAGTGGATGAACAGCCTTATTTTCCAGTATTCCCAGGAATAAGTACTAGTTCTGACTTGGGGATTAGAGAGTTGAGCTTTTGTTTACTGAACCTCAATCGATAGGCTAGGTGGTTGAATGAAAATAATTTACTGATACCAAGACCGAACACAGCCGCAGATTTTGTAACTAAAATGGGTATCTATCAAAACACATACTTTTTTGATACCGAATTTCATTTCACAGAAAACTATTCTATGAATGTTAATATCTTTTTTTCTTGATTTATCGAATAGTTAATAATCGCCGTTTCATAACATCGAATAACATTTCACTTAAAAAATGTTTCGCAATTGTTTGTTAAGCAGAATAACGAAATATCAAATTAATGTTACATATAATTATTAAGTTATCGATAAAACTATTAATAACAACATGTTTCAATGTGTAACGGTTCCCATAGCATGAATTAATGCATGCATGAAAGCAAGCAGGCATGCGATAGGTACGCATGCATTCATGCATGCAAGTAAGCACATGCATGCATACGCGTGCAAGTATGAAGGCATGCATGCATGTATAAATGCATGCAAGCAAGCAAACAGGCATGCATGAATTAATGCATGCATGAGAGCAAGCAGGCATGCAGCAAGTACGCATGCATTCATGCATGCAAGTAAGCACATGCATGCATACGCATGCCAGTAAGAAGGCATGCATGCATGCATTAATGCATGCAAGCAAGCAAGCAGGCATGCAAACAAGCAGCATGCATTACGATTTCCTCGTCTCCGGCGCTGCGGGAATAGCAGCCTCGTCGCCCTTGCGTAACAAGGTGCAGTCACCCAAGCTCGCCTACGCAGCTTCGGCTTGCTGGTCACCTTGGGCGACCAGCCTCAGCCGCTCCGGCTCGCGCGGGTGCCTGCACCTTGTTACAGCGGGCGGAGGCTGCTCTCCCTCCGCGCCTCCGGCTATTACTAATTACACTCTAGTATCGGGCAGGCTAGTACCACGGCGAGTTGAGATTAACGCAGTTTATTTATTATATTAATATTTATTACATATTTTATATCAGTTATGCATTAAATTGTCTATTAATAAAGTATGCCATATAATATTAGTAACAAAAATCGTTTGGCAAAACGGACTTTAGTGAAGTAAAATTGGATGTTTCAACAATTCTGCATATTGAAACTTACGTGGAAATAAAATTATGGGTAACAAAATAGTAAACTAACATAACTTCGATAAAATACATACTATATGAAAAGAAGTAACGATGAAGTAAGTTTGTAGATAATAAGCATTCGATCAAATGAAATTGTGATGTAACATGATTCTAGAATATGTTGAATATCGTTTAGATACATCTGCGAATTGTTTTATGGGGAATGAAAATCGTTGAAGAAAATTGCGATTAAGTGATGGGTTCCCTCTGTGAGGCATACTAATCCTTGTTTTGATCGGCAGATTGTGTCTTACTTAATTAATAACACGACAAAACAGTATCAGATTTTGGTAATATCAGCTTATAATGAAACTAACTAACTAGAGTACACCGGCGGTCAAAGCCAGTTCTGGCTGCTAATTGCCTGCCAGTTCCGGCCATTCTCCGAAGCAGCCACATGTCATCAACATTGAGGTTGAACTGAATCAGGAAGCGGTTACACGAAATTTGAATTTAGAAAATCGTTACGTATTGTTCTATGACAATGTTGTTGTTCGAAAAATAATTTAAAATTGAAAGTTACACTCTGTATATAAGGTTAATTTATTTAATAAAAAAAATCTTATAAAATAGTGTCATGTTTAATGTCGTTGATTTAAAGTTTGGCACCTGTTGGCATCAAATCAAAATTGATTGATTTGATTTTAGGTTTGTCGGTACCTATCTTATTTTTTTATAAATATTTTAGTTTTTTATGTAAGTTATGAACATTATTTTTCTACTATAAGGAATAAAAGTGAAGAGCTTTCACCGACTTCTTCTGGCTGTACTCCTTTATTTTTTATCAGTATCATCGTATTGTTAAGACAAATATTCCCGATGTATTTGCCTCTGCCAAGAAACAAACCAGATAGGCTGACTTACTGTGTAGAAATGGATCTTTACTCATACTTTAGTCGCCTCTTACGGTGCTCATAGGAATATAATAGAACTTTAGTTGTTTCTTACAGTGCCCATAGGAAGAGAAATGGCGGTAGTATTATATTGTGCCAACAAATTTAATTAACACCTTCTGGTCCAGTGGTATAATTACTGGACCAATATCTCGAGGTCCTGGTGTCGATTCCCGCGTCGGGCAACAAGAGTTTTCAATTTAATAATTTTAATCGGGTTTTTAATCACCAACCTGCATTTGTCAAAAGTTGCTTATACCTGGACCTGGACCAATCATTGCTCTGGTAACTTGAATTTTATGATGATAATGAATAAATAAAAATAGAAAAAGTTACTTAAATTAGATCTACGTTAAATATACACCATAGGCACGGCTTTTTAATCTGCTGAAAAAGTCGTGACGTCACTCAGGCGGCTGACCCGCCCCGGAGGACTCATTACGTCATCAAAGAGGAGACGGGATTACCCATACTAATTACCTACTTGCCTAAAATGAAAATGTAGGAAGATAACTGTCTTGGTTTTAAAAAATTGGGTGAGTTCAAGAAGAAATGTAAGATTTATTTACTTACCTTAACTTTATTGCTCATAATATAAGTAACACGTACAAAAGGAAATATGTCTTCTAGTCAACCATTGCTAAACAGAAATTTTGTGGGCGGTGCGATATTAATAAAAAAACATTGCGAAAAAAGGGGTCTTAAGAGGAAACACTACGAGCGAGAGAATTGAAAAATAGGTATTTGTAAAATCTATTGCTGTCGCGCAGTGCCAACGCCTTCACCGCAGTGTGATAGAGAAAACTGTTTCTAGGACCGAAAATACCTACTAAAAGCACACCAAATCAGCGTTTCGTAGTCCCCCGATTACTTTTCCAAAACTAGACCGATTTAAATATTTTTCATTAACCGATTTTTGATTAAAAATTAAAAAAAAGCTTTGGCGGTGTTCGTATGTTTTCCTTTTTTTCTAAAATTTAGCCAAATTTGTTTTCTGGATGTTCGAACACAGCGGAAAATCTGGTGATTTTTTTCGATTTTTGAGGGCTCATATCTTTTATATTAATTAATTTATGAAAAAACAGAAAACATAGAAACATGCTAATAGTGAGCAATATTTTTTATTACAAAAGCCAGCTTTATCCAGGGAGGAAACAGGGGACTACGTTTGCATGGAAAAATGGCCCTTGTGTTTCCTCTTAAGGTGTCGCTAGCCCCCAGGCATAGACGTCCCTACTTAGATTTCCTAGTGGGTCGATGTAGTATCAAAGTATTTTTCAATGTTTTCTTAACGAAGGTAACTAACACATGGAATTTCAAAAATGAATTCATCGTTTTGTAGTACTACTTCATTTATTTTTAACTTATTTTTTTCTTCAGTATATTAACATCATCAGTCCAATTGCCCCATTTATACTATTACAGTCATAATTTCGTTCGTCATTCAGAAACTTCATTCCATTAGATTGACTGAATTTTACGACCTTCAGTCATGCTCTGTATTGATCTGTGCGGACGATTGGCTCAAAACGGCTTCTTATGACCGCAGAGCGTTTAGGCAATTTGTTAGGCTGAGGCTACATAGGGTTGTCGTGTGATGACAGCATTCTTTACTTTCTTCTTCTAACTGAAGTCTTTATCTAAGCAGCTCACCTGACCGGACTAAGAGTAAAGATGGTTAAAATATATTATATGATAGGTAATGTCCCCTTTTGTCATCATATTCTGAAGGGATGTAAAACGTAAATACAATTACGTATATTTTTCATGACTCATTGCCGAAGTTCAAGCGATGATGAGAGAGGTGGATGATTCTGTCCGCCAATCTTAAACTGTGTTTCTGTTGATGGCTTATCTTGTTTTGTATTGTTTTTCATTTTAGATTTATACTTAGAATTTTTCGTTTTGTTGTTTCTTTTACTTTATGTGTACCTACGCATGTTATTGGCATGTGTATAAGAATATAGACTTCATGTAAGATATTATTGTTTTTGTATCTTTATGTTATCATTAAATTGTGAGATCTGTCAGTTAACAAAACAACGCGTGAGATTATAAACTAACGTTGGGTTAATCCCTCGATCGTAAGTTATTCCAGACACAATTGAAATCAATTGTTATCGCGGCACCCGAGTGCATCCTGGGGGTTGAGGGATTAAGTTAGGTTCATAGATTTAATATACTTAAATCTATGGTTAGGTTAGATTGTAATCCATCGACGTTCAATGATGAACTAACGAAGTTTACAATTTTACAGTGGCATATACATGTGTTGTTGGTGTGCCCTATTAAATAAATAAATAAATAAATACATTTCCAGTGTACTCCTAGCTGTAGAGCAACCACGCAATATGTCATCGTAATGGACATAGTGGGATGTCTGGCTAAGGTTAATGGCTTATCTGTACTTGATAATAATATGTTTGGCAAGCTTAATAAAACTGCTTTCAGGGAGCGAGAATCTGTTAATCAATTTATGTATTACGAGAATAGAATAGAATAATTTATTTGCATTTGAGTAGGGTACACAGAAGATGGACAATAATAATATATTTTAGAACACCTATTCAGCCATTACAATAAGCCCGCAAATAGTTAGTTTTGTTACAATATTAACCAAGTTTACAACTAACAAGTACACTATGATTTTATGATATGACATCGAATTGGGATCATTATGAATTTTTACTATTTTAATTAAATATATTGAAATACATTGGTTATAAATTAGATTAATGATTTTTTAACATTTATGTCATCAATAAAAACTCACAAAAAAGTACATTCAAACAAACAATTAGTATTTATTGACATACTAATTGTTGACCGCGACTTCTTACCCGTGATTGTGTTTGCATTTTTTGTCGATTGAAACCCAATTATGACATTGCAGCCTATAATGTTGGCTGTTCTTTCGGATGTTGGAACATATGGCTATGTTAGAAGGTATTTTTGGTTTTATTCAATATTATAATCAAAAATATTGATGAACTCTGCTGGCTTACAGGGTAAAAAGCCTGGAGTAAATACGACGACACAAACATTGTCTTGATAGCAATTGTGCTATCAAGACAATGTTTGTGTTACCAATTGTAGTTAGAGCAGTCGTCCGGTAAGTGGAAGGTTGTAGGTTCAAGTCCCTCCTTAGACAGTCGAAAAATGTATAAATGTAAATAAACGGATTCCACAGACGAAGTCGCAGTCTAAGCACTAACTAGTACTAAAAGTAACAAACCATTTCGCTCACTGTTGAGCTCCACGCTGGCCTAGTGCAGGTTGGTGGACGGCGAGGGCGACGCTGCGGCAACAACACCTTGACGTTTCTCAAGCCGCCCGAATGCCTCCAACAGGGCTTAACGACTGTTATCTCATGATATGTAGGGACCGACGCGGCAACGGCTTAACGTGCCTTTCGAAGCACGGAAGCGCTCATGGTATTAACGCCACAAACGGTCACCCATCCAATTAGCGACCGCTCCTAGCGTTCCTTAAGATTAATGACAGAGACTGAACACTAAGAAACACTGGGCTATGAGCGCTAAATGTGACTTATTTTCTTAACTAGGTACTTGAAACAATATACAATACATCTGAGAGAACCTGTCAGATTCTGTTCTAGTGAGTAAACACAGTGCCACGTAAATCGGACGAGATTTATCTCTCATCCATAAATTTGTATGATATATGTTCCTTACAATCAGGTAAGCATTTGTGTTAAGATGCTTCTGTATTTTATCTTCCTTATTACTTGTAAGACCCGTCATGTTAGGTATGACGGCAAACATGATTTGTGGCAATACAATTGTATTAAAACAGAAATGTTAGAAATACTCAAACCAATGTAAGAGTTCCAATAAAATCAGTTAAATCAGTTTGCAAATGGGTCCCATGAGGCACTACACGTCCCAATATTTAAACCTACCACTGCTTCAGGACAAGTCTGGGCTAGTGCCGAGAAGAAGCAGCGCAAGAAACTCGGTGACTATTGCCAGCCTCTAAATAAATTTTTACAAAAGGTTTGTGCACGTACGTACGAGTAAGGACAATATATTGCCATACGTTCCTATCATTTAATTAATCAATATTGTTGTAAAGGGTTAAACCAAAATTAACGCGAACTAAAATATAAACATACCTTTCGTTTCAAAATAGCGAAATAATACAATACAGTATAAAACTTAATGATCACAATACAATGTCTACATTTCTAAGGGTGTTTTTATAAAATTTCGCGTTTAAACATCCTTAACGTCCCGGCAAAGCTGTACTGTTATCATAAATGTTTTTATACTCCAAAATAACAGCAGCACGGAGTAATAATTATGCTTGCAAACTTAAAATATAAACATTTTTGTATTTTTTTAAAGTTCATTGCCTGGTGGTACTGAAACAATGCCATAAGTACAATCGCCGACATAGTAGCTTAACTTTATAATACAACGCAAAAGCAAATAAAATAATTAACCACGGATTTAGTTTATTATTAGACGGACAAAAACACGTCCATTAAAATATCGTCATCGTTCGAAATTTCGGAAGAACTCAGGTATTTTAAAATTTACCCAGGAATACCTGTATTATAAGGCAGAAATATTAAATCTATATCTCTCTCTCTTCCTGGCTATGTATCCTTTTTTTTTTTTGTGGACGGACCTATCACTGAAACCCCATATGGGAGGCTTTAATCAGTTAAACCGGGCAGAGTGTGGCGAGCGCTGAAGGCGCTCAGCCTAGGTCCGCCACGCTAGCGGTACTAGCGGGCGTGATCGGGCCAGTGTGGGGTGCTAAGGGCACCCTACCAAATGGCGAACCCACCAGTGGTGGCGCCGCCGGAACCGGAGATGCCGTGGCATGCCGGATCACGGTCGGGCTCCATTCTGGCGGGCCCGATCTGGGAGGGGGGATCGGACAGCGACCTCAAGGGCGCCTCTGTAGGCTCAGACCTCGGCTTGGGTCGCCGTCCGAGGGGGGGGCAGGTGAGAAGCGGCCAGGCACATGATTGTGTCGGCCGAAATGAAAGGCGGGACCACGCACCCGCCTCCGACGGGTGCGGTGTGGAGAACTACTGTGTTGTGCAGTAATTGAAGTGCTTAAGGCGGTGTTGGCTGTTGTGACATACGCGGTGATCGGATCGTCGGGGTCGTTCAGCACGTGCCTGGGCCGACGGCGTCGGAAGGCGACATCCCTCTGGGGGGTGTACGTGGCGGCTTCCGCTATGAGCGGATTGGGGTGATTCACTGCCTTATCGAAAAAGCGTTGAGAGGCTTCTTTCATATAGAGGGCAATGGATTGGATCTCGAGATCTCGGTGGATATTATTGTTGCGTACGAACCACGGGATACCCGCGGCCCGACGCAAAAAGAGATTTTGAAGTGTTTGAAACTTCTTAAGGAGGGATGGGGCGGCGTGAGCAAACACCGGACTGGCGTAAGTCATCACGGGGCGGATGCAAGTTTTGTAAATTGTCAACTTATTTCTAAGCGACATTTTACTCTTGCGGCCGACTAGGTGGTATAGTCGGTGCGTGTAGAACTTCGCTCGGTTACAGACGCGATTGATGTGCGATGCGAATGATAGTCGTCGGTCTAGGATGACACCTAAATATTTGACCTGCTTGACCCATGGGATCCGCTGGTCGAATAGGGTGAAATGAGTGGGAACATTAGGGCGGGACGGATTAGGGGAGGGCGCTACGGGGATGTTCCGCCCGAAGTACATCGCTGCACTTTTGTCGGGATTGACTTCGATACGCCATTTTCTAAACCATTCACCCAATTTGGTGACCGCGCGCTGTAGCGCTAGGATCACATATTTTGAGTTTGGACCGGTTTTGTAAATTACGGTATCGTCAGCAAAAAGGGCTAGCTCCGTGTCTGGAGTCTTGGGGATGTCGTTTACGAAAACGGAAAAGAGTAGGGGTGATAGCACAGAGCCCTGTGGGACTCCATCTCTGATGGGTCGAGGGGAGGAGAGAGTGCCGTCGACTCGGTAACAAAAAGTGCGATTCGACAAAAAGTCCCGTAAGATGAGCACGAGACTGTCCGGCACTTTGAGTTCGTACAGCTTGTAAATCAAGCCGTTGTGCCAGACTTTGTCGAACGCTTTCGCCACGTCGAAGAACAACGCTCCCGTTCCCAAGGGGCGGGGTCTATTGAGACCGTCCAGAATGTGTTCCGTGAGGCGGTGCACCTGATGGACGCAGGAGTGGGAGGCTCTGAAGCCGAATTGCTCGTTGATTAAGAGATTGTTAGAGAAGAGGTAATCTCTTAATCGGGAAACTAATACGCGTTCGTATATCTTGCCCATAGTCTTTAAGAGGCTGATGGGCCTATAGCTGGTGGGGTCGGCCGGGTTTTTTCCCGGTTTACGGATGCCTATGACCTCCGCCTCCTTCCACGAGTCGGGGAAGACGCAGTGGGTCATTGCGGCGTTAATGATTGCCACCAATAGGCAGAGAAGTTGGGCGGGCAGGGTGCGGAGTACTCTGTTCGAGATACGGTCCGGCCCGGGTGCCTTGTTAGGGCGGAAACCTTTGACTATCGCCTGCACCTCATCAACGGTAGTAGGGGTGAGAGGGGTTGAGGGGGGGATGACCGAGCGGCGCTGGACCTCATCGTCCACCATTTGAAGGTGGTCTTGGTCGAAAGGGAGGGTACTAGGGGAACACTGTGCCTCTAGACTGTCAGCCATGCATTCGGCTTTTTCGTTATCGTCAAGCGCTAACGATTGATCGGGTCTTTGGAGGGGGGGCATTGATGCGACGGCTATGTATCCCATATGGTGGTGCCTTCTTTATCTTTCTTCTCCACTTCGCTCCATTCTTATCATCCTCCTCGGACAGCTGGCACTTACCCAAATATTATATCTATATAATTATAGCAAAATAATCCCTATTTCTCTTGGTCATGGCATCACGCGTGGAACGGCTGGAACTATTCCGCTAATTATATTTTGTTTTGTTTGTAATTGTCAAGAGAAGGTTCTTATGAAAAAATAATAATTTAATATTGCCTGAAATATTAGAAAATTTAAGAATACTTAACCACCATACCTAGTATTGTATTATCTGTGACCATACCAAATTACATATTTCTTATGTAACCTTAGCGCTTTTGACAATTTAAACTTTTTAAATATGGCGTTTGACATAACATTGAATGCGTACTGCAAACGGTTACAATTTCCAGATCTGAATTTATTTTAAAATTAATTATGCCTAACGTTTGTCGGGTTCGCTAGTATAAAATAATAAAGCCGTTGGCTGTACTTTCTCCCTTTTCATCGTTTTAAAAAGATACAAGAGTTTTAAATAATAATAATAATTCAGCAAGTGTGCATTGCAAGCACTTTAACACTTTTGTCTTTGACTGTATTTCCAAGGAACCGTACAATGCAGATTGAATTTTGATTTTAATTCGAACGCAAGAAGATCGCAAATATAAAGGATCGTCACGTTGAAAAAATGGTTTAGACAGACAATCCGGACGCGCCGTGGGAAAGCAAAGCTGTATGTTATCTGTGGAACTGTATTAATTAGACCATAATTACGTCTAATTACCGCTTTCGCGTCTTTAACGGAGTTTATAATTACGATATGGTGTTGAAATAAAAATGCGATCATATCAAAATACCTTAGTTTTTAAAGTCAATAATGGTAAATGAATTGTATATTCTTCGCATAAAGTCAATAGCTAGCAAAATCAGTAAAAATTAGTAAAATCAGTTTTATTTCTGCAAATAGGCCACAGGAGGCGCTTTTACACGTCCCAATATTTAACCTACCACTGCTTCGCCAAGTCTGGGCTAGTGAGAAGCAGCGCAAGAAACTCGGTCACTATAGGCAGCCTGTTTTTAAATAAATGTTTACAAAAGGTTTAAGTAACTATTTCTATTTTTATCTATACTAATATTATAAAGCTGAAGAGTTTGTTTGTTTGTTTGTTTGTTTGAACGCGCTAATCTCAGGAAGTACTGGTCCGATTTTAAAAATTATTTTTGCGTTAGATAGTCCATTTATTGAGGAAGGCTTTAGGCTATATAACATCACGCTGCGACCAATAGGAGCGAAACATGAGTAAAAAATGTTGCAAGAATAATCGCGATCATAATAACGGAAATTGACGCGGACGAAGTCGCGGGGAACAGCTAGTTATAAATAATGGGCTTGCTCTTGACAACATACTTGACTATACGGTTAAGAAGAAGCTTAAGATGGAGCGAGCTTACCCAGAGGTACTGGTTCTCCCAAACACCAGCGGAACACAGAAAAACTGTTTGGCGCTGGACTCCGGCAGGAGGGTGGTACCATCTAGGCAGCCTCTTACGAAGCCTACCACCGCAGAGGGATCTCTTAGCCGTCATCATTGGTTAGAAAACCAAAGATGCCGTTGTCGAATTAAGAGCCTCCACTTATTCTTCGTCGGTTGGTAATGTAATTTTATAATACCGTTATCAAACACTAATATAATATCGTTGATCAAATCATGATATACTTAGCTTTTGCTTGCCAAAAACGGATACCATTTCTTCATATTTGTTTTGTTTACGAGTAATCAAATCATAGTATAGCTAGCTTTTGCTTCCTAAAAAGCTGTAAGTAACAGCCTATAATCATCCCACTGCAGGGAAAAGGCCTCTATCATTGAATTCAAGTTACCACAGCAATGATGGGTGTACTGGCATAATCACCACGCTTGCCAAATGCGGGTTGGCGATCACAAACCCGAGCAACGTTCGAAAATTCGAAACTTTTTGTTGCCCGACCCGGGATTCGACCCTGGGACCCCGAGATAGACCAAAAAAGCTGATATCTTCCATATTACTGCGATCTAATATCAATACAACAACTGACACTGTGAAACTTCTCATAACAATCAAACAATATCTATGAGAACTCACGAAGATCAAACAATAAGGCGGCTTATCTCTTAAAGAGTGAAGAATCTTTAATTGATTACGAGTAACATGTAAGAGATAATTAAATTCAAACAATCAACATAGTGTATGATTGGTTCCGATTTTTATACTTTATACATCGTGGATTACAGTTTGGTCTCCAACAACTTTTTTTTGTGCCTAGAAAAATATTATTGCGAGACGTTATGCTTTTCTCTAGATGTCCACAATAAGTAAAGGATGAGTAAAGTATTGGCCTCGCATCCCATCGCATTGCAGGGAGGGCTAAGGCCTCCATCATTGAAAACAAGTACAGTAATGATGGGTACGAGCATAAGCACCATGTTTGTCAAATGAGGGTTGGTGATCACATTATGTGCATAGCGGGAGTTGGATAGTGACTTATGAATTAAGCAACAATTTTTATAGTTTACTAGCTGACCCGGCAAACGTTGTTTTGCCATAAAAATGATTAAATTACTAAAATGGCTAACAAAAAATAGGGGTTGGTGATAAAAGGGTAAAAATTTAGGTTTGTATATATTTTATAAAATTTTAATATTTTACTACCCTACCCTACCCCTACCCCTACCCTAACCTACCCCTACCCTACCCCTACCCTACCCTACCCCTACCCCTACCCTACCCCTACCCTACCCCTACCCTACCCCTACCCCTACCCTACCCCTACCCCTACCCTACCCCTACCCCTACCCCTACCCTACCCCTACCCTACCCCTACCCTACCCCTACCCTACCCCTACCCCTACCCTACCCCTACCCTACCCCTACCCCTACCCTACCCCTACCCCTACCCTACCCCTACCCTACCCCTAACCTACCCTACCCTACCCTACACATACCCTACCCCTACCCTAACCCCAAAAATTGTGAATCTAAACCATTCCCAGATCCCCTTGAACACACACAAAAAATTTCATCAAAATCGGTCCAGTCGTTTGAGAGAAGTTCAGTGACATACACACTCACAGAAGAATTATATATATTCCGGTGTACTTCATATCTCCTGATCCTAACATCATTAAAACTGACTTAATGGCTCAAAAATTTGATGTAGAGCATTTTATATGGGAATATGAAATTAACGTTTTTACTATCTTCCTCGCAATTTTTCCATGTTTTCTCACCTTTTAAACCTTCCCTGGACTACGACAAACATTTCAAAACCAAAATCAGCTTAATCGGCCCAGCCGTTCTCGAGTTTTAGCGAGACTAACGAACAGCAATTGATTTTTATATATATATATAGAAGATTTGATATTTTAGCAACTTAATTGCACTTATAATATCAGTATATAAACTTGAAAAATTTTGTCTCAGGCGGGACTCGAACCCGCATCTCCTCGCATGCCGGGCGGGCGCCATACCATTAGGCCACCGAGACACTGCGACACGGCGCGAATTTTTCAAGCATATTCTTACGCTGTGAGCCAGCGTTGTTTCATCAAATGTTAGGAGTTTGCACCCTTAACACCCGAAAGAAACATCTTTGCAGATGTTTGACAGTCAGTTAAGATGAAACAGCTATTTATATACTTTATTTGATATTTTAGCAACTTAATTGCACTTATAATATCAGTATATAAACTTGAAAAATTTTGTCTCAGGCGGGACTCGAACCCGCATCTCCTCGCATGCCGGGCGGGCGCCATACCATTACGCCACCGAGACACTGCGACACGGCGCGAATTTTTCAAGCATATTCTTACGCTGTGAGCCAGCAAAAAAAATTTTTCAAGTTTATATACTAATTTTTATAGTGTAAGAATTATTACTTATTTGATAATTCATATTTCAAGAGTTAACGCGAGAAAGGAAAAATATGTTAAAGGAGATACAATTAGCCATATAAGTGTATAAAATTATTATGGATAATACGAACCATGGAATTTTAATAGGTTGAATGCATAATTTTTGTAGTCGCCATGTTGTGAAATAGCCCATTAACTTATGCATAATATGTATGAAGGATGAGAGATGCTAAAATTGAGGCGCTAAAATAAGAATTTTATTTTGCTGTGGTAAGTTATATGTATAAATACCTAAGTACTCGTATTTTTATGTTTAGCTACAGCTATGTTACGAAAAAAGCTAATTAATTATTGTGTTTTGTGCAGTAAAGTTAATAATCTCTATCCGTAAAAATATCAGGATTTACACAATATTATTTTTAAATAATTTTTTATGTTATTTTCTTTAATTATTTATGACGTCCTGACAATCACTTGACATGCCCTGATATCTACACAAATGTCACAATGAAATTTATGAATGTTTTAAATTATTTAATGCATTATCATCTTAGAATAGTAACGCATTCTAAGATTATAATCATCTATGATTAATGGTTAAACGGTAAACGATTATAATATTTCATTCATGTTTCTTAAAAATTACTTTAATTACCAATATTTTACTTATCTTACTTATTTTTACTATTATTTAATATAATTATTATAAACTTGATAACTTATACAGGGTGAAATTATAACCAACTACCAAATTTTAATATATCAATTTACGAGACGAAATACAAATGACGTATTTTTTCTTTTGGTATAGCCCAGTACAAAAATGTCAAGATAAAGCACTTAGAAAATGTCCCCCAAAAATCTAAAATTTTTGATACGGCCGCCTAGCAACACTTTTTTTACGCAATGCACATCACATTCATTTATTACGATACTAATCATAAGTTTTTGATTTTCCCTTTATACCTAAACAGGCCTAAACTGTAATAATTTAAAACTATATTGCGAAAATTATTTTCGGGTGAAAACTTGATTTCAATTTTTTACTTCATAAATGGGCTCTTAATACGATACTGAACGCCTACAAAAATTTTGGAAAGTGGTTAAAATTTCATCCTGTATACTATTTAAACACCTATTCCCCTTTTAACGTGGTCCAGCTCATTGCCAGTCCGTTGCAAATATATGGATAATTCAAAATAACTTTATTTCTAAAATAAAAAAAGAAATGAATGTCATTTATTGATGCGATAGTAAAGTAGGTACTCTCGTGTCACTCGGGGTAACGATATCGATAGAGGGTGTCCGAGGATGAATGGTTCAAATATAATTTTTCGGACGTTATTAGACATTCTTTTTCCGAAACGGCCTTTTACCTATTACATTGTAACTAATCACTGAAAAATTGATTTTAAAATAATATTAGTATTAAACTTGAAAAAATATGTCCCGCTTTACTGATATTAAATTTGCCATTAAGTTTCTAAAATATCATATAAAGTATTATTTTGACGTCTTCAAACACCTTTCTCATAATAACATCATCTAGCTCATCAGTCTGCTGCTGAATAAAATACTCTTTGGCTGGTAGGTTGGTGAATGCTCGCGGTTTAGCCAATGGCGGAGAGAAGTTACTGCTATCGTCTGCTTCTGGTAGTGCTGCTTTAGCCTTTTGCGTCTTCCATAGGTGGTGCTATTTTTCTTAGGGCTGCATCGTATTTTCAAATACAATCGGACCAATTTTAAGATAAATAACAAACAAATTTTATTTGTCAAGTCGATGATAAGTTCACTGTATTCATACATTAAAGTTATCATCGCCTTAAGATGCAGTCACCTCCATTTTTTTTTAATTTATTCAAATCTAAATTTTGCGTTACATTATTAAGTAACACGTAAGTCTGCAGATAATTGAAAATTAAATCTTTTTTATACGAATTGTTTGTCAAATGGTATGGTATCATACCATTTTTTGAATATAGTTTCGAATCGGTTCCAGCTCTATTTCGACGTTCAATATGGAAGTACAGTGGCCATTGCAGCACATCAACCTACCCTTAAATGACAAATTTCCCTAAACGATTTTCAACTGTAACTAAAACTCTTACTGCCACACTCAGAGACGTCAATTAAATTTAATCTATAATTAAGTTTCATTCTGTCTCTTTCTTTGTCAATGAAATAGAAAAGGATGGCATGAGACTTAATGAAGGATTAACTTTAATTGACGTCTCTGAGTACGGCAGTTAGAGATCAGTTTATGTTTAGACAGTGACATTATGTGGTAACTTGATCTGCCATCGTGTGTATATTGCTCGTCATCATAATCACTCTACATTTAGTCCACTGGACATGGAAAAAAATAAAGATTTAACAAATACCTCCTTACTTTGCTGGCGATCGTAGTTAGGCCATCAGTGCAGAGAAGACGCTGCTGCCCGTCTTCTCATGGCATTAAACCAGATAAATAGAAAACTCTAGAAGCACTCGGACCGCAATCAAATGACCAGTAAAAAAGATTTTGTTACACGTTTTTTTTATCCGATATGATGAAATAGAATCTGCAGTCTGTGATCATGCGTTTGACAAGCCCAACCATTTTGTTAGATTCGATACACCTTAAGTTCTACATAAAGAAAATTGCTTTAAATTAATGACTAGAGCGGAACCCGCGAACTTTGTATCGCCTAAGATATTAGATTTTGTAGTTTTAAATGTCATTTTCATCAAACATGAAGAGGTTGGAACTAATTATGTTTGTATGGAGGTAAGTATAGAAAAATGTTATTTTTTGAATTTTTCAGGCAAATTTTTATCTGCGTAAAAATCATCCTCGTACTTCAAGGAATATTCTAAAAAAAAGGATTAGCGAAATCAGTTCAGCTGTCCTAGAGATTTACGCTTAGCAACATATTCAGCGATTCATTTTTATACTACCTAGTCAGGTCATAAGTTCTGGCACATGTGTAATATGAAATAATTTAGACATGTTTATTATTTATGTAACCATTTATATAGCAAAATGAACTTAATAAAACATAGATTTATATGGTAATAAAGTTTATTCAAAATGACCCCGCGATTTAGAATACAGGCCCTTAATCTGCGCGGCCAGTCGACTATCGCAGCACGAACGAGGTCCATCTCAATATAGGCGGCTGCCTTAATCAAGGATGCCTTGAGCGACTCCAAATCAGGATGAGGCTTTGAGCAGGCCTTTTCCTCCAAGTGTTGCCATATCTTGTAATCTAACGGACTCAAATCTGGACTGGAGGAGGGCCAGTCTTCGTGCCGGATGAAGTCGATTTCACGCGCCGCCAGCCAGTCTTGTGTGCTTTTTGCTCTATGAGCTGGCGCAGAATCTTGTTGGAATACCCAGTGCCTGTTATTAAACATGGTATGAGAAACAGGTTCCACAAGGTTCTTGAGGACTGTATTTTGATAAACAACTGCATTCCTTTTTACGCCTTTCTCACAAAAATGTACCTCAGTTAAGCCCCAATAAGAGACTCCCAACCAAACCATGAGCGAGGATGGAAAATGACCTCGTTGGACACGCGGAATACGGTTGCTCGCTTCTTCACTGCTGTGGTGCGTACAGCTTATCATTTTGTTTGTTGTAGCTCTCTTCCACGTTGAAAATTTTTTCATCCAAAAAAAGAATTTCCTGATGCTTTTTTCCCGCGTACCGCTTCAACAAAGCGCGGCATCTCTTCGGTCTCAGGTCCATTAAACGAGCGTCCAAACGATGTCATGTTTTTCTTCGATATGCCCTAAGCCCTAAGTCTTCATATAACACCCTTTTCACAAAATTCAAATTCAAATTCAAAAAATTCAAAATTCATTTATTTCGTTCTATCATTATTTTTACAATTAGTAGTTGGAGCCAGTCTAGTAGAAGTTAATAATAACTTCTGTAGCAGGAGGTTCCGCTCTTCTATATTTTCACAGTAGTCCTGCTTAACCCCATCTGAAGGGCCAACAGTGTCTGCTTACGTATGGGATTTCTTTGAATTCGCGCCTTCACAGCTTTTATCACTGCTGGAGTCCTAACAGAGCCTGGGCGACCACTTCTTGACCTGTCATCTACACTAGAGTCTTCATTGTATCGTTTTATGGTACGATAAACGAATCTTTTGGTTATATTGAAATTTTAGTAAGTCGAAAATCTGAATTGGCGCGTAACCGCAACGATGCAACGCAATAACTGCGACACGGTCTTCTTTAAGTGTCCACTCGATATTTAAAAATGAGGAAAATTCTAAAAAGTACACATTTTTATTTTCATGAAAAATTCGAAATTCGAATTCAATAAACTTTTTAGTGGCCAGCATTCCAAATTCAAAAGTTTTTATTGTGTGACAGAACTTAAGACCTAACTATGTATGGAAGAATAGGTGAAGCTAAATAAATTAAAAACGCCCACTTTTCATTACCAAAGATGATTAGAAAGTACCAGATGCTTGGGACTCCGTCATACTATCAATGAAGTCCACGGACCATGACAACACAGCGACTTTTAACACACTAAGGGATTACTTCCAAATCACCATTACTGTCATCATCATCATCATCATCATCAGCCTATCACAGTCCACTGCTGGACATAGGCCTCTCCAATTGCACGCCACTTAGGTCGATCCTCGGCTTCTCGCATCCAGCTCCTGCCAGCCACCTTGCGCAAATCATCACTCCACCTAGCCTGAGGGCGTCCTACACTACGTTTGCCGAGACGCGGTCTCCACTCAAGAACTCGTTTACCCCAGCGGTTGTCGGTTCTGCGGCTAATATGGCCAGCCCACTGCCACTTCAGCTTGCTAATCCGGTGGGCTATGTCGGTAACTTTAGTTCTCTGCCGGATCACCTCATTTCTGATTTTATCCCATTACTGTACCCTTCATCAAAATGTCAGCTGGTAATTCGACAAACCAATATCCTAACGCGGCTACCCATGCACTCGGAGTGACTACCCTCACGTCACTCCCCCTTGATCGATAGAGGGTGTCGACCGAACTGAATTGCGGTGAGGATATCACGATATTTATAGCAAAATATCATTTGATTCGACTTACCAATGTCCCGCAAATACTTTCGGGAAATTGTATTTCAAAAATAATATTTGTATATCCATCTGACTTAGAATTCCGAGGGGGGTACAGTCTTGTATTTACGTGAGTATCAGAAGTACAAGAAACTACTAATAACGCGTCAGAGAATAATCTCAAAAATACCAATACATATTTCAACTACAAGTGTCGTAAAACCATTATCAAAATATCAGTATATAAACTTGAAAAATTTTGTCTCAGACGGGACTCGAACCCGCATCTCCTCGCATGCCGGGCGGGCGCCATACCATTAGGCCACCGAGACACTGCGACACGGCGCGAATTTTTCAAGCATATTCTTACGCTGTGAGCCAGCAAAAAAAATTTTTCAAGTTTATATACTAATTTTTATAGTGTAAGAATTATTACTTATTTGATAATTCATATTTCAAGAGTTCACGCGAGAAAGGAAAAATATGTTAAAGGAGATACAATTAGCCATATAAGTGTATAAAATTATTATGGATAATACGAACCATGGAATTTTAATAGGTTGAATGCATAATTTTTGTAGTCGCCATGTTGTGAAATAGCCCATTAACTTATGCATAATATGTATGAAGGATGAGAGATGCTAAAATTGAGGCGCTAAAATAAGAATTTTATTTTGCTGTGGGAAGTTATATGTATAAATACCTAAGTACTCGTATTTTCATGTTTAGCTACAGCTATGTTACGAAAAAAGCTAATTAATTATTGTGTTTTGTGCAGTAAAGTTCATAATCTCTATCCGTAAAAATATCAGGATTTACACAATATTATTTTTAAATATTTTTTTATGTTATTTTCTTTAATTATTTATGACGTCCTGACAATCACTTGACATGCCCTGATATCTACACAAATGTCACAATGAAATTTATGAATGTTTTAAATTATTTAATGCATTATAATCTTAGAATAGTAACGCATTCTAAGATTATAATCATCTATGATTAATGGTTAAACGGTAAACGATTATAATATTTCATTCATGTTTCTTAAAAAATTACTTTAATTACCAATAATTTTACTTATCTTACTTCTTTTTACTCTTATTTAATATAATTATTATAAACTTGATAACTTATATATTATTTAAGAACCTATCCCCCTTTCAACGTTGTCCAGCTCATTGCCAGTCCGTTGCAAATATATGGATAATTCAAAATAACTTTATTTCTAAAATAAAAAAAGAAATGAATGCCATTTTTGATGCGATAGTTAAGTAGGTACTCTCGTGTCACTCGGGGTAACGATATCGATAGAGGGTGTCCGAGGGTGAATGGTTCAAATATAATTTTTCGAACGTTGATTAGACATTATTTTTCCGAAACGGCCTTTTACATATTACATTGTAACTAATCACTGAAAAATTGATTTTAAAATAATATTAGTATTAAACTTGAAAAAATATGTCCCGCTTTACTGATATTAAAATTGTTATTAAGTTTCTAAAATATCATATTATAAAGTATTATTTTGACGTCTTCAAACACCTTTCTCATAATAACATCATCTAGCTCATCAGTCTGCTGCTGAATAAAATACTCTTTGGCTGGTAGGTTGGTGAATGCTCGCGGTTTAGCCAATGGCGGAGAGAAGTTACTGCTATCGTCTGCTTCTGGTAGTGCTGCTTTAGCCTTTTGCGTCTTCCATAGGTGGTGCTATTTTTCTTAGGGCTGCATCGTATTTTCAAATACAATCGGACCAATTTTAAGATACATAACAAACAAATTTTATTTGTCAAGTCGATGATAAGTTCACTGTATTCATACATTAAAGTTATCATCGCCTTAAGATGCAGTCACCTCCATTTTTTTTATTTATTCAAGTCTAAATTTTGCGTTACATTATTAAGTAACACGTAAGTCTGCAGATAATTGAAAATTACATCTTTTTTATACGAATTGTTTGTCAAATGGTATGGTATCATACCATTCTTTGAATATAGTTTCGAATCGGTTCCAGCTCTATTTCGACGTTCAATATGGAAGTACAGTGGCCATTGCAGCACATCAACCTACCCTTAAATGACAAATTTCCCTAAACGATTTTCAACTGTAACTAAAACTCTTACTGCCACACTCAGAGACGTCAATTAAATTTAATCTATAATTAAGTTTCATTCTGTCTCTTTCTTTGTCAATGAAATAGAAAAGGATGGCATGAGACTTAATGAAGGATTAACTTTAATTGACGTCTCTGAGTACGGCAGTTAGAGATCAGTTTATGTTTAGACAGTGACATTATGTGGTAACTTGATCTGCCATCGTGTGTATATTGCTCGTCATCATAATCACTCTACATTTAGTCCACTGGACATGGAAAAAAATAAAGATTTAACAAATACCTCCTTACTTTGCTGGCGATCGTAGTTAGGCCATCAGTGCAGAGAAGACGCTGCTGCCCGTCTTCTCATGGCATTAAACCAGATAAATAGAAAACTCTAGAAGCACTCGGACCGCAATCAAATGACCAGTAAAAAAGATTTTGTTACACGTTTTTTTTATCCGATATGATGAAATAGAATCTGCAGTCTGTGATCATGCGTTTGACAAGCCCAACCATTTTGTTAGATTCGATACACCTTAAGTTCTACATAAAGAAAATTGCTTTAAATTAATGACTAGAGCGGAACCCGCGAACTTTGTATCGCCTAAGATATTAGATTTTGTAGTTTTAAATGTCATTTTCATCAAATATGAAGAGGTTGGAACTAATTATGTTTGTATGGAGGTAAGTATAGAAAAATGTTATTTTTTGAATTTTTCAGGCAAATTTTTATCTGCGTAAAAATCATCCTCGTACTTCAAGGAATATTCTAAAAAAAAGGATTAGCGAAATCAGTTCAGCTGTCCTAGAGATTTACGCTTAGCAACATATTCAGCGATTCATTTTTATACTACCTAGTCAGGTCATAAGTTCTGGCACATGTGTAATATGAAATAATTTAGACATGTTTATTATTTATGTAACCATTTATATAGCAAAATGAACTTAATAAAACATAGATTTATATGGTAATAAAGTTTATTCAAAATGACCCCGCGATTTAGAATACAGGCCCTTAATCTGCGCGGCCAGTCGACTATCGCAGCACGAACGAGGTCCATCTCAATATAGGCGGCTGCCTTAATCAAGGATGCCTTGAGCGACTCCAAATCAGGATGAGGCTTTGAGCAGGCCTTTTCCTCCAAGTGTTGCCATATCTTGTAATCTAACGGACTCAAATCTGGACTGGAGGAGGGCCAGTCTTCGTGCCGGATGAAGTCGATTTCACGCGCCGCCAGCCAGTCTTGTGTGCTTTTTGCTCTATGAGCTGGCGCAGAATCTTGTTGGAATACCCAGTGCCTGTTATTAAACATGGTATGAGAAACAGGTTCCACAAGGTTCTTGAGGACTGTATTTTGATAAACAACTGCATTCCTTTTTACGCCTTTCTCACAAAAATGTACCTCAGTTAAGCCCCAATAAGAGACTCCCAACCAAACCATGAGCGAGGATGGAAAATGACCTCGTTGGACACGCGGAATACGGTTGCTCGCTTCTTCACTGCTGTGGTGCGTACAGCTTATCATTTTGTTTGTTGTAGCTCTCTTCCACGTTGAAAATTTTTTCATCCAAAAAAAGAATTTCCTGATGCTTTTTTCCCGCGTACCGCTTCAACAAAGCGCGGCATCTCTTCGGTCTCAGGTCCATTAAACGAGCGTCCAAACGATGTCATGTTTTTCTTCGATATGCCCTAAGCCCTAAGTCTTCATATAACACCCTTTTCACAAAATTCAAATTCAAATTCAAAAAATTCAAAATTCATTTATTTCGTTCTATCATTATTTTTACAATTAGTAGTTGGAGCCAGTCTAGTAGAAGTTAATAATAACTTCTGTAGCAGGAGGTTCCGCTCTTCTATATTTTCACAGTAGTCCTGCTTAACCCCATCTGAAGGGCCAACAGTGTCTGCTTACGTATGGGATTTCTTTGAATTCGCGCCTTCACAGCTTTTATCACTGCTGGAGTCCTAACAGAGCCTGGGCGACCACTTCTTGACCTGTCATCTACACTAGAGTCTTCATTGTATCGTTTTATGGTACGATAAACGAATCTTTTGGTTATATTGAAATTTTAGTAAGTCGAAAATCTGAATTGGCGCGTAACCGCAACGATGCAACGCAATAACTGCGACACGGTCTTCTTTAAGTGTCCACTCGATATTTAAAAATGAGGAAAATTCTAAAAAGTACACATTTTTATTTTCATGAAAAATTCGAAATTCGAATTCAATAAACTTTTTAGTGGCCAGCATTCCAAATTCAAAAGTTTTTATTGTGTGACAGAACTTAAGACCTAACTATGTATGGAAGAATAGGTGAAGCTAAATAAATTAAAAACGCCCACTTTTCATTACCAAAGATGATTAGAAAGTACCAGATGCTTGGGACTCCGTCATACTATCAATGAAGTCCACGGACCATGACAACACAGCGACTTTTAACACACTAAGGGATTACTTCCAAATCACCATTACTGTCATCATCATCATCATCATCATCAGCCTATCACAGTCCACTGCTGGACATAGGCCTCTCCAATTGCACGCCACTTAGGTCGATCCTCGGCTTCTCGCATCCAGCTCCTGCCAGCCACCTTGCGCAAATCATCACTCCACCTAGCCTGAGGGCGTCCTACACTACGTTTGCCGAGACGCGGTCTCCACTCAAGAACTCGTTTACCCCAGCGGTTGTCGGTTCTGCGGCTAATATGGCCAGCCCACTGCCACTTCAGCTTGCTAATCCGGTGGGCTATGTCGGTAACTTTAGTTCTCTGCCGGATCACCTCATTTCTGATTTTATCCCATTACTGTACCCTTCATCAAAATGTCAGCTGGTAATTCGACAAACCAATATCCTAACGCGGCTACCCATGCACTCGGAGTGACTACCCTCACGTCACTCCCCCTTGATCGATAGAGGGTGTCGACCGAACTGAATTGCGGTGAGGATATCACGATATTTATAGCAAAATATCATTTGATTCGACTTACCAATGTCCCGCAAATACTTTCGGGAAATTGTATTTCAAAAATAATATTTGTATATCCATCTGACTTAGAATTCCGAGGGGGGTACAGTCTTGTATTTACGTGAGTATCAGAAGTACAAGAAACTACTAATAACGCGTCAGAGAATAATCTCAAAAATACCAATACATATTTCAACTACAAGTGTCGTAAAACCATTATCAAAATATCAGTATATAAACTTGAAAAATTTTGTCTCAGACGGGACTCGAACCCGCATCTCCTCGCATGCCGGGCGGGCGCCATACCATTAGGCCACCGAGACACTGCGACACGGCGCGAATTTTTCAAGCATATTCTTACGCTGTGAGCCAGCAAAAAAAATTTTTCAAGTTTATATACTAATTTTTATAGTGTAAGAATTATTACTTATTTGATAATTCATATTTCAAGAGTTCACGCGAGAAAGGAAAAATATGTTAAAGGAGATACAATTAGCCATATAAGTGTATAAAATTATTATGGATAATACGAACCATGGAATTTTAATAGGTTGAATGCATAATTTTTGTAGTCGCCATGTTGTGAAATAGCCCATTAACTTATGCATAATATGTATGAAGGATGAGAGATGCTAAAATTGAGGCGCTAAAATAAGAATTTTATTTTGCTGTGGGAAGTTATATGTATAAATACCTAAGTACTCGTATTTTCATGTTTAGCTACAGCTATGTTACGAAAAAAGCTAATTAATTATTGTGTTTTGTGCAGTAAAGTTCATAATCTCTATCCGTAAAAATATCAGGATTTACACAATATTATTTTTAAATATTTTTTTATGTTATTTTCTTTAATTATTTATGACGTCCTGACAATCACTTGACATGCCCTGATATCTACACAAATGTCACAATGAAATTTATGAATGTTTTAAATTATTTAATGCATTATAATCTTAGAATAGTAACGCATTCTAAGATTATAATCATCTATGATTAATGGTTAAACGGTAAACGATTATAATATTTCATTCATGTTTCTTAAAAAATTACTTTAATTACCAATAATTTTACTTATCTTACTTCTTTTTACTCTTATTTAATATAATTATTATAAACTTGATAACTTATATATTATTTAAGAACCTATCCCCCTTTCAACGTTGTCCAGCTCATTGCCAGTCCGTTGCAAATATATGGATAATTCAAAATAACTTTATTTCTAAAATAAAAAAAGAAATGAATGCCATTTTTGATGCGATAGTTAAGTAGATACTCTCGTGTCACTCGGGGTAACGATATCGATAGAGGGTGTCCGAGGGTGAATGGTTCAAATATAATTTTTCGAACGTTGATTAGACATTATTTTTCCGAAACGGCCTTTTACATATTACATTGTAACTAATCACTGAAAAATTGATTTTAAAATAATATTAGTATTAAACTTGAAAAAATATGTCCCGCTTTACTGATATTAAAATTGTTATTAAGTTTCTAAAATATCATATAAAGTATTATTTTGACGTCTTCAAACACCTTTCTCATAATAACATCATCTAGCTCATCAGTCTGCTGCTGAATAAAATACTCTTTGGCTGGTAGGTTGGTGAATGCTCGCGGTTTAGCCAATGGCGGAGAGAAGTTACTGCTATCGTCTGCTTCTGGTAGTGCTGCTTTAGCCTTTTGCGTCTTCCATAGGTGGTGCTATTTTTCTTAGGGCTGCATCGTATTTTCAAATACAATCGGACCAATTTTAAGATACATAACAAACAAATTTTATTTGTCAAGTCGATGATAAGTTCACTGTATTCATACATTAAAGTTATCATCGCCTTAAGATGCAGTCACCTCCATTTTTTTTATTTATTCAAGTCTAAATTTTGCGTTACATTATTAAGTAACACGTAAGTCTGCAGATAATTGAAAATTACATCTTTTTTATACGAATTGTTTGTCAAATGGTATGGTATCATACCATTCTTTGAATATAGTTTCGAATCGGTTCCAGCTCTATTTCGACGTTCAATATGGAAGTACAGTGGCCATTGCAGCACATCAACCTACCCTTAAATGACAAATTTCCCTAAACGATTTTCAACTGTAACTAAAACTCTTACTGCCACACTCAGAGACGTCAATTAAATTTAATCTATAATTAAGTTTCATTCTGTCTCTTTCTTTGTCAATGAAATAGAAAAGGATGGCATGAGGTCATGACGTCTCTGAGTACGGCAGTTAGAGATCAGTTTATGTTTAGACAGTGACATTATGTGGTAACTTGATCTGCCATCGTGTGTATATTGCTCGTCATCATAATCACTCTACATTTAGTCCACTGGACATGGAAAAAAATAAAGATTTAACAATAACCTCCTTACTTTGCTGGCGATCGTAGTTAGGCCATCAGTGCAGAAAAGACGCTGCTGCCTGTCTTCTCATGGCATTAAACCAGATAAATAGAAAACTCTAGAAGCACTCGGACCGCAATCAAATGACCAGTAAAAAAGATTTTGTTACACGTTTTTTTTATCCGATATGATGAAATAGAATCTGCAGTCTGTGATCATGCGTTTGACAAGCCCAACCATTTTGTTAGATTCGATACACCTTAAGTTCTACATAAAGAAAATTGCTTTAAATTAATGACTAGAGCGGAACCCGCGAACTTTGTATCGCCTAAGATATTAGATTTTGTAGTTTTAAATGTCATTTTCATCAAATATGAAGAGGTTGGAACTAATTATGTTTGTATGGAGGTAAGTATAGAAAAATGTTATTTTTTGAATTTTTCAGGCAAATTTTTATCTGCGTAAAAATCATCCTCGTACTTCAAGGAATATTCTAAAAAAAAGGATTAGCGAAATCAGTTCAGCTGTCCTAGAGATTTACGCTTAGCAACATATTCAGCGATTCATTTTTATACTACCTAGTCAGGTCATAAGTTCTGGCACATGTGTAATATGAAATAATTTAGACATGTTTATTATTTATGTAACCATTTATATAGCAAAATGAACTTAATAAAACATAGATTCATATGGTAATAAAGTTTATTCAAAATGACCCCGCGATTTAGAATACAGGCCCTTAATCTGCGCGGCCAGTCGACTATCGCAGCACGAACGAGGTCCATCTCAATATAGGCGGCTGCCTTAATCAAGGATGCCTTGAGCGACTCCAAATCAGGATGAGGCTTTGAGCAGGCCTTTTCCTCCAAGTGTTGCCATATCTTGTAATCTAACGGACTCAAATCTGGACTGGAGGAGGGCCAGTCTTCGTGCCGGATGAAGTCGATTTCACGCGCCGCCAGCCAGTCTTGTGTGCTTTTTGCTCTATGAGCTGGCGCAGAATCTTGTTGGAATACCCAGTGCCTGTTATTAAACATGGTTTGAGAAACAGGTTCCACAAGGTTCTTGAGGACTGTATTTTGATAAACAACTGCATTCCTTTTTACGCCTTTCTCACAAAAATGTACCTCAGTTAAGCCCCAATAAGAGACTCCCAACCAAACCATGAGCGAGGATGGAAAATGACCTCGTTGGACACGCGGAATACGGTTGCTCGCTTCTTCACTGCTGTGGTGCGTACAGCTTATCATTTTGTTTGTTGTAGCTCTCTTCCACGTTGAAAATTTTTTCATCCAAAAAAAGAATTTCCTGATGCTTTTTTCCCGCGTACCGCTTCAACAAAGCGCGGCATCTCTTCGGTCTCAGGTCCATTAAACGAGCGTCCAAACGATGTCATGTTTTTCTTCGATATGCCCTAAGCCCTAAGTCTTCATATAACACCCTTTTCACAAAATTCAAATTCAAATTCAAAAAATTCAAAATTCATTTATTTCGTTCTATCATTATTTTTACAATTAGTAGTTGGAGTAGAAGTTAATAATAACTTCTGTAGCAGGAGGTTCCGCTCTTCTATATTTTCACAGTAGTCCTGCTTAACCCCATCTTAAGGGCCAACAGTTTCTGCTTACGTATGGGATTTCTTTGAATTCGCGCCTTCACAGCTTTTATCACTGCTGGAGTCCTAACAGAGCCTGGGCGACCACTTCTTGACCTGTCATCTACACTAGTCTTCATTGTATCGTTTTATGGTACGATAAACGAATCTTTTGGTTATATTGAAATTTTTCAGTAAGTCGAAAATCTGAATTGGCGCGTAACCGCAACGATGCAACGCAATAACTGCGACACGGTCTTCTTTAAGTGTCCACTCGATATTTAAAAATGAGGAAAATTCTAAAAAGTACACATTTTTATTTTCATGAAAAATTCGAAATTCGAATTCAATAAACTTTTTAGTGGCCAGCATTCCAAATTCAAAAGTTTTTATTGTGTGACAGAACTTAAGACCTAACTATGTATGGAAGAATAGGTGAAGCTAAATAAATTAAAAACGCCCACTTTTCATTACCAAAGATGATTAGAAAGTACCAGATGCTTGGGACTCCGTCATACTATCAATGAAGTCCACGGACCATGACAACACAGCGACTTTTAACACACTAAGGGATTACTTCCAAATCACCATTACTGTACCCTTCATCAAAATGTCAGCTGGTAATTCGACAAACCAATATCCTAACGCGGCTACCCATGCACTCGGAGTGACTACCCTCACGTCACTCCCCCTTGATCGATAGAGGGTGTCGACCGAACTGAATTGCGGTGAGGATATCACGATATTTATAGCAAAATATCATTTGATTCGACTTACCAATGTCCCGCAAATACTTTCGGGAAATTGTATTTCAAAAATAATATTTGTATATCCATCTGACTTAGAATTCCGAGGGGGGTACAGTCTTGTATTTACGTGAGTATCAGAAGTACAAGTAACTACTAATAACGCGTCAGAGAATAATCTCAAAAATACATATTTCAACTACAAGTGTCGTAAAACCATTATCAAAATTTAACAAGACGTGAAATTTTCTAAATTTGTTTAAGTTTTTTGCGTGAAAAAAGAGAATAAAACACAAAAAGTTAACATTATGTGAACTGTGTGTAAAAGAAAACATTATTCAAAAAAAATTCGATACATGTCGTAAGATCCAATTGAATTTAACTCTTTATTTAATTAAAAGAAAAAGAACAATGCTGTATTTTTTCACAATCTGTTAACGTTATTTGCTAAAAAATATTCTGGCGTTACTTCAATTAATATTTTCTTTCAGTGTTGCATTTAAAATTTATTGGACGACAGACATATCTATCGACTACCTCTGTGGTCTAACGGCCGGTCCCAATAATCTATCTATCTTTAGTTTTGGCATATCAGAGATAGAAAACATCTTCTGTCTCTGTTTTTGCCGTCCAGAGAAACAAAGACAGAAGTTGTTTTCTATCTCCGATATGCCAAAACTGAAGATAGATAGGTTATTGGAAATGGCCGTAAATCCATGAGTTGCACATAGGTACACCAGTTTTCAAGATATCGCCAGCTCTAAGATCCCAGGTTCGATTCTTGGACGGGTTTGGGTGTTTGTGGTGCCTCGTCATTCGTGATTTTCACTAAATAAACTTACTGCTTGTTCACATTTATTTATCTAAAGTATAATAATTCTTCTGTAAGTGTGTTTGGTTTGTCACTTAGCTCCTCGTGAATCGGTCCAGCTGACCCATTTTATTTTGTTTGGATATTTTAATTGGTTCTTAGATGGTTTGAACACAATATACTTGGACCCAATAGGTGGCGTTGCTGTCTCGGGCAAGACTTCTACCGGTCCCGCTAGTTCATCTTTAAAAAGTAGGTTTACCTTAGACATTTAAAAAGCAGAAAAGGCTACAGAAGTATTTAATCAAAAGACACGCTAAGTCTTTTAAAGGCTGGAATCATCTGCCTTCATGCCTCCCCTTACAGGCAACTACTAGTGAGCTATTGTTTCCCTCCCCAACCAGCTGCGGTCTAGGGCTGTCAACTGTCAGACATTTCCGGACGGCTAGGCGGCTAGAACAGAGGTCTTACTTAATCTCACTCATAATATGTTTTAGTGTGTTCGAAAGAGACGGATGCGTAGTATGACTTAAGAGGAAACACTACGGTCGAGAGAATTGAAAAATAGGTATTTTTAAAATCTATTGTTGTCGCGCAGTGCCAAACGCTTTCACCGCAGAGTGTGATAGAGACAACTGCTTCTTGGACCGAAAATACCTACTAAAAGCACACCAAATCAACGTTTCGTAGTCCCCCGATTACTTTTCCAAAACTAGACCGATTTAAATACTTTTTTCATTAAAAATTAAAGAAAGGCTTTCGCCGTGTTCGTATGTTTCCTTTTTTTCTAAAATTTAGCCAAATTTGTTTTCTGGATGTTTGAACACAGCGGAAAATCTGGCTATTATTATTATTATTATTATTCCATACCGTATCCAAGCAGCGGCATGGCTATGATATAGCTAGATATTTTATTCGATTTTTGAGGGCTCATATCTTTTTTATTAATTAATTTATGAAAAAACAGAAAACATAGAAACATGCTAATAGTGGCCATAGATTTTTGTGATAAAAATTATTGCTCTACTGGCTTTATCCAGGGAGGAAACAGGGGACTACGTTTGTATGGAAAATAAATATAAAATACTTTAGGTAGAATAGGTGGGTATTCTGAAGAAAGTTTTGCTTATTCCGCTGCAGTGTATTCACTAAGGGAGTGACCTGGTGAAAATAAATGTTCACCACAACATGTTTTAATTTACCCTCAAACTGTTTACAATTTAATGTCATTTGTTTCTTTTGTGCATTACTATTGCTTTTAGTTTATAAATGTAACCTTGTTTTTTATGTTATTTTTCTAAATTCTATTGAAAGTTTCTTGAGATATATTTTGATTGTGTCCTCCTCGCTCGCATGTCGTTAGATTGTAAGTATGTTAACTATTTATTCTCAAATAAGTGAAATATGTATTTCTTCTTGAGAAATAAAGTTCTTAAACCGTATGGAAAAACGGCCCTTGTGTTTCCTCTTAAGGGGCATAATCATGAAATTGTTTGTAGAAGAACATTTGTAATATTAGCATCTTACTAATGTTACTGATATTATGAAGTAAAAATGTTTGTTAATCAATCACGTCAGAATAGCTACACAGATCTAAATGAAACTTCGCACGCAGAAAGATTATAGGCTGGAATAAAATATTAAAAAAAATAGCACATGGGCTACTTTTATTTCAAAAGATGAAAGGTTCTTGCCGGAAAAATAAAAATATATTTTTATTTATTATTAAAAAGGAACGACATGATATATGCAAAGTGGTCTAGGTAAGTTTAGGGGTCATAAAATAGGTAACAGTTTTATCGCGAACGTAATCGGTGGCTAAAGCTTGTTTGTCATAATTTTTCAGTTGCTTATTTGGCCACTTGTTTAAAACTAGAAACTGATTGTTTTGTTAACACGGCCAAGATGTTACACTTAATGGTTAAATAAATTGGGTTTCATTTGTCAGGTGGTTCAAAATGCACTCCCCGGTGTAGGTATACGTATTTACCTAAAATTATTGACTGTAATAATTTTTCAGTTACTAAATTATCGCCAACCCTGTCGCTGTCACCACTTCTGCTGACGATTAGCTGACTGAGCTTCAAAAATAGGGTTGTCAACTGTCCGGATTCACCGGACGCGTACAAACATCGGACGCGTCTGCTCCATTGGAGCACGTAGAAGCGTTGGCGTTAGTCGGAAATTCGCTTTGTGCAAACCATCATTCGGATTTTCGGTCAGCTTAGTGAAATACGAAATGCTAAACTTTTTGGGATACCAGTTTTGCTTTTGACGACACTGAAAAAATTACCAATAAAAAAAATGGCAGTATCCCTTCTCTTTCTGTAGGAGTCATGAGAGGTGTCTTAAGCTGTTTTCAGACTTCGCCATACTATTGTGCTATATAGTATAGCAAATAAGGACCTAATGTACTAACTAACTTAAAATATGATACAGCTAAGTGTGAACGTGTCTGTGTCGTCTCCCTCTCTCTGTCTACTCAGATCATTTCCTAAATTGACTTGACCAAGAATCGATTTCGGGACCCTTGAGTAGTATGCGGACCATATCACTACACCAACCGGGTCGTTATCGATCCAGTTCTGGTTCTGGCTGAAGCTAATCTCTGCAAATCCCAACTTAGTAAGTTTGTTCATCACAAAACGTAATTAACTAAAAATTACATAAATAGGTAATTGTTTTTTAATTATCATTATCACCAGCTTACATACCTTTGACGACCTCCGTGGCGTAGTGGCGTACACACCGGTTTTCAAGGTGTCGCCTGCTCCGAGGTCCTGGGTTCGATTCCCGGACGGGTCAGTGTAGAAAAAATGCGTTTTTCTACATTTTCTCGGGTCTGGGTGTTTGTGGTACCTTCATTGTTTCTGGTTTCCAAAAATACGAGTGCTTTAAATAGTTATTTAAATTGGGATCAGAACAATGTTGTCCACATTTATTTATTTACATTTATACTTCAGTAAGTATTTGTGCCGTAATCGCCACGCTTGGCGGGTAAGTGATCACTTATTGGCCAGTGTTTTATGGAAGACGATACTGTCCGTATCCTTCTGACATTTCCCCTTTAGTCGCCTCTTACGACACGCATAGTGTAAGAAGCGATTCTTTGAAGGGCACCACACGACCAATTTTCTTAAAATGACGTAATTAAATTTGCAGAAAGGAAATACATTTGTCTCTCATTATGCCGTCCACTTTTAACTGTATTATACTCCATTATTTATGTGTACAGTGTCGTAGTTTCAAAAAGCTTCCTACAAAAATAGTATGTCCTACTTATAAAGACACAAAACATTTTTTATAATCATTCACAAAAGTAGGAATTTCTTGAATGCACCAACACAAACGCGCTAGGCTAGGAATGTGTTCCTGTTGAGTTTATTGAATTCCATACCGGATAAACAAGCAGCGAATCAAAATATGGTGTCGAAATGATGAATGAACCTTCGGATTGATGGATAACGCATGCCTTACCTGTAAACACATTTGCGGACTTGTGAAAATACGTTTCGATCGAAAACTGTTTTGTAATATATACTTATTTTTAAAAAAACTCGAAATAGAGCTGCAGTTTTTATCTTTTAAACAAAATACGTGCGATAACTAAGAAGAAGAAAAAGTAACTTTAATTTCAAAATTTAACTTACATCCACAATTAAATGTAAAAGAGGATGTAGTGATCAGTATTGAAAAAGGAATGCTCAAATGGTTTGGACATGTTGAGAGGATGAATGAAAGCAGGTTGACTAAAAAGGTATATAGGGCGAGTATGAATGGAAATGTTGGAAGGGGAAGGCCTCGACGAACTTATCTTGATCAAATCGGGGAAGTTCTAAAGAAAGGTCAGGTCAAGAGTACCCTAAACCGGCGAGCGTGTATGAAAAGATTAATGAATGTGGATGAACCGAAAGTAGTCTGTAAGGATCGTAGCAAGTGGAAAGATGTGGTCTCTGCCTACCCCTCCGGGAAAAACGCGTGAGTGTATGTATGTATGTATGTATGTATGTATTAAATGACATTATTATTGGGCTTTTTTTTTTGATAATATTATTATGATCATCATTGTCTCGTCGCTAAGAGACGCGTACTGCTGGACATAGACAGACATTAGTGGACCCTGGAACACCCTCCACAACAATCGGTTCCGCGCCACCAATGACCACTCATCCCTTCCAGACCCAAGCCAGTTTAGAAATTATTGTTTCCTTAATTGACCCGATGACTTATGAAACTGAAACTTGATCGCTTACTATGGGTCTAATAAGAAGGCTCAAGGTAATGGAGAGAGCAATGACATTACCCTGCGTGATAGAATCAGAAATTGGTGTTAGTATTAGTCTTCTCAAATGGTTTCTATTACTGTAGTTATATTTTATACTTAAGTGTTGGTGTAGCAATATATTTTAAACTCTTGAGAGGTAGATATAAGCCTGGGCAACATATAATTAAACTCTAACTTTAGATCATCCGTATGTAAGTTTCTTGGAAGGTCGGTATAGTATCAAGTTACCACAGCAATGATGGGTGTACTGGCATAATCACCACGCTTGCCAAATGCGGGTTGGTGATCACAAACCCGAGCAACGTTCGAAAATTCGAAACTTTTTGTTGCCCGACCCGGGATTCGAACCTCAGACCCTGATATCTTGGCCCGGTATTTAAACCACTAGACCAACGAGGCGGTACTGATGTACAATGATATCACTGTGTAGTATGTACTTGAGGAGTAAGAATTACCCTCAAAAATTAATATAATAATAAAAATTAAGGAAACCAGTACTTTTACAAAGTGCTTGTGACGGTTTGAGAATAGGTATTACATCTCCAGTGGGTAAGCTTGCAATGTATGAAGTCATTTACTTATTTTCATGTTAACAGATCCCTCGATCGTGAGTTATTCCAGACACAATTAAAATCAATTGTTATCGTACCAACCGGTTGTCTCTCGGGGTTCAAAGCGAACAGATCTCAATGATCTCATAATCGCCTTACATTATGTTGTTTTTACCTAGGATAAAATGTACACTAGGTCATAAGTATTTAATGTTTAATTTAAATAAAGAACTTTTCAAATCAAATCAAAATCCGATATCGCTCCAAGAATTGCGGAGTTGAAGGCAGTGGAAGGGACACATAGTGCGAAGAACCGATGGCCGATGATGCAAATGATAATGATGATGAATTAACCCGAAGCATTGAACCTGAGAACCTGGGAAAAACTTTGCGTAGGACGGAGACAACTATACCATTCATATTTTATCATCTTTTAACCTTTTTATAAAGATAAACTATTTTTAAATTCAAAATACACAGTCGTTCTCGAGTTTCAGCGAGAATACCAAACGGCATTTCGTTTCTGGTATATTTTAATGCTACTCATATTTTACATAAGTACATATTTTAAGCTAAAGCTCAAAGACTCTGTATTATACTGATAAAGATTCTGTATATATTATCCGTGACTTGTTAGCGTATACAATTCAGGTGTAATATCGTTTTCTTTTGCACAGGAACAGATGTGTTGCATATTTCTTTAGAAGTGAGGAAAGATCATGTCAAAAATAGACACCTATGAATAATATTATAGAACAACCGGGCGAGTGTTTGATCTTCCGCCATTTTGTGGAATTTGGGAAACAAACGATTTTTATAACGCCTTAAGTTGGTTGGTTTTTTGTAACTTGATACATTTCTTATTAAATATGAAAAATAAAAATTTTGTGTGCTTTGTGATATTTACCTTATAACCGCTGATCCTGAAACATTAATGAATTCTAACGAGTATTACAGTAAGTAATGAGTTTTTTAAACTATTGATATTGAAAATGAAAATAAAATTGTGAAAAACAATGGGTTATTTGGTATAAGAGGTTTGGATTAGACGCACCTTTGGTGTAGTGGGTTTCGAAGTCCTGGTTTCGATTCCCGGGTCGGGCAAGAAAAGTTTCTTTTTTTTCTAACATTGTTAACGAGAAGCTACTAATACCCGTCTTCACAAAAGTATCCCCTTAGGCCCGAGTTCACCAACAGACGTTTAAGTTTAAACAGCGTTTAAACAACGTTTAAAATATTATTTGACATATTTTGTATGGGAATTGTGTCAAATTAATCGTCACTCTTTGTTTACCGCCTGTTTAAATGTTGGTGAACTTTGGTCTTAGTCGCCTTAAACGACACCCATATTATAATAGGACGAGTTGTGCTATGTGTTAAAGGTGCACAGGGTGTTTCGGGTGTTAAGGGTGCAACCTCCTAACCTAATGAAACAACGCTGGCTTACAGCGTACGACGTAGCGTGACGTATTGTTCCAGTGGCTAAATTGGTAAGTAAGGTAATTGGTAAGCTATGCGAGGAGATGCGGATTCGAGTCCCGCCTGAGACATAATTTTCCAAGTTTAAATACTAAGTGATGCTTTTCTTTTAATGTAGCTGCCACAAACGACATTAATAAATAAAATCACATAAAATTTAACACACAATCTCTTTTATGAAAGTCAGCAGTCTTATAATATCACAACGCCGAATGTACCGCTGAAATATGTTGTCGAAGTTTGTTGAAATCGATAAAACGAGACGTCCAACTTCGAAGGCTGTTTATCGGCTGTATTTCAGTAACGTTATATCCTATACATCGACATAAGGATGAAGTTTTAACTACCTCCCAAATTTTAATATAACAATATACTAGACAAAAAACAAATGTTAATTTTTTTATTTCGGTATAGCCCAGTAAAAAAAATGTCAAGATAAAGCACTTAGAGAATGTCCAATTTATAATTGACCGTATCAAAAATCTAACACTTTTTTACGCGATGCGCATCTCATTCATTTATTACGATACTATTCGTAAGTTGTTGATTTTCCCTTCTTATCATAACAGGCTTAGAACCGTAATAAAACTTGAGAGGTGTCAAGGGATACCCGGATGGAACGAAGTTCCTTTTTAGTGAAGGAATTTTATTGTAATAAAATTTAATTTTATTTTGAATTAATTTTTAAATGATAAAACTTTAATTTACAATATTATCAACTAATAGTAGGCAGTACCTACAAAACTACTACCTACCTAAACTGAGCAAGACCCATATCTCAGGTAGTAGCTCCCCCTATCTATAGAAGAACGGATAAATAAGATAACTTTTATATTCATAGATATGTATTTTCAATGTTCTACCTGGAAAATATTTGCTTAAAGAAAGTCTTACAACTTCTATAAATCTATGCATGCAAGTTTTGTGTCTTATTTTTAAGTGTAATTTTTTTCACATATGCTATAAGGTGAGTTACTATGCCAGATGTTATTCCCTAACTAAAGATGAAAGACTCGGTGCTGTAAACTCATGAGTTACAATTAATCTATCAATGAAATCTTTTTTTCGTACATTGTCGGTTTAAATATATACCAAGTACCGATAAAAAAAAGAGTTCAGTAGCGGCCCTTTAGATACGTAAACTTAGACACCTTTACTACCGTAAATTAGCCTAAATTAGGTAAGAGTGTGGTAAGAGATACGTATACTTACACGTTCATTACCGATAAGTAAGTTAATGTTGCCTTTGTGTAAACATAGTTAAAATTTCAGGAAATTAAACTTTTACTAACAAAAAACTCTTTCAGTTTGTAAAAATAATACTTTCAAAATCAGTTAAAATCAGGTAAAATCAGTTTTATTTCTGCAAATAGGCCCCAGGAGGCGCTTTTACATGTTCAAAGTTCGTTATAGAAACATCTGTGACTATTAAGCAACATTTTGTAACACGTCGTTACATTTTTGCATTAATCTTGTTTCAACAGCTCGTGCGCAGCTAAGGATTTTTACTGGTAACGCCATCTATCCGGCTGATGGAACACCATATGGTGCAACTTTGTGTCTGTCATCCCACAATTCCTTTCTTTATCTAATAATTTGAATGTTATTTTTTTATATTATTACATTAATAGGCAAATGGCTATTTGTGTTGATTTTTTAGGTAGTTTTCTACTTTTTCAGGGCTGAGCAGTTTTCTGCGTTGTTTGGCTTTATGTGTCAGTCAAGTCAAGTGGTTCCAAGTCGTGAATGCAAAGAATTAAAAAATAAAACTGTCTTGTCATAGAGGGGAGAGGTTGGATTGGATATATAAGCGGATGCCATTTGGTGGCGAGTCTTTTTACTACGCTTCCTGAGTTTTCTTGTTCGCGAAAAAGTATTTTTTTAATGGCGGTCAAGCGTGCCAAAATGCCTGTAGGCATGTAAAGCCAAAGGGCTAATATCTTTTCTTTTTTGTTTTCTCTTCAATTTGTCTCCTCATGGTAAGCATCTATAAATGTCTTTTCCAAGACTTTGTTCTCTTTTCTAAGAGGTTGTGAACCTTTAATTGTGTGTTGTTTCATCTTTCAGGACTAACATTTTTTTACTTTCCCTTGATGGATAAATTTACATGATGCATCGCCTCATCTTGGTGATTGTTGCTGCATTTTTATGGGTAAGCATGTTTGATTCTTTTCACCACGTGTATCTGCCTATGCCCACGTGTGGACAACGTGCTAGCGAATGTCTTCATCTCACCCTGCTGTAAATGCACCTGCGGTCATGTCTAAAGTGCTGTGCTAGTGCACGTTTTTCCTTTCACATACCATCTGCTCATGCCCACGTGCGCTCCCTAAGAGCATGTGGCTTTATCACCGCTGTACTCATGCTTGTGTGTACCTTCCAGGCTTGAAATATCGCCCTCCTCGCTCCTAGCTACTAGGACATACTCCTGCATCCTGCGCGCATGTGAGAATCTCTGCTCCAGGGACGGAGGGATATTTATGGTTCTCCACGGTGACGTTGTAATTTATTATCGGTGACATGATCTAATACCATGCTACTAGGTATTTATGAACATTTATTCTTTTGATAGTTTTCATCCATTGATGATACTCCTCAGCTCATGGGTTAGGCCAACCTTAATTCTAGTTACTTGTGAGTGATGGAACGCCTGCTTCTAAGCTTTCCTTCACTGTATGTAAGACTAAGTTTAAGTACAGAACTTTTGTTTAGATGCATAGTCATAATTTATTCTTAAACTAATATACCTACTTAAGTCTATTCTATATAGCTTAAATTTTATGTTGCTGATATCTATGTTGAGTGTAATGCACATTTAAATAATATATTGGGAGACAAATTGAAAATAACTTGTTTTCTTTTCTATCTTTAATTCTTTAATTAACTCTTTCTTGCTTCTGAGTTAAAGCAAGTGGCGCCCTCCACAGTTTCTTAGTACAGTTCTCCGAGCGCTGAAGAAGAACCCACGAGCTCATATCTCTAAAAACACACCCAACATCTTAGCTTGTTTCATTTATTCTTTTGATAGTTTTCATGCATTGGTGATACTCCTCAGCTCATAGGTTAGGCCAACCTTAGTTTTAGTCAGACGTGAGTGAAGGAATTCCTGCTTCTCAGCTTTCCTTTCACTAAATCTGAGAATTTAAGCTTATAGTTAAGCACACAACCTTTGTTTAATTGCATAGTGGTAATTAGTTCTTAACTCTAATGTAAGTGTAATGTATGTAGCTCATGTATGTGCATCAATCAATAATTTTCTATATTAAACATATAAATAAACAAGGGGAGACAAATTGAAAATAACTTGTTTTCTTTTCTATCTTTAATTCTTTAATTAACTCTTTCTTGCTTCTGAGTTAAAGCAAGTGGCGCCCTCCACAGTTTCTTAGTACAGTTCTCCGAGCGCTGAAGAAGAACCCACGAGCTCATATCTCTAAAAACACACCCAACATCTTAGCTTGTTTCAATTTTAATTCTCATAAAGATGAATATGGTTACAGTAAACACATATACAGCAGCTTAAACCGCTAACAAACTCCAAAGAAAAGTACTTTTTTTATTTACATAACACAAAGCCAAGGAACGCCTATTAATTCGTAGCTTTGTATTTTGTGTAAATGTTATAAAGAAAAATTTCAGTTTTAAAAAATACATTTTCTATCAAAAATAGATATTGTGCAGTTTTTGTTAAACAAGTAGCTATATTTGCTCAAAGTTATCAAGATTAACAGTGACAGGATGACAGGGTGACCTACAAATGTGCTTTGCCAAAAACAGTTAGGTCGTCTTATACTTACTACGCCTATGGATGTAATCAGGGCTGAATATACGATTTAATGTGGACTGACTATAAAAATAGAGATTGATTAACGGCCGGTCCTAATAACTTATCTATCTTCAGTTTTGGCATATCGGAGATAGAAAACAACTTCTCTCTTTGTTTCTCTGGACGACAAAATCAGAGATAGAAACTGTTTCCTATCTCCGAAATGTCAAAACTGGCGATAGATAGATTATTGGGACCGGCCGTTTGAGGTGTGTTTGGCACTAGAAAAAAACTTTTTTTGGGTACATTACTTAAACTGGCGGTAAAAGAGAGACTGACTGACAGTTCTCAAAATTTTCATCAGACAATCTATGAGATGTTCCGCGCAATGCGTCACTATTGAGATAACCTTCTGATTATATCATACTGCACTGTAAATGGGTTTTGTGGAATTCGTTCACGGGACGTTAACGTGGGTTTACGACGTATTTACACGAATGTTAAATTTAATTTAGCTGTGTTGTGTAACTGACGATTCTCACTTGCATATAGTAGTTTAAAGTAACATATTATCTTCGGCATAGTTACTGTTTTTAGATGTTACAATATGGAAAATGAAACAAGCATATGTTTCAATAAAGTTTCGACAGCAGCCTATCACATTTTTTTTAATACGCTTTTCATTCTTTATCGTAACATAGAACTCAGTAAAGGCAGTATCTAATTGTGTAATGTAATCCTTTTATCTTATATTTGTGGTGTACCTACCGGATTAAATCATTTTTATTTATACCTAAGTTTCCCCTCTTTGATGTACCATATTATTTTATTTTTCTAAGTTGTAACTGTATCCGTTTGGCTACTTCAATAAGTCCTGTTTTTTGATTATTAACTGCTCTAAATAAGAAGTCCGGTTTTCTTGTTAATCTGCCCGTTCTGGCTTTTTATTTTTTATTTTATTATCACTACAAACAAGTAATACAAAGAATATACAAGAACTTATAATAGGCATTACAGACTTTAAGAATACAGCTTAAAAATATGCTGACAAAAAAACTTGTTAGTGGAGACTGGTGACCCATGTTAGGTAAAATGTATTTCATCCGTGTTACAAAGATAGGAGATTAGATAATGATGAAGGCTGGACATAGCCAATTAATGTGTTCAAAAGTTTTCTCAACATACTGTTACATAATCCTTTTAGTACTTAAGTAAAAAGTTTTGAGAGAGTTATTGAGAGAGTGACGAAAGAAACTGATGAGAAAGTATGGGATGCTCAGGCAGGATTTCGAAAGGGAATGTAATGTACGGATCAGGTCTTTTTCCTTGCGGTGCATAGCTGAAAAATCTTTGGCTAAAACCAAAAAGTCTATTGCGCATTCGTGGATTTGGAAAAGGCCTATTATAGAGAGGTGAGGAATGAATTGTGGTCAGCACTATCCATGTATGGGGTGAACGGTATTTTGATACAAGCACTGAAATCCCTATACAAGGATTCTAGTGCTTGTGTCAGGATCAACGGGGCGTATACTGAATTGTTTAGCATTAAAAAAGGTGTTAGACAAGGATGTGTAGCTTCACCATGGCTGTTTAACTTATTCATGGATAGTTGCTTGAAAAATTTGAGAGAAAGTGAACGGGGATTTAGAATGAACGATTTGATCGTCAAATGTCTGCTCTATGCTGATGATCAAGGTTTACTCGCATCGTCGGCAGAGGAGTTGCAGGAGATGGTAAATATTGTGCATGAAGATTTGAACAAGAAAGGAATGAAAGTGAATGTAAGTAAGACAAAAGCAATGGTTTTGAAAAGGAGGATAGCATGACAGAGTGTAACATTTTGATAGGAGATGAAAAAGTGGAGCAAGTGAAGGAGTTTGTATATTTGGGATCAATGTTTACAGCGGATGGAAGGTGTAATAGTGATATTGAAAGGAGAGTAAAAGCCGGCAACATGGTGAATGGAGCGTTGCACGCTTTTATGAGCAGTCAGAAGGTGTTCGAAAAGGCCCGCCTGGCTGTACATGGAGGGGTGTTGGTTCCAACACTGATGTATGGGAGTGAAAGTTGAGTGTGGCAGAGAAAACATGAAAGCAGAATAAATGCAGTAGAAATGAGAGCGTTAAGAAGTATGGTTGGAGTCAATCTGAGTGACAGGATTAAAAATAGTGTGATAAGGGATCGATGTAGTGTAAAAGAGGATGTAGTGAACAGTATTGAAAAAGGAATGCTTAAATGGTTTGGACATATTGAGAGGATGAATGAAAGCAAGTTGACTAAAAAGATATATATGGCGAGTATGAATGGAAATGTTGGAAGGGGAAGGCCTCGACGAACTTATCTTGATCAAATCGGGGAAGTTCTAAAGAAAGGTCAGGTCAAGAGTACCCTTAACCGGCGAGCGTGTATGAAAATATTAATGAATGTGGATGAAGCGAAAGGATCGTAGCAAGTGGAAAGATGTGGTCTCTGCCTACCCCTCCGGGAAAAAGGCGTGAGTGTATGTATGTATGTATGTATGTAAAAAGTTTCCACCAGACTTCAAACACTGGTCATGTTCAGACTTTTCAGACTTTACAAATATTATGTGAATTTTTTTAACTAATTTTATGTTTTTTGGTTCAATTCATTATTATAATGACAAAAATCATTACTAAAATCATTTTTGGTTTGGAATGGGTGCAAGTTTTGTTGAAACATGTCAAATTTTGAATGGTTCACAACCAAATCACTGTAAAGTCTACCTACGTACGCATTCTGACTAAGTTGTATTATAATATTGGATTATAGTTAAACCGACAACTGAACTACTTTATTAATTAATCACTTAATGGTATTGTCCAAAGATGTCACTACTAGTCCACGCATTTAACCTATGAGCCTAACTTTTGGATTTCCTCCAGTAGTAGTGTTATTCTATTGTAAGACGGCCATTCTATCTCACTCTATTATTATTATATCCACAAAATTTATTTTATCCATTTCACGACCCCCGATGACGACATCCATCATCTTCCCCATCGAACTAAAACAATGCCTTTTCCGAAGAATGTTCGCCCATTTTTCACCTTCAGTGTATTTTTTGTTGTCTTAGTAATATTTTAATCCATTACGCTGAATAACTGAAGTGTTTTGGGATCTCTGAGCTTAAGGTAAATGTCAAGAGTTATTAGAAATAATAAACATTAATTATATTATTATTTTCTAACCGTTCAAATGAGGTTTTTTATGGTTCCGTACCACAGAAAGAAAAACGAAAGGATTCGAGGATAAACGGTACAGGAACACTTTATTTTTCGTCCGTCGCATCCACAGAATTTGGGTCGCATCAGTATTTATGCCAAGACTGTTTATTTCGAGAACGCATGTACAGGGTGGGGCATTGGAATGAGTGAGTTTTTTTTTCACCACAGTAGGTCAAAGTTGAGGATAAGCAGTATCTCGAAAACCATGACACTTTTACAGAGGTTATAGTGGTATGATAGCTGACCCTTACACCTTGCCTATCCTTAAACTTGTCGTGGTACTTACTGAATACCCTTTAGATATCGAGTTGAAATAAAAACAATATACACAATTCTTCAGTCCCTTAAAACTGTAAAAGAATCTAACTTCTAACTAACTGTAAAAAAATATAAAAGTCCGCAATACCATAAGGCAATGTATTAATAAAAAAGTGCAAAACCTCAGACTCCCCAACTTTTTTTTTTGTGTTTGTTGCAAATTAAAAACTCTATCAAAAAGACGTGCGATCAAGTGCGACGTTGGCGCTTCGACGTTTTATCATATCTTAAATATAATAAATTAGCTTCTAGTATAAATAATTTACCCAGTAGTTCAGGCCTTGTTTAGGTTATTAACTAATTGGCGGTATATAAATAAATAATTATTTACATCCAGTATAAGTCAAAGACTGTGTTAAAGCAGGGTAGTAGGTATTTTTTATGTCTAAGATCTATTTGTTTCAAAAAACCATATAAAACAAAGAAACCGTCCGAAAGCCATTAGAATGTTCAATAAAGTCAATGCACTGAGGAACGAGCTGGGACAATAAAGATCAATTGGCCGGAAAGTCGCATCTGGAGCGTTTATTGTTTCCTATACAAAACTTCAGACAACTCCTGTCTGTTTGTTCCGTTACGATCGGCGAGATCATAACAATACGGGTTCTAAGACTCTAGAACAACCGACTTAATTTCTGCTTACACAGCATCATGGGTTGGTGGGATTTACTTCCTAGTGGTCGACCCTGGACAACGGCATCTTTGGTTTTCCAAATAATGACGGCTAACAGATCCCTCTGCGGTGGTGGGTTTCGTAAGAGGCCGCCTGAATGCTAACACCCTCCTGCCGGAGTCCAGCGCCAAACAGTTTTTCTGTGTTTCGCTGGTGCGCGGGAGAACCAGTTCCACATTCTGGGTAAGCTCGCTCCATCTAATAAGCCCATTTATTATTTAAAAAAAACATGATTAGCTTATATTAGTCCACTGCTGGACACGGCCTCTTTAAAAGGAGGTAGTAGTAGTAATTAGTAACAGCAGGCAGCAATCATCCTACTGCAGGGAAAAGGCCTTCATCATTAAATTCAAGTGACCTCAGCAATACTGGGTACTGGCATAATATCACGCTTGCCAAATGCGGGTTGGTGATCACAAACCCGAGCAAAGTTTGAAAATTCGAAGTTTTTTGTTGCCCGACCCGGGCATCGAACCGGGGACCCCGAGATCTTGGCCCAGTATTTAAACTAAAGGGAGGACTATGCTATAATCGCCACGCAGTTAGTACTCCTTTAGTCGCCTCTTACAACATCCATAGGAAGCGAAGAGGTGGTGCTTTTCTTTTAAGATGTCTTTTTTTTAAACAATGGGCTAGCTCTTGACGACATACTTAACTCTACGGTTAAGAAGATGCCTAAGATGGAGCGAGATTACCCAGAAGCAGCCTGATCACTCTTGCTTTAAAAATCTTAGGATTATAATTTTTCGGGAAAACAGACGCAGGTAGGGCATTCCACTCCTTGGTGGTGCACATCACAAAAGACGAGGAAAAGCGCTTGGTACGCAATCGCGGTACATCAACCAGGAAGGGATGATAACCTGCAGTGCGCCTAGATTCCCGAAGATAGAAAGGTGAAGAATGAGCTCATGCAGCTCAAGAGCACACTCTCCGAAGTACATTCTGTAAAAAACCAATATCGGCCCTACACGACACTATTTAGGTCAAGTAAAATATATTTCATATGATTACTGCAATATGTAGTTCCCAAACTTATAAGATCACATAGTATTGCGAAAATAGAACTACAATAAACAAGGCTATTCCGAGCCGGTAATACGTTACAATATTACAGCCGTAATATATTACGAAATTACGGCTGTAATACCAATGGTCTGTAAATTACGCGAAGCAATGTTTATGTATACAGGTAAACAGTTCCGCTCTTCGTCTGAACGTGCGATACTAAAACAAACTATTGGTTGCGATGAACTAACGAAGCATAGAAACATCTGCATTTGACCCAACAGTGATCCTAAATTAAGAACTGACCGACATTCAAACGGATTTAAAGCACGTTTCTTTTGTACCACACACAGATTTACTTAATTTCACACAAGAACTCTGCCCTGTAGTGGTGGTAGGTTTAAATACCGAGCCAAAATCTAGAGGTCCCGGGTTCGATCCCCGGGTCAGGCGACGAAAGGTTCGAATTTTCGAACATGGTTCGGGTTAATTTGACACGCGTGGTGATTATGCCAGTACCAATCATTGCTGTGGTTGTCTGAGTGGGATGATTTTATAGGCTGCTACCTACGACTACGACTCTGCTAATACGATGCACTCATGCGTAACTACATAACATGCGAAGTATCTAGGGCAGCATATGCTGATGAGATAGCAAAATTCATATTCCTAAGAATCTGGAGTTTCCTAAATTTAACGGGTCTAAGTAGGGAGTTTTAAAGTTAAAAAGGAAACACAGAACAAATAAACTTTAACTTAAGACAGTAAGTTCCTAGCATTTTTTAATGTGAAGTAAATACGTAGCACTAGTTTTTCGTGACGGAGTTTTTGTTTGGTGGTTTATTTTTGAAAATAATTGTACACTTATTATTTGATTTGTCTCTCATAATAATAATTGAAGATGTTTATGTAATAATCACTACACCTATCTTCTTAATATATAAAAAGTTCGTGTCACGTTGTTTGTCCGCGATGGACTCCTAAATTACTTAACCGATTTTAATCAAATTTGCACACCGTGTGCAGTTTGATCCAACTTGAAAGATAGGATAGCTTACGTCTCAATTTATAGATGCAATATTATTTTATTGCAAATTTTCTGTGTAACATGGTAAGGTTAACGCCATATTTGATGTTAATGACATTGTGTGACGTCTTACGTCAAAATCCAATTATATTATTCTGAGGCGATACGAAGTTCGCGGGGTCAGCTAGTATATAGTATACGTTCTACATTTATTCCGTTCATTTGTTTCAAACATCGAGAGCATAGACTGATTTCTAGATATTCATACTATGTATAAATGTTAAGTTTATGTTTGTTTGAAACTATCAGGCGGCTGCAAATAATTTACTGATTTGCAAGCTCTAAGTGCATTCGGTATTGGAAATTCCTTCGTATTAATAACTATGACATTCCTATTAGCTATGTCTGTTGATTACCTGTAAGTTAAGGTTGTTGTGGGGCTGGCTTAGAACTTAATAGCACTGCCCCTTCTCATCCTATGTGTGTCTAACACCCGTATTTATAAACAAGTAAAAGTAATTATTTAGGAGACAACTTGTATTAATTAATCTAGTAATTGCTAGAACTTAGAACTACGAAAAGTTTGCATTCTCAGCCTAATAATATGACTATTAATGGTGACCCATTTCTTTCACTTAAGCACTATGTAGTAACGCCTAAAGTAATTACTTCTTTATAAATACGGATGTAAGAGGCTAATAAAGGAGAAATATTAGAAAAAAACGGATAGCATAGAAGACCTATTAGAAGATAAGATAGCGACTTCCCAGCTCTGCCTATGGGCTGCTGCCAAAACCTGAAGCTTTGCAGCGGTCTTTTTTCGCCATTGTCGCTTGATCGCCTACCAGACAGCATGGTGATCATGGCAACATAGTATAATAATAGAAGCTAGTGATGATATAATTAAAAAATAGTAATCTTAAATTTAATGAAACGTAGTGCCAGATGGACCGGTGACCTAAAGAAGGTCGCTGGTAGTGGCTGGATGAGGAAAGCGGGGGATCGTGCAATGTGGCGTGCCCTTTGGGAGGCCTACGTCCAGCAGTGGACTGTAATAGGCTGATTGATTGATTGAAAGCCACGGGACTAAGGTTTTGTTCGTTTGGAACATCTGCTTAGGCAGACTTAAAAAGACTCCGTCTTCATTGTACGTATTTATAGGAGTAGACATCTGTTGCCTAATTGGTGTGTAAATATTTACATGTTCCCGGAAACATTCGTTTTAAATGTTTCTTATTCCAGCTCTTATTTTTACACATACCCTAAGTACGCCCAGATACTTCCAAACATACATTGTGAATAACATAAATAAATAGTTATTTTTAGTTAAGTTTATTATATGTATGTTAGTCTGTAAGGTATTTATTGTATGGGCCTTTTGTTGCCTGATATAAATGAATAAAATAAATAAATAACATGCTTTACATTACACCTTTTATTTCCTTATAATAAGATTTGATTTGATCCTAAACGGAGAAAATAACTTGACATTATTAAGAAATCACAAGGTATTAAGAAATACAAATTAATGGAAATTTAATGAAGCTTATTTTAATTCAAATCGGCTTAACTCGTAGACAAAGGTTTATAAAAATGTTCATAACGTAAATGTTTTGTCTGTGCCGCAATTACGGTCGGATTTGCAGGAATTTTCTTTTAAACCATTATATTTATAAGCTATGTTTTGAAGCTAAATAGAAAACAATAAAGCTATTAAGGAAATTCCAAGTTCTAGCGAGCTTTTCATAATACATTTCTGGGAAACTTTGTAATCCTTCGTAAATTCAAATTGCGGTGGGATTTTACTTTATGTATCCTTTTGAAATTATATTATTTACGTAATTATTTAACCGTATTGTTTGCGTTAGTCGTACCACCTGTATGTTTATCAATATTATTTTTACAAGAGCACCCTTAAACTAACTATTATGGAGCATTATAATTCATCAAACTTCGTTTTCTTTCGGATCATTGGTACTCATGGTGCTGTTACAGTAAAGAATAGCACTAATCTAATTTAATCATCTAATGGGTGTTGTAAAATACGAATTAAAGAAGTCAGTCAGCAGCGTCTTCTCTCTAATGTTCGGCAAACTGCGATCATCATCCGACTGCCAAGTAATTTAGCAAATCCTGTTAGACGCCTATTTCTAGCAGTGGACTGACACAGACTTAAAATGAAGATATACCTTGTCGATTCATTCAATACGGCCGTGAATAGCATGACCGTAGCGCCAGTTGTTTCGCATTAAATACTCTTTTGCTGTGTGTCTTGTTCTTGAGGCCCCAACTCGCTATACAGCTGTCATTTAATGTTTAGAGGCGGTTAAATTGAGTGGTCGTCAGGTCTACTTACCATGACATTGTGCTACAAAATCTCGACTATATGACTTGCACCTCAGTCGAACCAGACGTGAGCGCTCTCATTCGAGATCCCTTAAGATTTTGCAATCGCTATCTGTTATTTCTAAACCAAAGCAAAAAATCCAAAAAAGACTGTATTACTAGTTCTTATATTTCAACAATGATAGCGCTGAAAAGGTAACTTAAAATAAAATAGGGTTAAAATAACGTAGCAAAGCTTATTCCACGCTTGGCGTAGCTAAAAGCTCACTTTTCCGTGTATTTTATATTTTCCAGTAATGGAGTACGTGCGATGTGTTTCAGCCGGCCCCTATAAGTTACCAACGAGCTTTTGTTTGAAAGCTTTCTTCAATAAACATACTCATTAATCAACACAAAAGAAGCTGGAGATTTTATTTTTAAATACTAACTTAAGAGTTGTAGCTTGTTTTTGGTGGGTATTTTGCTTCCGTATTGATTGCGTGCTGGAAGAATAAAATAGAAAAGCACCATCTCTCTCGTCTTATTGTCATATTGGGTGTCGTTCGAAACTGCTGGAACTGGTTGAATTATGCCAAATAGAACCGGCAAATCAAAATAATATCACCACTAATTCTCTTCGTGAGAGGCTAAAACACTTTCAGACAAAGCCTTCTCTTCTCAGCAGGGTCTTCTCGCCGTTGGCCAAACAGCGATTGCCAACCCGTCTGCCATTTCTTTAATACACATTTTCTTTAATAAGAACAAAAACCTCTTTTCGGAAAAACCCGTCTATTGATACAGGCTGATAATGATGATGAAGTACCCCTGAAGGAGTAGGTACTGCTACCAAGCTGCGATCATCAACATCCTGCTAAACTAAAGATTATGGAAAAATGTTTCTTCTGGAGAATGTACCTACAGCAGTAGACATATAGACAGATAATAAAGATAAAGATAAAGATATATTTATTTACATAAACATGTGTGTGATAAATTTCATTGTAGAAACATATTCTTGTTCTTGTGTGGTCATGTATTTATCTGGCTAAAACCACTTTACAATGGGCATTATATGAAGTGGTTAATTCCAAAATCTGGCTACTACATGATAATGCTCACTCTAACAGCTTTCAGCCAAAGCAAAGAGTCAGCTATACATACTACAAGATACATGCTTCATTTTGGTAAAATTTGGTCGCTTGTGACCCAATTCAGAAGCAGAGTAATCTCAAACAGCATCCGTGTGGAGCGGAAACTTTGCCCACATCTGTTTCGATGTGGCCACACGCTGGGGCTAATGTTGGCTTATCTTAACAGGAGATGAAAAGTCAGTGGGTTCGTTATATTTAAACTCTACCAAACTATTTGAACCATATGATCCAAGATTGATTAGTTAGATAGGAAAAACTCAAAACAAATCTTTTGTTATTTCTGATCGAACTAATTTGGAAGATAGCAAACAAAGCTTGTTAGTTCGTTCAATAAGAAAATGTTACTGATATCGAAATTAGATTCAAAATATTTCACAATCTATATGATCATATCAACAATGCAGTAATATTAAAATAACCTTATTTGTTTTAACACAAACTTCAATTTTTAAATTTAAACAGTTTAAATTGTAATGTAAAAAAACTATCTGTGATTTTTTTGTTTGGTGTGCAGTCAGCATTCACTCATTCATTCATTCATACAGACATTTTGTATGAAATATTAAAGACCTATAAACATTGCTATTTTGTTTTTGGTTGTACGATAAATCTAATTACGAAAGTGTAATAATAATTTTACAAGGTACCATAACTAATATCTAAAATTGGTAACATGTCTTGTTCTTTACCTAAGTCCGCCTTGCAAAAGTAAAAATGAGTTAAAAATATCTCTTATTTACCCAAAAACTAGTAACGCAGGTCGTTATTACAAACTAATCTAAAAAACATAAGAGTGCACAGTAGTTGTCATAAATAGCTGTGTCTAGACTCTAGACAGACTTATTAATTGTTTTAGTCTTTTTGGTATTAGAGATATCAGCTGACTCCTAAAATTACGACCTAGTTTACAAGGACCTTCTAACTTAACGAAATGCTCTGAGGCCCAAACTATCACGTATGACTAGACAGAAAATCGTTGGACAATTCGACTGGGGTCAGTATCATTTGGAAAATGTCTTGAGTTTTTATTTAGCCTTTTCTCAAAGTTCAACGTAGGTAAGTTCATAGGTAATTAATTATAATTGTAGTGTAAACACTAGTTTTTATTTATATAATATTAGGCAGCGAAGTATACAACGACCATTTGGATCAGCGGTAGTTAACGCTGCTTCTGAGCCATGGGTCGCGGGTTCGATCCCCGCACAGTACAAATATTTGTGTGCATGAACATGTCTGTTTGTACTGGTCTGGGTGTTTTCTATGTATTATAAGTATGTATTTACAAAAAAAAATTATATAAGTAAGATTATCGGTTGTCTAGTACCCCATACAACAGGGTATTTAATAGTACCTTAATTTGGGACTAGATGGCTCAGTGTGGCCCATTAAGGCATGTCTTAAATATTTATTATTTTATTTATTTATTTATATTTTAAGCGAGCTGTGTAAGTATACCTCTAATGAAAGTGCAATTAGCTTAAGAGTAAGCGTCTTAAAATGTAACGGTATTGTAGTAACTATCGTTAGTTTACCAAATAAATCAGAAGAAAAAGCTTCAGCCATACCTTTCCACGTTTTTAGATAGACAATAAATGTATTTCTTATTGTACCTATTTCATTATCATAAAGGGATTTAATTCGTCTACTTATTAGCTTACTATCTTCTATTACTAAGTCACAGATGCTGTTCAGTAAGTTATAATTAGTTAGGAAAGTTAATGGCTTGGACGCGAGATATTCCAGATATTGCATCACTGCAGAAATGCACTCAAGTGAATAGCTTGGCGCTCAATTAGGTGTGAACCCACCGCATGGACGTTCCTAGTGTTAGATTATTCCTAATGTTAGCACAGCCTTAATGGTCCGTTTGCTCAGGACAATATATTACTATAATTAACCAACAATGAGCTAATTTATTACGTTATATCGCAATGTGCTGATCACTGTTGATAGAAGATTAAACAAGTCAATTAAAGATCGGAAAATCGGTGTACCTAATAAGATAAATATTCTTAGTGATAAGATATCTCAAATTTTGACATTCATACTAATATAGTACTAGTAGAGCATGTGGTTTGGCGATCGCAGTTTGGCCGGTGATGGAGAGAAGACGCTGCTCCCTGTCTCGTTCTCGCTGTTCTCCTTTAGTAGCCTGTTACGACACTTATTGGAAGAGAAGTAAGTTTTTTTTAACGTACTGGCACCACAACAGCTATCAGGAAAGCTTTTCAGCTGAAAATGTTTTCAGTGATTCCGAAACTAGCCTTCATTTAAAATATTATTTGAAAACTACTGTACTATGTCTATGTCTTTGACGACCATTTGGATCAGCGGTAGTAAACGCTGCTTTAGAGCCATGGGTCGCGGGTTCGATCCCCGCACAGTACAAATATTTGTGTGCATGAACATGTCTGTTTGTACTGGTCTGGGTGTTTTCTATGTATTATAAGAAAGTATGTACAAAAAAAAAGTACATATATAAGTAAGATTATCGGTTGTCTAGTACCCCATACGACAGGGTACTTAATAGTACCTTAATTTGGGACTAGATGGCTCTGTGTGGCCCAGTGAGGCATGTCTTAAAATATTTATTTATTTATTATTTATTTATGTCGCTTATTATTATAATTTTAAGTAGCAGTAATTACAATTTATACATAATTCTAATGTTTTAATGCTTATCAGACTATTTTAGTTGTAATAACGAGTTACAGAATCTAGTTAGCCCCAAAAAGGTTTAATCCCCAGATAACAACTAGTTCGTAAAATGTTAATTACTAGTTAATTTTCTCATTAGATTGCAAAGGGCTTAGGTAATTCAACACCATTTAGAATAGGGCTTTTGTTTCAGTAAATACTCATAATTAATGAATATTATCAAGATAAAATAATTAAGATCTCATTAAATGTTAAAGAGGTATGCCTTTTTGAAGTTTAATGACAGACGACCTTTGTTTTACTGTATTTAGGTGTATGCCTAGTTTAAACTGTTAATTAGTGTATTTTTGTTCTTGACAACACATAGTTTGAAGGGATGTGCTCCTTTATTCGTCTTCTGCGATACCCATTAGAAAAAGTGTGATGAAAGTGCTTTCATCACACTTTTCTGCCCCATCTCTCCTATTTATGTGCCATCACCGTGGCTACCTCACAGTCGGTTAAACATTGATATGAAATACAATGTACAAATAATTTAAAACACCTATTCGTTTAATTAAGATTCCAAATTTTCGACGACCTCCGTTGCGGAGTGGCGTACACACCGGTTTTCAAGGTGTCGCTTGCTCCGAGGTCCCGAGTTTGATTTCCGGACAGGGTCAATGTAGAAAAAAATTGTTTTTCTACATTTTCTCGGGCCTGGGTGTTTGTGGTACCTTCGCTGTTTCGGGTTTCCAAAATACGAATGCTTTAAATAGTTATTCAAATTGGGATCAGAACAATGTTGTCCACATTTATTTTATTTACAATTAGATATATATTAATAATGATCAGTTTCATATTAAACAATATTGTGTTCCTTTAGCTGTAAATATGTAATAAAATATTTTATAATATGTTTCTACCTCTGAACATCTAGCTAAGAAGTAGCATTATATAATAGTTAAAACCTTCATTTGCCAGTAAATATAAAACAAACTACATTTAAAGCCTATATTTCAGGTATTTTATTATCTCTGAACATTTAGTCTATAATTTACAACTCAATTAATTGTTGATTGTCACAAAAGTCTGGCGTGACATAATGTGGCAAAGAAGTACAACTCTAATGAATAGGTATAGAAATATAGAGATTAACTTAGGTACACATAAATGCAAAAACAATAAAGATAGGTTAAACTTTCAAAAAATAGAGATACACAGTGGGGGTTACATTATTTAATTATAGGTACATTTTGAACCCATAGGTTCAAAATACAAAGCAAACAACATATTGTTCGCTTTGTATTCAGTTACCTGTGGCTACACTATAAAGAATGCGAATCGTGGATACCCAATACTTAATATCAATAGCACTAAATAGTACGTATTAATTCCAACTAGGTTTCTTTTTAAATGCTTTTAAACGTAAAAAAGTTGCTCGTTTGAGTAGTGACTCGTAACGTCATATTTCACTATTGCCTGAGCATCAATTAATTGAAGTGTCAAGAAAGAATCCAATTTGCCTTAAAATCCTGACATAAATTGGGTCAAACATCGTGTCGTTCATTTAAATGGATATAAAATGTCCACATAACATAATCTTGTTAAAACGTAACGTCATTCCACGGCGAAATTAAGTTTGCACTTAGGGCGGCCATTTTGTTCCGCCTCTTGAAATATAAAGTTCAAAATGTTTATAACGTAATAACATTTAGATTAAATGAGAGGTACAGTAAATCAGTAAGTAAGACGCGTGGTATAGGCACATTAATAAATATAAATAAATATTTTTAAGACATGCCTCACTGGGCCACACAGAGCCATCTAGTCCCAAATTAAGGTAGTATTAAGTACCCTGTCGTATGGGGTACTAGACAACCGATAATCTTACTTATATACTTTTTTTTTGTAAATACATACTTATAATACATAGAAAACACCCAGACCAGTACAAACAGACATGTTCATGCACACAAATATTTGTACTGTGCGGGGATCGAACCCGCGACCCATGGCTCAGAAGCAGCGTTAACTACCGCTGATCCAAATGGTCGTCAAAATCCAAATGGTCGTCATTAATGGAATAGCACCACACCTTCTCTTGCTATGGGTGTCGTAAGAGGCGACTAAAGAAGTACTGAAAGAAGAAAATGGACAGTGGCGTCTTTTTTTACCATTTTCCAATTTCTGAAATCATTGGTAAACCCAATGATATTATATTAAAACAAGCCAGATGTTATATAAGCGCGCGCGTTGTGAAGACTCAAATACGCCCTAATTAGGCAGTTTTTTACAACATCCACGTCGAGTGCAGTCACGAGCGGTAATCATTGAAATTATGGCCATCTCTTTCATTTGCGTGCTCTACATTATTAGACGTAAGTTCAAATACCTGTATTTACCTATTGATTTAGGTATCGTTACTTTGAACGATAAAAAAAAATTGGTTTAAGCCATCGATACGAAATAAAAATTAAATAAACAATCAGTGACCGTAAAACATCTTCAGCAAATAAACGCGATTGAGTATCGTTTTAAATTCCTAAAAATTACCTAAATTCAATTCTAACACTCACATGAGGTGAGCGATTCTGAATTTTCATAGGTACCTACTAAACTTGTCAGTAGTCTCGGTCTAAATTAATACGTGGACATTTTGGTTTGTTATTTTTGTATTGTATTGTGCCGATTGTGCCCTAGTTATCATTTTATATCTACAATTTAAACTCATAACATTTTGTCTAAGCACCTGCCTACCAGACGAAAGTTTAAAGATTTATCAACTAAGTATCAAGTTATTCACGACTAAAATAGAACTAAAAGATATAATCAATAAATTTAACTTAAATTTACTAGGCCTGTCTCAACGAAACTCGAAAAGTTTGTAGCTTCCCTAGTTCACCTGTTCAAGGGTTGGTGGCAAACATCCTTTTATTACGACGATAAATTTGCCAAAACCGGTCTCATTCAGACAAATTGGGACCAAAACGAATGGAGATAGAAAGTCATATAAATTTAGACTTTTTCTTATGAAATAAGAATAAAAACAAAACGACTAAGTAATTATGCCTACAGGTACAGTTGTGTTGACGCGTGGTCAGTCATCATTTAAAAAAACACAGAAAATTCCTCAAAATGTGTATCACAAATAAGTTAGTGACATTAGAAAACTTATAAGCAATACCTATTACCTACTGATACCATCGCACACAAAACTTTTGATCGATTTCCACCTGTCAATTTAACTTGATATTCGTCTCTCACCTAAAGTTTTAATACGTTTCACTCAAACTTAATTCGTCCACGTTATACTGAAAATTCACACAGCACCTTACTTACTTCACAGAATGTAAAGCCTTGAACGAAATTCGCTCAGTTTTCCCGCGTGCCTACGTCACTCGTTAGAGCGAGTGAGCGAAAGAGATAGCGCCATTGAACAGTCGCGGCGAAGTGAAATGACAGAAAAGCCTTGTCATAGATTATGGGTTGCATATAGGTTGTTTTGTGCCGAGATAAATTTGTCGCTGAGATCTTTTCGATGAAAAACGGAACGCCAAAGGTGCCTTTTTTTATTCTGAATAAGACAGTCGGTAGTAAGACCCTCTTTGTTAGTCGAACGTTTTTTTTCGATGGTATTCGATATAATATATTCTGAGTTTTTTTTTCTGCTCAACGTTTTCAAAAGTATTTTAGAAGAATTTAACCAAAAAAATTGCATATAATTAATGTGTTACACAAAATACATCCTTATCTTTTTATGTTTATTTTTTTAATGATGCATTCACAGTTTTTTTATGCCTAGGTATTATTTTGTTATGTAATGGACTCTTTACATTTTGATTACACAAACAATGTAACAAAATCCCTCAAAAAAGTTAACGATATTTCCGCCATTAAAATGTAAATCAACAACTGCCATAACGTGGCGAGATACTAATTACAGCCCTAAATAATTACAGTACATTTTACGACCAATTAAAGTCTGCAAGGGAACAATGGTTTATTAATTGACCATAAAACTATTAATGGCTACCATTGTTAACGCGTGAGGATAACGGAACATTTGATATCTTTTAGCTATGAAACACATTAAAATTTGCAATAATTTTAAAAACCTATAATCTACGATGTTAAATCTTAGAATAAAAGCAATAGCAGATAAAAACAACAATAACTCAATTAAATCTAAACCAAATAACATTTCCCATAAAATCATTTTCAAAATTACAGAGTACGTAATTTATACGACAATTCGAGTCAAATGGTATTCCTGGTCCTTATCTTAATAAGTACAATTTTACCTTATTTACATAATGACGATTCTGCGGATTTTCCTCTACTTGCTCTATGGTATTATCACGAAGAGAGGCCAGTCCCGCTTTGAGCGTCCTCGAACGCGTTGTGTCGGTGTTTTTCACGAGGAATTATAAAAAAAATAGACGTGTGTGTGTTGTATAGTGCTGTGTTTATGTTCGTACCTCTCGGATTTTCATATTTCATCGGTAAGCATTGGATTTAATTTGATTATTTATGAATGAATTGTCATGGAGACGACGTGTGGTCTGGTTAGAAGGTTCCTGCATGATTTTAAAAAGATTGGCGGGCTAATTTTTATTTACATGTTAGTGAGGCTTTACGAAACGATGCATAGTATAAAGTAGGTACCTATATTAAACACATTGTTGGATTCATAAGAATTATCATAGACAAAAGTTTAATAAAAATATTATTGTGTTGTTTGATGATTTGTGTATGAAGTGTAGATAAGTTACTATGTTTATTTGACTTAAACCAATTTGTAAATAGAAATATGATGCATAGTTTAATGCCTTGATGACTTAATAGCATAGATTTCGATCTGTCTTTAAAATAACTTTTATAGTAATCGTATCTTCCGACAAAAATGAAAACAACCGTCAAAGGATTTTGAGTTTAAAGGCCTATTAAAAAAGGACAAAATGAGAAACTCCTACGTTGTATTTTCGACATCAAAATTCGGATTGAAAATTTTTCAACCAACTTTGTAAAAAAAGTTTTGCGGACAAAAAACATATGAGATAAGGCAGAAATATGTATTTTTTTAGATGGCAAACCAGTCAGGTACAATGTACAATCAAAGAGTTTTTCTATGTACATACAGAACACGACTGTTTCGTGTTCTTTCGTGACCTGTTTGTTTGACCCAAAAATACTTTATTTAATAATTTTATATGATTGCCTGTGTAGTTTCCACGCCCAATTAAATTTCGTGTAGGCGTAAGGGGTAATCTATGTATTTGATTTTACCTTATCTGGGGTTACCTTATAATTATTTACGTGTTGGGTCAGATACGAAGTCATCAATTAGTTTAGTAATTAATCAAATTTTTCCCAGGTGTTAAGTCGGATCAGTGTGCACAATTTCATTTAACGTAATTACTGAGCTTTTCCCGATAAATTGGACGAGCTTGCACGGTAAATTTGAGTGTCCAGTTGACATTTGTTGATTGTGTTATTTATGTCATAAACGTAGATTTATTTATGTAGAGACTGTTACTTTTTCAATGTCATGAGAACGCAGGCCTCCTTCCTCTTATTCTAAAGGATTGATTTTGCTACAAATGCCACTTGGCAGATTATTTCTTTTTATGTATACATTATAGAGAGTTATGCAAACAAAATCTGTATTTCTTTAGTCGCCTCTTATGGCGAGAAGAGAACCTATATATTTTTTATTTGAGTTGGATATGAGTGATGATACTACACTCGTGCAAATCCGGTATTATCTAATTTAGAGAGCCTATCTTGATAAATATATTAATATCAGCTATGACCAAATACTTCGCCTTTTTACCATATAAAAATCATGTCGACCCCTATCGATATGAAAAACAAACACATTTATCCCACAGTAACCGTGTATATAATAATATATAGAAGGTAGTCTAAGTGATATTTTAGACTATATCATCTCTGTGTCAAATTTTAACCAGTTTTGTCTGTTCTGGCGTAATAGAGTAACGACTAAGTATCCATCAGAACAGTCGTTTATACAATATTAAGGTAGATTCACATACATTTTGTATTTATATTAGGTTTTGAACTGTCTATGTACATACCTATACAGGATGAAATTTTAACCATCTTCCAAATTTTAATATATCAATCTACGAGACAAAAACCGAATGACGTATTTTTTCTTTTCGTATAGCCCAGTACAAAAATGTCAAGATAATGCACTTAGAAAAGGTCCGCCAAAAATCTAAAATTTTTGATACGACCTCCTAGCAACACTTTTTTTACGCGACGTGCATCTCATTCAAAAATCAAAAGTCCTATAAAAAGAATCGTAATACTATTTATAAGTTTTTGAGTTTTCCTTCATACCTTAACAGGCTTAGGACCGTAAAAATTGAAAACTATATTGCGAAAAATATGTTCGGGTGAAAACTTGATTTAAATTTTTTACTTCATATGGGCTCTGAATACGATATAGAACGCCTATAAATTTTTTTGAAAAGGATGATAAAGTCATTAGTATAACTATATATTATCAGGAAACATTCTAACGCTGTTTCCTGTAAAAACGAATATTTACTCTCCTACAGGATCATAAGACCGCCGGCGGTCGCGATAACAACTGATTTCTATTGTGTCTGGAATTGCATACAATCGAGAGGTTAAAAAATATTGTTGTAGTAGGTATACTGCTATGCTAACTATTGAGGTATATAATTACTTATAGATAGTTCGAAAGATGGCTAGAACTGTAACATAGTTTTAAACTCTATAACTATGTGATTATCCTGATAGATGGCGCTTTATCAAAAACAATCTAATATGCCGTTTTTTTAAATCATTACTTATAAGAAAATAAGCAAAGCCCTGGGCATTAAAAGAGAAAGAATTGCCTCTTTGATACACGTCGACACTTCGATAGGCCTTTCCCTCCCGATGAGGTAAATATAAGCATCGTAGAACACAAGTTTTAGTGAGCTTTGAAGTAAAGCTTTTAGAGAGCAAAGTTTCGGTGGAACTTGGCTCGTTACTAGTACTAAAGTACCTAAAAGTATATGCCTAAGTACTTCAAAGTAGTTTAAAAACAACAGTATAAGTACATTAAGTACTTCGAAGTTTAAAGACTTTAGCTATGGTCCTATAATCATCCCACTGCAGGGAAAAGGCCTCCATCATTGAATTCAAGTTACCACAGCAATGATGGGTGTACTGGCATAATTACCACGCTTGCCAAATGCGAGTTGTTGATCACAAACCCTAGCAACGTTCGAAAATTCGAAACTTTTTTTGCCCGACCTGGGATTCGAACCTGGGACCCCGAGATCTTGGCCCGGTATTTAAACCACTAGACCAACGGGGCGTTCATACATTGAAATTTTACTTGATATCATATGTGCCTGGCCAAAAGTAATATGTTAAAGATCACATCAATAAAATGCTATTTATATATGTTACATATATTATTAAATTAAATGTTTTGACGCAGTTATTATTTAAATCTGTTACAAGTCATAAAGATAATAAAAAAATGTTAAATGGAAATGCTACTAAAGCTGTAAAAACAGTTTTATTATTGCAAATAGGCCCTAGGAAGCGCCTTTACACGTCCTAATATTGAAAACCTACCACTGTCTACCAACTACACACCCACCAGTGCTGCAGTGGCTTTGTCAACATTTCCATATACTAGGTAATATTAGGGATTAAAGTATGAAATTGCCGTTTTGTATGGACGAAATCGAGAAAAGTCATTTTTCCATACTAACAATTTTTTAGTTATTTAAAAACGCCTGAACCGTTTTCGATGCAATTAAAGGTGAAAGTTAGATGGTTATAAAGCTACGCATTATAGTATTTAAATTTCTGAAAATCAAAGTACATAATAGAAATATACTTAATTGAAGCAAGAAGGTCAGCTGACACATTGTAAGGGGTCTTTTCAACGACTTCCTTTGAAGTAATAGGCACTAGTATTGCATTTTTTTTTAGTCAAAAGTTACTTTATTTAGTTTTTGATACAATACAAAAAGAATTACGCAATAATATGACTATACTTAAGAGCTATAAACAAAATAAAAAGTGGGAAAATAATCGGCAATTTCATACTTTAACCCCTATTATTATCTTTTTCCATCTTTGTTTTTTTATATGATATGTTAACCTGTTTTGATTTCGTAGCTACAAGCGGCCTCTGATTTTCAATATTTAAATGTAATTATTTCGATTTATATGCCATATAAAACACCATAGAGATTACTAATGACTGCACCCACATTATCCCTCAACCCCCAGGAGGCACTCGGGTGCCACGAACACAATTGATTTCAATTGTGTCTGGAATAACTCACGATCGAAGGATAATACCACTTGTTTTAAATGTAAAATTTGTACATTCAGTAACAATTTCTCTCGCACCCAATTTCTAATTAAAGCGATAATAATGTGAACACAGTTTCAAGGATCATAGGTCAGCCAATGGACCAAACTTTAGCAAACTAAGTCAAAAGATGGCGTTTGTATGTAATCAAAAGTTGCGATCATGCCAAGAATTAGTTTAAGAGTTTTGGCTTTGATAATTCGGCATTTGATTTTCTAATTACCAAAGTTCTGAGTGATTTTGGTACACATTTTACTAATAAATGCAAACTAGATGTAAATTGCTGAAAGTTAAAGGATTCCAAAGAAAATGTTTACAACTTTCAGTTGTGGTTTTCTAGAACTTGCAAATTACCTGCCCTTTAATTTAGTGAATGTTTCTATAGAAGTTAATAATTAATTTACAAATAATAAAATGTAATAATTTTTTAATGAACTAATGAAAAGAGATTAACAGTCGAATATGTATATAATTTGTAGATTGTTAACTTGTTAATGTCCACGCATAAGTTTTACTGGGGTTGAACAATTTGTATTTAACAGCTCAAAGACCACAGTTGGTTTCTAAGGCTGGTTAAAAAATTCAAAAACTGTTTTTTCATACAAGGCATCGTATTTTAAAAAAGCCATGTATGTACCGGCTCAATGCTTTTCCAATCTTCCATTATAGTTTCAATGAGTTTACTATCTTGTTATTATTAAACATGAAATCTTTCGTTATAATCGCAAAGAAAATCAACTGTCAGTCTACAAATGACTCCATTAATATCAACAATGTTTTAAAATGATTAATAAACTAACATAGTAATTTTCACTGTTAACCTACTGAACGGTGTCAATTTAGCAAAATTACCAACCCGTTATGTTCTAATTAATATGAGGTCACACTTCATCCCTTCTCATTTATCATTGTTTAACCAATTAGGATGATTTCATACTAACATATTTTATGTTAACTTCCAATTTTAAATCTTCAACTTATAAAATTTCATCTGATGGATTGTTTATCGTACCTACATGAATAGGCTGATTTTGGGTAATCTCGCTCCATCTTAGGCTTCTTCTTAACCGTAGACTTAAGTATGTAGCCAAGAGCAAGGCCATTGACTATAAAATATATTAAAAATAAACAAATATTCACTACTAGTAAATTTATGTGAGCCCGTATAAAACAATGAATCTATACTAATATTATAAAGCTGAAGAGTTTGTTTGTTTGTTTGTTTGTTTGAACGCGCTAATCTCTGGAAGTACTGGTTCGAATTGAAAAATTATTTTTGTGTTGGATAGTCCATGCCTCGAGAAAGGCTTTAGGCTATATAACATCACGCTGCGACCAGTAGGAGCGAAGCATCAGTGAAAAATGTTGCAAAAATAATCGCGATATTAAAAACTGAAATTGACGCGCACGAAGTCGCGAGGAACAGCTAGTAAATTATAATTAAATTAGTGACGATAATGATGAAAGAGACGACGCTGACTTCTAAAACGAGTCAAGGGGTACTAAGTGCCCGGAAAAGAAAGCTTCTGGCGGTTTATTCTTTATTTGTTATAATCAATGGCCTTGCTCTTGACTACATACTTAACTGTACGGTTAAGAAGAAGCCTAAGATGGAGCGAGCTTACCCAGAAAGTGGCATTGGTTCTCCCCCACACCAGCGGAACACAGAAAACTTTTTGGCGCTGGACTCCGGCAGGGTGGTACCATCCAGGCAGCCTTTTACGAAGCCTACCACCGCAGAGGGATCTGTTAGCCGTCATCATTGGTTAGAAAACAAAGAGATGCCGTTGCCCAAGGTGGACCACTAGGAGGTAGATTCCACCACCATACCCGGTACTCCTTTGGTAGCCTTTTACCACACCTATAGGAAAATAAGGGGTGGCTATTCTTTTAATAAACAACACTACATGAGATGATTTATGATCAAACGAGTACAGTGTGACCGTCATAATTTATCATCAATGTTCTGAGAGGTAAAGGTGTTTCATCTTTATTGATTGATAATACTTGGCAACATTGATGACAAAAATGCTAGCTTTACTAAAGAAACACTTAGAATGCTTGGCAAATCCTGTTTCCTATTAATTGTAATCTTCTATCTATCTATATAAAAGAAAGTCGTTTTAGTTATTACAGCACTCATAACTTAAGAACGGCTGGACCGATTTTTATAATTTAAGTGTTTTTGGATTTGTCTTCGTCAGGAATAGGATAATAAATTTTAAAAACTAAAGAGCTGCAGCTGTTAATTTGACATAACAAACGGACACTTCAAATTTATTTACTTGCATAGAATAACTAGCTGTTGCCCGCGACTTCGTACGCGTCAATTTCTGTTATTATCGCGATTATTTTTGCAACATTTTTCACTGATGCTTTGCTCCTATTAGTTGCAGCGTGATGTTATATAGCCTAAAGCCTTTCTCGAAAAATGGGCTATCCAACGTAAAAATATTTTTTATAATCGAACCAGTACTTCCGGAGATTAGCGCGTTCAAACAAACAAACTCTTCACTGTACTTTTTTCAAAGATTCAGAATTTAATCTTTCACGCTAACAAAGTTGCGGACAGCTACTTTTATATGAGGTTCTTTGTTATATGAGCGGCGACGCAGCAATTTGCTAAAATCTTTGTTTAATAGCACTCAATATCGACATTAAACAAAGTCAATTTAGCAAATGAGCCAGTGACGCCCCCACACAAGAGCGCCATCTATCCACCCTGAAAGCTCGATGACCTACTTTACAATTTGCCCATGAACACCCTGATTCTGGACTTGCTACTCAAAGTTCACCCTTAACCGGCTGCGGGCTACTGAGATTAATAAAAATAGAAATGAAACAAAATGACCGTTCCATTGTTTTTAAAGATAGATATATAGTTGCACAGGGTGTTAGGCAAAGGGTATAACCCAAAACTAGCCTGTGTTGCAGGTAAAAAGTATAGTTAAGTCAGAAATTAGATATCATCATTTTAATTTTTTTTAATTTTCATACAATGTTTTTAGATTTCGATTTGTACGAAATTGTTTTTTTTTTTCAAAAATTATGATATTATATTTTTGACTTCACCATAGTATTTATATGGATATAACGTACCTAGGCTCGTTTCGGCTTGTTTTACCATTTACCTATCCCCGTATATACCCTCTGATTCAAATCATAGGCAGGAATAGCACCTAGGTTAACTTTTTTTCCATAAAAATGAACGGTTCCCGTACGATAGGTACTTTAAGGTTATTTAAAATTATACGCGTACGAAGTCGTGGGCTATACGTACTAGTTTATATATACAACAAGCTGTTGCCCGCTAGTTCGTATGCTTGGTAATTTAAAAATTTAAAACTAACCCATGCTAATCGTAAATATTTTCGGGATCAAATATAGCCCAAATGCTATTCCAGCCTACAATCTATCTCAGCACCAAATCCTTTCAGATGTTCTAGCGTAATTGTGTACCAAACATCCATCTAAACATTTATATTTATAATAGGTATTAGTAATATAAAAAGATCAAGTATCTGATATGCCCTTAAGATACAAACCAAAGAAAACAAACTGGTCAAACCATAATTGCGAATCAATTTCTCAGTAAACGGTGTCAATTTAGCTAATGAGCCGGCAGCTTCCCAACGGCCACCTACTACGGTCCCTACAGGCGGGTTGACCCACTTCGGGACTGTGAATAAGCAGTATGCTAATATGTAACGGGCACTCCATTTTATTGCATTATATTGGTTATTATAACGTGTTAGGACATGAGCTATTACTAATTTTATGAATGCGATAGTTAATAAGGACTATTGTCTATAAATTATCTAGAAATTCCGTGTAGTTCTCGCGGAAATACGGCATGTATTTTGTATAAAGTCACGCGGCAGATACAACAGTACCTCTAGCACAAAAAACTATCGACTTCGAATCGTTTGCGTATCGAAAGCAAACGACACAAAGTTCGTGCTTTGTTTTGTAGTTCTCGTTTTGACCGCGCGAGCGCTGTTTGAGTTTTCATAGTAAATATTTCGATGGCGATACGAACACGCAAACGATTCGAATTCGATAATTTTTTGTGCTAGAGGTACAGAACGCGCTGTCGGCTAGTTAACATTTTTGTATTTTAAGTATAGTTTATTAGTTTCTCCCTTAACTCAATAAAATCTGGCTCAAGAAACTTCAAATCAATAGTTGTAAGCAAAAATGTAGATGATGTTTCTTAATAAACACTTAATTGCTTGGTATTTAAGTTTTCATACCAATGTGACGAAACAAGAATATAATTTTTTCCTGAAAATGTAAGCAGCCCTGAACCAGAGCAGTCCACGATACATTTCGAAAACTAATAGTGAGATCGTTCGGGCTTAAATAATCAGTATTTTGTGAAAAAATATCTTTAAATCATAGTATTATAAAAAATAAAAAATAAATCAAGCCAATACAGTATATCAAGTAAAGAAAAATAACGTTTAAACTAAGCTATAGATAGGCTATCTCGGTCGTTATGTACGGCCTACTTAGTTGAGAGTTGCGAAGTGTCACATACATTGTTCCGCGGTGCATTCACAAACTTGAATTCAACTTGACATAAATGTTACTCATATACAGCTTGATAGGTAAATAGTACAAAAAGGCGAAACCATGGCAATGATATGCATATGTGCTTGTTATACCATTTACTTAACACCCTGTATAAAGATAACAAAATATGAAATTTGCATTATTCCTACGGAGGGCAAACATTTTTTTCCTAATCATATTAATGTTGATGGGTTTCTTAGAATAAATCAAATTCAATGCGTCGTTGCCCTGCAGTGGATTGGATGACTATAGGCTATTATTTGAAAAAAAAAACAGACTTATGATAATTTTGTATTTCAATAAATAATTAGGTACGAGTATAATTTTAAAACTTCAAAAAAATAAAAGAATTACCTAGTGGCCCTAGCTGTAAAATTTTTATTTCTGTTAATCTTTAAATCTTTCTTTAAATTTTTAATGGAAAATGTATGAAACAAAAGAGGGAATAAAATTCAGTATTCATGTTTCTCAAAAAAACGTGCGAAGAAGTGTGCCATATACGAAAACGTATGCAAAAAAATCCCCAAACCGAGTTATCCTTGATGAAGGGATGCGCAAAAAGTCGAATGAATGACATTTGCGTGGCATATCGTTTGTATTCAGTCGTTTGAATGTTATGGCTCTGTTTTATGGGGTGCTGCCGGAGGGATGACAAAAATCCGGTCAAATATTTCATTTTGGTGATTTATCAGCGTAACAACGAACATTATACAGCGACGTCCGAAATTAAATTGTTAATTAACAAAACTGTATTGAAACCACTGGTTATATCTGCTTCACATAATTCAAATCAAGTGTTACTTAATAATGGTTCTTTAAGAGAAAGAAAGAAAGAGAGAAAGAAACATTTCATTAGCCACAAACACATTACAATAGACATACCTAGAGAACAAAAGACACGAAACAAAAAAAGAAAAACAAAAAATAAATTCACAAGTAATACGGCCAATTAGGTCCCACCTCAGCATGTGCTGCAACGAACCAATCCAAGAGGGTTATTACAATTTTGTTTTATGATATTTTATTCTAGTTAACATTAACTAAAAACGATTTAATAGCGGAAAAATTAGTTAGATATCAGATAAAATTTAAAATGGTATGATAATTGCACAGAATTTCAATATTTTGGTGTTACTATACTACTTAAGTCTTAAATAAAAATCAAATATTAGATTGAGTTTTGTTTGAGTACTCAGTCTAAGAAGTAAAACGTATATGTATCATTCTATGGTCTGTTTTGTGTCGTGTGAAGTAGGCTCGTAAAAATAATAGCACTACCTCTTTTATGGGTATCGAAACAGACAACTTAAATTGTCAGAAAAAAGACAGGGAACAGCGTCTACTCCATCCCGTCATCATTTTTCAAACTGCGATCGACAACCCGTCCGCCAAGCGTGGTGATTAGAGCCAGCCAAATCCTGCTATTTAACTGTTATATAAGGTTTTTTTTTTACTGTAGGATAATATCGATTCTAAAAACTATCTGTACGTCTAACCAGCTGCCCTGCATGTATTACAAACGAAGAAAAGAATGTATACTTAGTTCGTGCCAAGCTTAGACGTGCCCCAGGGAAATCCGAACTAGATTGGGCCGATAACCGTTTGCCACCATCGGGAAATATTTAGCAGGTTCCCGTATTTCGGTTTAGTTATCATTTCTCAGTTTGGTATGCACTGAGGAGGATAGTTTTGAATATCAATTTGATTATATTTGTCAGTAATCCTCGTAATGGAAAATCTCGTGGCCTATGCAGAGCGGTCTATTAATGCTGAGGTCTTTTTATAGGCTTTGACAATTTCCGAGTAAACGAAACTGCTTGGGCATTCGATGAGAAATGCAATAATGGCAGTTCTTCTTAATTTAAGAGTTTATTTTGTTTACTTGTTTTGACTTTAAAACCGCTTGTTAGTTTTTTTTTTGTGTATTGTTACTAACCTTGGCTACAGGATATACCTTACGCTAATTACAGAACATATTAAGGGTTAAAGTATGAAATTGCCGTTTTGTATGGACGAAATAGTGAAAAGTCATTTTTCCATACTAACAATTTTTTAGTTTTTTAAAATGCCTGAACCGTTTTCGATGCAATTAAAGGTGAAAGTTAGATGGTAATAAAGCTACGCATTATAGTATTTAAATTTCTGAAAATCAAAGTATATAATACAAATATACTTAATTGAAGCAAGAAGGTCAGCTGACACATTGTAAGGGGTCTTTTCATCGACTTTCTTTGAAGTAATAGGCACTAGTATTGCATTTTTTTTTTAGTCAAAAGTTGCTTTATTTAGTTTTTGATACAATACAAAAAGAATTACGCATTAATATGACCATACTTAAGAGCTATAAACAAAATAAAAAGTGGGAAAATAATCGGCAATTTCATAACTAAAATTCAACCACGAAAACGTCGACGTTTCCATCCAGCCATTGAACAAAAACTTGGTGTCCAATTTTGACTAGTGACTTTATTTGTAATTAAATTGATGTCTTGTATGTTTGTCCCATTTCAAATCAAACAATATATAATTTTCATCAATCAACTCAACCGTTGTTTACCCTAATAGTTATCTAGAAGCGTGACTTTACAAAACAAGGTTACACCAATTTAGACTTCAGTCTTACAATACTATTGTAGTTAGTCTTTTTAGAACGTTGTATTGAACCCATGGATTAGTCAGTTCAGTCCGTACCCGAGAACTCTGCGGTACGGCTTACTAGTACGTTGTATCTATACTAATATTATAAAGCTGAAGAGTTTGTTTGTTTGTTTGAACGCGCTAATCTCAGGAAGTAATGGTCCGATTTGAAAAAATATTTTTGTGTTGGATAGTCCATTAGTCGAGGAAGGCTTTAACATCACGCTGCGACCAATAGGAGCGAAGCATGAGTGAAAAATGTTGCAAAAATAATCGCGATCATAATAACGGACATTGACGCGGTCGAAGTCGCGGGGAACAGCTAGTTATTAATATCTGTAACAATATTTTTGTGAGAAAATAATCCTTACTTATAAGTATTTGAAGTACAAGCTTCAAAGCATACATAAGCCCGAATCAAATAAAGAATTAACAGCGCAATCTGTCTATCGGGCTCGTCGTGTTGCCTCCAAAGTAGTCGAAACCTAAAAGTAATGAGAATCCGGCGCCGAACGCTTTAGATTCCAGCCATGAGCACATAAACCCCAATTTTAAGGTCTGTGCAGACTAGGCGACTTTATTCTACGAACAATCCCTAAGTTTAGTACTAAACTTTCTTGATGCATTGTTACACATAAAACTTATCACTGTACCGGGAAATACGATTTTACCTATTAATTATACTACACACTGTACCGGGATTTATAAATCCCGGTACAGTGATAAGTTTTGAATCCCTACTAAGCTGTTCAGACCTCGTTCAGACTTTATAACGTTTCATGTTATTATAAAAAAAAATGCAGATGTGGCTCCTTTCCGTCATCTTTGTCATAAGTAATAACACATACAGGCAATATAGATATTATTATTACTTATGTTAAATAGTACTTAGTAGAAAAGTAGCGATTTTATATAAGCATATGTCTACTTGACTAGATACCTAAATACTTTTTTAAATCGACCCATCTATATTTTTTTACAGAAAATTGGAAATGTCGGCGTCGGAATAACTTGATTTTTTACATAGATACTTTTTATAACAAGAGGCCACATTTTAGACCAAACTGCGATGCCAGCCCACCTGGCAATCGTAGCGATTTGATAATGACAATATCCTATTTTTGGAGAGTCATATTTGTAACAGTGGAATGGTGTGGGATCGTTAGGTATATTAATTCAATATAAATAAAGTCTAATTATTAGAAGACTAATTTAAAAACCTTGTATCAACAATATGTTACGAATTTCAAAGTGGCCATCTCAGATCATATAAAGAAATAGATATGAAATGGGGGCCTGGCGCGTGCGAATTCGATATGGGCAAACAGAACTATTGCACACCGCGGCGAATTCTTTAATGGAAACATCCATCCAACGATAATTGTATCGGGACAATATACATTGAAGGCTTGATACTAACTAGCTGTGTTGTGAGTACTATTTGAGGTGAGGTTTAATCGAAGCGTTCACTGCCCGGCGACGTGTGCGTCGCGACCACGCTTTCTAGCGACACACTAATTTGCACACACCAAATGACGCATTGTGTAAGCGAGTAAGTGGTAGCCGCTGTGATTGGGTCCATGTTTGTGTGCGCACCAATGAGCGTTGTAATTGATATAGTGTGATCCTTATGCTTACAACAGTGTTATTGTAGTTGCGTTGCACACATAAATAATTCGGAGATACGGGTTCGCTAAGGATTTACGAGTAATTTCATATCTCCTTCTTTATATGATCTGAAGTGGCCATCTAAATACTCGGCTTAAGCATTGTTTGGTTACGTTCGTGGTAACACCGCTAATGTTCAACTAATACCTAAGTCTGGAGTCAGAATTTTCCATGCCGACTATTCTTATCTGACTGGTTGTAGCACGACCATAATACCCACCCTTTCTAGGCCTAATCGAATTTAAAAAAAAGATCGTTTCCCTAAATGACCCGGCCGGGTTTTGAAACCGGTAGTAGGTCCACCGCTCTACACAAACCGTGAGTGAAAAACATAAATAGAAGTAACTTTTAAACCTGTCCTTGATGTTATTAGGTTTTTACTTATTAATTCAGGTCGCTCCGTGGCTTTTTAATGGCCCACGGGGATACATGTTCGACCCAAATAACCCGAGCCCAATAGGTTTTTGCGTTTATTTAGGCTTGAGGTCCTATAATTATGTGAGCGAAGGAACCAAAACATACAGCATTATACATGAAGCCTGAAAGTAAATCCAATTGCTAATTCAAATACTATTTTTATAACCCGAGAACTTCGTATCACCCCAGATATTTTGACGTCCTAAATGTCGTTGTCATCAAACATGGCGGGGTTGTCAAAATTTATATTTGTATGGGCATATAGAAAAGTGTTGTTGTTAGACTTTTGCAGGCAAATTTTAAAATTTTCTCTGCGTAAGAACCATCTTCGTACTTCGAGGAATATTCTAAAGTATTAGCGAAATCGGTTCAGCCGTTCACGCTTGATGTCGTGACCAAGGGAAATAGGGATTAATTTATATATATAGATATTTTCGTGTTTGGCTTGTTTGAATTCTGAAGCAGTTGAAGTTAAATGTTATCTTCCAATAACTTGCCGAAGTGCAAATTGCAAAACAAATAAACGCTCAGTCGAGTGGCTTATGTTTGTGTAGATGTTGCAAGATGTCTGTGTAAACACCTGAAACTGATATTTACGAGATACGTTATCGCGTTTACATAAGGCTTAGAAAACCAGAGGTTTACACGCAGAAGTAGGCTATTACAAATTGTTTAAGCTTCCGATAAGACACAGCTACGTATTTGTCAAATTGATTGTCATCATGCTGTGTGGTACCAGCATAATAGAGGTAAGCTCCTTGCTTTGTGGTGTAAAAGCGACTAATGTCTTCTCCCTTATCATCATCATAATAAACCTTTGGACACAGGCCTCTACAAAAGGAGGGTTTTGACATATTTGCCACGTTTGGCATGTGGGTTGGCGATCGCAGTTTGACTAATGGAAAAGACGCTGCTGCCGTAGCGGTTCTGCTATTGCGTTACTCTTGTTTAATTGTAAGTTTACCAACTTTTAAATGTGTTAAGAAAGTCTCACGTTTGATAAAAACTTGACCCATTGCAGGACCATTGGATCAAATAAAGTTCTAACCACCAAAATGGAGCGTTATGAGGTTTTGGCAGCAGACGAGAAATAATTTGGATCAAGCTCAGTTGCATGCACTAATACTAAGACAAACTATACTATGGTATGGTCACCATACTTTTCTTAATGCTAACGGTAACATACAGAACTTCCAACTGCACCTTAATTGGTCAAAGGTTAATTCTCAAAACTTTTGTTTGGGTTGACAACCTTGTTAGCAAGTTAGAGAGTTTTAAAAACCTTAGTCCGCAACAGAAGTGGTCTATTTGAATTAACACCACAATGTAAAGGAGTAAAACAGTCATATTAAAGTAATTTTACTGAGGCTGACCAACTAAAGGCCTTGACGTATTAGCCTTTTAAAAAACTGACGCTGGCGCTTTGTTATGTTCCTAGTCGGGTTTCATGGGATCTTGTTCATGAAGACTTCTCATTCTGCAGGAATTATAAGAGGCTACTAAAGGTGTATTACCAGCACATGGTATGATGATGATGACTGCCTATTAAAAAAGCAAGAGTTTATAATTATCCCACTGCAGTGCAAAGGCCTCCATAATTGAATTTAAGTTATCACAGTAATGATAGATAGATAGATAGATAGATAGGTACTCTTTATTGCAGACCAAACAAAAATAATGTTAAACTTAAAAATACATTAAGGACTGTACAATTCAGGCGGTCTTATCGCTGTTAGCGATCTCTTCCAGACAACCTTCAGGTAGAGGCATTATGTTCAAAAATTTAAAACTATTGTTGCCCGAACCAGGGATGACTGGTGGGATGGATGATATCTATAGATCACTGTAACCCTCAAAAAACTAGAATTTTTTCAGGATGTCTACACATCTAGTGTGTCAGCATTCCCAAAATGTTTTTTCTACCATCAAGTAAAAGATTCCAAAGAATCAATATCCCAAATAACAAATTACATTTCTGGTGGAAGTATGACCAGAAAATAAGCTTTTACTTTGATATAATAAGCTCTAGGTATATTAACATCATCTAGGCATTCCAGATAGACATTATACCAGACTCTACAGACTATTAATATTCTGTAAAATCTATGAAGTCTCTTTTTCTCCTTGTTAAAAAACATGTTTTTTTGTCTTAACGTAGTAACGTAAACCACTTTAATCCCTCCTGGGTAAGCACATAGTATTATCTGTTTACCACTATTCGAAGGTCTAGCTTACAATTAACATGCCTACAAGAACATCTCGTTTTATTTTTGATAAGAGATTTAGTTAAGACTTGATTCGCTTTAATTGAAAGACGGTTTTGGTAAGGAAACACTAATTCTATTGGTTTCTTGAATTTACGCCAACTAGGTTTACATTTAAATGAAGATTACAGAGTCAATTTGGTTGCGTGAGGGTTTAATTTTGGTTAATACTGACATTCCAAAATCTTTACAGAGTTTGTGGTCAGGGGTGGTTTAACTAAGGTAAAATCCGTTTATCGTTACCAAAATTATTATGGTCAACCCTAATTATTGGGAGTTACAACCTTAATTTATTTCTACATCAGTTCAGTTTGGTGTTAACTTAGTCAAATGGGTAATATAAATTTAACTATATTTATTATAAATCCACGCTCTAATTAAATTTTACTATGGAATCAGATCGGAAAATTTGTATGTCAGCTGTCAGACGATTCGAGATACTATACTATAAATGGCATGTTTCAGTTTACTCAGTCATAATTTTAAATCTCAGGATCGTATTTTCAATAAAAATAAAATGTAAATCCAATATCGGCTATTTGTAAAAACTTGACTAATGTTGTAATATTATTTTTCAGGACCAGTGAATTTTTGTTAAATGAATTAAAATAAATAATGAAATAAATCCCCTTATTATTTTATTAACTTGCTTACAGTAGGTATTTATATAAAAAACAATCTCAATATATAATAATCAATAGTGTATAAGTGTAAACGACAATTTTAACAAATCTAGTAACAAATGTAAACATGCATTTATGAGTAACTTTCTTTACTGATTTGGGAAATTAAAAAAAAAATATTTTATTTTATTCTCGTAAATAAAATACAATTTAATTTAATTTTGTTGCCGCCCAAAACAGAACAGCTCATCCTTTCTTGTCCTTGGTGTCCTAAGAGACAACTGCAAGAGTAGGTACCGAACAAAGATAGACAGAACCAGAACCCCATCCCTTCGTTCTTAGAAGAGGCCTACGCCAAGTATTGCTCAGCAGTAATAGTAGCGGATGTAACGAGTATGATGATGATTATTTTAATGATGATAATACTGTGAGTAACAAAATATAGGTAATATTTAAAAAGGAAGTAACCCTAAAAACATTTGCTATCTTTCCATACCTGTGTCCCATTATTAGTCGGAGTGCTTAATCATGTTTGTTTTATACAGAAGACCCAATACCTATCGTTAGCTTTTCAATGGGGGCTATCGCTAGTGAATTTGCCGCTAGAGGCGCTAGTGTCGCGTGAGGTCCAATATCATTCACTTTGTACTGGTTTTAGCGGAATTTGTTGCATAAATTATAATTTCTTTAATTTACCTGCTGGAAAGTGATCTCCTTCGTAAAATATCGCCAATATGGATTATTTGGCGATTAATGTGAACGCTTTAAAAGCGGAATTAAGAAAAAGCGCAAAAATAGGCGGCCTCAAGAGCAACTATTTCAGAAGTTAGTTTGTTGATACCAAGATAGTTATTTATAAACAATATAACCTTAATTAGATTCAAGATATAACACTTTGTTTCGGCGCCAATCGCCTTTGACAGCTATACCTCCGGACCTCAGTCTACAGTGGCGCCAACTGGTGAGCAAAGAAACGGTAGTCCCCATTGTCCTAGCATTATAAAAACATAAAAAACTTACATAAATTAAAAATGAAACTGTAACCCGAAAATGCCAATGATTTTAAAGTCACTCTGTATATTTGCTGTATTGTTTGAACATTTTTGTTCTCAGAATTTTTTCTCCTTTGATTGATACCCCTCTTATTGACTGACTGCGGACTGCAAACTTTTTTATTTTTTCAAATTTCTACAATATTATCATGCCATGTAGCTTTTTAGGGTTCCATTGCCAAATGGCAAAAAACGGAACCCTTATAGATTCGTCAAGTCTGTCTGTCTGTCTGTCCGTCCGTATGTCAGAGCCACTTTATTCTGAAAGTATTAGCATGACACAGTTAAAACGTGGTAGGTAGGTGTATCCTGTTAACCGCTTAACGATTCTCATACAAAAAATAAAAAATAATGATATTTAAGGGTAGGTGAAGGTAGGGCTTCCCATACATAGAATTAAAATAATTTTTTTTTACTCAAACCTGTACATATGGAATATCTATGGATAGGTCTTCTAAAATGACATAGAGGTTCCTAGAACCATTTTTTTCCAAAAGTCTAACATTTGGAAGATAGACGCTTCCAAAGTGGTAAAATAAGTAACTTTTAAACTAAGCAAGTGAAAATTTTGGAAAAATTACTTAATGTAGATCTTAACAAATACTTTCAACGAAAATTGGTTCGAACGAGATCGAACTGGTAGTTTTGAAAATCTAGCACATTTTCAACAACAGCAAACATAACTTTGTCCTCCATACAAACACTATCAAAAACAAAGTTATTTTTGCAGTCATCAAAACATTGTGGTATTTTTGTTAAACTTGGTACGGAACCCTCAGTGCGCGAGTCCAACTCGCACTTGGCCGGTTTTTTTTATGAAAAGGCAGCCCATGTTACCCGGAATATAATAGAAAAAACGGTTGTTAGCTTATTCACTAAAATCTACGCAGTAGTTTAACCACAAACATGGAACTCACATACATATTATTATATACATAGACTGCTAAAATTATAATTCTTCCTTTTGACTTCGCCTTAGTCGGGTAAAAAGACTAGGTACCATCTTTAAAGCCTACCAATTGAAAGCAGGAAAGTCGAGGATAATTTTTCAATCAATCATCTATACGTGAAAATTCACACCTTACCCGAAAAAAGCAAAGCGGTAAATCAAAATCTCGAAATAATCGGCATTCCGCTGGTTCCGTATATAAATCACATTATTTACAGTGGCTTGCGTGGCACAGTGTAGGCGTACGCAGAAGATCCACTTTCTTTATAGCGCTCTAAAATAAATTACGAGAGAAAAAAGTGCTTATTTATTTTCTTTTGGTTTGGGTACCCTTGTTCTAGTGATTTTATAGAAAACCCTTTTTCGACGACTTCTCTCTTGACTTTTTGCAATTGAGTTATGTACCAATTTTTACCGACTTAATTGCACAAATATAAATAAGTTCAAAAGGTGGACTTACTGCCAAATGGCATTCTCTACCAGTCTACCAGTGACTAAGCAGAAATGTTCTGTGGGCGGTGCGACAAAATTGTTACAAAATGACATAAAATTTACTTCAAAAGTTTGAGCACTGGAGTTACTCCTACAAATAAAAGATAATCTAATAAACTACACATAATAACTACCTAAAAATACTTCATTCAAGTTCTTTGTGTTCTAAGGCTGCGTAGTTTCATTTATTCCTTGTTAATGTAACTCCAACGTCCAAAAGAAACATTATCATAAATATTTTACTATCGGATAAAATGCTAAGAAGCAGTTTTTTTTAAGCTATTGCATAGCTTCTATCGCCGGCCTTGAGCGTGGAGACCGAATCCAGAAATTCCGTAACGAAAATAACCTAACACCCCCCACTCCGACCGGCACAGCGGTGATACTTTTTAGTTTTTCCATCTATCATCAGCAATAGCTTTATTTTATTTTATTACTTGGTTTTGAAGTAATTAAAAGATTACGTGTTTATTTTCAGTAAAAAAATTGCATTGCTGATTTTATTAAAATACGTCTTTGATTGATATTGTTATCAAAAAAGATTGAATTTTCCTATTTTATAAATATTAATTTAAAATATGGGTTAATTAGGGTTCCGTATTTAATTGATAGATTGTTTTGAGTAGAACACAAAATCATTAGGTACCCTAAGTGGTAGATATGTCACTGCCGTTGTACGTACCCATTGAATATCGTCTTATCAATTTTGCTAGAACCTTCTGTTCTTTCTTTTCTTGTCTTAGTGGATTGTTTGATTTATTTGCGGGTATATGCGGGTATATACAGGTAGTTTGCGTTACATGGCGCCTGAAGGAAAATAGTTATTTTCCCAGTTCCATCGCATAGGTGGAATTAATGGTATGGGAAGCACGTGACGGGGTTATAAGAAGTAAAATCTTTACTTAATCTTATAAAAGCGAAATAACTTTGTCTATCTGTATGTCTTAGTATCTGCCTATCTAATTGAGCATCTGTCTGCCTGTTTCATTTTAATGTCACGCTGGCACGCTGTACCTTTTGGCGGGAAAAATGCCAACTTGCAGGGTTCTTCCCGATCAGCGAGTCTCTTCCTCCTGGGCATGATTTACCATGGCCGACCTGGAAGTCATTGAACCGACTCAGAACTCAGGTCGGCCGGAGTAAGGATAATCTGCGCAGGTGGGGGTTCTCTGGTGTTCTGGACGATCGGTGCGAGTGTGGTTATCCCATACAAACAATGGACCACCTATTATCCTGCCCTGCGTGCCCCGAAAGCTGCTCGCACGGGGATCTCCTTCAGGCCAATGAAAGGGCAGTAAAAGTGGCTGAGTTTTGGTCCAATAAAATTTGAATTTGCTTTCGATTCGAAGAAGAATTTTAATGTCAAAACTACTGAACCGATTTTGATGCAATTTGGTACAAAGATAAATTCTACATTTAGAAAGGACTTCAATAACCTTTAATTTACAAATTTCGTTGGTCTACTGGTTTTACTACCGGGCTAAGATCTCGGGGTTCCGGGTTCGATTCCCGGGTCTGGCATCAAAAAGTTTCGGATTTTCGAACAGTGCTCTGGTTTGTGATCAAAGAAAAGTGTTTATTGCCTGTATCCATCATTGTTGTGGTAACTTGGATTAATGCTTATACTCCATCAGTCGCCTCTTAATACACCCACAGGAAGGGAACTATTATTTTAACCTGTCAGCACCACACGTCTCAACCATGTCACAAGACTAATATTCTTCATTAGTTTTAAGTTTTATTGCAGAGAAATAAGTAAAAACAGCATTTTTTTTGATATTATTTGGCGCAATGTTCGGCCATATTTAGATTTAGTCCTATCCGTCTGGATAATGTAATAAATAATGTAATATTTGTAACACACAATTAATGTAATATTTCATTTATACCAAAACTATTAACAGTAGTCAGACGAGTGAATGAACTGTTTCTTTGCAGTCATTCTTAATAATAGCCGTGGGAATAATTAACAATTTTATAACGGTGGGACCGCAATTGTTGTACAAAATTGTTTGAAAACTCTGGTATCACTTGTCTGACGTTCAAAAACTGGCAATTAAATTAATTTGAATTTTATATATTTTAACCGACAATAATATAAAGAATAAGGATGGATGGACGGGTAGAGGGCGACGTAAAAAGAGATGGATAGATTGTGCCAGAAAGGATATGATTGAGAAGGAAGATTATATGAAAGAGGAAAACATACTGCGCCTGACCCCAGATGACCTGGGAACAGGGCTAGTTAATAATTAATAATTTAAGGAATAACCACTACTAATTCTCTTCCTATGGGTGTTGTTCTCATATGAATATTTTTTAAGGATAGTCCAGACTATCTTGGTGTCAGAGTCTTCCAAGCTGCCTATTGCAGACCCCTGTCGTGATATGTTTATATGGCTTCAATCTTGCTTCAAAATCCAGGACCAACGCGTAAATGCCTTCCTAAGCTCGACTATAATAACAGACAGTTCCAGACCTAAGGCCTCACTCCTCAACGCAATGTCCTTAAATTCGAGTCTACTTTTCTCTCTACCTCATACCAATGTTTTTGAGTATCTGAAAGAGACGGATCAAAACACGAATTGGTTACTTAATCCGAGCTATTATAACCACTAACAAACATTTTTGTAAAGTTCTACACAAATGTTATTATAACCTTGTTTCGTTTTAAAAGTTAAAACAACGTTCAGGTGTTTGACTCAGACGGTCTCACGAAACAACGGCCAAGTGTTTATTTGTTCAGGGCAGTGAATTTTTAAATTTATTACCTCTGGTTTGCGAGCTCTGAATTATTCATGCAGCGGTCCATCGACTCTCTGATTCAATTAAGATATAAAATTTTCCATTTCAAGAGATCGTTTTAAGCGACGTCTTATTAAAACCTATGAAGTTATTGCTTTATCGGATAATCCATTTTGCCTTTTGTCTGCCCGTTTTATTATCTTCTTTGTCGTATGAAGACTTATCAGATCTTTCATCCGTGATTAAATGCATGACATGGAAGGGTTGACAAGAAAATTACATTTTTTAAGTGGAACATGTCGCTTTCGCCCTGTTGGTCTAGTAGTTTTAATACCGGGTCAAGATCTCGGGGTCTTTTCGATCCCCGGGTCGGGCAACCAAAAAGTTTAGAATTTTTGAACATTGCTCGGGTTTGTGATCACCAACCCGCATTTGGCTAGTAGTATGCTATGCCAGTACCCAGACAGAGACATTGATGTGGTAACTTGAATTCAATGATGAAGGCCTTTTCCCTGCAGTGGGATGATTATAGGCATTTACTTTTACTTTATGTCGCTTTCATAGAGAAGATTGGCAATAATCCATGTGTTTTTCGCCAGTTTAAGTAAAACATAGAATTTAATACCTCTCTTTGAAAATCTTGATAAAATAAAAGTTCGTACGGGCATTTCGTAGGTAGTACATGCCGTGAAAACTGTGTTTATATTGGTCAATGTAATGGTACTTGATAGAACAGTGATAAGATTGTATTGAAAGAATGATTAAATCTTCTTGTATCGGGAGGTCGAGGAGTTGAAACAAAAAATATTCACCCATAAAAGCTCATATAAATTGGTTGTGGTCGTAGCAACTTCTTACCCGCCCGATGAGCTCACGGCCAACCTGAACTGCCTATTGGAGGCTCAGGAAGCCGCAGAAGCGATCCTCTCTCAGGACCCTTCAGGTCAACCCCACTCAATTCCACAGGACCCTTCAGGTCAACCCCAGTCCTCTCAATCGGCAGTCACCCCTTCTGGGAGTCAGTCGAATTTAAGTTAAACTTATTTTCATTTCGGCCCACGTCCACTCTGGACACAGGTCTATCTTTAAACTCACTTACGGCTGATCATTCCTTCTGAATGCCAGCCCTCTTCAGTGCGCACTTCGCCTAGGTGAGTGACGCCCTGCACCACACCCCCTCCAGGGGGTGTGGTCGCTCAGATATGCTATAACACCATTTGGTGATAGCGATTATAGGTGGTGTTTAGTGAGTAGGAGTCTCACATAACCTCACAGCCGGCTGTGAGGTATCCATGAGGATTCACCACCTCCTTCCCCCGTGGGAGGGTTGCCGTTCGAGCGATCGTTTCAATAGGAAACGACCGGTCGTCCGTGTGCAAAAAAAAAAAAAAAAAAAAAGCAACTTCTAAATAGCGGACATACATTTTCAAAAGGAGGCTTATAATAAATAGGGAATCAAAAATGGCAGAAAATCTTTAGTCATATAATTTGGTTACTCTATTACTTTCCAATATTTTTTTAGAGTTAATTGGTTCGAGGCTTATACCATGTCTTGTTTTAGAGAGTTTCTAATAGTTTAGCCATGATCACGGAAAAACAGTTTTATCGTGATCATTGTTCTTGGCAATCGTGGAACGGTACATAATTTAGTTATCATGAAAGTTTAAACCAATAGTTAATTGTTTAAAAAACTTTGTAAAGCATACACGATTTAAATAGAAAAAAAGGGCGCCCTAATCCATGAAAATCCCTATTAATCTTCTTTTACTTATTTATGTAGTTTCACAAATAGAAAAAATCGTAGAAGTTCTTAGGGAAATATTAAAGTTCTGTCAACGGTATAATGCGGACTGTTACTGGTTCTTTACTGTTTGATCCGTACAACTTTTAGCACTTTGATTCTTATACCTTCTTAGTTTCGTATCTCATAAAGTTTCGTTTGGGTAACTTGCCAAGTTTTGTTCTGTCAAGTCTATGAATGGAATGATCTGGAACTTTTTCATTTGCTTTTATTATAAGTTTTGGTTGAGTAGAACTGGCGCCTAGAAAAAAAAAACATTTAAAAATGATGAACTACGACGCTAATAGTATGTTGTGCTGTGCTTTCCAAAACTAGAGTGGCACCACCTCTTCTCCTCTTGGGTGTAGTAAAATTCAATTAAAAGTGTTCCACCATAGGAAGACTTATTCGACTATCCTTCAAATAAAGTCTGGTGTAACAGTTTTCTAAGCCTCCTATTGCCGGCCTCTGTGACTAGTTTTTACTACTCTCCACTTGCGACAAAGCCGAAACCAACGGCTTAGCTTATACCATGACCCCTCCCACACCCAAGCCAATATATAAAAAAATAATTTTGAAATTCGTAATTTGATCCGACCTGGAATTGAACCTACCCTTGCGTAGTAGGCTGACTAGTGACCACAGCACTTCTACACCGAACTAATGGTCCTCATAAAAGAACTTTCTTTAAATAAAATGTTACAAAAATCACGTTAAAAGATGTTTCTAAGTAACGTTATCAGGTTTAAGGCTTTAACGATACCATTTTTTCAAGTCCTCATTACCATTCTTATCTCACTAACTACTAAATCGCTCTCATTGGCTTGCCCTATTCCAACACTTCACCAAATTGTGTTGTTTGTAAGGATCCGGCCGCGACGAGTTTATTTGCGTGACATGAATACATAATTAATTAATTCTATCTTTCTACCAATAGGACACTTCGGGCTACGAAAATAAGGTTAATAACTATGTAATTATTTTCATAGTTTTGGACAAAGAGGACCAGATTTGGACGATATTTTGGGTGCACTCAAATTTGAAATATAGGTATTAGTACTGAATATCTATTCTTTTACAACCAGCGAAAATAGAGCTTTTAGGCATTTACTCATACTAGTACAATAAATTTAAATTAGCCACGCTGTACGAAATTGTGCACATAATAAACACAAGCTTTCGCACCCATAAACGCCAATCAAGCGAATTCTTTTGACGTCAAAGAAACCAAGCACAGCGGCAGCGCTCACTTACATTCATTTTTGGGTAGAAAAATGATAACCTATCGGCTGATCGCCTTTCTAACCTTTTTTCCGTGTTCATCTTCACGCTTGGCAGGTGGGTTGGCGATCGCAATGTGGCTAATAGTGGAAGGAAGAGTTTTCTGCCGGTCTTCTTCTGGCAGTACTCCTTTAGTCGCCTCTCACGACACCCACAGGCAGGCAGTGCCGAATTTACTATAGATGCTGAAAAAGCTGAAGCTTAGGGCGGCACAAAGGGCCCAAAAAAATTATATAGAGCAGTAAAAACAAAGCTTTGTTTTTCTTAGCTCAAAAATGTACTGGAAAAAGTGTGTGTCTTATTTTAGAGGTCAATAGGGGCGGCAAAAATTTTTAACTTTGGGGCGGCATATGTTTTACACATATCCTGCACTGCCCGTAGAAAGAGAAGAAGTAGTGCTTGTTCTTTTAATGTGTGAGCACCACACGACATTAAATTCTTTGGTCCATATGTATTGTTTGCATGAATACGCCTCACTTTTACCAACTTAGACTGACTTTGATAAACATAATAATATTAGGGGTTAAAGTATGAAATTGCCGTTTTATATGGATGAAATCGAGAAAAGTCATTTTTCCATACTAACATTTTTTTAGATTTTTTATAAACGCCTGAACCGTTTTCGATGCCATTAAAGGTGAAAGTTAGATGGTTATAAAGCTACGCATTATAGTATTTAAATTTCTGAAAATCAAAGTATATAATACAAATATACTTAATTGAAGCAAGAAGGTCAGCTGACACATTGGAAGGGGTCTTTTCAACGACTTCCTTTGAAGTAATAGGCACTAGTATTGCATTTTTTTTTTGTCAAAAGTTACTTTATTTAGTTTTTGATACAATACAAAAAGAATTACGCAATAATACAACTATACTTAAGAGCTATAAACAAAATAAAAAGTGGGAAAATAATCGGCAATTTCATACTTTAACCCCTATTATGACAACATATGAAAGTGACAAAATAGCACTCAAGTTAGTTCGCACGTTCTGTGACACACCAAAGTTATTACATAAAGATTAAATACATAATATACTTTCACAATCTTTTTATTATTCGTACACTCGTATCGCGAGGGCAGCTTTGTGATAACACTATCATGTACTTTTTGATGTATTACTCCGCTATTACGGCTTAGATTATGTCAATCGATGTTTTATCGCTCAGAGGATTTTGGACAAGTCTATTTGGATCAGTGGTAGTGAACGCTGCTTCTGAACCATGGGTCGCGGGCTCGATCCCCGCACAGTATAAATATTTGTGTGCATGAACATGTCTGTTTGTACTGGTCTGGGTGTTTTCTATGTATTATAAGTATCTATATAAAAAAAATATAATAAGTTTATCGGTTGTCTAGTAGACAATACGACAAGCTTCGTAGTAGTTGCTTAGTTTGGGACTAGATGGCTCTGTGTTGCCCAGTGTGGCATGTCTGAAAATATTTATTAATTTATTATTATTTATTAGTTAGGTATTGCTACATATAAAGGTCACGGTCGGCTAAGAAAATGGTGTACCAGTTTTGAAAAAATTTCATGTGTCAGTAAAATAGCGATAGGGACTATAGTAATCAAATTATGTATTTAGCTATATTTATTTTAACGAATTTTTTAAAATTTTGGATGTAGTTTGAAATGCATAAATTGTAAGTGGACCTATTAAAAAAAAATACGTTTTAGTGTTAGTAAGTGTCATAATATATTTGCATGGGAAAATCAACCCTGTTGTTCTCTGACGTGCGAATGACTTTCAACCTTAGGGTGATAAACCTCTTTCTTGACCGATATATAAACTTTTCTTTCACCTTATACTTGTTTAAAATTCGGTAGGGCTTAACTTATTCTACATAAAGCCTTTGAAAAAGAGGATTTACTAAAATCGCCATTTACAAGCGGGTTCACATTAAATTATTGATCCAATTGATCCATGTTTTTAGGCTTCTGTAGGAACCTTTTAGGAAAAACCTTTGATTACTTCGTTTTCCCTCTGTCTGCCTGTCCATCTAGAATCTTATCGTTTCTTACCTTATAATTTAATACTTAATTACATAGGCAGTTACACAAAATACTAATTAACCTTCTTTTTAGAGCACTACAAGTTTTATTTCTGAATGTTACGAACAAACTTTAAGCTTTGATAAGTCTGTATCTGAAAGGTATTTTTGAAAATACTTTTTTAGAAATAAAATATATTTTCACGGATATATCTCGAACTTATAAGTTTACTTTTCTTTTTGTTTAAATGACATAGATTTATGCTTTCTTCCGTTGCTTCATCTTCTCAATGCTCTGGTAGGTCCACTCTACAAGAGATCTCCCAGCAGGTCCAAGTGTGAGCCTTAGGCTCTTCTATGTTGGTCCCCATATTATATATTACGTTTGTTTTCTGTACAGATTGTTGAATACTAAATATCCTGTATACTTACACTACAAAATTGTTATTAAAAAGTGTATATCTTCACTAAAAGATAGAGAGTACAGGTTGTGTACCTAATATAAAATTTCGTGGAACCGGGGGTTGCTTCAAATATGCTGCTGCCAAAATTTGGAATGACTCGCCTCCACCCATTCGCAAGACGCTCAGTCGATCACTTGTCACGTTCCGTAAAAAATGTCGCGGATGGCTCTTGCCACGTTCCGTAAAAAATGTCGCGAATGGCTCTTGCCACGTTCCGTAAAAAATGTCGCGGATGGCTCTTGCCACGTTCCGTAAAAAATGTCGCGGATGGCTCTTGCCACGTTCCGTAAAAAATGTCGCGGATGGCTCTTCGAGAGGCAATCCATGGGATCCCATCCATGAAAATTTGTGTTAAGTACCCTAATTTATTAAATCTAAAATCATGTATCTGTAAAGAAAGGGTATGACAGAATATAAGGGTTTGTGGACTATCTCCACAATCACTGAGTCATACACCGTTTATGTCTTTTAACACTTCTCTGTTATAATATGATGTATGTATATATGTTGTGAAAAGGGAAAATTAATAAATTTATTATTATTTTTATTATTACTATCTTATATACCTTTAAATAATGTTAAATGATAAATGTGGACAACATAACATACATTGTTCTTATCCTAATTTGAGTAACTATTTAAAGCTATTAGCACTCGTATTTTGGAAACCAGAAACAACGAAGGTAACACAAACACCCAACCCGTGAAAATGTAGAAAAACCTTTTTTTTTCTAAATCTAAATCGAACCCGGGGCCTCTGAGTAGGTGATACCTTAAAAACCGGTATGTACGCCACTCTGCCACGGAGGTCGTCATAAAGAGCAATTCTTGTATGTATCTCGAAAACGGCTCCCGTGATTTTCATGTAATTCATATGTTCGGGGTTTCGAGTATGATAAATCGATCTAGAGAGGTTTCATTTTTGAAAATTTCCGTTTTATCGCGTGTTTTCATTTTAAAACGAGAAATTCTCGATCGCCCAGGTACTACTAGATTATATCAGTGCAGTCTGAGACTGACGCTTAATCAATTGACAAAACCGCTGGAGGCGGCATCTACTCGCTGCACCGGATAATTGTCTGTCAATCAAACAATATGTAGAGAACATCCTTATAACATCCTACTTCAGGGCAAAGGCCTCCATCATTAAATACAATCACAGCAATGAAGGTTACGGGCATAGTAACCACGCTTGCTGAATGCGGGTTGGTGATGCCAGAGAAATGTTCGATACTCTTGCTACCTGACCCGGGGATCGAACCAAGGACTCTGAGATCTTAGCCCGGTACTTAAATCACTAGACCAAAGGGGTGTTACATGGCAGCATATAATAGATATATTAGAAATAAATGAAGGTTTTCTTCTAATTGTTTATTTAGTTTCTTTTTAAATAAGTAAAAAAAACAAGTACAAGCCCCTTGGAAATATAAATTATCAAGAATTTCTCTATGTAATATTTTCTATATTATTATTGAATTCCACAAACTAAATACCTTAGCGACCCCTAGCCCAGCCCTCGGCCCCGGGGGGTAGCGTGACACAACATCCTTAATACCGACCTAATAAATAGACGATAAAATAAAAAGAAATAATAAACTCACAATGAAAATAGCCTTGAATGTCTCAACTATTTTTAGGCTTCGGATCGAAGTTATGCGAAACCATAGTTATACGAAAATATATAACCTGGGGTAATCTGTAATTAATAAAATAGTTATTCCAACTGATATCTACAACCAAAAAATCCTACATTTATCTTCTAGAGTCTAGACGATCTAGATACTTAAGAATTGCTTTAAAATTTTGTGATTCATAAAATTATCGTGAGTCCAGCCTCCAGTCAGCCTATGTGATCACGGTCGGATTCAAACCGATCGATACATCTGGCAAAAAAATAAATTGTTTGTTTGTTTGAACGCGTTAATCTCAGGAAGTACTGGTTCGATTTGAAAAATTATTTTTGTGTTGGATAGTCTATTTATTGAGGAAGGCTTTAGGCTATATAACATCACGCTGCGACCAATAGGAGCGAAGCATAAGTGAAAATTGCAAAAACAATCGCGATCACAATAAAAGAAAAAGACGCGGACGAAGTCGCGGGCTACAGCTAGTACCTGAATATGATATTATATTTCAATTGAAATACACTCGTGAAGTTGTTATGTTGTATTACTTTATGAAACACTAGCTCTTCGCCCGCGGCTTTGTCCGCGTGAACCACACTTTATACACCCTACCGAAGGCCAAGCTAAGTGACCATTATGTATAACATCATGGAAGTGTTACATAATTATTTATTTTATCAATAAAATTATTTTGGAATAAAATTTAAGTCAGACTTTTATAACACGCTGTGACGCGCACAGATCTATACGTCCATGCCATTACTGCATATTTCAAAATAAATAGCTTTATAAATAAAATGTTAATATTTTTTATATGTTTATATAAAAAATAGAACAAAATGAAAATAACACTGCCAAGACGCTGAACATAATGATAACATGACGTGAGCTTCTTTTTTCCGGTGGTTGGCAATGCACGGTGTACCTACAGCGCGGGCGGAAACCTGTGCCTAGCATTTACTAAGCTTAGTAGTTTAGGTTTGATAGCGTATCAGACGGATAGACAGGCAGACAAAGTTACTTTCCGTTAATAATATTAGTCAGGTTTAAGAAGTTAATGTTTTCTGAGATTACGATATTTTACATGCGCCATAGTTCCCAAAGAAATTAAAAGTTGTGGTAAAGGATGATGGATAATAGTCATGCTTTTTGGAAGGCGTGTCGAGCCGTTGGGCTTATGTCTAGAGTCAAAAAAACAAGTCGAAGTCAAATAATAATAACGACAAAAAATTATATGGAGAAACAAACAGATTTTCTAATTTATAATATTTAATAGATATTTCGATGTTTGACAAAAAATATTCAGTCTCTCAACTTTGTCAGCTTTTAATAATATCATATTGTAAATTTATTGTGATGTTATTAGATCTATTATGTATATTCGTTATCAAAATTTAATTTCGCCAACATTTATTTTCATCCTCAAACCAATTACGCTGCCATAATTCATTCCTTATTCACTTTCCTGTTAGACACCAACTATCCGTCCACTAAAATTACTTTGTAAAAACAGTCTAGAGTGTGACAGAAATAAACTGAACCAAGTTAACAGTATAACATATGACCTAACGTTGAAAATTAACAGGTGACCTGGATACTTTCAGCAGTGTAAACATATATGTTTACGTTTACGCCTGCACCTATAAATATTGACGAGATTTATAATACTAAAACAAGTATCAATAAAATACGTGGGCCAGTTTTAGTCATATTATCAAAATAAAACTTCCGCAAAATAACATAAACTTAAATCGTTTGTCAAAGTATTTTTTTATTGAAAAAGGGCTATTATATTACTAATTATTATGTGTATAAGAGGAATTTTAGGCTTTTAATTGGCTTAGCTCGCACTGGCATATGTCTTTTGTAGACAAAAGTGACCGAGTTTCTTGAGCTGCTTCTTTTCCACATAAAATTATGTCGAGCGAAACATCAAAAGCCACATCACTGCAGCACCGCAATAAGAAAAACGCGCTGACAATGGTTTGATACTACGAATTTTATTTGTGATACTTAAGAGGAAACACTAAGGGCGAGAGAATTGAAAAATAGGTATTTGTAAAATCTATTGCCTTCACCGCAGAGTGTGATAGAGACAACTGCTTCTTGGACCGAAAATACCTACTAAAAACACACCAAATCAACGTTTCGTAGACCCCCGATTACTTTTCCAAAACTAGACCGATTTAAATACTTTTTTCATTAAAAATTCAAGAAAGGCTTTGGCCGTGTTTGTATGTTTTCTTTTTTTTCTAAAGTTTAGCTAAATTTGTTTTCTGGATGTTTGAACACAGCGGAAAATCTGGCCAATTTTTTCGATTTTTGAGGGCTCATATCTTTTTTATTAATTAATTTATGAAAAAACAGAAAACATAGAAACATGCTAATAGTGGCCATGGATTTTTGTAATAAAAATGATTGCTCTACTGGCTTTATCCAGGGAGGAAACAGGGGACTACGTTTGTATGGAAAAACGGCCCTTGATGTGAGTGTCAGTGTAAGTGTGTTCATCTTAAATATCCCATAATATAACTTCCTAGTTCTACCTTTGTCAGTTGTAATATAGAAATCGAATTTTAAAAACTACATTTCACTTAATACACCGGAAATTACATTAACATACGATTTAAGTTTATGTACAGGGAGTTCAGCAATATAATGGTGATTTGCTGAAATGCGAATGCCATTTCCTATCAACGAATTTCCCACTTTTCCCATTCTAAAACTTGAAATGGCAAGTTTGTATTATAAAATATTTGACGACCATTTGGATCAGCGGTAGTTAACGCTGCTTCTGAGCCATGGGTCGCGGGTTCGATCCCCGCACAGTACAAATATTTGTGTGCATGAACATATCTGTTTGTACTGGTCTGGGTGTTTTCTATGTATTAAAGTATGTACGAGTATTTACAAAAAAAAAGTATATAAATAAGTTTATCGGTTGTCTAGTACCCCATACGACAGGGTACTTAATAGTACCTTAATTTGGGACTAGATGGCTCTGTGTGGCCCTGTGAGGCATGTCTTAAATATTTATTATTTATTTATTTATTATTAAAAAATATACCTGGTATTGAAGTTGTGGACGTCACTTTTCTTAAGAAATGTTTTTACGAACGTAAAAGCTTCATCTAAATTTGTATATGATCTACGGTGTATAAAAACATTGTCTTGTCTTGAAATTGTCTATTCCTTTACATAAAATATAAATAACGCCCTTTATAATAAACTAGCGGCCCGTCTCGGCTTCACACGGGTGGACCCGTTAAGTTTTAGTAAGGATCCCTAATGTTTTCTAGCAATAAATATAGCCTATATTACTACGGGTGAATGTGGCTTTCCAACGGTGAAGGAATTTTTGAAATCGGCACAGAAGTTCTTGAGTTTATTCATTACAAACATTCACACACACAAAAATACAAATCTTTCCTTTTTATAATATTACTAGCTGACCCGGCAAACGTTGTTTTGCCATAAAAATGATTAAATTACTAAAATGGCTAACAAAAAATAGGGGTTGGTGGTAAAAGGGTAAAAATTTAGGTTTGTATATATTTTATAAAATTTTAATATTTTACTACCCTACCCTACCCCTACCCTACCCTACCCCTACCCTACCCTACCCCTACCCTACCCCTACCCTACCCCTACCCCTACCCTACCCCTACCCTACCCCTACCCTACCCCTACCCTACCCCTACCCCTACCCTACCCCTACCCCTACCCTACCCCTAACCTACCCTACCCTACCCTACACATACCCTACCCCTACCCTACCCCCAAAAATTGTGAATCTAAACCATTCCCAGATCCCCTTGAACACACACAAAAAATTTCATCAAAATCGGTCCAGTCGTTTGAGAGAAGTTCAGTGACATACACACTCACAGAAGAATTATATATATTCCGGTGTACTTCATATCACCTGATCCTAACATCATTAAAACTGACTTAATGGCTCAAAAATTTGATGTAGAGCATTTTATATGGGAATATGAAATTAACGTTTTTACTATCTTCCTCGCAATTTTTCGATGTTTTCTCACCTTTTAAACCTTCCCTGGACTACGACAAACATTTCAAAACCAAAATCAGCTTAATCGGCCCAGCCGTTCTCGAGTTTTAGCGAGACTAACGAACAGCAATTGATTTTTATATATATAATAGATACTCCTTAAAATATAGCTTGATTAGAATGACAGGTGTCACTAAAACAGACGACGTAACTTTGTACCAGCGTCACACAAGTGAAACACATTTGCACACGAAAAAATATTGGTAACTGGCATGTTAAGAATATTTTATTATACTTTATTATAATTTATTAATCAATTTAATTATATAAAATAGATATTTAAAGTTAATAAACTTAAAATAATCCAGTCACAAAAATTACACTTAACTTTAAAAGACGTCTTTACAAAATTACGACATTTTTCATAATCACTAGTGATGATGTAAAATCGACAAATCAAAATCGACAGATTAATCATATTTCAAAATCGAAGTAATGTAACATAAATATTACAAATGATTTGATGAGAATTGGTTGATGCTAAGTACATCAAATTGCAATTATTAATAGTTTACGAAAAATTTTCAAGTTTATTAGATTCTATATGCTATAAAAATTTTCTAATTGATTTTCATGATTGTTCCAATTATTTTTATTATGATCACGATACTGACTCACTCTTAAATTTTAATACATCTGATTTTTCGCCATTCGCCATTAGGTACTTTTTTTTTTTCGTTTGATCAGTCGAGTCAGTCCCATCACTAGTCATCTCAGTTTGACAGGTGTCATTCTAATCAATGGACTATAGTGTAGATACAATGTTTTCTCGTCTTTTTGTGTCGATGGTCAGTTTTTATTCTAAATGTCAAAGGTCAATCTAATTTTCTAAGCTGCCAGTCCTTTATTGGTATAAGATGGCTGGACGCTGCACTACAACAATTTGAGTGTAACACAAAACCATGTAAAGCGATTTTTGTTAGAATCAGTCTGTATGCTAGAGATTGCGTAAGCAAATATAACTTGAATGTTGTGAGGATGACAGCGACGACATGACGCTTCACTCAAAGACAGTAAAGATTTGAATTGATTTTACTCAACCGAAAAGTTGTGGATTTTATTCATTTCTTCACCATCCGGTCTCGAACCCAGGACCCTGAAATATTGGCCAATGGGGCATTGGTATTAACTTATTTAAAAGTCTTTGATTCACTAAACCCTTGCCTTCGCATTTAACATGACAATATGTCGTTTATATTCGTTTGTGTTTTATTTTCCCTATGGTTTTCCAACTTAAATTGAATCGAATTACCCCAACTCCAGAGTTTCCTTTATAATTCCCATTCAGTTACTAATTAAACAATAAGTCTAATGAACTTAGTTCAGAGTTTGCAAACTTGTAATATAACTATGGATAACTTTTGTAAGTTGGTTTGTTGGTGGAACATCGATATTAAGTTAGGTATAACACAGAGAGTTTTGCTTTAAACTTTCAAAGTTACAAGGATGAGTTTCAATTAACACATGTATGATTTATTATGCTTAAGGAATAAGGACCTATATATTTGGGGTGGTGGGATCTACCTCCAAGTGGTCCACCCTGGGCAACGGCATGGTTTTCTAACCAATGATGACGGCTAACAGATCCCTTTGCGGTGGCAAGCTTTCTGGATGCTACCACCCTCCTGCCGGAGTCCAGCGCTAAACAGTTTTTCTGTATTCTGCTGGTATGTGGGAGAACCAGTACCACTTTCTGGGCAAGCTCGCTCCGTCTTAGGGCTTCTTCTTAACCGTAGAAATAAGTATGTAGTCAAGAGCAAGCCCATTGATTATAAAAATAAAGATATGGCCTGTAAAAACTGACCTAAAACACAATATAACTGACGACCATTTGGATCAGCGGTAGTAAACGCTGCTTCTGAGCCATGTGTCACGGGTTCGATCCCCGCACAGTACAAATATTGTTTGTACTGGTCTGGGTGTTTTCTATGTATTATAAGTATGTATTTACAAAAAAAAGTATATAATTAAGTTTATCTGTTGTCTAGTACCCCATACGACAGGGTACTTCATAGTAGCTTAATTTGGGACTAGATGGCTCTGTGTGGCCCGGTGAGGCATGTCTTAAATATTTATTTATTTATTTATAATTTTTTGTCATCGCCGAACAAGAAATCGTCTGCAATTGTCGACTCAAAATTAACATTGTTCCGATTTACAATTACTAACCCCTTATTCATAACCAGCAGTTGCCCGCGACTTCGTCCGCGTCAATTTCTGTTATTATGATCGCGATTATTTTTGTAACATTTCTCACTGATGCTTCGTTCCTATTGGTCGCAGCCTTCCTCGATAAATGACTATCCAACACAAAAATATTTATTGTTTGATTCGAACCTGTACTTCCTGAGATTAGCGCGTTCAAACAAACAAACAAACTCTTCATCTCTATAATATTAGTATAGATGAGAAAAAATCTAAATTATATAATTGATTAGGCAAAAAGTGTTAGTAAGTGTTAGTTATAGATCATTAAGTAACAAAATGAAATACCCTATTGTTGGGTGACTTGAAGAAGGCCAACGTCCAGCAGTGGACGTACAATGGCTGTAGATTGATTGATTAATGCTACTCAGAAAAAACATTCAGAGCAGAATAATTAATTAATTACTTAATTGCTTATATATAAAATTGTGTATTATCTTATTAAAAATGATGTTTTTACCACGCTTTTATTATTAGCTTGGGTTGTATCTATCTATGTATCTATGTATGTAATGGAATCTTTGAGCATAAATTTGACCGATTTCCAGAAGTTTGATTAATTTGAAACTTTGCACACGTATCAAGGGCCGATGACAATGCAATAATTTAATAACAGTTTTCCCAGTTTTCCTCTGTAAGAGGGAGTAAAAGAGATAGAGCTAGCGCGCGATCTGTATCAATTATGTTTCCTGCATAGTTTTGGACTTCAACAAATCTTATAAACTAAACTAAAAAGTAAAAAATAAATTATAGTTTAAAAAACTAAAAAACCACGCTTTTAAAACAGATTGAACTAAAAAATTAAAAATAAAACTGTAGTAATCAATTGAAAAATTCATATTATTGTACAAAAAGCGTGGGGTGCTTGTTATGATATCCACAGATATAGTAAATTATTGATAACATATTTACAACAATCTAAATCAAGCCCCCCACGCTTTTTGTACAATAATATGAATTTTTCAATTGATTACTACAGTTTTATTTTTAATTTTTTAGTTCAATCTGTTTTAAAAGCGTGGTTTTTTAGTTTTTTATTTTACAAAAAGTAATAAACAGAGCGGCCTACCAACACGACCATTAGAGGCTCGTTGTTGTTGCCATAGCAACGGAAAACTTTGATGTGGGAACAGCCTACATCAAACCAGGTAGTGTATCCTAGAGCGTGAAAAACATCGATATCGATAGTTTCTGATTTAATCTGAGACATAATTGCGACTTACAATAAATGTTTATCTTACCTTATCTTAGCTCACTAGCTCGGCGATTTCCTTTAGGGCCCTCGCCCACGACGACTTTTTGTAGCGATTCTGTCGCGCGTCCGCATCGATACAGTCGCGAAGCGGTCGCTAGCTGTGTGCCGTCGCCCACGGGGTCGTCCGGACTCAGTCGCAATACAAACGCGATGCCGTCGCGCGTTCCGTAAACGCGCTACAAAAAGTCGCCATGGGCGAGCGCCCTTACTATTGTTTTTTTTTTTTAAATGCATTATAATGCCCAATTTACAAAATTGACGACGACGCTTAAGAAAGATAGTCCCCTATCTTTCTTAAGCGTCGTCATCAATTTTGCAAAGCTGCAGAAATTATTAAAACTAATGTAAATTCTATGTACCTCTAATTTTTTAATTAAAATGTTATACTTAGGCAAATATTTTACATTTATATTAATTTTTTTCATGCCTGACAGTAGTCAAAGTAGTGTACGCTAAATTTATGTCCATTCATTTATAATATTTAACAAAAGTAATACTTACTTATATTTGTCGTTTTAAATGCTGCTTGCTGTCAGTGTACTTACATTAGTTGTAGCCTTTTACTTACTTTGAATAAATTTTACTTACTTATGAATCTATCTACTAATGCGTATCAAGGCAGTACCCATTGATATTAAAATGAGACGATGATATATCGATGTCTTATTTTATTTGCAATATGACGCATCACTAAAAGTTAAGATGGGCCTCTCCTTTGACACAAGTTTGGCGGTTGAGCTTAATTACGAAGTAATCAAGTAGGAGGCAATTGGGGGTAAGATGCGGTAGATGCAAGCTAATATCAGCAAATTTTACTGAATTAAATCACTTTTAAATTGACAAAAAAGGAAAACTCTTGTTTATTTGCTAGCGTTCCGCCCGCGTCTCTGTCCGTATGGAGAGCTTCTATATCGCATGGTTATATCGCTCTCCTTAGAAAGTGGTTTAAATTTTCAATCGCTATCTTTTGTTATTTTTACCAAATTAAGGAAATATTCATTCTGCATAGGTACTTTGTTTCAAGGATTTGAGGAAGTTTTCTGGGACAAAAACTATACAAAGTATAGCAATACTTTTCAGGGTTTAAACTCCATACCCGTTTAAATCGGTATGAAATGATTGTTTCCTTCTTATCTTCTAATCTCTTGATGATTGATGATAGGATTACTGACATTAAAAACTCTTAAATGTTATTTATAAATCGATCCGCCAGGTTTAAAGTGAATTCTACTTAAATAAATAAAAATATAATCGCCTTGCTAGAAAAAATACAAAATAAATTTCTGAAAATTAGCCGATAAGGTTAAGACAATTTTGAATCTTTACCCTATAAACAATCATAGAAAACCTTTGCATGATTGTTTTTACTCAACAAACAATCATCATCATTGTTTATAAGATTGAATTAATTACAAAGCAAAATCGGGGCAATCGTTACAAAGTTCTCTTCGGAACAAGCTGAATAACAACGAATTGGTTTTTCCCTTTGGTACCATAACTGAATGATTAACAATTCAATAGAACATTCCTTTCATTGCAGATTTCTTTGTAAAACAAATCACTCTATTGGCATTCCAGCCAGTATTGAATGGAAATAAGGTATGTTAATTACAGGGTAGTCAAGATTTTCTGTCTTCTTTATCTGTTAACTTCTGTAAGAAAATTTGTTGAGAACTTAGCTTATGATAATTTAACAAGTGTCTCATTAATCTCCAAATCAATTATGTATAGACAATGGCAGGTCAATCTACCCAAAAAGTAAAAGGTCATTGAATTGATTTTCAACTTTAGGTCCAACAGGTAGAGATCAATATCAATTGAGAAAATTTGACGTTTTGTATTAGGTTGACGTGCTGTTGTCTATACATAGGTACAAAGAAATAAAAAAAAAGAGATTCACACAGAAAAAATAAAACGGCTTATAAATATATGATAAATTATGGAATATTTATATTACGCAAAAGTCGACTAAAGAAATAACAAACCGAAGTAGATGGGCACCAACGATTTCTATCTGTCACCTTAAAATTGTGAACTCAGTCAGTTCATAATTGAACGTCAATAAATAACAATTTAACCTTACCTAACCCAGCATTAGTTTATAAGTAAACAAATATATGAAATTTAAATTGGCTAAGCTAATGTCATTTTCATACATTTGTTATCTATTCGTCGAGCGAATACGCTAGTGGAAAGCAAAATGTCTTTGTCAAAACTGGTACACCATTTTGTAGGCCGACCATACACATGGTCCTTGACTGAAACTAAATTATACTGATAATACTAAACACATTTAACTAAGTAGATAGCAAGTGTGAATGGTGAATGAACTTAGTTCAGTTTAAGCGGAGTTCGTCCTTTCCCAACACGTTCGTCGTTTCAGATTGCGTCATCCAGTATATTATTATAGATAGCAACAACCTCAGATCATTATAAAGAAGGAGATATGAAATTACTCGTAAATCCTTAGCGAACCAGTGTCTCCGAATTATACTTAATACTTGTCCGAGATGGATTTTTACATGTAGTAACGGCGAAGCACTAGCGCAGAGCCACAATTTTTCAAAGCTAAAAAAAAAAAGAGAAACAGAACGTGTTCTATGGCAACCTATCAAATGTCATTACGGTTTTTGTGCGAGCGCGGTCACATCGTCGTTTTATAAAAGATGGGTAAAATATCTATTACTCTTAAGAAATATACCATAAAAGTTTATAATCAGGCTTTAGAATTAAGGTAGTCAAGGTGCAAAGTGTTTACAATACTTATGTCGAATTGTGATTTTTGGGAAAATGACAAGAAGAAGCCTAATCAAGTTCAAGGCTTATTATGCAAATAGAAGGGATTTATAACATTAATCACAGGTATGATTCAATTTATTCTTACTTTCACATATAGAACAATGTTGTAGTTACGATGGTTTCGAGTTGAAACTTCAGAAAAAATTCATAACCTATAATATCACCTTCCACCATTTTTTCTGTTTTCATTTCGTTGTACCTTTGACGTTCGGATATTCCCAGACACAATTAAATATCAATTGTTATCGCAACAACCGGTTGTCGCTTGGGGCTAAAAGCGTTACAACGAAAGCAATGATATATCTATGCATTCTGCAGATTCAATATTTATTCCTAGTGCATAAACCTTCGGTTAGGTTACGGTAAAAACAAGATTGCTTTTCATAATTTCTTTTCGGAGAGCACGTTTATCTTTTCGTAACCGTTTTACTCACTTGTTTAAAAATCTCACCATTAAAATCCAAGTGTTTGAAGAAAATTAAATTCAAGAAAGAAGATCAAGAAAGGAAAAGAAACGAGGAAACAAGAGGAAGATTCGAAAAATGGAAGCTAATAAAGGAAACTTCAAGATTCTCAGAGCAATATGAGGAAACATCTTTGACCACACCCTCTTAAATGTGTTATCATAGAAGATGACACATACACCAATAGGTGAGGCTAACATATTTCAACAAATATGACTTTTCCCTATAACAACTTTAAACGTCTGGGTAGTTTCATGTATGATGAACAGAACCACAAGCTCTAATTTTGTGCGAGATATTCTGAATAATCACAAACAATGGCTAGACATGCTAAATGTGAGAGTTTTCTATTAGGCAAGTGCTATCACTCGAAGATAGACATGCTTACATTAAGGGCAAGAGCTAGTATGCTGGAACTAGATGCCTTCATATTATATGAGCATGAGAGCTACCACATTTTTGTAGACAATTTGCTTCTTTGTACAGAACAATGAAAATTGTTCCTTTTAGATGACAATCATCTTACAGAAGAGCTTCTGCTGGCTCGGGAAAAAGAGGGTGTAGGAAAAGCAGAAATGGGAAAGCCTATCGGGCCGGATTCTTTCCCTATACGGGGCGAATATAACGAGAGAAGGCCTATGAGACATGCTTACATTAAGGGCACAGGCTAGTACGATGGGACTAGAACGCCTTCATGTTATCAGTACATAAACTTGAAAAATCATGTCTCAGGCGGGACTCGAACCCGCATCTCCTAGCATGCGGGGCGGGCGCTGTATCGTTAAGCCACCGAGACACTGCGACTCAGTGCAAAATTTTTCTAACATAATCTTAACGCTGTAAGCCAGTTGCTTACCCTTATAGTACATGGGCTTATGCCGGTTCTTCACATAGTGGTACCACATTGCGGGTAGGCAATTTGCTTCCTTGTACTGAACAATAATAATTGTTCCTTTGAGATGACAACCCTCTTACAAAAAAGTTTATTTTTTGGCTCTGAGAAAAGAAAAGAAAAAATTGGATAGACTATCAGACCAGAAGTTTCCCTACACGGGCGAAAATTATGACAGAAGGTTTTGTAAAGAAGTACGCTCCAATATCTAGGAAAATACAAACTCCTTCCTTTTTACAGCTTTAAATATTTTATTTATAAATGGCTTGAGATTACAAAGGATGATGAATCATGGGGAATATGAAATCCTTTTCAGCACCATTCCACCCTCCGATTTCCTAGAACCACAGCAATTGCCTTTCATAGAGAAAAATATAATTGCCTATGAGATAAAGTAACTTAAAATTCAGGGAGCATAATCTGTGTGCCCATACTGTATGTACAGAATAATTTCTCAACAACTTTGCTGTATTCTTGGTTGCAAAACTCAATGGTACTTACAGTTTTATTTCGAACTTGAAAAAACTTTTTATTAATAATTATAGGTACAGAGATTTTGATTTTGAGAATATTATAACTGCTTACAAAACTTATGTCTGTTATATGGCATCAAAAGATTTGAAAGAAACTTATTACTGAACCGGGATTTCCAATGTAATGTTAAATATAATATATTTATAGATAACATCGTATTTACCTTCTCAACGATTTAAAGGAAACAAACAATTGCAAAGACAACATTATTGTTGCATGCAAACTCTTACATATCTTAAGTTATGAACTTTGAGAAAAGTGCATTGTTCCCAATTAAAATTGCAAATACTTATGAGTTATTTTAAAATTCCACAGACTGATTTGAAATTTATTTAATTAAACCTTCAGTCGAGAAGTTAACTTAAATCTAAAAATACAGAGTGTTCAAAAGTAACCTTTGTGTCTGAACTGGAGTACCCTGTATTTTTTTTTTGACTTATAGTCTAAAAAGTTATACAAAAACATAAGAGCAAGACTATTCTTAAAAAGTAAATACAGTTGGATAAGAAAGAATTTGAAAAAACAACGCCCCGTTGGTCTAGTGGTTGAGGTACGGGGCCAAGATCTCGGGGTCCCAGGTTAGAATCCGGGGTCGGGCAACAAAAAATTTTGAATTTTCAAACGTTTCTCGGCTTTTGATCACCAACCCACATTTGGCAAGAGTGGTGATTATGCCAGTACACCCATCATTGCTGTGGGAACTTGAATTCAATGATGGAGGCCTTTTTTCCCTGCAGTGGGATGATTATAGGCTGTTACTTTAAGAAAAAATTTAATCCAGAGAAATTGTTTGGTACCTACACTTAAGACAATTTATCCAGCTGTTGTATAGATGGCTATATACAAAAGTAATGGAAAAACACAGACTTAAAGAATTACTAAAATCACATGAAAACTGGATTAAGTTATGCCTAGCATTAAGGAAATAAAGATATAATTAATTTGGGGAAAAACAATATGAAAATTAGCAATTCAAAAATTATATATTAAGTAAACAACTTAACCGTTTCATGGAAATACACACCAAGGCTTCAACCCCAGGACCTGGGGTGCTGTATGTGGGCCATAATAAGGCTTCGGGGTCTTGGTCCCGTGCAGAACAAACACATCATATTAATCATATTAACCATTGTAAATCTTAATTGTGTTATAAATTCGTATTATTATTATTCTTATTTAGAATTAAAAGCTGCACTGTTGGACCTACAATGTTTTACTTTAACTAGGAAATTTTAATGAGTATTGATAACACAACCGCAATAGCTTATTTTAATAAAATAGATACACAGGTACACAGTCTCCTCACCTTGTAATTAAGTTATTTTAGTATTCTCACGAGCCCTATTTGAGAAAGCGGATGCGGGTGTGTTATTGGGCTAATATAAAAAAACTTAGGCCAGAATCCGTTTTAGTATCACTAAAAACATGTGACAATAATGTGAAAGTATATACTGAAGAAAATTTCTAGGGAAAAAGGAATCAAGAAAAGTTAAATAAGACTCAAAAATATTAGTTTTCCTCTATTGGCCATTACAACCATGGTTTCTTCTAGTCAAAAAGCCATCGACACTTATTAGTATTTTTATTAAAATAATTTATTTTTATTTATTTAAGCTTTATTGCACAAACGAACAGTTATTGTACAAAAGGTGGACTTAATGCCACGAGGCATTCTCTGCCATCGGGCTAAACAGAAATGCTATGCAAATATATTTGAGCTTAATAGAACATTATTTTAATTTCAAAGATTACTATCACTTATACCAGCAGCTTACCCTGGCTGTAGGGCTGTTGACAGACAAGAATTTATAAGGTGGTGCCCTTCAAAACTTAGCACTTGACATAATGGCCAATTCTCTTTTATAAATGCCCTAAATATTGTCATAGTTTTTTCCCTGTACACAATTATGGTAGTCTGGTAAACATCATTCTTTTGCGATAAGACCCCCAAAATTGTACATCTTAATATTATAAAATAGTATGTTATTCCTTTATTTGGTGTGCAATAAAGAGTATTCCATTTGGGTATCTAAAAGCGATATGACTCACTCTTAAAATTATGGTGACTATTTTGCAGAAAAGCACAATATTGATACTCATGCAGGAGGTTCCCATTCCTCTCATTGTTAGTTTTTTAAACACAGATCTATGAGAATGATCAGCTCTGTCTCTACTGATTGGTCCTACAGTTAGATCAGATGACAGAATGTGTCACTAAAAGAGTTAATTGAAAAACGGGACGCATTACTTGGCTCTGTGGGCGTTTGCAAACGTTCTTGATGTTCAAAATATTACACATACTTCAAGAAAAGAAAATCCTCAGTCTTTTTTTCAATTAGAAACCTTTGTTCAGTAAAAATAAATTAATATTGTGTCTACAATAAAATCGTATATAGAGAAGACCAACTTGTCAAGGAAAAAATGATAACCTTTTGATTTTAACCATCAAAAATCCAGTCATAAGTTGGTGGATTAAGTAGATTTTGAGAAAAGCTGGTATTAATGATACATATATTCTTGGATTATACCACAAGACATACAACAACATCTGCTGTACAGCAGAGGTCACGTGTTAGAAATGATTTTATAATAAAAAACACTGCAGGATGATCTCAAAATTCTTCTATATTCTAGGCCAATATTTCAAATTGTAGCAGAATTCAATAATACAGTGTGTAATAGTATTTTTCAGAGTGAAAAAATTAAATGTTTTTACTTACTATTAATCTCTCTCAAATTGTTTATCTTATAAATTACAAAGTTTTAAGGTTTATTATTATACTTAATTACATATTTTTTTTCATTCTTTAAAAATTGTACTAATGATTCACAACCCATCTTCAAACATCTACATGTAAAAATCCATCTCGGACAAGTATTAAGTATAATTATAAGATTAAACGAACTTACCTTAAGTGAAGTTCAATCTTAATTATACGAAGATACTTGTCCGAGATGGCAGTCCCAAAAACCCACCCACTAATACTAAATTCTATAGTATTATCCCATTAGTTGGGTTGTTCTCATTGCTTTAAACGTAATGACATTTGATAGGTTGCCATAGAACACGTTCTGTTTCTCTTTTTTTTTTTAGCTTTGAAAAAATTGTGGCTCTGCGCTAGTGCTTCGCCGTTACTACATGTAAAAATCCATCTCGGACAAGTATCTTCGTATAATTAAGATTGAACTTCACTTAAGGTAAGTTCGTTTAATCTTATAATTATTTATGTGTGCAACGCAACTACAATAATACTATTGTAAGCATAAGTATGACACTATATCAATTTACAACGCTCATTGGTGCGCACACAAACATGGACCCAATCACAGCGGCTACCACTTACTCGCTTACACAATGCGTCATTTGGTGTGTGCAAATTAGTGTGTCGCTACAATGTGTGGTCGCGACGCACACGTCGGGCAGTGAACGCTTTGATTAAACCTCGATACATTGCGCAGTCGCATAGTACTCACAACACAGCTAATTAGTATTAAGCCTTCAATGTGTATTGTGCCGTTACAATTATCGTTACATGGATGTTTTCATTAAATATTTCGCCGCGGTGTGCAATAGTTCTGTTTGCCCATATTGGATTCGCACGCGCCACGCCCCCATTTCATATCTATTTCTTTATATGATCTGAGGCAACAACACATAACTATAATAATAATCAGGAAACCACCAGGACAACGAAGTCCACGCTATGTGACCATTATGTATAGCATCATGGTTGATTTTTTGATTGATCGAATATGACACGACTTTTCAAATAGTTGCTCCTTTAAAGTACTTAAGTGTTTATTTGAAAAAGTAATATCATGCAATCTATTATCCTTTAAAATTACACTTTCAAATAGGTCATTTTATCGGCTATCTAGCTAGCTGTTACCCGCGATTTTTTACGCGTAAATTTTGTTTTTATGATCGTGATTATTTTTGTAACATTTTTCACTGATGCTTCGCTCCTATTGGTCGCAGCGTGATGTTATATAGCCTAAAGCCTTCCTCGATAAATGGACTATCCAACACAAAAAAAATTTTTTAAATTCGAACTAGTACTTAAAGAGATTAGCGCGTTCAAACAAACAAACAAACAAACAAACTCTTCGGCTTAATAATATTAGTATAGATATTATATTAGTATAGATTTACATAAGGAACGTCATATTATATTTAATCCTAAGAAACTAGACTTTAGAATGGGCATTTTAAGCATTTATTGAAATATGTATTTGAAGAAAGTACTTATATGATATAACGATTTTTAAAAACTGCGCTCTAAGCAAACGATTTTCAAGTATAAATTAAAAATGCACTTCCTTAAATTTTTTTTACACAATTTCCGATCATGATCATAATATAACGACATCTGAATATTGCACTTTAATACGACTAATAACAACAACCGTGACGTTTCGTTTGTAGTCAAAAATGAACAAATTTATGCTAAAGGTGGAGAAAAGATATTTCTGCTCGTCTTATTTCAGCAATACTTGTTTAATCGACTCATAACTAACTTAGGTATATAATAGTAGGACGAGAAGAGGTGGTGCTATTATATTCAAAGTCGGTGCCACTCGTCAAAACTTTACAGTTGATTCTCAATACATTTTCAAAACATTATGTACGTCCATAAGAACCTTAAGTTTTTTGTCAGAAATAGTGACGTACACAATTTCAATACTCGTAATAAAGATAAACTTGCCGTTCCAGGATTCAGACTGCGAAAACTGGGTAGTTCGTTCATGGGAAATTGTATTCGTATTTTCAGCAAATTACCACTATCAATTGCAGAACTCCCTGTACATTTACAAAGTTATTTTAATGAAAAAGGGCTATTATACTATTAAATCCCTCGATCGTGAGTTATTCCAGACACAATTGAAATCAATTGTTATCGCGGCACGCGCGTGCCTCCTGGGGGTTGAGGGATTAATGATGAAATGATAGGAACGCGTTGTTTTAAATTGTCCTAGCTCACACTGCCATAAAAGAGATTATTTAAAAAGAGGCTGACAATAGTGACCGAGTTTCTTGCGCTGCTTCTTTTCGGCTCTAGCCCATATTCCCGAAGCAGTGGTTAACGTGTAAAAGCGTCTCCAGGAGCTTATTTGCAGAAATAAAACAGATTTTACTGATTTTTACGAAAGGACACAAGCAGGCAATCTCAGTTAATCTCAACAAAGGCAGTTAATCTCAACCCTTAAACACGCTAGGGCAGTAACCCAAATCGTAGTAACAACACGCGTATCGATTTTTGTGTGGCCTCGGCGTAATCGATGTCGCCTGTGATACTAACGACCGAGAACTCGATATCGTGTCAGATATAATTTTTTTACTAGCTGTTTTCCGCTACTTTTGGAGTAGGCTAACACTTAAAACTTTCAATGACTTACTTTTTCTTGAATCTTCATACAAATTGTTAGTAAAAATGTGATAACTGTTCTATGGTAAACTATTAACATCATCTATTAACTGGTTAATGACGCAGCAACATTGATGAAAGCCTTAAGAAGGTTTTTTTAGCCAATTTTTCCCCTATATCAAATGTAATTCTCGGAAAAGAATAATAGCCTTTTTTTATCTAGTCAAATCGAAACTGCATGAAATGGTTATGAATGTCTTTGTAGTATTCGACAAGCGAATGCACACCCAAAATAATACAAATAAATATTTTGATTTGATTTGATTTGAACGGTTATAAGTTCGAGTCCCACCAAAGTCAATTTCTTTTGGCGGTACTCACAGGAATTGTAGGGGGTGTTATTCTGCTTTCGTTCCAGAATGAAACAATATCAAAATAAGAAAATTTATCGATAACTACTATTTTTATCTAACAGAAATACATAATTTGTGAAAATTTCAACTGTCTAGCTGTCACGGCGCTTTTGAGATACAGGCTGGTGACAGGCAGACGGACAGACAGCGAAGTCTTAGTAATAGGGTCCCGTTTTACCCTTTGGGTACGGAACCCTAAAAATAAAATACCTTTCCTGATATTTTTTTCAATCACGCCATTTAACAAATTAAAAAACAATCACATTTTTATCAGGCGATACACAGTTCGAAGGGTCTGCTGGTAATTCGTTAATTGAAAGGGAACGTAGGGCTCTAGCGGTCAGGAGTAACATGCTGGCCCGCAGATTTGCACGATGTACAGACCAAGTTAAAATTACCCTTTTTAAGGCGTACTGCCAAAGTTTGTACACGGGCAATCTGTGGTTCAATTACACCAAAAAGTCGCTGGATGTGCTTTGCGTCCAATGCTTTTAGAATGCTGTTGAGACTGCCACGGTACTGCAGTGCATTTGAGATGTTCGCGCAAGTCTGCACGAACGGCTTTCACGCGATAATACGCAAAAAAGCAGCTTCTCTGCTAAGAAGAGTGAGATAGTCCCAACAGCATTCTGGAAACAGTAGCGGAGAATTATTATTCTCCCTTAAATAAAAAGTTTGTCCAAAACCTAATGTAAGTTTACTAACACTATTATTAAGTCATTTGTTACTAACTCCTATGGATAACTATTGGTCCGAAATAAATGAATTATTATTATTATCATTTATTATTAAAATTTTAAACGAACACATTCGCTTGGCGAGGTGTTTTTTAACGTCAGTCAACTAGTTGGACTCCCTCACACCCAAACATCCTGTTACTTTTTACCCTTGTTTAACCAGCCACCCTACATATGCACACATTTAGTTCATTTAATGAGTCCTCCGAGTGGTTAACATAATGACTTTACGTGGGTTGTATTACGTTGTTAAGGGGACTACTAGAGCTTAGTGCTACCAATTGATTTAATTTTATTACTTCTGAACAAAATCAATGCTCAAAAAAGTAGAACACTTATTACCTTTGCAAATTACCACCGGTATTTATTAAATCACTGTTAACTACTTTTCATTTTGGCATTCTTTCGTATTGTACATTATTGCTAAAAGCAGCCACTTTTGGCGTTAGCGACATTTTCGACTTTACAAAGAACTAAATATAAAGTTTACTGTGATTCAATAAATACTAGAGGTAATTTGCTAAAATGATACTGTTCTAGTTTTTTGAGAATTGATTTTGTTTAGAAGTAATAAAAAAATATACAGTCGAATTGAGAACCTCCTCCTTTTTTTGGAAGTCGGTTAAAAAATTAAAACAATTGGGGGCAGCACTTAGCTCTACTGGTCCCCTTAATGGTAAATCATGACTGTATATTTATATATAAAGTACATAAAGTAACAGCCTATAATATGACTTGAATTGAAGGACGTGGCCCTGCAGTGGGATGATTATGGGCTTTACTTACTATATAAAAAAATCCTTATTTCCAGACCACGGCAAATTTTATTTGAATAGTAAATACCAAAATTATAAGTTCTTTTAATAGTAAAAACCGACAATGATTAGGTAGAAGTAAGTATATATTAATTGATTAATAGCTGATAGATAATTGCTTCAAACAATAACGTTTCATGGAAAAAATGGATTTAAACATTGTTTCAACATTGTTCCCAGGATAATGGTTCATCGAACTCGGTTTTCATGTTATTTTTTTAATATAACTGTACGTCGAAACATTAATAAATATTAAATGGTATACATTTCAATATTTCATCGAATAACTTTTAATCGCAGTATATTTTCATTTGACATGAAACTCGTATTTTCGTTGTGACTTCAGTTGAGTTAAATTTTATGAAATGGATTTTTTCCAAATTGAAACTTATGTGGCAATAAAAAAAATATGGACAAGCTCCATTTTTGGGTCATTTACCCTTCGACATCTTGTTTCTCGTGATGATGATGATTAATACTGTAAAACTAGAATTTCCTGTGAAAACACTGCATTTATGTTTTTGAAACCTTTTGTAGATACAAAAAATCCAAACACACAGCGCGAATCAACTTTTTGCAACGCCATCTATATGTTTTTGAGGCAAAACTGTAGTTCGGCATTTAAAATAAGCTAAATTCAAACTTTAAAAAACGAATTCCATACAATAATTAAAATAACCTCAATACAATGTAAATTGTGAGTCAGAAAAGAGTTATTGTTTGTTTTAACCCATCAATTATAAAAACAATCATGAAATCCAAACACCCTAATTGCTAACATGGACTTCGCGTAAGATTTTCTCTAAAATTCTAAATAAACATTTCTGGATTTCCATTAATTTCAGCAGGTAGTCCCAAGTTTAATCTCTGGGCTTAATCACCGAGGGTCGAATAATTAAATTTAATTAGACCAATGATGGCGGTGCGTGGAGGAATTGTGTTTGTTCGGGCCGACAAGAGTTGTGTGTTTAGTTTACTCAAATATGAAGTTGACTTTGACGCGTGCGAGTGACATGTTAATATCGTCGTTTTTACCACGCTTTTATTAGCTTGGGTTGTATCTATCTATGTATCTATGTATGTAATGGAATCTTTGAGCATAAATTTGACCGATTTCCAGAAGTTTGATTAATTTGAAACTTTGCACACGTATTAAGGACCGATGACAATGCAATAATTTAATAACAGTTTTCCCAGTTTTCCTCTGTAAGAGGGAGTAAAAGAGATAGAGCTAGCGCGCGATCTGTATCAACTATGTTTCCTGCATAGGTTTGGACTTACAGTCGGTAAAGAAGGAATCAAATCTTATAAACTAATCTAAAAAGTAAAAAATAAATTATAGTTTAAAAAACTAAATAACCACGCTTTTAAAACAGATTGAACTAAAAAATTAAAAATAAAACTGTAGTAATCAATTGAAAAATTAATATTATTGTACAAAAAGCGTGGGGGGCTTGATTTAGATTGTTGTAAATATTTTATCAATAATTTACTATATCTGTGGATATCATAACAAGCACCCCACGCTTTTTGTACAATAATATGAATTTTTCAATTGATTACTACAGTTTTATTTTTAATTTTTTACCTCAATCTGTTTTAAAAGCGTGGTTTTTTAGTTTTTTAAACTATAATTACTGTCAAATCTTAACCGGTCGTTTGCTTCAGGACGTATCTGGCCAATGGATTTATTTATTTATGTAAATAACCACTTAAAAGGGGTTAATATCATCAGCATTTTAATCCACTGTTGTTGCTGGCAGCATTCACAACGTTTTCAACGAGGTCCCAGGATCGATTCCCGGACGGGTCAATGTAGAATTGAAATACTTTCATATATTTTCAAGCTATAATATTAATAGCTTAAATAATCGTAGGCTTCTCCAAGAGGAGAGTGTGGCCATAATTGCCATGTACGGCGGGCGGGTTAGTGATCGTAAGTTGGCCATTAATGAAGGAGATGCTGCAGCCCGTCTTCCTCTCCATATATTTATTTATTGATTTTCACAAAACAAATCCATTTCACAAAAAAGAATTGCTACTAGTAGCTATCAAACAGTTTGGTATATGAAAAAGTATCAACTGTTTGTTCTATTTTTCATTTTAGCCGTGTATGTTCATGTACATAAATGTCATGTTAGCTGTTTCCCGCGACTTTGTATCTACGCGATTTATTTTTAATTCATAAACTTTGTTATAGATTAGATTAGATAGCTGCAGATTTTATTGGGATAAAAACAGGTATTCCAGCCTATGATCTATCAAAGTGCAAAGTTTCATGTCCGTTTAGACATTCTGGGTGTCATTGAGTAACCCAATTAAGCTTAAGCATTTGATACCTACTACTTATGTATTTGGTGCTCGCTAGGTACTTCGAAAGCGTAGAATATTTAAATTGTAACTTTCCCACTTCTTCGTAATCGTACTTTTTTATACGTTTTTTTTTTACATTTTACTTTATTTTCCCATTACCTATGCGCTATTCTTACGTACAACCTATTCTTGCCAATTTTCATCGAGATCAGTTCAGACGTTTTAGCGGGATTTGGGAAATAAGCATCCATCCGAACCTTCGCACTAATTATTAGTAGTACCTAGTAAGAATTAATTAATAATGTCGAGCACCGATCTATCGTTTCCCATAGCAGTCCCGGTCCTTATCTGTGATAGGTCATTAATCCGGATACCGATACATCACGGAACAATCATCATCATCATCATCATCATCAGCCTATCGCAGTCCACTGCTGGACATAGGCCTCTCCAAATGCACGCCACTTAGGTCGATCCTCGGCTTCTCGCATCCAGCTACTGCCAGCCACCTTGCGCAAATCATCACTCCACCTGGCCTGAGGGCGTCCTACATTACGTTTGCCGAGACGCGGTCTCCACTCAAGAACTCGTTTACCCCATCGGTTGTCGGTTCTGCGGCTAATATGGCCAGCCCACTGCCACTTCAGCTTCACGGAAAAATACCAATCCGATATGAGGAGGTTGTGTGTATGAATTAATTCAGGTTCTGTTTATGTATCCTACATACATTTGAGTTGGTAGAGCCTTTAAGCGGCTGTATATTCTCGTAAGAGCACTCTCGCTAATTCTTATGGCGGCATTGCCATCTTGTCAAGGGACTGCAAGACAAGGGTATGCATGCGAACAGTTACTATAATTTAGCGGACGGATTACCGAGATTGTCTCCACTCCTCAAGCACCTCAGGCTATGTTGCCCCCTTGTCGCTAAGTCACTATGTGCTAGCGGCTGTTTTCGGGATGCAATTAATTGAGTGTGCAAGTCACCCCCTGCACATTTTATCCGTATGAGTAACATAGGTCAGGCAGGGGCCATAGTCCTTCCGTAGTCCCAGTTAACCAGTCCACTAGCACCCAAACCCATAGCCCCATTCTTTCCACTTTCTACAATAGTCCTGCACTAACCGGGGGCTGTCCTTGGGTGTACTTGTATAGAGCACACAGGCAGGGATAATCGTCAGTTGGTGTCACATTACATCATTTATGTTGTCTAACCGGCCTTTGCGAGTTGGCTTCGGCCACTAGTATGCCTTCCAAGTTCCGAGGTTGAAAAAGACCAACATAATAATAATCTATATTCAATAGAAGAGGTAGAAATAAAAAGTCAGAAACCAATAATACTGTGTAAATAAGGATGTCTGTACCCCTGCATCTTATTTATTCTTTAGCAAACGTGCATGAGCATAAACCCCTCCGTCATTACTACGGTCTAAGAGGATTTCCGTTAGGAACATGGAAATGTTTTCGATCAACCCTATCCCTCGCATCGGCAACAAAGGCATATGGGGAAGGGTTGTTTCGCTTAGCACATATACTTACAATGCTTTTACAATACCTTTTTAAACGACGAAAGCACCTATAGATTAGAAAGAGTTTTCAAGGGTCACAGGCTCTGAGGTCTCGGGTTCGATTCCTGGACAGGATATATTTAGAAAATTAATTTCTTATGTTGTCGTGGCCTAGGTATTTGCACATTCGTTGTTTTTGATTTTCTGAAAAACCATTTCTATAGCTACTTGCTTGGGATCAAAAAATGTATGTTGGCCAACCTTAAAGCCATGTCAAACAACTAATATTTTCTGTCTTCAAAATTATATTATGTAGTAAATAAATAAATATGACAATGACTTGTTTGGCACCGAGTCCATTTTTAACATATTTTCTATTCCTATTCAATTGTTTTTATGTTAAATCATTTTTGTATTTATAGCTATATTGTTCTCAAACTGTCTTACATTACTTTCAAGGCTTGTATTTAAATAATTTTAGGATACCTAAACGAAAAAAAAAACATTTTGTATATTGAAATGAAATGAAATTTTGACTGCTTCACGCAGTGATTAGATTACAGTCCACATAAAGCAGTAATTTTTATTCAAGGATTAGTTTTTTTCAATTTTTATTGCCAAAATAAAAGGGTTTAACTGAACAAAAAAAAATGTAATCGGCCAAACAATTGTAAAAATTGTATATGTAAAACAGCTCATAAAAATACGCACAGACCATTAAATTTCCTCTTTTTCCCTCAGTTCAAAGTGTCGTAGCATTCGCCAAATTTTAAACATGAAAATATTTACGATCAACCCCTACCCTTCATTGACAACAAAGGGAAATATGTGAAAAGGTTCCTAAAGCAATATCGAAGGCTTTTAACGACGTATTCCTGCACATTGTATTTCATGAATGAACGAAAATGCGTTTTGTCAACACAGTATTATGTTGTCACAGAAATATTTTCATAAAATCACAGCGTAATTTCACTCAAATTGGTAAAGAAACGACGTTCATATTCTGTCGCGTGTTCGTGACGTGTTTAAATCCAATGATCTACGTGCTCTCGTAGCCCGTCACTGTGAAATATCACGTGAAATATCAAGTCACGATATATCATCTCTGGCTAAGTATTATTTGGCCAACTGGCGGGCTAAATTGAATGTGGAATCCTTTAGAGAGAGCGCAAACGTGTTCTCTGTGAATGTCAGATGAAATAGCTTTACTCTAAAACGGGTTTAATGAAGATAATACAAGCCAATAGTTTGTTGACCCTAACAAACTTTTCATACCACCATAAAACATTTTCGTTTAAATAAACCTTTATATGATATTAAGCAACTTAATTGCATTTATAATATGCATAATATGCACGGAGATGCGGGTTCGAGTCCCGCCTGAGACATAATTTTTCAAGTTAAAATTCTGATATTTAATAAACCTTACTGAACGTTACAAGTACGATAATAAAATAATTATTTAATTAAGTGCAGTCAATCGAAAGTTATGAACACACATATTATATACATTTAATTTTTCTGCGAAATTGTGTTTCCGATTATAATGCTCTTCTTAGAGACCACTTAATGTAAGGCAACGTTCTTTTAACGTAAAATCTACCCATGTTTCATGGTATACACTTCTCCCATGAAGTGTATACCATGAAACATGGGTAGATTTTACGTTAAAAAAAAAAAAAAAAAAAAAAAAAAAAAAAATCTACCCATGTTTCATGGTATACACTTCTCCCATGATCCCATGTCAATATTACTATCGCTGTGTCCAATTCCATAAACGTTTCAGTTACGGTTAGCTTGCGTTGAGCCGAAGCGTAAAACCCTTTGCGTATAGAGATAATTTCACACCTAACAAATAGGGCGAGCCTTCTTTCGACAGAGTCAGACGAAAGACTTTTTTCGATTTCAAAATAAAGTATTCAAATTTTGAAAACTTTTGTTAGTTTTAAAAATTAGAGCACTTCTTCACTTTGAATTAAATAGTATAAACCGTAAAAATAAATATCTGACTCATTCTCTTTTTCTCTTTCACTCAAATGCTGAAAGATAAAGTCAAAAAAATTAAAAGTCCCCAACAAAAATGATACCTCAAACTGTCCAAGTTTACATATAACCACTTAATTTAATAATATCTAACACTATGCTAAATTTACCATACATACATAACTTAAAGTTAGATGCAACTAAATTATGAGTAGGTCTTACCCAAACTTGTTGATATGGTGATGGCGTTTTTCAGTCGCAGATTGCTTATAATAGTTATTTATTTTACTCGTATATCTATAGTATCCACAGAAATGCTAAATGCAAGCGTAAAATGTGATAAACAAAACCGTCCAACAGTTATTTTAATAGAATCACAACAGCAGACCTTTTTCATCCGTTATGTGCACAACCCTTTTTATTACAATTCGCACGTTTTTCCATAACGAATAAAAAAATTCAAAACAAAATATATGCCGAAATAGCCACCTTATCGCGAATCAGAAAGGCCCGGAATTTTCTATTCCATATTTCCATGAATTGCTTTCAAATTCTTTTTCGTGAAATCCGTAGCATTTTGAGTTGACGCCACCGCTACTAAAACTCTAAGTAGATTATGAGGTAAATTATATTTTTTAAAGCACATTATTATTTTTTTAATAGCATTTAGCGCTTACAAATTTTCGATGCCTTTCGATAAAAGCCAAATAAAAACCAACGTACTAACTTGTGTCGTTTGGAGCCGGCTCGTTGAAAGAATAGCATCACCTCTTCCCTTCCGTTTTTTTTATAAGTAATGGGCTTGCTCTTGGTAACATACTTAACTATACGGTTAAGAAGAAGCCTAAGATAGAACGAGCTTACCCAGAGGCACTGATTCTCCCACACACCAGCGGAAGACTGAACAACTGTATGGCGCTCTTAGAGTATATATTACAGTAGTACTCCGGCAGGAGTTCGAGTATTAAAAAATGTTTGTGTAAATGTTTTTGATCGCTCGTCAAGTGGTCTAAGATAGGGAAGAATAGATCTTGTTATGATGGAGGCGAAGATCCAATACGGTTTGCTGGGCTAGCGTGGTAGTGGAATCAACGTCATCAACACCAGTCTATATTAGCCCACTGCTGGACACAGGTCTCTACAAAACGGGAATTTGCCATAAACGTTACGCTTTGCAGGCGGGTTGACGATCGTGGTTTGGATAATGATGCAGGGAAGACGCTGCTGCCCGTTTCTTACTGACAGTTCTCCTTTAGTCGCCTCTTGCAACGATTTGGGGTGGTGGGATCTACCTCCTAGTGGTCCACCCTAGACAACGGCATCTTTCGGTTTCGTTCGTTCGGTTTCCTAATCAATGATGCTGGCGAACAGATCCCTCTGCGGTGGTAGGCTTCGTAAGAGGCCGCCTGGTTGCTACCACCCTCCTGCCGGAGTCCTCTGCCAAACAGTTTTTCTGTGTTCTGCTGGTGTGTAAGAGAACCAGTGAAACTTTCTGGGTAAGCTCGCTCCATCTTAGGCTTCTCCTAAACCGTAGAGTTAAGTATGTAGTCAAGAGCAACCCATTATTTATTAAAAAAATATATATGTTCCCTCCGAAAACGACCAGTATCGACTCGTGCAAAAGCACCATAGGCGTAATAAATATAAAATAAGGGTACAGCGGCACATTTTATCTAAACCTGCCTATGCATGGCAACCCTGACTGTATTTATTTTTACACGTTCGCTCGCCGTGTCAATGGTGTGAAGGATTTCGGCCTTTGAAATGCTAAAACGCGATGTAATGTTTTTATGTGTGTAAATTATGTATGTGTCGCGAATGCTAATGGACGGAGTAATATGGATGCTCTTGACAATATTACCGTGCTCATATTTTGTAACAGTTTGTTATATCATATATTTAGGGAAATTATGAAGAATTAAAAAATGAAACGAAATTACACAAATAGAGTACTAGCACCAAAGAGAAACCTTTAAGCGTAGTGTCTAAAATTGAAAATCGATAGGGGAAATCATCAATCAGTTATAAAAAAAATATAAAATACTTTCAGATGTACGGATGATATAAAAAAACTTTGTAAATAAAATTTTAAATAAGGCTAGTATAAGATTTAACGACGAGTTCATTTTTAAAAAGCGAGTTTTAAGAAAAATTTCTGAATACCGAATTTCTTAAGTCCGAAATCTGAAAACGTATTTTTCTTGCCTAATCTGAATGCAAAGTGCGTCGTTGGAAGTTGTTAACCCAAAAACGTGATTTTTTCATAATAGAAATGTTCACCATTATCCTGAAAGTGCGAAATGTTGTCACCAAGTCAATTGTTAAAATCCAATACAACGGAATCTGGACCGTCTTCATTCACTTAAAAAGTTCCAAGTGGGAGATGAGGGGATGAATTTTGATGAACCCCTGTTTGCGGTCGGAGCGATTTGCATATATTAGCCGTGTTCGGATGCAATATCGCAAATGGAATAAGGCTGTCACAGATACGACGGTTGAGAAATAAGTTCAGGATTCTTTGAAACGCATAATTTTCTTTTCTCATTACTAAACTTAGTTTGAATGGGCACTTAAGCCAAATTTTTTGACTGATTGTCAGGACATTTCGAATATGGTAAAAGTTGGATTGTTTGTTGCTGGCAACAATTTGCTTTGCATAAAGTAGGAAACTCGTTAAAGAGTTTTGTTTTCAACCACGAAAAAAGGCGAGGTTTTCAATTCTTATTTTTTCATGTATAACTTTTGTTTTGTATTATATTTTTGAAAAATACAAAAGACCTCAAATAACATTTTTACAAAAAAAAGACCCACGAAGGTAAGTCAACGAAAAGAGAAATCACTGACAATCAACATGCATTGGCTTAAAATTGGCGGCATCATTTTCGCTATTCTAGGTTTTTGTTGGTAAAATACGTTTTTTGGTTATAATTTTTTCTATTTCGCATTTCGTTTTCTACAAAACAATCATTCAATTTTACATGTAAAACTATTGGACGCCACAATCATTGTAAAAGTTAATCAAAACCATTTGCAATATTAAAATTTTTCGGCTCTTATCAATTCCAAACAACTGTCGCCACCTGTTCTTATCTCCTGAAATCTTAATCTAAAGTTTTAATCCCTCCAAAGTTCCTAGGTAGACAATTTGCATCTGCTCTCCTTAATCTCTCGTGTAAATGGACGTCTGGCGTACAAATCAAATAAAACAACCAGCTTACTTGACGGTAACAGCAATATGCATGCAAATACGAAAAAATTTTGTGGTCATTTATCATCATAAACTAGCTGTTTCCCGCGACTTCGTCCACGCCAATTTCTGTTAATATGATCGCGATTAAGAAGTTTTTAAAAGAATATAGCCTTAAGCCTTCCTCGTTAATTGGACTATCCAATACAAAAAGATTTTTTCAATTCGAACCAGTAGTTCCAGACATTAGCGCTTTCAAACAAACTCTTCAGCTTTTCCAGACCAGATATACAATCAGCGTCCATTAGCAAGTGTCTTTCTTATTTGACGACCATTTGGATCAGCGGTAGTAAACGCTGCTTCTGAGCCATGGGTCGCGGGTTCGATCCCCGCACAGTACAAATATTTGTGTGCATAAACATGTCTGTTTGTACTGGTCTGGGTGTTTTCTATGTATTATAAGTATGTATTTACAAAAAAAAGTATATAAGTAAGTTTATCGGTTGTCTAGTACCCCATATACGACAGGGTTCTTAATAGTAGCTTAATTTGGGACTAGATGGCTCTGTGGCTGATGGCCTAGTGGGGCATGTCTTAAATATATATTTTTTTATATCGTTTACGCTAGACGAATAGATGTGAAATGTATGAAAATGACATAAGCTTACGATCGTTCGATTGTTTGTTAATGTCATTTTCATACATTTTTTATCGTATTCGTTGCTCTTGCTAAGACAGCAATAGATTTTACAAATACCTATTTTTCAATTCTCTCGCCCGTAGTGTTTCCTCTTAAGAGTTACATCTAAGAAAATGTTATTTGTGGATTGTAAAAACAAAATTAATTTATGTGCATCATATACTTTATAATTATGATATTTGATCAACTTAATTGCAATTCTAATATCAGTATGTAAACCTAAAAAAATTATGTCTCAGGCGGGACTCGAACCCGCATCTCATTTAGCTAAACGGTAAAGCGCCGCGCCCGGTGTGCGAGGAGATGCGGGTTCGCGTCCCGCCTGAGACATAATTTTTCAAGTTATTATAATAGGGGTTAAAGTATGAAATTGCCGATTATTTTCCCACTTTTTATTTTGTTTATAGCTCTTAAGTATAGTCATATTATTGCGTAATTCTTTTTGTATTGTATCAAAAACTAAATAAAGTAACTTTTGATTAAAAAAAAAATGCAATACTAGTGCCTATTACTTCAAAGGAAGTCGTTGAAAAGACCCCTTACAATGTGTCAGCTGACCTTCTTGCTTCAATTAAGTATATTTGTATTATGTACTTTGATTTTCAGAAATTTAAATACTATAATGCGTAGCTTTATAACCATCTTACTTTCACTTTTAATTGCATCGAAAACGGTTCAGGCGTTTTTAAAAAATCTAAAAAATTGTTAGTATGGAAAAATGACTTTTCTCGATTTCGTCCATACAAAACGGCAATTTCATACTTTAACCCCTAATACTAATAATTACATCATAGTTCCCATAACTAGAATTGGAAATCGGAATGTACTTGCTTCATACCAAAAAAAAACTTGTATACTAAAACGTCACTGTTCAAGCTTCGTCCTCTTATCTAGTACGCGTCTTATAAAAGGTTGTAAATAACCCGTATTTTAAAAATAAACAGTTTTAGTGAAAAATATAGTTTAAGTGAGTATAATAAGAATAAGTGAATTTTCATGTAAGATTATTTACCATTTAATTTTTATACTGTTACACGTTCTCAGCTTTTAAGATGATTTTGATCTGTATGGGTTTGACTTTAAGTTGACAATTGAGTGGAGAAATAGAACATACTTAGCGGGTTGACGTGACGTTAACACATAATCAGTTAGCAAGTCAGTCTAGTTGTATGTTTATCGCATTATCGCATCTATATAAACGTGCAATACTTGTGTATTTATTTATATAGATTCATATAATTGTATTATTATAATAAAAACTTTTTACTCTTTAACTAGCTGTTGCCCACGACTTCGTCCGCGTCAATTTCTGTTATTATGATCGCGATTATTTTCGCAACATTTTTCACTGATGCTTCGCTCCTCGCAGAGTCGCAGCGTGATGTTATAAAGCCTAAAGCCTTCCTCGATAAATGGACTATCCAACACAAAAAATATTTTTCAATTCGAACTAGTACTTCCTGAGATTAGCTCGTTCAAACAAACAAATAAACTCTTCAGCTTTATAATATTAGTATAGATAATAAAAATAAATTATTTACCTAAATGCGCATAACTTACAATCGACTGCACAAAATTGGATAATTCTTATTTTTTGTTTTTGTTATTGTCATGGCAAGGATCTAAGATAGAAAAAGTTTTGTAATCGTATAGAAAAAAAACTGTGTTAGAAATATCATTATGCAAAGTGTTTAAATGGTAAGAACGGTCAAAAACGGACCAAAAAAATGTTTTAGAAATGTTTACATAAAAAAGTGTAAAATTATCTTCATTGGTAAATCCATGCCAAAGCCGGGATGGACTGCTTGCTTACTATATTAGTAAGATTAATAAAATAAGTAAATGAAAGAAGGTTGCATAGGGACTATGTGACCTGACAAGACTGTCTGAATAATTTTGTTCACCCGTTCTAATCTAGCTTGTATTCAAGATAAACCAAGCGTGAATGTTTTTACTTACTTAAATGGTTGTCTGCTTAGTATAAGTATTAGCTGTTGCCCTTGACTTCGTTCGCAAATAAAATAAAATGCCCCTGTTATACCCTAAGCTACCACTCTAAACTACTACTATGTTAAAATTCCGGTCGATCTCTTAAAAAAAGACGTGCTTATCCCACGGGAACCAAATATTTTTCCGGAAAAAAGGACCCTTTGTTCAATATCAAACTATTTTTTTTTTGTGTCAAATTTCAATCAGATCCATTCAGCAGTTTCGGCGCGCTTGAGAAACAAAGTTGGTAAGGTAGTAGTTAAGTATAATTGTAGTAACGTAAGTTATCAAAATGATAAATTTAAATAAAAATAATCTAAATTATAAATTTACGGAACGGAACTATAATATCGAACTTATCACATGTACTCTGAAAGTTGATTAATCTTCTTAACACGCTCTAATGGGTTTTCGTGATTTGATTGGTTTATGAACTAAATTGATTAGTTTGTAGTGCATACAATAATAATTACTTTAATTATATCTAGAGAAATACTGGTTTGTCAAAGATGTGGGTTTGTACATAATACAGGATGAAATTTTAACCACTTTCCAAAATTTTAAAGGCGTTCAGTATCGTATTTAGAGCCTATTTATGAAGTAAAAAATGTAAATCAAGTTTTCACCCGAAAATAATTCCGAAAGGAGGTTTATGCCATAATCGCCACGCTTGGCAGGTGGGTTGGCGACTGCAGTTTGGCGAATGTTAGAAAGAAGACGCTGTTGCCCGTATTCTCCTCGCAGTACTTCTTTAGTCGTATGTTATGACATCCATAGGAAAAGGGACCGTTTTCCGTCACCACACGACTCAGAGTATGTTACACGAAATTCAAATCTGATTCCTCAAAAGCTAATGCTTAAAATAATATACATTGATAATTGTTATTGTATACAACAACATGTATATTATTTAGACTATAATTTTCTTTATTAATATTTTACTGAGAATAGTTATTTTACTTTATGACTTCCAAAAATATCAGATCAGCGCAAGCGCATCTATATCTCATCGTATGAGATCAACAATTGTTACACATTTTTTATTTATATGTAATAAACGTTTTCTTATCTTATTTTATCAGTGTTTGTTACATCCAATATAACACGGCCATTTCTATATGTATCTTTGTGATAGCAAGAAGAGATATTTGAAAATTAGTAACGTACTAGCTGTTGCCCGCGACTTCGTCTGCGTCAATTTCTGTTATTATGATCACGATTAATATCAATATTTTTTCCCGTTTTTGCAACATTTTTACTGATGCTTCGCTCCTATAAGTTGCAGCGTGATGTTATTTAGCCTAAAGCCTTCCTCAATAAATGGACTATCCAACACAAAAATAATTTTTCAATTCGAACCAATACTTCCGGAGATTAGCGCGTTCAAACAAACAAACAAACTCTTCAGCTGAATTACACATGGTATGAGTACATAGTTTGTTTAAAAATATTATGTTTATCCATAAGTATAATACTTTTATTATTACAAAAATACTTTTTCTTATAATTACTCAATGCGAATTACAGGTATTTTGTTGGATCTCTATTTTAGTTTTATATCCTAAGTAACCATAAAAAATAGTGTTTTAATTTTTTTTGTTTTTTCAACGGGCTTATGATAAGCCACTGCTGGGCATAGGAAGCATAGGCCGTGGACTGGAGTGGGCTAAACAGTACTCCGACTTTGAAACCTTTACCCTGTAAGGATCTAGAAATAATGCAAGAAAATGAATTTATGTATCCTCCTTTGGTAGACTGGTGTGGCTGAAGCAAATCATTTGGCAATAACAAAAACATTATGAACGTGCTGATAATATTCTCGCATCCACACATACATGTATGAAACTCTCATTAATTTCCCAACCGCAATACGTACGCCCCCAAACCGTTCTATATTCCACAATAATATTACCGCTGACATTAGCCAGACCGCAAAATCGTTTTCACACCTGAATATATTATGTTGTCGTTTGTAATAGATAACAGATTACCTTACCTGTGTCTGAATAAACCCTAACAAATTAATTTTAAGTATAAATCGTCGTCGGTGTCTTGAGTCGACCACACCTTAAACACATAATCTTAATAGGATGAATGATACGTTTGCCACCCACTCAAAATAGCTTATGTACTTATTTCATCTACCTTCTAATTAATTTTTTGGACTGTGGTAAACATTTTCATCCTTAGTCCAACTATTAAAAAATCTCCTACTATTTTATGCGATAGAAAATATATATTTGGCCGCATAAGTATTTTTACCGCAAAATATAAAAATAAAATGCTTAAAATTATAATCTCTATTTAATCTCTATTTAATCTCCACATTTTTTAATGAACCACAAAATAACGGATCGTTTTTATCGTAAACAAGGACACATCTTCAAAAACTCCACGAGCAAAAACGAATTGTACTTGAATCCCGTTGTGCTTGTCCCACAAAGCAATTTGAATCGCGTTCGCAAAATCACATTTCAAAATCAGATAAAACCTGACATGAAAGAAATCTGAGGACGGCCGAGAGCTGTCCATTCCACTGATGTCATTACAACGCAATTTTTCTGTTTCACAGGTAGCTACGAAACTCGATATTAGATAAGATAACGACGCAACTAGTACAGAGGAACTAGAAACATGTTTTGGGCAATCTCCGAAGACACTTGCAGATAGCAAGACCTAACGTTATGAAATGAACAGTTAATGAGAAACACTAAAGTGATATAGGAACAATGGTGTGAAAAGTGGTTTTCGTAGTGAAGTGGTTATAGGAAATGTTTGTGCTGTGAGCGGTGAAGTGAACCATGGGTTGCAAACTCGGGAAGATGGTTGCATCCGAGAGGCAAAGGGGGGTGACCACCAACCAGGACTTGGGGGGTGGACCGCCTCCAGCCACAGACCCTCGGTTGCCGCTGACGGCGAAGCAGAAATATTCGATGCTAGCCTCTTGGAAAGGCATCTCAAGGGCGATGGAGAAGACTGGAATTTGTATGTTTATAAAGTAAGTGGTTGCTTTTTAATTGATTAGGTACTACTTTTAAAACAACTAAAAGATAAATTTAAAAATACCTATATTTTAGTAAGATCTTCTGCAACACATTGGAGATAACCATCAAGCAACTCTCTGCACAATTTTTTGCGTGATGCGCGTACAAACATGAATTCAAATTCTAAATTCTAAAACTGCAGGATGTTTAGTTTTCCTTTAAAGTGTGTTGTATACAGATAGAATTTCTATCCTTCTTGTCCTCAGACCACATTAATGATCTATTGAATGAAAATAGTTTTTAAGAGTGCAAAGTAATTGACAACCTGAAAACCTATAAAGAAAATATCTTCTATATCTGTAAATCTATCTTCTAACATCATATTTCAATTACAGACAGGTGAAAGCAATCGTTTTTTTTTTCTGGTGACAAAACACAGATTTTTATTTAATCTAGCAAGTTCGTAAGCGTGTAATATAAATTTGGATCTATCACACAGACACCGTACTATTTCCGAAATAAAAAGTAGCCCGTGTGTCATTTGAGCTTGTAATCTTTCCCCGTGATAAATATTTTTATCTAGACGTTACTCTGTTGTGACGTAATTCAGTAACAAATATTCATACAAAGTTTATCATTTACGTTGATAGAAACAATGTCTTGCTAGATCAATAATAATTGGATAGAGCAGTGGATAATAATTGGGTCGAGTTAGGACTCTTTTGACAACCTAAGGATGGCCTAACCTAAGGATAAACGCCCCGTTGGTCTAGTGGTTTAAATACCGGGCCAAGATCTCGGGGTCCCAGGTTCGATCCCCGGGTCGGGAAAAAAAGTTTCGAATTTTCGAACGTTGCTCTGGTTTGTGATCACCAACCCGCATTTGGCAAGCGTGGTGATTATGCCAGTTCCCATCATTGCAGTGGTTACTTGAATTCAATGAGGAGGAGGCCTTTTCCCTGCAGTGGGATGATTATTGGCTGTTACTTTACTTTACTTTAAGGATGGCCTAAGGTTATTGATGTAACTACTTTTAAACTTTCGCGTTGCATAATTATTTGAAACGATAACGGAAATTAAACGAGATCATACCTTATTATTTTGCCTGACGTTTCGATCGGGTTGCACCGACCATGGTCACAGGCTGACTGGAGACAGCGATGCACTCACTCCGAGGGGAAGGTAGATTTATATAAATCTACCTTCTAAATGTTTATTTCTCCAAGCACTGTCACACACCACACTAACCGTGTCCTTATTCCGCGAGACAGCAAATGTAAGCAAATGTTCCGCAATCGCAGATTCTGAGATCTGCGATTGCGGAACATTTGCTTGAATCAGGCACCAATCACTGGATTGAATTTCATCAAACGCAAGTCCTCTCCACAGATCGCCACTTTTATTCAAGGGTTGTGCGTGAAGCGATTGAAATAAAGAAGCACAAAAATTTCAATCGGGAAGACGGTTTCAAACTATCTGCGACGTGGAATCCGGTGATTGAAAATACAAAGCCTCCTTTTAGTACGCAGTCGAGTAAGCATCGTAATACGTACGCGGCAGCTGTCTCGCGGAATAAGGACACGGTTAGTGTGGTGTGTGACAGTGCTTGGAGAAATAAACATTTAGAAGGTAGATTTATATGAATCTACCTTCCCCTCGGAGTGAGTGCATCGCTGTCTCCAGTCAGCCTGTGACCATGGTCGGTGCAACCCGATCGAAACGTCAGGCAAAATAATAAGGTATGATCGCGTTTAATTCCCGTTATCGTTTCAAATAGTTATTGATGTAGTTTAAAAAACTGGATAGAAAGATAACACTTTATTGCTCACATTAAAATTGGTACATTCAATTGAATTAAAACTATATTCATAACTTATGTGGGCAAGGGCGGCCTTATCGCTGTAAGCAATCCCTTTCAGGCAACCCTGTAGGACAAGAGAGGTAACATTAATAAATAGCAGGTAACAAGAAATTTCAAGAATAAATACATAAGAGCATGAACAGTTTATAGTAAAGATATAATTAATGGACATAAGCCAAGACTTTTATTGATTATATTCAGATAAGATTTATATAAGAAGTAAACAAAAGCAATACATACAAAGAAATCCTTAAATGCAAAGGTGTAGTATACATAGATACACTTACATAAATATGGAGGTAAATAAATATTCAATTATATTAAGGAAAATAGGTGTCATTATTCTAAGGGAAAATAGCAGCTAGATACACACTCAGCGTCCAAAAATATCCCAACTAAAAATGGCACCCATTTGACATAAGGATACACTTTTAATAAAACCTATATGAATCGAATAGTTACAAAATGACATAAATATCTATACTTACTATTGCATACCGACATTTGTCCGGGTTACAAAGTTGACACAGTCGTTCAATCGAGGATAGGTTTAGGTGTAAATTTTGTATCAGATTGTGTCTATTTCTTTTATACTTCATCAATGTCTAATGCAATCAAAAGTTTAATGGCTTAAAAACAGATTTAATAAAATCCTACATACAAATATTAAACCAAAATCTAATATATTTTTAAAACATTTCTACTTCCAATAGACAAAATATTGTTTCGTATGAACTAAACAAGACATCGTGACGCAAACACAAATTGAGTCGAAGGCAATGCTTCAAGATTCAGTGTGTTTGTTATACTGTCGTCACGAACCAAGGCCTGAGCCAAAAAGCGTCAAACACTGTCTGTCATAAATCTAAATTTCGTATTTTTGAACAAAACAAGTTTTCGTTTTGCATCATAATGCCCTCGAGAACATCGTAACTCAGCGAACAATGAATTTACATTTATATTGATGTAAATTTTGTACAAAACTGGAACTAGTCCGTTTAGAATTTCAAAATAATATTCAAGATTTGAGGTTACGTTTTGAAGGATCTTTGCGAGATATTATTGTGTAAGCAGAATCTATTGAACAAAGAGGCAATTTGAAGCCTGCCTGTCTAGTATTATCGTGACTGGTTGTAGTCCTTTCATTTTGTTGTTTCATACGATATTTCATCACCACCATCATTGTTATCATTTACATCACCATCTTCATAAATTAGCCTATAACAGTCCACTGCTGGGACACATTCCTCACCAAAAGGAGCATATTGCTAAAATCGCTGTTTGGCAATTAGCCAATGGTGGCGAAAAGACGCTGTTGCCACACGGCACACCTGACTACTTACCGCCGGAAAGGTACCGCCTGAAATAGACATTTCTGGCTGCACCTTTTGTAACCTTTTGCGACAACCATGAGAAGAGAAGTGCTGGGCTATGGATAAGCAGATCATGTGCCGTGTGGCACATACATACATACATACATATTATCACGCCTCCTTCCCAACGGGGTAGGCAGAGACCAAGGCCTTCCACTTACTACGATCCTGGCATACATCTTTCGCTTCTTCCACATTCATCAATCTTTTCATGCATGCTCGTCGGTTTAGAGTACTCTTGACCTGACCTTTCTTCAGAACATCCCCGATTTGATCGTGATAGGTTCGTCTAGGCCTTCCTCTTCCAACGTTCCCTGTCACACTCGTCTTGTAGATCTGTCTAGTCATTCTTCTCTCATTCATCCTCTCTACATGCCCAAACCATCTAAGCATCCCTTTCTCAATCCTTGTGACAATATCTTCTTTCACACCACAACGTTCTCTTATCACACTATTTAAAATAAAAAGCACATACTCTTGTGTCGGAACGGGTAATGTGGTGTAGGTACCTACCAGAGTGTAACCAAGCGGAATTTATTAGCAAAATAATTCTCATAATTATTTATGGATTTCCGCTTAGTAATACCTGAGGCTGAGAATATTAATTTTACATACTCTCTCATCAGTGCCATCATGTATGCTACCTAATTCCTCTATTACCTATCCGTTTTGCTCATTACTATCTGGGGTGGAAATGTGTGGAGAATCAATATTTCATAATTCGGTCTAGAGAATAAGATAGATATTTGGCAATTGGAAACATTTAAGTGAGGAAATACTATAAAGAAAACGATATAAAAAGATATGCGTTATAAGCGGATTGCTATACGTATCCCACGCGAACGAAGTCAGGGGTGGAGCACTAGTAAAAGTAACGACCTTCATCTCACTGCAGGGCAAAGGCCTCCACCATTTAATTCAAGCTACCACAGACCACAGCAATGATGGGTACAGGCACAATGATTATGCTTGCCAAATGCAAGTTACATCTAAAAAAAAAATATAGTTGATTTTTATACAGAGCGTTTCAATTTATGCGTCCCCTAATCAAAGAAAGAATAATCCCTCGCCGTCGGAAGAGTTATTTATAAATTTGGCATGATCAACCAAATCCAAAGAAGTTGAACAGTAAAAAAGGGCTTACGCAAACATAAAACCGACGTTCCCAACGTTTTACTTGAAAAGTTCGGACGAGAATTAATAAAATACAAGAAACAGAAAACTAATCCCACATATCTATCTCAATGTCTATTACAGGTCTTTTTATTCAGAGTAAGTTATAACTTTACACAAAAACTGTTTTATGCCAACTATTGTTTTTTGAAATTCTAATAGTTTAAGATCCCACCATACAACGACCTTCACCGAGCTGATTATTGGATGAAAAGTTTTTTATATGCAAATAAATATGCCAATAAATATATTGCAAATGGGTTGACTAAAAAAAGTTGTGCGTGTACTAGTGTACACACGTAAGAAGTAAAACTTCTTTATGGCCTTATTTTTCGAAAAATGATCTACATGGAACTTTCCAGAAATTGGTTAAATTGGTTAAATTGGTTAAATTGGTTAAATATTATTTCACTTTACCTTTTTGCTATCGTCTGAACCAACCGTGGTAGGGGCAAGAAAAAGATGGCGCGTAACCGAAAAATGTGACGCTGTGACGCGCAACCGAAAACTTTTTCGTGACGGTCCGAAAACTTTTTCGTGACGGTAAATTTTTTCCAACGCCGATAAAGAAGTTTCACTTCAAAAATTTCAGTCCAGAGAAGAATTTTTTAAATTTGACAACCTAATTTCAGGTCTGGTTTTTCGCATTTAACCCTATACCACCGTGTTCATACACCGTGAAATTTTAGTGGTTGTTTTCCCGCAGTAAAATGATTCTATCTTAGTAGTACAATAGATTTGTGCAGTTTTTTTTATTCAAATAAAAAAATAGTAGTTTCACGATTGTGATAAACGAAACTCGAAAGCAACCTCGAACCAATGGTACCAGCCGCGCCGCAGCCGGTAACCGGCCGGGGTCATTGCCCCTCGCGCGGTGCAGTTTATGCTGTATTACTTAGTGCGTAGAGCTTCTTTTGCTTTGAACATTGATTTCGTGCGGCAAGCAGTACCCAAACACGTCACATTTTGTAAAGATACTATCGTATCTCACGCTTTTGAGTTAATGATTATTTTTTTGATTAGTTTAGAACAACGATATTTTTATTTTCAAAAAATAACTCGCACGATTCGATGGTGCGACTAAAGGTAAATCGTTCTGTTGCGGGAAAACAACCACTAAAATTTCACGGTGTATTTAAATAATATTTATTTGCATTTAACTTTATTTAATTAACCAGACCGGTGCAAGTTACTAGTATGGATTTACCTGTTTATACCTGCCTACTCAAGGGTTGTGACGGGAAAAAAATAGTCAACCTAACGTTTGCAAATTCTATGGGCTTCATACTTTCGATTGGTATGGAATTTGTCTATTAACCAAACCAGTAAAAAGTTTAAAAATAAATAAATAAACAAAAATGTTAATTAATCATACTCTGGACTGATTTTTTTAGGCAACCCATTTGTAAATATTTATTGGCATATTTAATTGAATAGAAAATACTTTTCATCCAATAACCAGCTCGGTGAAGGTTGTTGTATGGTGGGATCTTAGACTATAAGTAAACTGGCTTCTCCTGCCAGTTTTTAGGATTGATGAGACTGTCTTACATAGCTTTGAAAATAATTAAATCCGATTTACAGAAGCCATACATGATTTTCATTTTGTTTTGATGTGTACTTGAGGAGTCAATTTGTTAAACATGCGTACTTATTGTGTACTTAGTTGATCTTCTTTTTTTTATTTTGACTGAAGTAGACCTCTTGCGATAGAAGCCAGGACCAAGGGCTTACATACAACCCTTACTAATAATTTAAATTCGAAAGTAATTATGTCGGTCTGTTGCGATTTCACGCCTAAACTGCTGAACAGATTTTGATGAAATTTGGTACAAAGATGAATAGACTTTTAGACATAGGCTTTTTTGTATCCCACTATAAACTAAATAGATATGCGTTATTCGTCAAAACAAAATGTCTGTTAGGCATTGCTCTTAACACTTTAACAGCGGGCCGTTTTATAGCGTGCCTTCTATGTTACGTCCATTTTTGCCAATATTGTAAGATTTATAATAAATTATATATAAGCGTTATATACACCGTGAAATTTTAGTGGTTGTTTTCCCGCAACAGAACGATTTACCTTTAGTAGCACCATCGAATCGTGCGAGTTATTTTTCGAAAATAAAGATATCGTTGTTCTCAATTAATCAAAAAAATAATCATCAACTCAAAAGCGTGAGATACGATAGTATCTTTACAAAATGTGACGTATTTGGGTACTGCTTGCCGCACTGAATCAATGTTCAAAGCAAAAGAAGCTCTACGTACTAAGTAATACAGCATAAACTGCACCGCGCGAGGGGCAATGACCCCGGCCGGTGACCGGCTGCGGCGCGGCTAGTACCATTGGTTCGAGGTTGCTTTCGAGTTTCGTTTATCACAATCGTGAAACTGCTATATTGTATTTGAATAAAAAAAAACTGCACAAATCTCTTGTACTACTAAGATAGAATCATTTTACTGCGGGTAAACAACCACTAAAATTTCACGGTGTATAAGTCTATAGATTGAAGTACATATATTGTTATTTCTTACCAAAATGTATGAAATATTTTGTAAACTTGAATTTTCAAGGTTTCAAGTGTAGTTGTTGAATTTGTTTTTATTCTAATAAAATAATGTTTTAAATATTAGTATTTGAACTAGAAAAATTTTAAACATTTAAATTAAAATGGCTTCAATTGCTTCAAGTCGATCACTGGAATACCAGTGCCTGTAAAGTTTTTAAAATCATTTTTTAAATCTATACTAATATTATTAAGCTGAAGAGTTTGTTTGTTTGAACGCGCTGATCTCAGGAAGTACTGGTCCGAATTGAAAAATTATTTTTATGTTGGATAGTTCATTTATTGAGGAAGGCTTTAAGCTATATAACATCACGCTGCGACCAATAGGAGCAAGGGTCAGTGAAAAATGTTGAAAAATTATCGAATTCCTACTAACAGAAATTGACGCGGACGACGTCGCGGGAAACAGCTAGTAGCATATAAAACTAACAAAATTAAAAAGTCTTCCCATTTATATATCAAAGATGAACAAACTTTCGTCACATCCACCTATTCATTTAGATGCCCAATAACAATCATGATAATAGTAAGAAATGTTCGTTTCTGTTTGTGTTACATTTGGGACTCGTAATATAATATTTGTCGTCACATAATCCTACACAGATGTACAAAACATTTCTTCGAGTTATTGGCATCTTGTTCGGTAGGAATTTTTCCGGGCAAGATTGTCGGGCGGAAATATTAAAAAAGATTCAACACGAACTTGCTAGGTGAATACAAATACGCAGCCTAATAGAAAACGACATTTCATAAAGTTATGAAATGTCGTTTTCTAGTAGTTCTACTGATGAAACTTCACATTTTATAAGTTATCTTATGTGATATTAAAAATTGTACAGTGGAATCAGAACTCCACTGTACAATTTTTAATATCACATTTTGAATCAGTGTTAAAATAGAGAATGAAATTAGTTTTTTTTTTCTCTGCAAATAGGCCACAGCTGGCCCATTTAAATATATTTAAACCTACTACTGCTTCGCGACAAGAGCTAGCGCCAAGAAGAAGCAACACAATAAACTCGGCCACTATTGTGAAGATGTAAATGTCTTTTTTTTTATAAATAATGCTCTTGACTACATACATAACGATACGGTTAAGAAGAAGCCTAAGATGGAGCGAGCTTACCCAGAGGTCATGTCAGTGTGAGCTTGATGCCATACATTTTATCAGTTACAAAATGAAAACAATTTTAGCTAAACGGAAGTGGAAATCAGAAACATTAAGGCTACCACATACACTCAGATTCGAGAAAATATAGAAAAATACTTTTTGTTCTACATTGACCCATCGGGAATTGAAAACAGGGGGGACATCGGAGAACGCGACATCTTGAAAACCGGTGCGTACTCCACTCCGTCACAAATGTCGTCAAGATAGACATGGCGATACTATAGTGGTTCCTAGTTGACTAAGAAACCCCTTAAAGACACATTCATTAAAAAAACCTTTCAAAGTGTGATAACATTCCAAAAATACATTATCCCTTAATGAAATTGTAACCTAGCAACACCAATTTTGTAATTCTTCAACCCAACAACCCTGGAAGGTGACGTTTCTCGGTCTTGACCCAATTGCGGCGAGAGCTTTGCCCGCAAACCGTAAATAATGGAAGCTCCAAAGCTTTGCGTTTCTAATTGCTCAAACGTCTCAATTCCATAATTTTTCAATCGGGAAGTAAATTGCGTATACTTCATTGAACGTAATACTGTTATGCAGGTTGAGTAAAATCTTGATAGGATATTTAAACATTATAAGTAGGTACTTCCATTTGGTACTGTACCACATAAAGTATCATAAATTAAAAGGGTTTTGTGGCATTCTATGGTGCCATACTTATTATAATTACAATAAGAGATAGCACATTAATGTTGGAGTCTAAATAGGGAAGTACTTTAGGCAACTTGGAATTAGCACAAAACATTAATAAAATTAAATGTCCTATTTCGACACTTATCTAAGAGATATTATTATGACGGACTTTTGTTTTAAAAGTTCAAAATTAGACATTTAATTTCGAAAAGAGAATTCTATCCGTTACGTTAAAAAAATATAGTTTTATACTGGCAAGCTACAAAATGTTTTTTTTTTCTTTTTCTTTTTGGAATGGAATCTTTGAGCATATTTTTTACCAATTTCTAGAAGTTTGATTAATTTGAAACTTTGCACACGTATCAAGGACCGATGACAATGCAATAATTTTATAACAGTTTCCCAGTTTTCCTCTGTAAGAGGGAGTAAAAGAGATAGAGCTAGCGCGCGGTCTGTATCAATTACGATTCCTGCATAGCTTTGGACTTACAGTCGATAAAGAAGGAATCAAATCTTATAAACTAAACTAAAAAGTAAAAAATAAATTATAGTTTAAAAAACTAAAAAAACACGCTTTTAAAACAGATTGAACTAAAAAATTAAAAATAAAACTGTAGTAATCAATTGAAAAATTCATATTATTGTACAAAAAGCTTGATTTAGATTGTTGTAAATATTATATAAATAATTTTCTATATCTGTGGATATCATAACAAGCACCCCACGCTTTTTGTACAATAATATGAATTTTTCAATTGATTACTACAGTTTTATTTTTAATGTTTTAGTTCAATCTTATTTAAAAGCGTGGTTATTTAGTTTTTTAAACTATAATTTATTAAACTAACGTGATACTTGAAAACAGTAATATTTGTACCAATTTGTACTGTTTTGGTACAGCCACTCGCAAAAACATACATAATAACAACTTTCGTAAAAGGTGGCTAAAGAAATGAAACAACTGCGTCATCTCTTCACTGTTTACTAAACGAGTATATATTTTATAATTGGAATAACCAACAACAAAAACACTGTTATATTTTCATTCACCTCTCAATTCGGTTGAAAACCTATTCATCTTAGCCAAATTAGTGTTTCCGTAAATTTTGGAAACCAATATGAGTGACTCGCTTTATATAAAGTAAAGTAACAGCCTATAATCAGCCTACTCCAGGCCAAAAGCCTCCATCAATGAATTCAAGTTACCACAGCAATGATGGGTACAGATATAATCACCACGCTTGCTTAATGCGAGTTGGTGATCACAAACCCGAGCAATGTTCGAAAATTCGAAACTTTGATTGCCTGACCCGTGGATCGAACCCGGGACCCTTGATCTTGACCTGGTACTTAAACAACAAGCGGTAAAGACACTATTAGCTATAATGTAAATTATTCTGAAATTAGTAGGGCCTTTAGGATATTAACAACTAATACACATACCTTTGGTATACCCATATCACCAAACAATACATTTAATGACCTGACTCAACCTTTATTTATCAAGTGTTATGAATGTAATTTACTATTGTATTGTTAAAGTTTAGCTACAGGTTGTTTCAAAAGCATTCAAACGAACAAACTCACTTTATTTTAATCTGTATAAATCAACATCAGTTAGGTACCGAAATGTATGCATACATTTAAGCATTGTTCATGTGGGTACTGCAAAATTATGTAAACACTTTTTGGTTTTGTCAACCTTATGTCGTATACTTTTTGCATCTGACGCGCATGACTTCAGAATGGCTGCAACCGGTTGGATAATTATTTTTCTGTTGTTATAATGATCAGGGGATGACTTTTGTGAAAGAAAATGTTCGATAGTTGTATGAAAAATAGCTGTTTTAGAAATATCCACAAACAAAGTTTGTAAAGGGCAAACATGGTCTTAAACATACTATTAGCTTAATATGTTTATTGGCAAACCAGTGCAAAAGATGGGACAGACATTTAGCTAGAAAAAAAATGCCTTCCTAGTTATGTTCTTGACCGACACCCCATTCTGGTCTAGTATATTCAGTACCAGATGCCTTACTTTACAGCACGAAGCTCGTATTAACGGATATACCTGTCTCTTTCAGATACTTTAAGATATCGGTATGAGTGATTCGAATATACGGACATTGTGTTGCGGAGTAAGGCCTTAGACCAAGATTACCTACGGGGTCCTAGGTTCGATCCCCGGGGCAGGATCAAGAATGATGGAGGCCTTTGCCCTGCATTGGGATGATTATAGGCTGTTACCTTACTTTTACCTATATCTACCCGTGTGAAGCTTAGGCGGCATTAGTCTGAACTAAATAGAGGTTTTGTGGACGTAGCGAGGTACGAGTAATGATCTTACTCTGGTTAATGCTCTACGTAATGGAATTGAGATTTAACTAACGCACAGAATTGAATTGGGAAAGCTACCTGTCTGAAAGGTAAATTCAATCTTGGATCATTTTCATCAGTGTATTACCTACTTATAAAACGTCTATTTCAACTTGTGTGTGTGAAATAAATGATTCAAATATCAATACGATGTATTCTACTGGGAGGTGATTTGTCCTGTTTGAACTTATGAGGAACTAGTTTTACACCCATAGGAAGAGAAGGGGTGGTGTTGTGGGAGTTGTGTCAATGGTCAAAGTGGGGGGGTCCTGTATCTACTTCTGGCAGTACTTTTTTAGACCCATCTTACAACACCTACAGGTGGAGAAGAGGTGGTGATATACTACTTAAGCCGACACGACACGGTACAATAAAAATTAAAAAAAAGTTGATTTTCTACATCATCTATCACATCACATACATTGTTCTGATCTCGAAGTAAGAAATAAAACACTTGTTTTATGAAAACCAAATACGATGAAAGCACCACAAACTCCTAGACCCAAGAAAATATAGTTAATACTTTTTTTTCTCTATTGACCCCTTCGGGAATCGAACCCGGGACCTCAGAACAAGAGACACCTTTAAAACCAGTATCTGCGCCACCACGTTAACATCAAATCTTCAACTAACATGCAATAAACCCACTTTCAAGCATCTAAAAACGTCAACGTACTTTTGCGTATTTTTGTTAAAAGGTATTTATTTCCTTACCTTATGCCTTGGACTGCGAGTAAATTATGAATGAGAGGGTCAGAGGGAAAGAGGAAACTTCAATTATGTCTCAGCTCTGTTAAGGGTCCAGACACGAGCGAGGACCAATAAAGGGCTAATCCTCTAAATAGGCCTGTGTTCGAACGGACGTGGCCTGCAGTGTTATCCCCCTAAATGTATTCTAGGCTGGAGAATTTGGCTTAGGATACGGTAATGACATTATTTTAGTGGTATTGAAAATTTTTAGCTCCAATAAAAACGTTAACCTTGTGTATTCATCTTGTGTATGTAATCAATTCTTGTATGCATAGGTACGTACATATACAAGCAACTAATTTTGAAACAGTTCCAAACAAAAAATCACTAATAGTCATCTTGCGTAGAATCAAAATTGGTGGCTTTTTACGGTTGTTTTTTAAGCTTTTTTTGCGAGGTTTTCGAATCCGTAGGCTTTTGCCTACGATAGAGTGTGAAGTCTGCAAAAGTATTTGAAAAGTCTGGATAAACCAAAGAATGTGAAACTCTATAAAACGCGAGTTAAATCTGTACATTGTACTGTGGAAGAATTACTTTCTGAAATCTCATAAAAGTTTTAATACTTAACCACGTAGATTGTAATATCCAGCGACCTATTGAAAGTATCACTTTTATTCCTTTTACTTCCAGCTCGTTTGTGGCAAGTGTCGCACTATCAATATTATGTGGTAATGCTGTACTGATACGGTTCAGGGAACTAAACGTGCTTGTAACTAAATACAAAGTAAAAGTAACAACCTATAATGAAATTAACCCATTGCGAGGCATAGGCCTCCATCATTGAATTCAAGTTACCACAGCAATGAGGGGTATAGACATAATCACCACGCTATCCAAGTGTGGGTTGAGGGTCACAACACCGAGCAATGTTCGAAAATTCCAAATTCAGGTTGCTCGACTCGGTGATCTAACTCAGGACCTCAAGATCTTGGTCCTTAAACTACTCGAGAAATGAGGCGTGATCTTCAAAACTAGTTCAGATATTATAAAATTCTTAATTCTTTGCCACGTAGACTGTAATAGCCAGCGGCCTATTTGAAGAAATATTTTTATTTCTTTTGTTCCTCACTCGTTTGCGGCAAGTATCGTGCTATCAATATAAAGTGGTAGTGCAATACTGATACGGTTATGGAACTAAATGTTGCTGTAAAGAAAAGTAACGGCCTCTAATCAACCCACTGCAGGGCATAGGACTCCATCATTAAATTCATGTTACCACAGTAATTATAGGTACAGCTGGAGAGTATAACACGCATAATCACCACAATTTCCAAATGTGGGTTGATGGTCTCAAAACCGAGCAATGTTCGAAAATTCCAAATTCTTGTTGCTCAACCCGGTTCTTCAACCCAGGGCCTTGAGATCTTGGTCCAGTATCTAAACTACTCGAACAATGGGGCATTTAAAAAAATGCATTACCTTTAACACGAGTAGAATCACATTCAGATACTACAAAATTCTTAATACTTAGCCACGTAAACTGTAACATCCGCGACCTATTTGAAGAAAACTTTTATTTCTTTTGTTCCTCACTCGTGTGCGACAAGTATCGCGCTATCAATATAAAGTGGTAGTAGATACTGATACGGTTTTACTACCTTACATTACTATTATCTTTGAACGAGCATTTCACAACAGTTGAATTGAATTGAATTTGAATTTCATTTAATCTGTGAATCAGCTTTGTACATGTTAAACAATGTCAACTATAATGCAACATTTTGTGAAACGGTTGACATTATTCCTCAAACCCTATAAACTCAATACTTGCATTAAACTGAATTCTTCAAAGGTCAGGAAAGTTTCTATTGCCCGAAACCTCTGAAAAGACTTATACGTACCAATGTCCTTGGAAGTTGTTAAACTACCCTGTATATGTTCACCGTGTAGTTAGAAGATTCATAATGAAGCTACTATCGCTGTATCGTACATAGCACACAATGCATTGCCTTGTTGCCGGAGTTTGCACACAAATGGCATATTCAACTATGCTTCTAGGCCGAGCGGACACGAGCTAAGACAATGAGAATCTGATGTTACTGTGTTCGCGCGTGAAGCATATTTTTCAGGGTACTGTTGGCAACATTTGTTATTTTTACATTCTTAGATCCTGGATTTTTAGTCATATTTAATACCTTCAAACGAAAATTTTTTGTAAAAAATTTTTAATGAAATTTAGTATCTAAGTGGTAAAATTTTTAGAGAATGTCGTTTTATCTGTGTTTTCAGGCAATGAATAACTGCTTAAATATCTTAAGAATACGCAAGTAAATTTCGACACTATCTACAAGATTATAACATCTCAGGTGGAAATCGAGTGGTCCCGTTAACCAGAAGACCCCGGTACGAGTCCAGATTGCTTTTTTCCCCCTTTTTTATTTTGAGTACCTCATCGGTCATCCAGAACTTTATGCTTAAAATAGCATACGGAGACACAAAAACATGACAAAATTATCCACTTGAAAGCGTAAATAAAAAGGTATTTTAAGAATAAAATAAAATAAAATATCTCAAATCGTAGTCTTTTTAGAAAATCTCTAAGATGGTTCTTGTTTGTGTAGAAGAAAAACTCTTAGTTGGAACTAAAAAATCAGAGGCCTGTAATAGGCGATTAGAGAAACAATAAGAAGTATAGTTGTTTTTTTTGCAAAGAAAGGATAAATCTGTACTAATATTATAAAGCTGAAGAGTTTGTTTGTTTGAACGCGCTAATCTCAGGAAGTACTGGTTCGAATTGAAAAATTATTTTTGTGTTGGCCAGTCCATTTATCAAGGAAGGCTTAAGGCTATATAACATCACGCTGCGTCCAATAGGAGCAAAGCATCAGTGAAAAGTGTTGCAAAAATAATCGCGATCATTATAACAGAAATTGACGCGCAACAGCTAGTGTATGATATACGAAACCTTTAGATACCGTATTATCAAAGGTCTTAGGCTAAGGTTGACAGCCCAGGTTACAGGCAGTAAAAATTTTATGTGATCATTCGTGACCGCGTAATAAGGGGATGCCGATAAAAGTATGGAATTAGGGATCTTTTTACAATGATTTGAATTTTATAGTTATGATGTGACGTGACTTTAACTAGGTATTTATTATGTCTTGTTGTAAGCTCAAGTAAAACCAAAAAATCATTGGGGGAAGTATGTGGTATGACTGGGCACCCGGTATGACTGTGTCTAACTACTACTGAGGCATTAAAGATGGTTTTCTTTTTCATTTTACTATTGAGCTTGGGTAATAGAAATTTAAAACCAACAGATATTTGCCAAGAATGTGTATTCTATGGTAAAGTAAAATATTAATGTATGTTCTTGTCAGCTTCAAAATTTAACAAAAAAACTTTGAATAAAAATTATTGGGGAATTTGGTTTTAAATACTGTAATCAAAAAAGTTACTGTTAAGGGAAATGAAAGAGCAAACCACACAAAGGAACGAGTCAGATACATAAAAAGAAATATATTAACCACACTTAGGATCTCCTAACTAATTTAATGCTAACTAAGGTACATGATATAAACTCTGTATCAATTAACTCTAGTGATAGCGACCATGGAAGTTTAAATAAAAAATAATTACATGACTATCAACATGACCATCAAGTGTCGTTTCCATCATAGCGTTTGCTACTTCTCTCCATAGATACATTGAACAGAAACATTTAACTTGGATCAATTTTCTTAGTTCTCTTTGTGCTTCTAAAAGGCTTCCTTGAAGTGAATTACTAGACAAGAAGTATAGTAACGAGCTTGCAGGTGAAAGCTTTTATAAAAGCTAATTTAACTTAGATTGCTCGCAGCTTCGTAGGTCAGAACAAAGCTTCAAAGACAAGTCGATTCCGTAGCGTCAGTTTTCATCTCTTTCTTATTTTCTTAGTTGGTAAAGAAATTAGCAGACCTATAGACGATTGAAAAAAGCATAGCAAAAAATTATTTTTACTGTAGCTTTTATTTTGATTTTTAAAAGAAGGACTTTGCAATAATCGCCACTTATGGCATAGGCAGATCGCAATTTAGCCAATGGCTGAGGAAAGACGATCCTGCAGTTTTCTTCTGGCATTACTCGTCTAATCGCCTCTTACAGGGTGAACCGTGTTGATGTACGTCGGAAAGGGGCCCTTAAACCTACACCCGTGTCACAAGTCCCGGGAGCTACTCGGAGTTGCTCTTCTGCCACTCGATGGGCCCGGCACTGGCACGGTGAATCCATGGAACGCTACGAAGTTTGTCTCTCTACAGGAGAAGGGGGTCGCTGTTCATTCAACGTGCCGGCATCACATAATATACATTTCAGTAATGGTATCAGTCAAACGCTCCGTTGTTCTAGTGGCTTAAGTACCTACCGGGCCAAGATCTCGGGGTCCTGAGTCCTGAGTCGGGCAACAAGAGTTTGGATTGTTCAAACATTGCTCGGGTTTGTGATCACCAACCCGCATTTGGCAAGCGTGGTGATTATGCCTGTACCCATCTTTGCTGTGGTAACTTGAATTCAATGATGGAGGCCTTAGCCTGCAGTGTGATTATAGCCCGTTACTTTTATTGGTAAATAACCTACTGCCTTACAGTTTCCGTTGTGACATCTTTAATAAAGGTAGATTAGTTGATTCTTCTTATTTTCTTTCCAATATCTTTATTGACGTACAGTCTGTTGAGATCTTAACAGTTAACGCATTTTCTTAGTTATTTGTTTGTGCTAATTGTGATTTCTTATATATTTTGGTTAATATGAAAATTTGCCGCTTTGTTAATGTTATCGGTTTTCAACACGATTGTCCGTTCATCTAAGTTAATACTTTTTGTATGGAAACTAAAACTTGGTACGTATACGTATATACCTACATCACCTGTATTAATCTATGGAAAAAATGGAAATGTGACATTCGTTAAACCAGTATTCAAAAATCCCTTCAAAACTGTCATTGAAAACTAATTAAACAGCGCGTTTTATGGCTACATTGGCTACAAATTTTATCACTCCTCGATAAATGCGATTAATGAATGCAAACTAAATTGCATATTTTTTTACCAATAGTTTAAGTGTTATTTGGAAGTTGAGTTGGAAGAGGCAATTAGGTTAAGTTACTTTGGGATATCATTGGGTTATCTGAAGTCCGAAGAGAGGGGGAGGACTCAATAACCCTGCAATCCGGTAACTTACTGTACTACCGGGAGGGCGATCAACAGTCCCTAGGTGGTGTCGGGTTCATTGTCCACAAGTCCCTTGTCAACAACGTGATCACTATCGGAAGTGTTTCGAGCAGGGTAGCGTACCTGATACACAGAATATCGAAACGATATTCGCTGAATGTCATTCAGGTTTACGCTCCGACCTCGAAACACGATGTCGAAGTGGAGGCTATGTATAAGGAGATCTCTAAAGCCATGCATAGCTATAAAACCCACTACACGGTTATGATGGGGGATTTCAATGCGAAGTTGGGGCAACGTTGCGGTGATGAGTTGAGAATGGTGAAATTTGGATTTGGGCAACGGAACAAAAGGGGCCAGATGCTGGCAGACTTCATGGAGAGGGAGAACCTCTTTATGATGAACTCCTTTTTCATGAAGCCCGTCAGCCGCAAATGGACCTGGATCAGCCCGGTATAGCCCGGTACAAAAATGTCAAAATAAAGCACTTAGAAAATGTCCGCAAAAAATTTAATATTTTTGATACGGCCGCCTAGCAACACTTTTTTACGCGATTCACATCTCATTCATTCATATGATTCTATTTATACGTTTTTGGTTACTATGGTAACTCTAAAGTCTAGCCTCTTATTGTTTCGGAGTGAGATCAAATCCTAGAGTTTGGATTATTTGACATCAATACGGATCTATAGTACTAGATCTTGGCTCTTATGGAAAACACTGCATGTTCAGGATGCGGGAAGCCACTTGCTCACTGCCTCGTTTTTTTTTTAAATGAGTTATTTTTTTCTACTAAACATTATAATAATATACAACAAATAAGTGATCGCCAGTCTTGGCAGGTTAGTCGTGATGGAGACAAAAACTCCTAAAGATGCCACGTTAAGTGGCGAAACGCGTCGAGATTTTTCCTATATTGGCGTTGGGCAGTGTTTGAATTATCTTTACGGCATGACGGCATGCATTTGTAAAGGAGGGCGGGTGGCTTTCTTACATGTACTAGTGCTTGCTCTCTCTATGTCGGTTCAGGTAGTGTGATGTAGGTAACTAGGCCGGTTTTAACGAGCAGAAATTGTTGGCACATTATTTTTTTCTTATGTACGTACGTATGTTTTTACTGTATAGCGGACAAATTCAAATAAAATAATGTATTCCGGAAAGCTTGTCTATTGCTTGTTCAAAAATAGTTACATTAAATTTGATTCCAATTGAATAGGCAGAGGTTTAAGGTACCGGTGAGGACGCGTGCAGGAATACTATTTGATGCGGCTACGAATCGTTGCTACGGTTGCTACGAAATAAATTGCTAACTTTAAGAAGTGTCGGTCGCTGCAATATAGTCAACAATCTTTCCTTAAATCCTCAGTGAATATATCTATACATTAGATAGTTACATCACAGGTATAGTCTAGTATATTACTTGTTTTCGTAAGTACCAACAAACACTGAGACTTTCAAGTGCAAATACACTCTTACACTTCCGTAACAACCCTTAACCCTTCCCCTCCCCGCAACCCACCCCCGGTCCTGTCGAAGTAAGGAACCCCTTCAAACAAACAACCACGTGCCGACCCTTAACTCGTCAGTAAATAAGGCACACTGCGTCAGTAATACAGGCCGACAAATGAGGCTCACAAGTCCTTTTTGCTGACTCTATTTTAGTAACAAAGGCAATAATGTAGGCCGTACCTCTATCGAGCGAGCTTGACCCATATTCTAGGGACCTCTGAGGTTCAGGCACCGATTGTTGGTACCCGAAGACGGATTGGGTTTTTAGTTTAGCGACAGTTAAATGTGTTAGGCATACATTGATGTAGACAAGTCTTAATCCTTACTAATGTTATTAATGCGAAGTAACTGTGCCTGTCTGTTTGTTTGTCTGTCCATTGCGCTTTCCCGCCCAAAATACTGAATAGATATTGATTCATATTAATACAAAAAAAGACGAGACCTTGAGAAGCCATCATGTTGGGTACATGGTATAAACCTCGAATCAATTAATTACTTTGGTATTTTTTAAATTTTCAATAGATATTTGCTTGTATGAAAATATGGTAGACTGATTTTAAACAAAATATGAAACAACTAGCAGTTGCCCGCGACTTCGTACGCGTCAATTTCTGTTATTATGATCGCGATTATTTTTGCAACATTTTTCGCTGATGCTTCGCAGCGTTCGCAGCTATTGGTCGCAGCGTAGTGATATATAGTCTAAAGCCTTCCTCGATAAATGGATTACCCAACATAAAAATATTTTTTCAATTCGAACCAGTACTTCCTGAGATTAGCTCGTTCAAACAAATAAAAACAGTATAGATTAATCGTCATACACGTGTAAAGATGTTTTAACTTATTTCAGAACTTTCGTCTTAATCTTCTGCTTATCGTATCCTCCAAAAATAATTGGATGTCAAATTTTCTAAGCATTTTTTTTTATCTTTATTTTGATGTGAATTGTTTTTACCACTTTCATTTTAAGTATTCAAACAACTTATCGTGTGGTGCTGGTACATTAAAAATAACGCCTCCTTTTACCTTCCTATGGGTGTCGTGGTAAGCGGCTATAGGAGTACTGCCAGTATAAGACGGGCAGCGGCGTCTTCTTTCTACTATTGGCCAAACTGTGATTGCCAAACCGCGTGCCAAGCGTGGCGATTATGGCAAAATCTTCCTTTTGGAGAGGCAGGTCACTCCTGCGCGACTATAGCCCCATCTAGACCCAAGCTTAAAAATGTCTCCAGAGTATGTGACCATTGGCTTAACCTAGGAAAGTTAACCAAAGTAACGGCACCGGGAATCGAACCTGACACCAACCAGATCATTAATAAGTTTTATTATTTTTCTCCTTAGCTAAAGAATCCTAAAAAAATACACTTTGGAAAGCTTTGAAGTACGGTGACCTATCACGTAGCGGTAGCTACGTATCAGACAGCCGAGTGGGTGGTCCCACGCTTCTCTACGAAATAATTATTTTCCTCAAACTTAGAACAATAAACAAACGAGAATAATTAATTATGATGGAAACGACACCAATATTTTTCTAATCATCGACTCGAACGAAACAAAAGAAAGAAACTTTTGGAGCTCAACTGTAAACATTAAACTTTGCAACAATACTAAAATGTTGAAACAATACGTTGAAAAAACAATTCCTTTAATAATATAAAATATAAATCCCCCGCATTGTTTTGTATTTAGAAGCGTTAATACGTGGTTTGTATTTTATGTACATACATATATGTATACATTAAATGTCCCAATAAATTTAAGTCAGTACAAAATAAAGTATTATTTCTTTGAATTGTAGTTTGGAATCGTTAATAAGTATAATAAGTAATCTATCAGTGCGCGAATATCCAAATTTCATCAATATGTAGGTACATTTATTTTTATTTATTTAAACTTTATTGCAACAATATAATATAAAGTACAAACGGTGGACTTAATGCCTTAAAGCATTCCCTGCCAGTCAACCAGTGGGATAAACAGAAATGTTTTGTGGGCGGTGCGACAAAGTAACTACAAAAAAAAAAATATTTGAAAACTGAATTTTAGGACAGGAGTAACTCTTTGAAACAAGATACGTCTAAAAACTACACATAATACCTACCAAGTATAAGATAAACTAAGTAATATTATGAAATACATAAAATAAATAATATATTTAATAAGATAAATACATAAATAAGATGACGAATAGGACTAAACCTATGTTGATGATGATGACAATAGCAACTTGTGAAAATAAGACTTAGAAGTTTTTTCATTCAACTATTGCGACGTAGCTAAGTAAGAAACACATTAAAACGAATGGTCAGATATTTGTGACGTTACGTGTGTATCTAATACTCGTACCTAATTAAAGTTTTTTTTTTTTTTTTGAGGCGGTTGAATGCTTTTACGCATACTCTGTGATGGCCGGGGCCACCCGTGGGACTCGACCGGTATCAGCGGACCCTACCCGCTAAACCACCCTCCGTGTCCTCCGGTGCCATTAGTGAGCTGGAACCACGGGTTAGCGCCCCGGGCGTTATTTCCAGCTGTAGCTAGTGATCTAAGTAAGATAATATCATCATAGAGAAGAATACAAAAATAATATTATAGATTCAAAGGGCGAAATCGGGACAGTACAACCGTCACCTATGACCAACAATAAAGTACTGAACTCAATCCTACTTAATCCGTTCTACGATCACAAAACAATATTCCAATAAAACCTTTTATGATAGGCAACATAAAAAACCAACAAAATAAAAAACTTACTCCTAACCAACGCAATGTAAACCCTGTTATTTCACGATAAAAGCTAAAATAGCATCACCCAATGGAAAGCTAATAATATGAAAGACTTTCAAGTACCACTTAGTCCGTGTTAAAGTCGCTTGTTTGCCCTGTGCTTTATCGCGTCACGTTTATGTGCAATATAAAAAGGTTTTATTATTAAAAAAATAATGTCATTGTTACTCTACAAGGCTGAGACATGTTATTTTGCCCTGTATCTATTGCAATCACATAATATAATACGCAACGCCTTCCAAAAACATAACAGCAAAGTTTTAGAACGCAAACATTACTAACGCAAACTGGTAGGCGTTATGCTAATTCAATATTTCGTAAAATGAAGACATTTGACTGTAAATACAATTTAATATTCTAATGGAATACTTGTCATGGTCCTGTATCAAAGGCGAATAGTCAGACACTTTGCAATGTAGCTACATTTCCCCGGCGCTGAAAGGTTGGGGAATGAATTGCGTCTTCCTGAAGCAACATTGTTTACTTCCTGCATTCGAGATCATGAATTTATCGAGTGTGCAAATATTTAATTTAACTACTGCAAGTTAAATTAAATATTTGCACCCTTGTAACAGCCTATACGAGGGCGGCACTGAAAGTTTCGGGAATCAAGGAAGTGACACAACATTACTATTTAAAATGTATTTATTGCTTTTCAAAGAATTCTCCGCGAAATTTGACACATTTTTCCATACGACGGAACCAACCATTTAAGCAACCATTCCATTCGGAAGTTTGGGTCTGCAAAATGGCCGTTTTGTAGGCGTCCACAGCTTCTTCAGGTGATGAAAATCTCTGACCACGCAATATATTCTTTATTTTAGGGAAAGTATAGAAATCATTAGGGCTTAGGTCGGGGCTGTACGGCGGATGGTCTAATAATTCTATGTTTTCTTGCTCTAAAAACTCTTTTGTTCTGTGCGCGGTGTGAGAACTCGCATTGTCGTGATGGAGGATGATGCGGCGGTTGCAGTTCTCTTTACGGAGTTCAGAAACGACCTGTGGCAAACAAATGCTAGCATACCATTCTGCATTAACCGTTTTTTGTCCCTCAAGAGGAATAGTCGCAATATGGCCGGTTTTGGAGACAAACGTGGCTACCTTTTTTTTTGCAACACTTCGTGAACGAACAATTTTTGTTGGCTTTAACTTATTTTCGAACACCCAAACTCGTGACTGGCTTTTTTTTTCGGGTTCGTACGCGTATATCCAGGATTCGTCACCTGACGATGTTGTATACAGCATTTGAGGATCCTGCGTGGAATCTTTCGAGAGTTCTGCGATATCCATCGGGAAAACAACTTTTTTACACCTAATTGTTCATGCAAGATTATTTGTATTTGACTCATGCCAATGTCTAAAGTTGCCTGAATTTCGCGGTATGTCACATGTCGATCTTCCTCAATCAGCTTACGCACAGCATCAACGTTTTCTTGGGTGACTGCAGTTTTTGGACGACCTTGACGGGGATCATCACTGACCTTGACACGTCCACGTTGATATTCAGCAAACCAGCGATAAATTGTGGTTTTGGATGGGGCTTCATTACCAAATGCAGAATTCATCCGGTCAACACACTGTTTTTTTGTTAAACCACTTCGAAAGTCATAATAAATCATCGCTCTTGAATTTTCTCGAGTCAATTCCATTTTCTCAACGACTAAACAAGTTTGACAAGACCTTGTGATAAGACCGAGAATCTTTTTTTAAATAAATAAATGGTATTCGATTTTTAAAACCAAGGAGTTTGCAATTAAAAAGATTTTAATATGACAGGAACAGTGGAAATATTCCATTCCCGATACTTTTAGTGCAGCCTATGTAATCATCCTTGAATTGAAAAGGCCTCCATCATTGAATTCAAGTTACCACTGCAATGTTGGGAACTGGCATAATCACCACGCTTGCCAAATGCGGGTTGTTGATCACAAACCCGAGCAACGTTCGAAATTTCGAAAATATTTGTCACCCGACCCGGGGATCGAACCTGGGACCCCGAGATTTGGGCCCGGTATTTCAACCACTAGACCAACGGGGCGTTGCACCCGGAGGTTGGCATAAATAGGTTTTCGTAATCAAAGGAGAATTAAATATTTAACAAATTAATGTTAAACGAAGTACTTACCGCAGCTTTCGTTTATGAGACAGTGCATTTACTTGCACAGAAAAACAGCGTCATGGTAAGTCTGTGGGTGGCGGAAACCTTTTAGTCGCTATTATTTTTAATATTACACGTTCTGTGTCATGTATTACGCGTATTAAATATTTTGTATGTTTTTCTTTCTAACTAACATTACCTTGATTGATCATGATTTGACATAAAGCCTATAGTTTAACTGATATGTACCATCAGCACAGAATAATTAATAGTAGGTAAGTTAGTACTTGTGTTACAACCTGCTTTTGTTTTGAATACTTAGAACGGGTTATAAAGTCAACTGAATTTTTGACAAAACAAGTTCAAACAGAGATGAAGGACGATCCAATAGGTACATATTTTTAAAATGTATTTATTTAGTCCTCAATATCTCTCTAAAAGATAGGTCTCTTTTCCTTGGATGAATTAACTATTCGTCCAAGCTCTTTTCATAGGAGGTAAGATGTATCTTGTTAAATTTTGATATTAGCATGATTATTTACTGACAAATATTTTTTGATACTTTTTCCACATAAGGCGCTCGAAAATTGGGGATAAATTATAGCCTAGTTGTTATTCTGTTGTCTAAGCTACATAACTCGAAAGTTTTATTGAAAAAGTTCAGTTTTTGCGTGGAAGAGTAACAAACATTCATACATTCATTGCGCGTTCATAACATTAGTAGGCATCACCAGACATACCTAAAGGTAGAGCTAGACAAATCACATAGATCATCCCGAGACTGACCAAAAAGGATTCAGACCTCATTGTATGAATTGCAGAAGTTCATAAATCACGGCGACAGATGTCGCCCTCAGTTCTATATGACGGCGGTCAGGCACGACCCTTCTCTATCGTTAAATATTATTTAATTATGACCATGTTTATTATCACAAATGCAGCCAAAACGACTTTTGCCCTACGGAAAAGGAGGTTTCCAAATTAATGCGTTGTTTTTTTGCAAGGCATATTTATTGCGGGCTTTACTGATTTAGATACTTTATTGATTATTTTATCAGCAACTTACAGCTTGTTCGTTTCAATAAACTATAAATAAGAATTTCAAACATTGGTAAATAAATAGGATACAAAAAAAACTTTTGTAAAAGATGGTTGCTTTATTATATTTATTACAGTTGTGGGTTCCAATCCCATCAAAGGCAGTCAAAATATTTATTCAAGTAATTTACTTGAAAATTTTACACTATTCATTCAATTAACAATGCCCCATTGATTTAATTTTTTATAGTCACTATCGCAAGTATCTCGTCGTATGGTAACCACACGTCAAAACAATAGCACAATTTCTTCTCCTCATATGGTTGTAAAAATCAGGTAAGGGAATCGACTAAGGGAGTGCTGCTAAAAGACTTAGTATCAGCGTCTTCCTTCCTTCCACCATAGGCCAAACTACGATTTCCAACGACCAGGACCTGTCAAGTATACTAAAGTCCTTCTTCTGTTGAGGCCTTTGTCCGGCTGTGCACGAATATGGGCTGATCACGATATCATTACTAACAACTCTTTTTCATCGGACGGCGTTGCAAAATTTTACTACGGCATCTCTATAACAAACAACCCATTTCTCGCGGTCGGCATAGCAATAAATTTTGCGACGGCATCTTTCTACTTTTCTTCTTTTCGTATGACTTTCCTTCTAGGATAGTCTAATGTCAGAGTTTTCCAAGATTAGATTCCTATTACAGGCTTCTGACGAGACTTTTTTTACCCGACTACGGCAAAAAATTAAGGGTAATGATTTCAGCAGGCTATGTATATGTATGTTCCATATCCGCTTGTAGACTTTTTTTTCCAGACACAATTAAAATGGGGACAACTTCTCCCAAAAAGTCTACAAGCGTATATTTACGGCTAAACTACTTTGATGAATGATGTATAAATCGATTTCTTATTACAGTCAGGGTAACATAGACTACCTTTTTTATAAAAATGCTACATGTTGAATGCTACGACAGTTTATTGGGGTAGAAAAAAAAAGTAGTCATAACGAGTAGGGTATCAAATGCAAGAAGACAAAATTCTAAGTGAGAAAAAATATTTAAAGAATACTGCGAATATACAGGCTGACTTTGAATTCAGCTATCGTAGTCAGTTTTTTTTTTAACTAGGTATTTATACTTGATATTACTTCCTTCTTGCGACAGAAGGGATTAACAGCTTAAAGAGCCTTTCGAAGGACTACTCTAACCCTATGACCCAAAACAATTTAGATAATGGAAGACTTTCCTAAATTGATCCGACCGGGAATCAAACCCGTTACCTCTGCATTACTACACAGGTCATTTTATCTCTACCCTAGTATGTATACTTATGCCTATGTGAAACGCAATTAGTATTAGCTTTGTAGCCTCGATTTAAGTGCAAACTCAAAAAATATTTTTTCATAGAAAGCTGTTCCTAAAAATACAGAAAAATCACGAATTCTATGTAACCGCCCATTCTCCCGAGCGATTAAACACAAGAGCGTCGGAAAATAGCTGTGTAGGGGAGAATTTTGTTTATAGCTATGAAATAGCTCCGAGGGCTGCCTAAAACGGTAGTGGCGGTATACTGTTTTAAACTTTCATGGTCACTATCGTAAGAGTTAGTTATTTCGAGATTTCTACCATGTACCTTACAAGGTACATGGTAGAAATCTCGAAATAACTAACTCTTACGGTAGTGGCGGTACATCAGAACTTACTAATGTTACTGATATTTATTTATTTAGTAATAGGTACACTGACAGATTACAATCAGTTAAGACTGAGTAAAATAATATAGAATTTAAAGGCGAGACTGTAATCCATAAATAGTAATCACAGCATGACAATTTTTATGCGTGAAGATAATGATATTTTACAAAAAGACTTCTTCTTCGTGTCGATGACGAACTCTGTCATATCTTACAGGCTCAGTACTCTGCCACTTTGATGGCATTATCCGTGGCCTCCATTAGCTCCTCCTGAGTGTAGGTAGTCGGGCACGCGGAGCATGATGGTAAATAGGCCATGGTCTGCGGATTATAACCGCACTGGCACCGCAGGTTCTGGCCCTGCGAAAATCACCACCTGAAGCGATTTTCTTTACTCTGGCCGACCTGAGTTCGGAGCCTGTTAAGGGACCTCCATGTCGGCCTCGGCAGCTTGTGTCCAGGCGGAAGACTTTCCTATATTGGAACAAAGGGTGTCGGCAGTGAGCAGGGGTTTTGACAAAGACTTCGTCTTCTTAATAGGAGTCATCAGAGACCGGCTCGACACACTTCATAAAACTGATTCAACTGCTTACAAACAATCGATCAAAATTCGTTCAGACAGGAAACCTTGAGGGAGAGAGGAATAGAAATGCAAATGGATTAATGGATGTTTGTTACTCAGCTACGCCACAACGGCTGAACGTATAAATATGGCTATAATTTGGTGCACTGGTAGAGAACAGCACGTAAGCTACTATTTTTAAAAAAGTTTACGGTTCCCATTAGATATTATCAAAATAAGAATTACTTACACGCGTTTGAAGTCGCGGGCAACAGTTAGTTATAAATATTGTTATTATTTGTTCTTAGGCTATATAATTTGCCACTTCGAACAGTGTTTAATTATTGAAATTAAATTTTTATCGTCAGTTATGTACCTTTTCACACAAAATGAGCCAACTGTGTCCGGAGTCTTCGCAGTGTTGCCATGGTTTGTGGACTTCATTGATAGCATAGGGAAAGGAAATATACATTGATAGTAAGACGGGGTCCCAAGCAGCTGGTAAATTCCAACCATCTTCTCTATTGAAAGTCGTATTTCTATTGATTCACGTATCATTCTAGGTACATATCGATTTTTCTTAGCAAGAACTTTAGGTTTATCAAATAAATATTGTCCATACAACAAACGCGAGTTTTTAGCCCATTTTTGCTCGATATCGATAATGGCATCAGGTAGGCACTTGAAATATTCACAAACAAACAGTTGTAAAATAAAATTAAAACAAAATAAATATTTATTCCCATACAAAAAACGCTATTTCTTGCCTATTTTTGCTCGATATCAATAGATGGTAACAGCTACCTGTTTAACGAAACACAGCATTAATGAAATTTATGTACCTACCTACTGTTGTTTACCTAGTCAATCAATGGTACGTAACTTTCGTGCGCGAGTCCGACTCACATTTGGCCGGCTTTTTTTCAAACAAATCAAATTTTTTAGATTCCGATTTGTAGTACCCATAGGTACTATTTAAAACGCTAGATTCTTTGGGGTGTGAGTTTTGTTTTGCAATAGCTTTAAATAAGTGTGAGTTTTCAAGCCTTACTACCTATATGTGAATACAAACGTAGTAATTTCAAATTACTCATCCCTAAGTTCACATAGGTACCTACGCATCTAAAACTTGCATTACTCACAGTTTCCCTTACGAGTTTATCGTCTCTCTTGATTGAACTAAAACTTCTTTTAAGTTGTGATTCCGAATTTTACTCATTTATGGCCTGCGCAGACGACGGACTTTTCTCCGCGGCGGAGAAAAAAGTACGCTCCGCAAATAAAAAGTCCGCCGCGGATTTACTGCGAACTCAACGGTGTGCGATTACTCGTATTTGTTCATTTATCGTCGTGCATACGTACGTCAATCTCCAGTGCACAACGAGGACCAAAGTTCGCCATGTGCGTTGCTACCCCTAGTCACATGAGTTCTATTTTTTTCGGGGACTCTTCCGTACTTTTGTCCGGTCCGCTCTCTGCATGTCCTCGGTAGTTCGGGGGACTTTTTGTACGCGGTACTTTTAATCCCTCGTTTGCGTTACTCAATACAGTTGTAAGTGATCTATTTTAGCGGACAAAAAAGACCGCGGACAAAAATCCCTCGTCTGCGCAGGCTATTAAACTCATCTTACGCGTAACCATATCATTTCGAAAGGTAGAGAATTAGGATAAACAGCCTTCAAAACTAAAAAAATTTAACAAAAAATATACCGTCGGAATAAGCCACCGAACAACATGTTGCCGTCAAGCATCATGCACCGACACAATATTGTTTTTGTCGGTATTTTTTGTTAAAAATAATAAATAATAATAATAAATATTTTCAGACACGCCACACTGGGCCACACAGAGCCATCTAGTCCCAAACTAAGCAACTACTACGAAGCTTGTCGTATTGGCTACAAGACAACCGATAAACTTTCTTTGCTTATAGAAATATTTTTGAAAATTTATACTTAAAAAGTAAGTATTAAAAAAAGTAACAGCCTATAACCATCCCACTGCAAGGAAAAGGCCTCAATTATTGAATTCAAGTTACCACAGCAATGATGGGAACTGGCATAATCACTACGCTTGCCAAATGCGGGTTGGTGATCACAAACCCGAGCAACGTTCGAAAATTTGAAACTTTTTGTTGCCTGACTCGGGGATCGAACCTGAGACCCCGAGATCTTGGCACGGTATTCAAACCACTAGACTAACGGGGTGTTAATTTATACTTATAATACTTACATAGAAACCACCCAGACCAGTACAAACAGACGTGTCCATGCACACAAATATTTGTACTGTGCGGGAATCGAACCCGCGACCCATGGCTCAGAAGCAGCGTTTACTACCACTGATCCAAATGGTGGTCAAAACATTTTTTTTTTATAATTCTGGCTTAATGTTTAATTAACATCATGATAATTATACCAATAACTGACATAGGCCTTGAATCACCAAAATCATACCGACGACAGGAAAAAAACCCACCAAATAAAACCCTTTCAGGCCTTCTGTGTGTGAGTTCACGACTGCACAGGGTAGATAAGGAATGTTTTGTGGACCGTATTTGTTTTTCAGACTGTCCCTGCCAATTACGAAGGTAATTGTTTTTATCCTACGAAAAAATAAGCCCTCTAAACGATACAGCCTTGTAAAAAGGCTAATCTTTTATGGTGATTAAGTAATTGTAATTTTAATGTATTTATTTGCGTAAAATACGGTACATTCAGTTTATTATCCTTTAGTATAAATACATGTATTAATCGCTGTTAATAAGAAAATGTTTATATATACATAAAATATATCTACATAAATATAAAACTAAACTAAAATTCATTTAATTGCGTGAAAAACTGTACGTCGTGAACGCTAGAGGCTTATCAGGACGCTGGTTTTCAGCGATTTCAGTTGAAATATTTCAATTTCACAATTTCAGCAGTTTAGTAAGTCATGTATTTCAATTTCAGCTGTTAAGAAGTCATTATAGTAACGCCCAATCGTTACAATTAATCACTTTACAAATCAAAATCATTCAATTTACAAAAGCTATCGCATATTGTAAGCCCGGTAAGCAAATTGATACTTAAGAGTAGGTATAACATTTTCGAGCCAAAAATGGTTTTATGTATCAATTTGAAACTATTAGCAGAGACGTTTTGATGTACAAATGGGTAGAAAGAGCTTCCCTTTAATCCGATTACGGGTGAAAAATGCGTAACATTTGTCTTTCAGCAAGTCCATTACCTCGGAAAGAAAAGGGAATAGTGGTTCTCAAATATTTTCACTTTGATCCCCTTGATTGAATAAATTTGGTTTCTTTTACATGACACTTTTCCTAAAAGCGCGCATTTAAACGCGTAAAATTCAAAAACTGCGGCCTTAGACAAGTGGCTTTTTAATATCGTTTACGCCAGACGAATAGATAACAAATGTTTGAAAATGAAATTAACAAACGATCGAACTACGAGTATATCGTAAGCTTATGTCATTTTCATACATTTGACATCTATTCGTCTAGCGTAAACGATATTGGAGCCACTTGTCTAAGGCCGCTGTATACCGTAATTTTTGTGTCGTGTGGTGTCCGCACGTTGAAATAATAGCATCACCTCTTCTCTTCCAATGTCGTAAGAGGCATCTAAAGGAGAACAGCATCACCCTTAATATTTTTCTTACTATGGATATTGTAAGAGGTGACTAAAGGAATACTGCTAGAAGAATACAATATGATTAGAATGCTTTTATACACTTAATTGACAAAAAATATCCACGCATATTTTTCAATACTGAAATTGTATGAAATGTTTCGGTTCAAGTAAACTTTATAATTATGATGAAGAGGGAGAGGGAGAGGGAGGGGGAAAGGGAGAGAGAGAGAGAGAGAGAATTAAAAATAAATTAAAAATAAAATAAAATTTTATTGCAATTCTTTCACTAAAAATTTGATAAATGCCTGTTATTAAACATTTAATACGCTAACGGCTACACAAAAATTATCTCTACAATTCTGTTCATTGTCATATTATTATAACTAACTAGCTAACATGCATTTGCAAGTGCGGTGATTATATCTGTACCAATTATTGCTGTGGTAACTTGGATCCCTTGGCCCTACAGTGGGATGATTATAGGTTGTCAATCATCAAACTAAAGCTAGTCAGTTTGAAATACGTTTGTAATGATTTATGATCTTACGGTTAAGGGACCACCCCCCTCAGTAACTTGAGGAAGACCTTTTCGTTTAAGTTGGGGGTTAACCCTCCATATCCCTTCATCATGTTGGTAATTTAGACTAGTGTGAGAGAGCTACGATGTAAATGAGCAGTTTATTTCGTGTCTATAGTATAGTAGGAAAAACCATCCATTATTCAAAGTCGTTTTGACTTTGAATAATGGATAGTTTTTCCTCTTCATAGTGTTGCATCACTCACTTTATGTACATTTTCCTAATAATCAGTTTTATTTCTGCTAATGCCCGTCCCAAGTGCGCTTGTAGACATACCAATATTAAACTGTTTCAGGACAAGTAGGGGCTAGTGCCTAGGAGAAGAAGTGCAGGAGACACTGTCTTTATTGTTGGCCTCTTTTTAATTAGATATGATACTGTAAGGACGCAAATTCTACGCAAGCTGTTTTTTTGCAGGTTTAATAACATTGTAATTGATTGGATTTTTCCGAACGCCTAGCGACATCTATTGATGATTCTTGGTTTCGTCGCTACGGCGCCGTATTGTGATTTAGTTCATATTGTTCTTTTTTTCCGAATTTCAAGTTTGGGATATCTATTTAATATAATAATTTTCTTTCTAGTTCGTTTCTAATAAAGGAAATAAGGGCTATTTCTTAATTTATTAAGATTCCTTCCATTTAAGTGTCATTTGTATGATCGATTACTTTGGTGAATCGAAACGCGTAACGGAACGTCATAACAGGAAGGATTAGGTTTTCTTTGGGACACTTGACCTAGGATCGCCGACCCAAATGGCGGATATATTTTTATAGTGGTTGTTAATAACAATCCAAAGATGTCAAGGGCATCTAATACAACTTATATTTGAAAGTGTAATAGCAAAGCAACATGAGGTAAAATATATTGAAATATTGATTTATTTTCACTGGTTGACAAATTTCTCGTATGGCGTGGTTGTAAAATCGTATATTTGTTTCAGAGGAGTTTTTATATAATATTGTTGGTGGACGAGGGATATGTTTCTGAAAGATGTGCTTTCTTCAGTAAACGTAAGTATTTCCTTAGAAAAGTGTGTTTCCATACCTCATGTTTTGTATCAAAAGATAGGTTACTAATTTGATAAATTTCTTTTCAGATGGGTTTAATCTTTATAAAATTTATAGTTTTATATTTACATTTTTATTGATATTTTCATATTTCGTAATCATATTCTTCTAATTCTATCTGGATTAGATTGTTATTCCTTATCAACATTTAACTTGAGGTTCTGTTCCTGATGATGAACCTAGTATTTTGTATGGAACGACTTGTGAAGTCGATATAGTTTTGGGTTTTCAACGTTGGGTTGTTCTTGGGAACTGACATGGACTTCCATCCGGGAGCTTAGTAGCCACAAGAAGGCTCAGGACCTAACCAGGGATTCCAAAAGATGTTCTGAAGCGAGGCACTGACCGATCCCGATGAGTATTCAACATCTAAAGGTACCATCTTCTTTCTTTTCCTGGGAGGGCAGCTACTTGAAACCATAGTTGTATTTTAATGTTAACATATTTTAAAGTCGAGTCTTTATATCTGAGCTATTTAGATTATGCAGATCGGATAGCACTATTTTCAATCCCGAACCATTACACACACCCTGAATTAATTATGTTGAGAGTCATATCTCTAGTACTAATTGGTTAAAATATTATATCTTTAGCTACGTGGATTGTCTAGTTAATAGTAGTATATCTATTCAGGTTAAATTCCTGGAATGTAATGACAGTTGGCCATCAAATTAATAAATGATATTTAGTAAATACTACTGATTGTATTTATTCAACATCCCGTAGCCAGTCGACAAGGTTCTTTATAAATTTCTGCAAGCCGGGCATAGACTTAATCTACCTTTTAGTCTTGTACTATGTGTTCTACAACACCTAAAGAGCACCCACCAAAAACAACCACTTGCAGTGGCGCCTACTTTGATTGAAATTAATGCTATTCGGTATTATTATAGAAAAGTTTAGGGGTGGAAGGTAAATAAAAGAAGCATTTTTATGTGCTGATCTTCTACTCTGTAGCTTTTATTTGTATTAATGTTGATAATATAATGATCCCTCTCATGTTGTTATTGTGTTTGTTGTGTTTATTTATTTTGAACAACGGTTATTAACCTCAACTGTATGTTAGTTATTTTGTGTTATAGTTGCATTTGACTAGGGTTTCATTAATAGGTAACTACCTAAATGTCAGAACATGATATAGTGAACTTTTTAAATAAATAACTAACTGGTAGGGTTGAAACTATGTTTTAAAGTTCAAAATAATAAGTTTATTTTGTACTGGTATTATAAATGTTATTGGTATACTGGATGACCAAAACAAATACCTTTCTTATTTTTAGTGTGACAAAATTTTTATAGTATTTAGGTACTTGTTATTATGTAAGACTATTACTCACCTTTTCATTGTTCAATGGGTCAGAATAGCAGATAACCTTATTTTGTGTCACACTTATTATTATTGTTCAAGGTCAAGTCAATATTAAGGGAAAGTATTATATACAACTTAGTTGTAATTTATAGTCTTGGAGACCACAATCCAAGTAACTTTGTTTTGAGTATAAAGTTAATTTTGACAAGAAAATTAAGATTCTTGCAATTGTTTATGGAAGTGTATGGTACGAGCAGTTATTGTAAAGGGTTATTTCTCTCAACATATACGGTTTTAACACTTTAAAAATAAATTTTAAGTTTTTCATACAAAATATTTTTTCTGAAATAATTTAAAATGGATACTAGTAACGTTTATACGCATTCATTATTAAGAGATGAGCTTATTTATGAGGTCACTATTCGCACTGAGGTACCTGAGGACACTGTGCCCAAATTGAAAAAACAATTAAAATCTTTGTGTAAGGAATTTGGTCCTGAAGACATCATAGATGAAGAGATTAAGCCGAGTACAGAACTGCCTATCATTAAGGAGAAGCTTAAGGAATTACATTCCAATTTAGACAATTTCAGGAAGAGCAGGGAACGTTATCAGCTTGGTCGTGCTAAAGCTTTGTACTGTCACTTGTATTACAGGTTGGATAGGTTAGTCTGTAAAGAACCTGCCGACTTGGAGTGCAAATCAACACTGAAGAACTACTTAGATTCTTGTCTTCCTATTTTAGAAAGCTGTTTACATAAAAAACCTGATGAGGCAAGTTCTTGTATTCCATCATCTGAGGATAATAGGGAACCTGTTAGGGAGTGCTCCTCTAAAGTCAATATTCTCAAATGGAATGTCAAATTTGATGGCCGTACTAGTGTTCAGTCATTTTTAGAAATGGTAAATGAACGCGCGATAGCTTTTAATGTTAGCGATTCGGTATTATTTAGATCCGCGTTTTGTTTTTTTGTAGACCAAACTCTGTTGTGGTATAGAGGTATTAAAGACCAAGTTTCGTCTTGGAAGGAATTGTGTGATTTATTGGTTGAAGAGTTCTCCCCTGCGAATTATGATTTTACTTTGAGGAATGAAATTCGTGCTCGTACCCAAGGTCAAGATGAACCTATACACATTTATTTTGCGATTATGTCAGGAATGTTTTCACGTTTGAAAAAGCCTTTTTCTGAGGAAGAAAAGCTTGAGATTTTGTCAAACAATATTAGGCCAGTATTTTCGGAGCCGCTTTCGTTACACACTTTTTCTACTGTAGCTGAACTAAAAGAGAAGTGTAGAAAAGTAGAACTACGACGTCAGCAAAACAGTAGATTCGTTGAGCCACCTAAACAGTCTTCTATGAATCCTGAATATGACTATAAAGGTAAACATAGCAAACCTGCGTCTGTAACTACGGTAACACAACCACGATCAAATGGGGATACCAAGCCATCATACCCAAATTGGAGGCATAATAATAAAGTTTCTCACTCCTCTAATAGTAGGCAAGGTACACCAAATATCAAGAGGTATTGTTTAAAGTGTAAGTCGGATACACACAGCACTAGGTTTTGCAAGGATAAAAGACAGTTATGTTTTAAGTGTGGTGAAGTAGGGTATACCATAAGGACATGCCCGAAGTGTACGAAAGCGCCAAATTCAAAAAACTTGTAGGCTCAAACCGTTGTAAGTCGAAGGGCATGGTCGAACCTTCTAATGATAAATGGATGAAGTTAGTATCTGACTATTTTAAAACTAACACCGTTACTTCGGTTTTGTTCGAGCCAAATGTTAATGATGTTCGGCCTTATTTAAACGTGAACATTTTGGATTTGACAGTATGCGGATTACTAGATTCTGGTGCCGCAATTTCTATTATTGGAAACGGAGCTCACGAACGCTTCATTAAATTAGGATATTCGGTAGAAATTACGAATGAAACGACTGTTACTGTTGCTGATGGATCATTTTGTAATACCATAGGGACAATGTCATTGCCTATTACATTTAAAACGGAGACTAGGGTAATTAAATTTTACATCATACCTTCTATTGTATCCAATGTGATTTTCGGAGTAGACTTTTGGAAAGCTTTTAAATTAATGCCAGAAATTTTTCAAAATATTTCTTTTATTGAAGCCCCTCAGGATTTTATTAAACAAAGTAATGCTAATGAAAAACAAGTAAATTTTGTACAACCTTTTGAAAATTTAACGTCAGAACAACAGGAGTTAGCAGAGATGATAATAAGGCAGTTTCGAGATGTTTCTTTTGAGTGTAAAGGTTTAGGAAGAACGAATCTAATAAAACACACCGTAGACACAGGTGATCATTTGCCAATCAAGTGTAGACCTTACCCGTTATCACCAGAAAAGGCCAAGGAGCTACATAAGGAAGTGGAGAGGATGCTGGAGCTTGATGTTATCACACCTAGCGAAAGCCCGTGGAATAATCCCGTAATTATGGTTCCAAAAGCTGATGGGACATGGCGATTTTGCCTTGATTGCCGCAAACTGAATTCGATCACAAAAGGTGATTCGTATGCAATTCCGTATATACCTCAAATACTGGATAGCCTTAGGAATGCTAAGTATGTCAGTTCTGTAGACTTCAAATCTAGTTTTTGGCAAATATTACTCGATGAGCAATCCCAAGATAAAACAAGTTTCACAGTTCCAGGTAGAGGAACGTTTAAATTTAAGGGGATGCCATTCGGTTTGTGCGGAGCTCCTGCTCGGCAACAAAGATTAATGGACATGCTGTTCGGTACACCTTTCTGCAGTGATATAACGAAAGGAATGATCTTCTGTTACGTCGATGACGTCATAATTGTGGCAGAAGACTTTGAAACGCACCTTTTGTTGTTAAAACGCCTGTACCAACGCATAGAAAGTGCCAATCTTACCATTAATTTTGAAAAATGTAAATTCTTCCGGAAATCATTAAAATATTTGGGATACGTAGTTGATGAATGTGGTTTAAGGACAGACCCAGACAAAGTGCGTGCGATTTTAGATTTTCCTGTACCTAAGACCCAAAAAGACGTTAAAATGTTTCTAGGAACCTGTTCTTGGTACAGAAGGTTTATCAGAAATTTTTCGAGTATAGCCGCACCTTTGAATGCACTTACCAGTTCTAAAGTGAAATTTTGTTGGAATCCATCAGCTGAAGAAGCGTTCGAGACTTTGAAGACATGTTTAGTTTCCGCTCCGGTTTTAGCATGCCCGGATTTTGAGAAACCTTTTGCTGTTCATTGCGATGCGTCTGGTTATGGTATAGGGGCCATGCTCACACAGAAGGTGGATGACGTGGAACACCCTATCGCTTATATTAGTAGATCCCTGAATAAAAATGAACGTAACTACAGTGCTACCGAAAGGGAAGCACTTGCTGTTATCTTTGCAGTTGAAAAATTTGAACCATATCTAGGCACTAGGAAATTTACTGTTGTAACGGATCATGCTTCATTAAGATGGTTTATGAAACTGGAAAATCCTACTGGTCGTCTTGCGAGATGGGGATGTCGCTTATCTCAATTTAATTTTGAAATCGAACATCGCCGCGGTAAGGATAATGTTGTCCCTGACGCTCTCTCACGTTTGTTAATGGTAGAAGCTGTAGACAGCCCGATAGATATAGACGCTGATGATGAGTGGTACAACAGGACGGTCCAAGGTTGTAAAGCTAATCCACAGAATTTTTCAAATTATAGGATCGAACGCGGTAAACTGTACAGATTTTGTAAAGGCAAATATTCCCTAACTGATGAGTTTGACTGGAAGGAAGTTGTACCTAAATCAAGATGCAATGCGGTTATTTCGGAAAACCACGAACCTCCTACTGCTGGACACCTTGGTGTATTTAAAACACACCGCAGAATTAGCTTGAGGTATTATTGGCCAGGAATGTACCGAAACATCACTGACTTTATTAAGGATTGTGCAACTTGTTCTGCTTACAAACATAAAACCACTCTTACACCTGGACTCATGGGGAAGCCTAAGCAGTGTTATAGACCGTTTCAGGCCTTATCGGTGGATTTAGTCGGTCCATTGCCTAGATCTCGCGCTGGTTATATGCATCTTTTAGTAGTTACGTGCTGTTTTTCAAAGTATACCATGTTATTTCCCTTGAGGCGTGCTACTAGTGCCACCGTGGCTAAAAATTTCGAAAATTTTGTCTTGCTGGCTCACGGTATTCCTGAAACCGTAATTACCGATAATGGGGTTCAATTTACGGGATCAGAATTCCGAAGTCTATTAGATAAATATAAGGTGCCACGAGTTCATTATGGACCTAGATATACGCCGCAGATTAATTTAGTGGAAAGGTATAACAAAACAGTTATGACCATGGTTTCTTCGTACGTCAAAGACGATCATCGTACTTGGGATCTACACTTGTTTAAAATACAATTTGCTTTGAACAGTGCTGTTAACGATACAACCGGCTTTACGCCATTCTTTTTAGTTCACGGCCGAGAACCCATTATAAATGGCACATTTTACAAAGATTCAGACTGTGATTATGAAGTATCTATTCCACGGGAAGAATATGCTGGGGAGTTTGGTGCGCTGAAAGGTATATTTGAAAAAGTTCGTGCAAGTATAGTAAAAGCGCATGCTGCTAATGCTAAGCATTATAATTTGAGAAGGCGGGATGTTAAATTACGAGAAGGCCAGGAAGTATGGCGCAAAACGTATATACAAAGTGATGCCGATAAATTTAAAGCAACCAAACTAGCTCCCAAGTATACTAAATGTATAGTCAAAAAAGTTTTGTCCCCATTAGTGTACGAATTGGTGGGATATGATGGTAAACATCTTGGTACATGGCACATCAAGGACATAAAGGTGTGACATGGATACAGTCTTGTGTCAGAATCCTCAGCCGTAGGACAAGTTTATCTTGTGTTGTTTGGGGAAAGATTCCCAACAATGACGCCAAGGCTACTCTTCTTATAACCTAGGTTATAAGAGAGTTTAGGTTAAGTTTTGCATGCTTAGTTATAGTTGATTATATCAAGGACAACCCTTGAATATATTTCTTAGCCTTGCTTTGCGCTATTTTGTTGAACTCAGTATTGTTGAGTTAGGTTGTTTGAAGATTTAGCATAACATTACATGCTCTCTTCTTTTTTGTGGGTTTGTTGCGATGACGTCTAATGTTAATTGTTATGACTAGCGACACTTGTTATATTTGGCAAATAGTCAAATTTGTTTTGTTTCCTTTGCATCTAGTATGCATATGGACTCGTGTGGACCCAGGCGTTGACGTCCTTTAGTGACCGAGCGACACACGAGATTTTTTGGACCAGGATTGCTCAGGGTAGCATCATTGTGTCATATGTGTTTGTAATGGCTAGTAACCTTACATCATTTTTTTTTCTTTTCCCTTAGAGTCGTTTTGTGGTACGACAAATAGTATATTAGAGTAGAATTGTATATCAATGGCTACTTAAAGGGGAACAGAGTTGCACTGGTACTACAGGAGCAACTTCAAAGGGGATTGTATGTCAGGAGGTGGCAGGCAGTGAATAGAAACTGATGCTTACATTTTGAAAGCTGAAGCATGATAGATGATTTGTATGATAGTGTGGGGGGAAATTACACTTGCCCGGACAGTTTGAGATTTTGGTTAGTTTACATCAGTCCTGGTGGTTGGTTTTTTTTTAAGGTATTGAGTGACTTATGTTAGATTCTTTTCTTGTTTTCTTCGTTTCAGTATAGTTTCTGAACGTTATGTAATAGGTGGCCGAATTGTTGTTACATTGTTGGTTGTTTTTTTTTCCATTCTTTTGGCAGATGTTATTGTTTTCTATTGTCAAGTTGTGCTGAGGGCAGCACACCTTCTCTCTGCGCTCGAAGCTTTGGGGGGAGGGTATTGTAAGGACGCAAATTCTACGCAAGCTGTTTTTTTGCAGGTTTAATAACATTGTAATTGATTGGATTTTTCCGAACGCCTAGCGACATCTATTGATGATTCTTGGTTTCGTCGCTACGGCGCCGTATTGTGATTTAGTTCATATTGTTCTTTTTTTCCGAATTTCAAGTTTGGGATATCTATTTAATATAATAATTTTCTTTCTAGTTCGTTTCTAATAAAGGAAATAAGGGCTATTTCTTAATTTATTAAGATTCCTTCCATTTAAGTGTCATTTGTATGATCGATTACTTTGGTGAATCGAAACGCGTAACGGAACGTCATAACAGGAAGGATTAGGTTTTCTTTGGGACACTTGACCTAGGATCGCCGACCCAAATGGCGGATATATTTTTATAGTGGTTGTTAATAACAATCCAAAGATGTCAAGGGCATCTAATACAACTTATATTTGAAAGTGTAATAGCAAAGCAACATGAGGTAAAATATATTGAAATATTGATTTATTTTCACTGGTTGACAAATTTCTCGTATGGCGTGGTTGTAAAATCGTATATTTGTTTCAGAGGAGTTTTTATATAATATTGTTGGTGGACGAGGGATATGTTTCTGAAAGATGTGCTTTCTTCAGTAAACGTAAGTATTTCCTTAGAAAAGTGTGTTTCCATACCTCATGTTTTGTATCAAAAGATAGGTTACTAATTTGATAAATTTCTTTTCAGATGGGTTTAATCTTTATAAAATTTATAGTTTTATATTTACATTTTTATTGATATTTTCATATTTCGTAATCATATTCTTCTAATTCTATCTGGATTAGATTGTTATTCCTTATCAACATTTAACTTGAGGTTCTGTTCCTGATGATGAACCTAGTATTTTGTATGGAACGACTTGTGAAGTCGATATAGTTTTGGGTTTTCAACGTTGGGTTGTTCTTGGGAACTGACATGGACTTCCATCCGGGAGCTTAGTAGCCACAAGAAGGCTCAGGACCTAACCAGGGATTCCAAAAGATGTTCTGAAGCGAGGCACTGACCGATCCCGATGAGTATTCAACATCTAAAGGTACCATCTTCTTTCTTTTCCTGGGAGGGCAGCTACTTGAAACCATAGTTGTATTTTAATGTTAACATATTTTAAAGTCGAGTCTTTATATCTGAGCTATTTAGATTATGCAGATCGGATAGCACTATTTTCAATCCCGAACCATTACACACACCCTGAATTAATTATGTTGAGAGTCATATCTCTAGTACTAATTGGTTAAAATATTATATCTTTAGCTACGTGGATTGTCTAGTTAATAGTAGTATATCTATTCAGGTTAAATTCCTGGAATGTAATGACAGTTGGCCATCAAATTAATAAATGATATTTAGTAAATACTACTGATTGTATTTATTCAACATCCCGTAGCCAGTCGACAAGGTTCTTTATAAATTTCTGCAAGCCGGGCATAGACTTAATCTACCTTTTAGTCTTGTACTATGTGTTCTACAACACCTAAAGAGCACCCACCAAAAACAACCACTTGCAATACATAAAGATTCACCGGTGCGTGCTAGAATATTTTTATCCACGCTTTTTGAAAGTTTTAATAATTATTCATTAAGGCTGCGTTTCCACTGACGCGGAGAGGAGCGAAGAGGAGCTAAGCGATGCATGAATTGACCAATCACAATGTTGTGGAAACATCCTCCTCCTGAAGCGGGGCGGCGATTTAGGGCATTGTGATTGGTCAATTCATGTACCGCTAAGCTCCTCTCCGCTCCTCTCCGCGTCAGGGGAAACGCAGCCTTAGGCTTGGTAGTTCTTAGAGGCAGCGTTTTTAAGTTTTTGGAACCTATCTGAGACTTAGAAAACAGCGTTTTAAAGCCTGGAAAAAATATATGTATTACCTAATATTCTAATCTAGTCACATTCGTTATCTGTTACATGATTTGATTAACTTGGTTTGATAGAGAAAAATCACAAACCTACACCTTTTTGTAATGTTTTCTCAATTTTACGACTAAACTACGGACATTTGATGTAAAATTTTTATGCAAAATTAAAGCTAATATGTATTTATATACAAAGTCACTGAGTTTGATTTCATTTAATGATATACTTAATTACTATGTTTAAATAACTACAAAATACGTGAGCGCGGCGGCTCGTCAGGCCCGTACTGTCGCGCGCTGGCGCTTACGGCAAAAGATCGTAATAGGCGATCGATAGATATCGATCCATAAAATTAAATGCTGAACTACCAGGCCTTAACATTGTTTACAACAGCTTATTCATTAAATTTGAATAGTTTATAAACTCAAATAGTTTTGTGTACTTATTTGAGTAAATAAACAGGAAATTCAGCAATAAATTGTGTATTTTTTTAGAAAATACGAATGTTAATTCCCATTCGTATTTTTTTAGAAAATACGAATGTTATTTCCCATGAACAAATTTTCAACAATTACGTATGTCAATCTTTTTTAGACAAATAAATGAAGGTTTTTTGCATCATCCATCCAAACTTTAACATTGATAATAGGTAATTAATTAGTGATCCATTATTAAATAGTAATCAACAACATTATTAAACAAGCTTTAAGTAAATACGCTTTTAAGAAACATGTGCGATCTCATTTTCTATGTAAGTTGGAATCGTCATCATAGACCTTACTTCCACTATTTTCGTCATTTTTTGTATTTATTAATATATTGTATCTATTTATTTATATTATTGTATTTATTTATATATTGTATTTATGTATATAAATTTGCATTAGTATTTAGTTTTCTTTTTTTTAATAATTTGTATATTTCATATCTGTTGCACCGCCCACAAGACGTTTCTGTTTAGCCCAATGGTCGACTGGCAGAGAATGCCGCACGGCATTAAGTCCACCTTTTGTAAATTTGTTAATTGTGTTTTGTAAAATTTTTAAATAACATAAAAAATAAGAGTGACTTATAATCTCTGAGATGGAAGTTTATTTAATGCTGTGGGAATCTTTGAGCCTATAAAATATCTTTATAAAATGTACCAAAGGCCTTATGGCTTACGTATCTATCTTACGTCAAGGCCCATCGAGAATAGCCAGGGCATCCTGCGTATTGATAAAATATCTTATCATAATTTGATGAACAATATTAAACGACATACGAGTAGTATGAAATAATACAACTTTTAGTGACTTAGGTACCTACGTTTTTTGTTAAATTATTATTATTTTAGATTGTTGCCAACTGTTAATTATTTTTTTTCCCTAAGAGCCGGTTTTTTGATCGGTAGTTAAGTCAACCAATGGTCAGAAATCGTTACCAATGGTTAATTAATCATCAAAGTAGGTTTTTTGAACAAAAGTTAGAGGTGTAATTTTCTTTCGAAAAGAAAATGAAACTAATCTTGAGTTACATGTTAAAATATAACATCAAAAAATTGTAATCGGTCAGCCGTGTTAAAACCTCATCTTCTTTCGTAGCTTGATAGATTACTTACCAATAAAAAAAAGTTGGTGCTTTTATGTACAGGCGACAGCACGTCAACCTACCACAAAACGTCAAATTTTCGCAATAGATATTGATCTCTACTTGTTGGACTTAAAGTTGAAAATCAATTTAATGACCTTTAACTTTTTGGGTAGGTTGAACTGCCGCTATCTGTACATCGTTGTTACATTATGATTCCAAAGTAAGTACCTATTTATATAAATATAAATTTGGTGTTCCACAAGGAAGTGTTTTGGGCCCACTCTTATTTTTGGTATACATCAATGACCTCCCTGATGTTACTAAACATCAATGTATTTTATTCGCTGATGACGTATCAGTGGTAGTAAGGACTGATAGGAAATTGACACTAGAGGATCATAAAAATGACATTGAAAGAACAATTGAATCTATCGTAACATGGCTTACTAATAATAATTTGACTATCAATATTAATAAAACTTGCTTCATAAATTTCACCAATTCTATTTCCCCGACATTCAATATAAATTACCAAGGACAAATACTTAAAAATGCAAACACAACTAAATTCTTAGGCATAGAAATTGACCAGAGACTAGACTGGAAAAAACAAATTCAAATAGTATGTAATAAAATTAATCGCTTCACGTTTGGTTTATACAAATTGACAAGGGTAGCTACAAGGAGTACCGCTTTGACAGCTTACTTTGCATATGTTGAGTCAGTTCTGAGGTATGGACTCATCATATGGGGTAATAGTACTGAAGTAAACAAAGCTTTCATTGCACAAAAGAAATGCGCTAGAGCAATATGTGGTGCTCCGCCTGACGAACCGTCCAAACCGCTTTTTAAATATTTGAAAATTTTGCCATTGCCGTGCCTATACATTTTTGAAGTTGGTAAGTTTGTAAAACTAAATATGCATAATTTCAAGAAAGCTAAAGATATGTACCCACGAAATACACGTAATGGTAATAGACTCGTATCTGTTGTCATTCCAAGGAGCGTTATGTTTCACAGAAACTGCTACTGGATGTGCATCCAAGTTTACAATAGGATACCAGAACATATTATACAATTACCATTTTATCAATTTAAGACTGCCCTATACACTTGGCTTTATGATAAAATGTTTTACAGTGTAAAAGAATACCTAAGTTCTAAATGTAATTAAATTAATGACATGACAATTAATTGAATTCTTTAATTATCAATTAATATGGTATGAGATTGTATTATATCCTTTAGTAAATGGTTATTATTAAATTTTGACATTAATTTTGTACTTATTATCGATCTATAGATATGTTGGAATTAATATTTATAAACATATACAAATTAAGTTCAAAAGTATAATTGTAGCAATTATAATCGTATTTAAAATTTAAATGCTGAAATTAATAAAAATATGTATCTGACACGCTGAACATTGTGAATTAAATCTTATTAATGTATAAATTTTGCATGCTATTGTTAATGGCTAAATGGGCCGAACATACATTTATTTTATAAGACCTTCAGTGTACCCTGTTTAACTGCAAATAAACAATTCTAATTCTAATTCTAATTCTAATATTAAAGCACTTTTATTGCGGAAATTAGAAACAACTAAGGTACCACAAACACCTCTAGGTGACGAGAAAATATTAAATCAAAACATTTTGTTTCTACACTAAACCGCTAGGGAATCGAACCCCGAACCTCGGAGATGGCGACACCTTGAATACCGGTGTGTACGTGACTCCACCGCAGTTGTTAAACTTAAAAAACTTATAATTTTGTGGCAACACTGAAATTGGGGTGGTGGGATCTACCTCCTAGTGGTCCACCCTGGGCAACGGCACCATTGGTTGTCTAACCAATGATGACGGCTAACAGATCCCTGTGCGGTGGTAGGCTTCGTAAGAGGCTGCCTGAATGCTACCAGCTACCACCCTCCTGCCGGAGTCCAGCGCCAAACAGTTTTTCTGTGCTCCGCTGGTGAGTGGGAGAACCAGTGCCACTTTCTGGGTAAGGTCACTCTATCTTAGGCTTCTTCTTAACCGTAGAGTTATGTATGTAGTCAAGAGCAAGCCCATTGATTAAAAAAAATAGTAAAATAATTACTGCCACACAGTTAACTAGAAAACTGTCCAGGCTGTTTTCTCTGGGCGGTGCTTGACTAAGAGTTGAAACTGAAGGGCCTTCCCCGCTCCGCAGCTCCGGGACTTAACCTACTTGTCAAGGGATTAGTGATGCACTGGGATTCCTGTATCGAGTGATGACTAAGCCCTCGTCACTACGCTTTGTGAGATAACAATGATCTCGGATTTCACGATAATACTCGACTATACTTTGGTCTTTGATGTGATATTCAGGGTGTTAGGCAAAGGGTATATCAGACCAAAACAAGCCTATTTTAACTCAAGAGGAAACACAAGGGCCGTTTTTACATACAAATGTAGTCCCCTGTTTCCTCCCTGGATAATGTCAGTAGAGCAATAATTTTTATTACAAAAATATATGGCCACTATTGGCATGTTTCTATGTTTTCCTTTTTTTCATAAATTAATTAATAAAAGGGATATGAGCCTTCGGAAATCTAAAAAATTCGCCAGATTTTCCGCTGTGTTCAAACATCCAGAAAACAATTTGGCTAAATTTTAGAAAAAATAGCAAAATATACGAACACGGCCAAAGCCTTTCTTTAATTTTTAATGAAAAAAGTATTTAAATCGGTCTAGTTTTGGAAAAGTAATCGGGGGACTACGAAACGTTGATTTGGTGTGCTTTTAGTAGGTATTTTCGGTCTAAGAAGCAGTTGTCTCTATCACACTCTGCGGTGAATGCGTTTGGCACTGCACGACAGCAATAGATTTTACTAATACCTATTTTTCAATTCTCTCGCCCTAAGTGTTTCCTCTTAAGCATATGAATAATATAGTGAAGTCAGAAATTTGATATCATCATTTTCATTTTCATACAAATATAAATTTTTTGATTCCGATTTGTATGAATATTTTTTTTTAAATGACGTTATTTTATTTGATATTTTAGCAACTTATTTGCACTTATAATATCAGTATATAAACTTGAAAAAAAAATTTTTTTTTTTGAAAAATTTTGTATCTCCTGAGACAAAATTTTTCAATTTTTTTTAAGTTTATATACTGATATTAAAATTTCTGATTTCACAATAGTATTTATATATGCATATATTAACATAGGCTCGTTTCGGCTTGATATACCATTTACCTAACACCCTGTATATTGTATATACAGGGTGTTCGGTCTGTTTGGCACTTGACTTGACTTAAAATTGGTTTTACGGACTTGATGCTGGCTGAATTTGTCAAGTAACTGATATTTTGTATCCGTGCTGTTATTAAAAAAAGAACATAATGGCATCAATGTTATCAACATTTAGAAGTTTTTTTTGGGGGGAAAGAAATAGGCTCTCGCGTGAATGAGGTTAAAAGTTTACTTGGTCGCATTAACTTATTTATTATTAGCGAACTAAATATTGAGCTACCAAGTCATTGTATTGATGTCAGGCAACGCCCCGTTTGCCTAGTGGTTTAATTACCGGGCCAAGATCACGGGTTCTGGGATCGATTCCCAAATCGTGCAACAAAAAACTTTCGAATCTTCGAAAATTTCTTGGGTTTGTTATCACCGACCCGCATTTGGCAAACGTGGTGATTATGCCAGTACCCATCATTGCTAGGGTAACTTGAATTCAATGATGGAGGCCTTAGCCCTGCAGTGGGATGATTATGCCGTTACACCTAAGGTGGTCGAAGTTTAAATAAAAGAAACTTTCTTTTGAATACTTGAGAATATTGAATAAAGCGGTTTGTTTTCACCAGATATTTATTATGTGAGGGTGCGAGCCTTATCTGAGGGCGCAGGCGTGTCATTATCGTACAATAGCTTCTTCATTGCGACAAATTGAACATTTCTCACCCTCGAGTCCTCGACCCGACTTAACCCGGTGTTACTTACTTCCCTTATACTGTTCTACTATTTATGTACCTATATGTATTATCTGTAGTACATATACACCGTGAAATTTTAGTGGTTGTTTTCCCGCAGTAAAATGATTCTATCTTAGAAGTACAATAGATTTGTGCAGTTTTTTTTTATTTAAATAAAAAAATTGCAGGTTCACGATTGTGATAAACGAAACTCGAAAGCAACCTCGAACCAATGGTACCAGCCGCGCCGCAGCCGGTCACCGGCCGGGGTAATTGCCCCTCGCGCGGTGCAGTTTATGCTGTATTACTTAGTGCGTAGAGCTTCTTTTGCTTTGAACATTGATTTCGTGCGGCAAGCAGTACCATTTTGTAAAGATACTATCGTATCTCACTCTTTTGAGTTGATGATTTTTTTTGTATTAGTTGAGAACAACGATATCTTTCATTTTCAAAAATAACTCGCACGATTCGATGGTGCTACTAAAGGTAAATCGTTCTGTTGCGGGAAAACAACCATTAAAATTTCACGGTGTATGTATATGTACTAGTCTTGTTGAATTGTTGTTGTTTGTTTCTAAATAGATATAGTGGTGACTTGAATTCAATGATGGAGAATTTTGCCCTTCAGTGGTATAAACTAACTTTAACTTATTAAAAATATAATCGCATTTTAAATTAATTTTAATAAAAAAGAGCTACTGTACTGCTAATGAAAGTAAAGTAACCTTTTGATAACTTTGGAATGCCATACAATTATTGTATATTGAATAATAATATTGTAAGGAATTAAAACGTTCTCTCTCGCACAGGTGTATCCTTCTTATAACATTTACATTCGACTGTATCAAAATCAATCAAAAGTAAACCAAATAATTGTGATATTCTAAATAATTTATGCACTGAATTGACATTGTTTTGTTAATTTTTTTTATTGACTTACTTTTGGCATAAGACTACAATTCCAGCAAAAAAACTTTTTCATGTGGGTCTCGAAACCCATAACCTTCGCTTAGGTACCTGGTGATGGGTTCGAGCCTCACCTGACAGTCGATTTTTTTTTTATACAAGTTGAATTTTCATTACACCAAAAATTATAATATAATTTTATATATTTTCAGCATTCTAATAATTAACATACACACGAATATGGAAAGATACATTGTTCATTATAGTATTTGTCATAAGACTATCGTTTTTTCTAATATTCTAGTAAACAAATAGCGTTGAATTTGAATTTATATTTGGAGGTTTATTATGGGACAGCCTGTATTTTGTTGCTAACAACATTCAGTACAAAAGATAACTGAAGTAACAAGGAGGAAGGAACAAAGTTTCTAGAGACCTTAAATCTTGTTAATCATTTCGCGGTTTGTGGTGACGTGTTTTGCTAGCTTTATTTGAGTTCACGAGTCTCGTATAAATTAGGAGATTTGAATAAATATTATGAAATTACTCTGTAACGAGTCAAAACTTTTTTACAATAAAAATCTTGAAGAAATGAAGAAACTAATAACCATCGGCGTTAAGAGCTTGTTTGGCACTTGACTTGACTTAAAATTGGTTAAATAATTGTTTTCTCTTTTACAGATTATTCGAAGAGAACCAAGACCTTCTGAACATGTTCGAGAAGTTTCGTCAGTACCGGACCAAAGAGGAGCAGATAAACTCTATGGAGTTAGCGGAACACGCGAACAACGTGATGAACACGCTAGACGAAGGCATCAAGGGTCTGGACGACCTAGACAACTTCTTTGAGTACATCCACCAGGTCGGCGCCAGCCATCGGAAGATACCAGGGTTCAAGGTCGAGTATTTTTGGGTGAGTAAAACCTCCTTAAAAATTAAGTAAACTCCTTAAAAGAAGTAAAATAATAATGGAAAGCCTACATTCTTCCCATTGCATTGGTCTAGTGGTTTAAATACCGGGTCAAGATTTCGGGGTCCCGGGTTCAATCCCCGGGTCAGGCAGCAAAAAGTTTCGAACCCGCATTTGGCAAGCGTGTTGATTATGCTAGTTCCCATCATTGCAGTGGTAACTTGAATTCAATGATGGAGGCCTTTTCCATGCAGTGGGATGATTATAGGCGGTTTACTTTACTTACTTACTATTCATCCAAATATCGTTGTATTCATCCCATTATAAGGGCCTCCATAATTAAATTCATGTTATTACAGAGATAATTATTATACAGGCATAATCATCATGTTTGCCAAATGCGGGTTGGTGATTACAAACCCGAGCAATTTCCGAAAATTCTTGTTGCCCGATCCGGGTATCGAACCCAAGACCCCGAGATCTCGGCCGTTTAACCACTACACCAACGAGGCGTAGAGGTCTTATTGTGGGTTTATTTTTACCGTTTCGTATCCAATTAGTAAGTAGTTGTTAAATATTTATCGCAAACAGACAGACAGATGCGGCGAAGGATCTCGTTTTATAAAACAACTCGCGGACGCCACGAACTGCGTATCGCCTCAGAATAGTATTTGAATTTGACCTCTTAAATGTCACTGACGTAGGTGAAAAAAAATTGTAGCGTTAACTTTGAATATTTTTAATTTAAATTCAAATTCAAAGCGTTTATTTCAGACAAACAGTGGTCCATAGTTAGGCAAGTCCATAGTTTAAAACTTAATATCCTATTCCTGACGAATACAAATTGAAAAATAAAAAAATCATAAAAATCGGCCTTTCTCGAGTTATAATAATAAATAAATAAATGTGGACAACATCACATACATTGTCCTGATCCCAATTTAAATAACTATTCAAAGCATTCGTATTTTGGAAACCAGAAACAACGAAGGTACCACAAACACCCAGACCCGAGAAAATGTAGAAAAACACATTTTTTCTACATTGGAATCGAACCCGGGACCTCGGAGCAGGCGACACCTTGAAAACCGGTGTGCGTACACTCCGCCACGGAGGTCGTCGGAGTTATAAGTGGTGTTACTTACAAGACTTTCTTTTATAAAAAAGGAAGATTATTTATTGCTTCAGATTTGATTTTTATTTGCAACATTATTCATGAATGTCTGTGAATTCTTATCTTACGATATTAGATTAACGTATCGGATTTCATGTAATACATTTTTATAGAAAGAAATCGTAAACATGAAATATTCGCTGGTATCACTTTAGCTGCCTCCATCTATATTTATGGAGAGTAATATCATTTTCTTTATCAAATTTCCCTGTTCTTACTTCTGTATTTACTTCGCCTGTATTTATTTTTGTTTGATCTACGTCTTCGTTTAGTAAATACAGTGGCCTGTATATGAGAGTTTTTCCGTAAACACTCTTATTTCGACATCATTAAAGGTGTTTGTTTGTTATAGTGTTAAGAGGATGTGTTGTCGTCTGTACATTAATTCTTCGAACAGAACTTAAGCGGAAATTGAAGATTGACGATAATGTACATTCATATTTTGCGTATGATCCATCAATATAATATGTTAAGAACTATATTACATCAATGGTATGACCATTTTTAGGGTTCCGTAGCCAAATTATAGTTTCGTCTGTATGGGTGTCCCCCCCCTCTTCTAAATTTAAAACTAAGCAAGTAAAAATTTTGAAAAAAATACGTAATGTAGATCTTAACAAATACTTTTAACGAAAATTAGTTTGAACGAGATCAAACCGGTAGTTTTTGAGAAATAGCACATTTTTAACAACCGCAAATATAACTTTGTCCTTTATACAAACACTATGAAAAACAAAGTTATTAATGCAGTCAAATATTGTATTTTGGCTAAGTGGACTTCCAAGTGGACCCGTGATTCAGTTAAAGTTGGTACGGAACCCTCTGTGCGCGAGTCCGGCTCGCACTTGGCCGGTTTTTTTTAATTGGCAAAACAGGAGGTTCTCAATTTGATGCCATACTGACCATTCATATATTAGGGGTTAAAATATGAAATTGCAGTTTTATTGTAATAGGTTCTTTGAATTGACATAAAATCTTCATGGTTTGAGGTTTTCGAATGAAACTTTTTTTCACATAGTTTCTATGATGTTCTTCTTTTAAAAAATGTGAAACATTTGAATATCGACTTTCAATTGTTTTTGTTATTTAACTTAGACAAGAAAGATGGATACTGCGAAAATTCGAGTGATTTTTGAATACGAGTTCCGACGCGGAAGTAAGGCGGCAGGAACAGCCCGCAATATCAATGTTGCGTTTGGAGAGGGATCTGCTAATGAACGCACCGTGCGATTTTAGTTTAAACGCTTTCGTGATGGAAATTTCGACTTGAAGAACGAGCCACGAGGAAGACCGCCCACACAGGTGATTAACGATGAATTAAGAGAGATGGTGGAAGCCGATCCTAGTCAAACTACCCAGGTATTGGCGGCATGGTTTAACGTAGCCTTACCCACAATATTGACTCATTCGCGTCAAATCAATAAAATAAAAAAATACGAAAAATGGGTGCCTCATGATTTGACTGATGTGCAGAAAGAAACGCGTGTTGAAACTTGTGTTGCCTTGTTGAATCGGTACAGAAATGAAGGAATATTAAATCGAATTGTGACATGTGATGAAAAGTGGATTCTTTATGATAACCGTAAAAGAAAAATGCAATGGCCGACCCCAGGTCAAACGCCACAACAGTGTCCTAAAGCAAAACTTACCAATAAAAAGGTAATGGTAACTGTTTGGTGGTCTCAGTATGGTGTTATTCATTATAGTTTTCTCCGATCTGGTCAATCAATAACGGCAGATGTCTATTGTGCCGAACTCCGAACAATGTTGGCAAAACTAGCAGTAAACAGCCCCGACTCATGAATCGATCTTCACCATTATTGCTCCATGACAACGCGAGACCTCATACAGCACGAGAAACCGTTTTGACCCTTCAGGAACTGCAATTAGAAACCATTCGACATCCTCCGTATTCGCCAGACCTTGCTCCAACGGACTACCATTTTTTTCGTGATTTGGACAATTATCTACGTGACAAGAAGTTTTCTTCCCAGGAGGCAGTACAAAATGCTTTTACACAGTTTGTGCAGTTTAGATCCTCAGAGTTCTATCACAAAGGCATAAATGACCTTCCTATTTATTAGATGGCAGCAATGGCGGCAGTATGGAATTGCCGTTTTGTATGGACGAAATCGAGAAAAGTCATTTTTCCATTCTAACAATTTTTTAGTTTTTTTAAAAACGCCAGAGCCGTTTTCGATGCAATTAAAGGTGAAAGTTAGATGGTTATAAAGCTACGCATTATAGTATTTAAATTTCTGAAAATCAAAGTATATAATACAAATATACTTAATTGAAGCAAGAAGGTCAGCTGACACATTGTAAGGGGTCTTTTCAACGACTTCCTTTAAAGTAATAGGCACTAGTATTGCATTTTTTTGTAGTCAAAAGTTACTTTATATAGTTTTTGATACAATGCAAAAAGAATTACGCAATAATATAACTATACTTAAGAGCTATAAACAAATTAAAAAGTGGGAAAATAATCGGCAATTTCATACTTTAACCCCTATTATTAAGCACTGACTCAAAATTGGTCGCTTATTTATTTTAGTCTATGGACAATAATCTTTACTGTGAAAATACTGAATTTAAAAATACTGTGACTACAACAAACAACCTTTACTCAATTCCCTACTCGATATAAGTCCTCCATCTCTTTGTTTCCTTATTCCGATATAAATATAAGTCTGTCTTTCTGTTCAAAGTTCAGCGATATCGAATGTATCAAATATAACAGGAATGATAGATCGGAGTTCTAAGCGCCATTTTTATTTACTTCGCTATTACGAGTGTACTTGTTGAGGGTGGCTTTTGTAAGCTTTTTACTCGTCTCTTTTGTGTAGCTTTTAATTTTGAATAAATAATGTTCTCATTTGTTGGCAAATTTTTTTGCGGCTGCGCTTAAAACAAAGATATGCCTATAGTAGTCAACTGCTCGACTTAGGCCTCTTCCTATACGCGTCTTAATTTCCAGGTGTATGGAGATGCGGGTTTGAGTCCCGCCTGAGACATAACTTTTTAAGTTTAAATACTGATATTATAATTGCGATTAAGTTGCTAAAATATTATATAAAATATTACGAATAAGTTAATAAGATGTATTCTAATTTAAAAAAAACTGTTAAAGGCAAAATTTTACTCCCATTTAAATATGAAAAAATATCTAGCTCGTTGGGTCGAAAAAAGAAAAAATTTAAAGAGTTCATAAAAAACAAATTACCTTCAAAATTTTGAGTAGCTGCATGAGGACTTTGTTATACATTGTGCTTGTATCCAAATGGCACAGAGATAGAACAGTTTAGATCTTTTCTGATCGATAAGTTATGATATAGATAAGCAAACATACCCATTGCACCCCCGCGGTAAGACGTCCCTGACCAGAGCCGCAGCTTTGATAGCTTACATAATAACGAAGTCAGCCTCCGCGGACCGGAAGTAGCGTCGTTAAAGGCCCTTTGACCGCCCGGAAGGACCTTGCGATGAATAAAGTATTCGCGTCAGCCCTAACATGGTTACAGTATCCTTTGCTGAATCCGAAGCTCTCAAAAGGAAAAATGGCGACCTTTTGATACCTGACCTTCATAAGACGTATAATCTCCTTAGATCTTTTGGTAAAGGAAAGTAAGCGTGTTATATGTTTGATTATTTCATTGACTAGTCCACAAGTTCAAAGTCGCTCAGCGGGCTATGGAAGGAGCTATGCTCGGAGTTTCTCTTAGGGATAAAATCAGAAATGAGGTGATCAGGCAGAGAAATAAAGTTACCAACATAGCCCTTCGGATCAGCGAACTAAAGTGGCAGTGGGCTGGCCATATTAGCCGCAGAACCGACAACTGCTGGGGTGAACGAGGTCTTGAGTGGAGACCGCGTCTCGGCAAACGTAGTGTAGGACGCCCTCAGGCCAGGTGGAGTGATGGTTTGCGCAAGATGGCTGGCAGGAGCTGAACACGTGAAGCCGAGGATCGACCTTAGTGGCGTGCAACTGGAGAAGCCTATGTCCAGCAGTGGCCTGCGATAGGCTGATGATGATGATGATGTTTCATTTAGGGAGATTCATTTGTTTTGTCCAGCCTGTGATAGAATAGCACCTCACCTTATAGTGTGATGGGTGGTGTTAGCACACTAAAAGAATCACCTCTTCTCTTTCTATGGGTTCGTAAGAAGCGACTGAAGGAGTACCTACTGCCTGAAGAAGACGGGCAGCAGCGTCTTTTTTCCACTATTGGGCAAACTGCGATAGCCAACCCACTTGCCAAGCGTGGCGATTTTGACAAAATCTGAGCTGTGTGGCTGAGATGATGAACTGAGCTAAAATGTACTCAGCTATGTGTGACAAAAACGTGAAAAGGCCATCGACCATAGTTAATTCTGTCCCTTTCTACTTAAATCGGGTTACCAAATGCCAGGGTGGGTTTCAATTTCATAAATGGAGCACAAGTCATGAATTAAGTACGGGTACTGAATCCATGGATTACGTAATTCTATTTGAAAAATGCGTATTAAGACACTTAAATTTTTTTAAGTACTGAAAAATATATATTTTTTTTTTTTCAGAAAATCGAGACGCCATTCCTAGCGGCTGTCGAGTCGACGCTCGGCGACCGCTATACACCGAACGTGGAGAACATCTACAAAATCACAATCAAATTCATACTGGAAACTCTAGTAGAAGGCTACGAAAAGGGTGGAAAAGGTAACTCCACGTGAGCAGAGTTGGCTTGAATTTCCAAACATGAACAGCGTAAGGGTGTGGTCACACTGCTGCACTGGTACAACCCATAGCACGGATCTTGAGCGTTCAGAAAGGAAGCAAGAGTCGATACTCTTGCTCTATTTCTACTACTTCTTGCAAGACAGGGATTTTCTACCTTTTCAAGGAGTAATGAATATGTTGGAAGGTACTTTATTGTATTAGATTTTTTATGTCTATAGTAAATTTAAAAGATCTTCCTGTACTGACATTCAGGGTTACGTAAAGATATGTCCCAAACTTTGCAGAAATACGTTGCACATATTGTCAGCTCTACGTTTCTATATATCACACTTTAGGAGAGAGAGGGGCACTCTCAATTAGAGCCTTACAGAGAGCAACTCCACTACTTAATATCCATTATGCTGTGAAGTTGCCTCAAGCGCGTTTGCAAGCAAAACATACTCGTATCTAGCGGTGCTCAATCGTCGTTCGTTTCTTTGCTACAATCACGTGATCTAAATGACGTTAGTGCTTTTTTTGCGCTCAAGATCCGTACCCATAATATAGTTTGGCTGAAGTATGAACAGGAACACTAATATTTGATATTCACATGATTGAGAAAATATGTCTTTTTTAAACATTAGCTCGAACACTATAAGATATTAGCAAGAGTAAGATTCTCAAGGTTATTATATTTCTTCAAATACAAAAGCATTGCAAGGAGTGTTTTAAAAAATAAAAAATATTGCAAGACCCTAACACTGTTTTAGGCAGTGAGCCCACACCCTAAGTATCAAGAATTAAGTTAAAAGTCAATTGAAGCAGTGAAAGAAACATTACAGTGTATTAATGTGACGGTATTGCGACATAGAGGAATGGACTGGTGCCGAAATTTGACACAAAACTTTATAAAACAACGTATCAACAATACACTTATATTCAATAACATAATTTGCTTTAGCACTCACAAAATTTTGATTCAATGTATGTAGAAAAGAATATGGCGACATAATTATGTACAGAGAAGAATATGACGCCATTTTGTATGCATAATTAAAAGACCTTCATGACGTTGATTGTAGATATATCTCTGTAAAAGTCGAATGATAAATCTGATCACACTTTTCGTTTTGTGTTAATGAGGGCACCATCTACATTTTTATCTAAATTTGGTAACATTCCTTATAACAGCAAATCTATGAACTGAAAGCGAAAATGTCTGATGAAATCATTTAGAATAATGTTTGGAGATATATATGAATTGTAGATAATAGCAAAGGTGTGTCTGAAAAAAAAAAGTAATATTAAATGTCACAAAACGCTTGTTACGATGTAAAATGTATTTATTGTAATAATTTATTGTTATTATAATGTTGCACCTACTTTGAATCTGTGTAATGGCTGGTCCAAAATATTCTAATCATTTATATATTCGTGTTATTTTTCCGCTTTTAACGTTGCGTCTTCCGATATGAAGTTATTTTTACTTGCAATCAAAGCAAAGTTTTTCAATTCCTCAAATGGGTAAAGGATAAACATGTTGCTTAAATACAAAGACTTTCCTCAATGTATTTTTTTAGGTATGTCCAAACATTCACTTATAACGGATCCTTTCTTTTGTCAAATAGTACACATACTAAGTATTGACTGACAAAAATAAAGGCATGTCTTTATTGTTTCATAAATATGAATGAGGTGAAAATCATTTTAACTGTTGTCCAATTAAGTGCAATGTTTTCTGTTTTATAGTAATGTGAATATTTAAGCAACAGAGTTATTTCAAAAGATCATAAATTTAAAAGTATTACCCTGTCTAATTTTCTTTTTAGTTTTATTCAAATGTGCTAATATTTTATTACTTTTGTCTCAATTTTTATCACTAATTAAAATAGGTAGACATTTTGTTGTTAACTCTCTTGTGTCTCAAAATGGTGATGTTAGTTAGAATTTATTACATAGCTTAAATATTATGAATTATTTTTAATTCAATATAAATTATCTCATCATCAATGTTGTTTACGTAATGTAACTAGTCCTAAAAGATAATATATTATTATTATATGTATAACAATTAATGTATGAATTGATAAATTATGTAAGTGTAAATACTGTCTATACAAACTTAATATTTAAAAATGAAAGATCATTTTAAGCACAAAAAGTATTTCGGATTGTTTTTAAAACTGTATTTTATAAAAATAAAATATATTTCAAAACGTTCTATTTTTGAAATTAGATGTTTTAAACTCTGTCAATGAAATTAAATCTCTTTAATGTAATTTTATTTGCAAAATATCTGACATTTGATTGCATATTTTGAGAAAAACATTACCTACGTAACGTATAAATTTGTAAAGTATGTGTTTATGGCAATGATATTTAAAAAGTAATAGATATGTTACATGCGCTCTCAATATGCGTCCCTAAAACGTCACAATTGTGACGTCTTTTCAAATCCATGAAAGAGAAAGTAATTGTTCTTTTCACGAGTATGACAAGGACAAAATAAGAATTACGCATGTGTGCAGTTGTTCGCAAGCGGCACATATATTTCGATAGTTTTGTAAGGGCATAACCTATCTATACTTTTTAAATATCATTGGTTTATGGTTAATTCTTTTAATTTAAGTATTTAGTTGCCAAGGAGCTAAACGCAATAGATAATGTGTTTTTTGGAGCTCCACCAAGGGTGACCCGTCAAGGGGTCACGACTCCTAATGTCGCTCAACATGTTTGGATAGCTAAGAAAAACAATTAGTTTCCTATACAGTGAGTTTGGGTAGGTAATTTTGATTATTTCTTTTGGATAATACAAATTGAATAGAATAGAATATTATTTATTTGCCTTAAATCATGGTACATTTATCAGGTCTTAACATTGAAAGTGAACATGCATGTTTTACCGATTGAAGAATTTCAAACTCTGTTTCAGGTACCTACATAATAACTTGAACAACAACAACTTCAATCAAATCTGACATTTCAATCAGATTATTTTAATTGATCTGGTCAATTTATCACAAAAATCATGACACTGGCTTAAATAAGTGAGCTAGGTCTCTCTAAAATGGCGCATAAAATGAAAACCAAAACTTTCTTTTAGTTCCGTTTCACGCAAATATAAGATAAAAATATAAAGGGTTGCGATGAAATAAATAATTAAATCTTGCCGCCAAAATCTAAGCAACGTGTCAAAAACCTTACAAAGAAGTAAAAAAGAGTCTCACCGTGTGTTTATTTTATACGAACTATGGAGCCATCTTTGACAGTTTCATATATCAAAAGGTCATTAACCGAATTTGTTTTGAATGTTGTGATCTCCAAAATCAAATAAAACCCGAATAATTGCTACCTCTAGAAGGGCCAAAATAGTCGTTATGCTAAAGAAATGCTGTTAATAAAACTTTGATACTAGTCTTATATTTGAGAAAAATAATCCTGAAAAGAATTGCATTTCATAATTTAGTATCAGCAGGTCTAGGCATCTCGCCCAGACGCTGACTTAAGTTTATAACGTTATGGGGTGAATAACCTCTAAAGTGGTTCTTGTTATTATACCTAGAATAACAGCATATATAGACTGTTGTTCTCGACTTCATCATCTTTAATTGAATGAAAAACCAACAATGGCGCGCCCACTATAAAAACATCGCAATCAGATGAAGAAAATACATGCCAAGGACAAACAAACATACAGAGGATCAAAGTTACCTTCTTTTTTTTTATCTTTCTTTATACTCCTTCGAATTCTATTTCATAACCTCAACAATAAAAATAAAAACAAAGTAATAATCCTTTCATTCTGCAAAGAAAATAGCATAATCTATATTAAATCGCAGAACGCTCATGATCACCATTATCATCAAACGACGTCCACTGCTGACGTAGCCATAAAAGGTTAATCACAAAAAGGCTCATAACAAATCAAAGTCAGACTGAACATTCTAGTGACAATTAAAACATTGCTATAACGTTTGAAAAGTACTAAGAGTACTAACATAATCATCATCATCAGGCCACACCAGGCTACTCCAAAAGGACTATTTTGCCAAAATTGTCACGCTTGGCACACTGGTGTTCTTTTTTTTATAATCAATGGGCTTGCTCTTGACTACATACATAACTCTACTGTTAAAAAGAAGCCTAAAATGGAGCGAGCTTACCCAGAGGCACTGGTTCTCCCAAACACCAGCGGAACACAGAAAAACTGTTTGGCGCTGGACTCCGGCAGGAGGGTGGTAGCTTCCAGGCAGCCTCTTACGACGCCTACCACCGCAGAGGGATCTGTTAGCAGTCATGGTTAGAAAACTAAAGATGCCGTTGCCCAGGGTGGACCACTAGGAGGTAGATCCCACCCCAAAGTTCACAGTTGGATTAGTAGAAAAACGATACTAACCGTATTCTTCGGGCAGTACCCTTTTAGTCCCACAGGACGAGGCTTGCTACATCACTTTCTAAATATCTACTGTCAGTACTATTATCAAATACCTACGAGTAACAAGGCAAAGGCAATAGACAAAGTTTTCGAAACCACGCACGAAAAGCCAATTTTCAGCCGCACACTAAAAGCGAGCGTGAACAAAATGCAGTATGTCGTATCAGAGTTAACAAGTGAAACAAAAGGCCTTTACACCCGACGACTTTAGTCACGATAACCACAGAATAAAACTTGTAAAAGCACTTTACCGTGTTATTAAACCTTTGAAATTAAATACGCTCAACATCATCGCCTACATTGTTCTGATCCCAAAGCTAGCATTCGTAATATGTAAATGAAAGAAACAACGAAGATAAGTAAGGTTTCTTTCTGCTATTAAAATTCTGATCCACTAAACTAAAAGAACTTACTCTTGCAAAATCATGCCATCGAAAAAAGGGCACGATAAACTTTAATAATATAATATGCGAAATAGTTAATGGCTTTGATAATTTAAGTAAAACATACGTAACCGGCTAGACAACTGACAGCGCCATCTATTGTCAATTTTTAAAACTAGCACTTTAGTCAAGCAAGTGACTTAAATGTGGTACGATAATTAAATCAAACAGAAATAATGTACGTAGACGTATTTCACGTATCTGCTCACATAGTAATCAACTATGCGTGACTGAAAAGTGTGTCTTAGTTAAGTTAGTGTTTCAGTATTACAAATAAATATACAGTTTTTTTTATAAATCATAAATAAAGCATCCTTTTGGTTGTTTTAAGCTATTGCATAGCTTCTATCGCGGGCCTTGAGCGTGGAGACCGAATCCAGAAATTCCGTAACGGAAATAACCTAACACTCGCGGCGAGGCACGATCGAACAATTTTGAATTACCGAAATTTAAAAGAATTTAGAAGAAAATAAGGATTTTGACAGTATTGTTGCCTATGGTAACCATATCTGCCAAAAATAACAGAAAAATTTAATTACAAAAGTCAAAATTAGAAAATACATAAAATTATAAAATTAAGCTATTGCATAGCTTCTATCGCGGGCCTTGTAAGTTTTATAATTGCATAAGTTAGTAAAAAATGCTATGCAATAGCTTTACCGCGGCAGTCTCCGAGTGCCACACGTCTTTTTTTTTATTTGGCTATCCCTGCAAACCATTTTAGGCATATACACCAAATCGTTCTGTGTAAATGACAGAAATATTGAAACAACACGTGGCGGAACCCTTATACGAGCTTAATTCACGAGTCGTGGTTTGTTTGAAAAATAGTATTTTTACATTCGTACCTTTCAATCTCGCTGCCATTTAGTTCAAAGCCGAATAGAAATGGTTATTTTTATGGTAAACCGTTGGTTTCATTTATACGGAACGTTTGATTAAACATTTTTGGAGGAAAAAAGTATTTGATTAGTAAGTATTCACCCATTTTGTTCCATCCAACGGTGTCTTCTTCTTTTTCTTTTTCATGTCCTGTGGCATCGAGTTAGACATATAAATCAATGTCCTGTGGTTACAGTTCAAGGCAATGATATTGAGTAAGTGGGAATATTTATTCATGTGGTGCAGTTTTGGATTGCTCGGGACAGATTTAAATACGCGAATTACTATGGACGTAACATATCTATACATTAAAATGTCATTGGTTCAAGGATAATCTGGTGTCGTAGTTCCTAGGCATTAAAGACCAATGACGTGAAATTGTTCTTTTGACGAAATACGAGGGCACTGTCAAAACATTTATATCAACATTTAAAAAAAACTGTACATAGCTTATATTACTCAAAAACTACATCAAATGAAAATATGTATTTTCGAAACGATGCCATCAATGTCTTACTTCGCCATCCATGTGATTTCGAGGTGTCGCCAGCTCCGGGGATTCGGATTCGATTCCAGAAAAAATAATGTCTCGGGTCGTACCTACCTTTGTTGTTTCTGATTTTCACAAAACTACTTTTTGGTAACTACTTACTTACTTTGGGATCGGAAAAATGTATGTATGTGATGTGTGATGCTCGCACATTTACACCTTTCTTCTGCTGGTTTAAAGCATATAATATGTACATAACACCCAAAAGATCTAGTCAACCTACAAACAAAAATCTGCAAAGTCAAAGCCTGACAAATGGTTATAGTTTGCAATCGCAATAATTTATATTGTAATTATGTATATCATAATTATACGCGGAATGAAAGGATCTTTGATAATATATCATGTTACTAACAATATTTAGTTTTGGTAAACGCGTTTACGAACCAAATGTTTAGAAAACCTCGTAAAAAAATAACAACTGGAGTTTATTACTGGCTTTTATTTTACTTGACTTGTTTTATGTTCTTTTTGAGTATCTTAGTTAGTCTATAAAATATTATGTAGAATTATTAAATATCTTTCCTTTATAACACTCGCTAAGTCAATGACGTGACTAATATTAATATCAAACTTGATTCAAAAATATGTGTTTATGGTCAAGGATAAATTAAAAAAAACTCAAATTAAAAAAAAACAACCAATAAACGCAAGTCAAATATTTTATTGTACGCTATGCCTCCGTTGGTCAACATATAAATTTCAAAATGATGTTTCATTCCCGCTAAAAAATATGCCACAAAAATGTTAACTGAATACAAAAGATAAAATGTTTAAAGTATGCACGAAAGAACACGACTTAAAGATTACCTATGTAAAAAAATAAATGCGTTAAAAAGGTATTCAAAGGAGGAATCTTTATTGACTTTTTTGAGATATGGATGGTACCAATAGCACTGACCGTGATCTATAAAGTAACTGATAATCTCCATGGATTCCAGAGGCCGAATGTTCTATTTTTAAAACCGAAGTTTCGGTTTTGCTTCGAACAGTCGAAACAGCTTGCTATCATTCAACAGTCGGCATAATTGGCCCGACTGAACACTGTTGGATGGCAGCCAACTCCTAACATACGGTTAGAAACTTTGCAAAAGTATAAAGTTTAGTTTGGTTCAACCAGCCAGCATTATTTTAAAATATTTGCCAAAACTAATAATGTTCGAAATTTAAATTCATTCATTCACGTTACCTAGCTTTTTTTTCCCTAATTGTTTTTTGTTTTTAATTTATTTTTACGGCTCTGGGTTCTAGCCCTTTTATGCCTGTAGTTTTCCTAATTGAATAACGGCAGTGATGCTACGTTTAAAAAATGATTATTTATGTCGGTTTTACTATATTTTTGCCAAAAATATGTAAACTTGCACAAGGATCATACTTATGTAATTAATAGTTAAGCTGTATTTATAGTTGAGTAAAGTAATCGTGTTGTAATACAAATGTCTTAAGATTGGTGTAACAAATGTTAATTTGGTTTTAAAATAATTATATTATTTAAAAATGACTGTGTTTTTTAATTACCCGGGTCTAATACCAACTTTGATAATATTAAAGTCTTACAAAAGACAAAAAATATAGCTAGCATATTATGTCACCTAGTATATGTACATAAATTCTATGCCATGATGATGTATCCTTTATTCATACAAATGGTGACTCTACGAAGACATAAAGAAACAATGATATGACGAATATCTTCCATTTACTGTCGATAAAATCTACACCAAAAGAATTGATTCAATTTTTCCTGCCTTTCCTATACCTTATCACGAAGGCATAACGATCATAGCTGATAGTTTTGGTGACGGTTGACGTATGATGTCCATATTTTTCAAAAAAGGAAGCGCCATTATCATACAATTGCACCGCAATATAATTGTGTGAAACAGAATTAATACATAATAGTGATGGGATAACTTAAAATAACGTTATTTTTGTGATATAAAGAAACAACTTTATTGCTTTTGTTTCAGTGTAATTTCATACAGAAATATATCTGAGAGAAAGTAAACTCCTCAGAGAATCTTAAATGAAACTTGCTACATTCTAAAAAAATAAAAATTTACACAGGTACTATAGCAGCCGTCTACAGAAAACTACATCAAAACAAATAAAAATGCACTCTTCTTGCAAATTCACTTTGTTTATCCAGTTGGAATAATGTATTCATATTATTGATATTTTAACAGGGTCACTGCATAAAGCGATTGGACAATTGTTTGCAGAAATGTAAATAGAACAAGCTCGGCAACTATATTATGGTAAGATAAAACAATGTCCTTTTTTTCATTATTGAGTTTTTTCGAATAAACTTAATATGGCTGTTTGATTTGTAATAAAACATGGTTTTAATTAAATAGTGAACAATCTGCCAAGTGCCGGTACAATATTCGAGTTTGTATTGATAGCAATACGAGCGCAAGGAACGTTATTTTAAATTATTTTAACTGTTTAATAAATTATAAATCTTATTTTAGAGATGATTCAAAATCTTCATTTGGTAGAATGCAAAAAATATTTTATTGAATAGTACAAAATAAAAATAATTATACAAAGATGAGAGCCTAAGGGCGATATTATCATCAACTGTTTATTTTGTTCTCTATTGCAATTTTAGCCCTGTATCTCATTGCAATAAAGAAATAGACGGCAATTTACTCATTGCATCATACAATGGATTTTTTCTATGTTATAAAATTGATTCTACTTGACCTAGAAGACTGGTACTTTTATAACACTTTCCAGGATACACCACGCCTGATAACGTTATATCTCTGTTACCTACGTGCCCCTTAATATGTTAATGTATCCTATCATCATCACTATTTCAGCCGAACTATGTCCACTTATGGACATAATCCGCCCCTAGGAATCTCAACGCTGATGTGTGGCGATTATGGCGAAAACCCCAACACGAGAGTTAAAACCCTGTAACATGCTATTTATTAAAATTAATTTAATGTTTTATCGGTTCTGATAAATTATGTGCCATTTTTCCGACTAACAATGTGTATACTTTATTAAACTACGAACCAATTCCGAATAGCTCTCATAGTTTCGCCAATATTGGATACTTTAATATTTCGTTTACTTCGCAAATTACGATATCAAAGCCGACCCTAAAATAATCCGCGATCCCAGCGAAATAGTTTTCGCAGTGGCTCAGTTTGTCAGACATTTTAGTTTCGGTCAAAGGTTTTAGTGTAGCTTAAAGTTTCATCGTTATTTTACAGATCAGAATATACTATTAAAAGTGGATTATCAACCCAACAAATTACTGATCCGCCCAAATGTCATTTAGTATGAAAATAACGTTATTTTTAAACTTAATACGTCTAGATTCTTGAATCGCATCACTAAAAATGTTACTTTTGCGCGCAACGCTTCAGTCACTCAAAACGCACAGCTCGATAGAGAGCTAATATTCAATGTATAACGGAAAATAACTAGACATCGTTATCATTAAAATTAACTTAACATTCCTCGGATGTCGATTAAATTCGGAACACTATCAACGACATTTATACTCAATAGTGCCACAAGTGTATAAATTTAAAAAAACTGAATATGAATATTGACGCGTCCAAGAAAAATTCTCTATTAATAGCGTAGAGAATTGATTGCATGGAATATTCACTGAAGTGAGTTCCATCATACACAGTAGTGATTTCCGTTGGAAAAAATCAAGTGTGTTGATAGTGATAGTGTGAGAAGATGGGGTGTGAACTGACTAAGTTGGCGGCGTCTGAGGTGAACCGTGACCCGATAGACCGACCGCCCCCGCCGGCGGACCCGCGGTCTCCTCTCACGACAAAGCAGCAGTACTGCATGCTCGCATCCTGGAAAGGCATCTTCAGGCAGATTGAAACTACTGGAATCATACTGTTTATAAAGTAAGTATTGATTTTGAAAAACACACACACACTGTGTCATTATAGTACCTATATAGAAAATAAAAACACACATTATGATGACCAATCAAATTTGCTTTGTTTGATATCAATTTTACAGACAAGAAATACAATTACATGTTATAAAATTGTGACGGCACATGATATTTGGAAGCATTTTGAAATTAGTTACTTTAATTTTGCCATGTTAATGTTAATTATTTTAAATTTTTTATAGTTTGTTAATATTATTTTTATACTCCCAGAGGATTTCTTAAAATATTCCATTACAATTTACCGTAGTTGGTACTACAACAAAGTTAAATAAATAAATTTTAATGTATACAACATCACATACATTGTTTTGATCCCAATTTAAATAATTTCTTATAGCACTCGTATTTTGGAAACCAGAAACAACGAAGGTACCCAGACCCGAGAAAATGTAGAAAAACCCTTTTTTTCTACATTGACCCGTCCGGTAATCGAACTCGAGCCCTCGAAGCAGGCGACTCCTTGAAAGTTGGAACATATGATCACATTTTTCCATTATTTAAACCCAATTAAAATAATTTTATTGTTCTCCATATCAAATAATTTGCAAGCCAAAACAAATTTACATTTAATATAATTATAAAGGACTTATTTTTACTAAGAACCACTTCTGCAAAAAAATAATTGTAGTACACGACATATTATCTAAAGAGTAGCCATTTTTCAGCCAGGGGCCTAATTCGCGTAACCGAATCGCATTTCGATCGTGGTTGAATTGGACGATTTTGACATTTAGCCCATACTAGAACTGGCAAAAACCTGTCGTTCAATTACGATTGTGATACGATTTGGTTACGCGAATAAGGGGACTGATCTAGTAAAAACATAGTCACAACTAAACACATAAAATTAAATTAATTAACCAAACAATCAAGCGATGTTTTCATAAGCCTTCAAATTTTCCGCCTTAAATCAATGAACTAAGTCATGAAACGTCAAAATAAATCCATCATTCTGCGGAAACATCTTAAACTTCACAGCGAACTCGTTCGTATCGAATATTGTTGGGTATACTATCGATAATAATAATTAATTACTTCGTTGGTTATAGTCATTGATGAAATACTCGTATTAAAAAACATACATACACAATCCTTGACAGAAGAACGTTAACACCAAATAAGCTGCGACTGAATATTTGGTTGCTCTTTTACATTCGTAGCATTCATCTTTAAGTCATGTTCGTATAGGGTACAATTTGTAATTCTGTGGATATGACATCACACATGATTAATTTCACAACACATCATCATTGTCATTATCATCATCATCAGCCTATCACAGTCCACTGCTGGACATAGGCCTCTCCAATTGCACGCCACTTAGGTCGATCCTCGGCTTTTCGCATCCAGCTCCTGCCAGCCACCTTGCGCAAATCATCACTCCACCTGGCCTGAGGGCGTCCTACACTACGTTTGCCGAGACGCGGTCTCCACTCAAGAACTCGTTTATCCCATCGGTTGTCGGTTCTGCGGCTAATATGGCCAGCCCACTGCCACTTCAGCTTACTAATCCGGTGGGCTATGTCGGTCACTTTAGTTCTTTGCCAGATCACCTTATTTCTGATTTTATCCCTAAGAGAAACTCCGAGCATAGCTCTTTCCATATCCCGCTGAGCGACTTTGAAACAACACACAAGCAGCTAATTCTTATTATTTATCAATGGCTATTAATGCAAGACACCATGATCCATCAGAAAAAAGACAGGCCCCTTCAAAAGGGGAATTAGCCAGCCTCGGCAGGCGGGTTGGTGATCGCAGTCTGGCCAGTAATGGAGAGAAGTCATTGCTGCCTGTCTTCTGCCGCTGGCCACCTATTTCCAAGGTGTCGCCATCTTTTGATCCCGGGTTCGTACCATTCATCACCGGACGACAATGTGTGGGATAAGAAAAGGGCTGACCATAGAACATGGAAAGAGGTTAGAAAGTAACAAACTAACACTGAGTGTCGTCCCAAAATCTGCCAAATACAGTAAAAGTTACCTGGCTATAAGTGTTAAAATGTATAATATAATTCCAAATGAATTTAAAGAATTAACCAATATATTATTTAGGAAGAAATTGTATTATTGGCTCAATTGTAATAATTTTTATAGTATCAAAGAATTCATGGACAAGCGGAATTAATTGAAATGATTGACATTATATAATTTAAACTTGACATAATAATATGATTGTAATTATGAATTTAATGAAATTTATTAAATTTGTTTTCCTTTTAATATTGTATTTTAATAGTGTTTTACTCATTTTCCTCATTATTTAGTTGCTAAATGTTAAAATTTTTGCATGCCACAATGACATGGCTAAACATGAGATCTTATATGGACCAATAATTTTTACATCTATTTACACCATGTTTGAAGTAAATAAATATTTATATTTCTATTTCTAAGGCTGTCTTGCGAAAGTATGAGAACCGATGTCGCCGCTTGCGCACCACTACTACTTGTGCACATAATAAACACAAGGTTTCGCACACACAAACAAGTTCAAAGAACGCCAATCAAGTGAATCCTTTTGACGTCGCGCGCTAATAGGGTTGCGCGACGTCAAACCAATCACAGCGCTCACTCACATTCATGTTTGGGCAGAAGTATGAGCATTTGCTGGCAGCCTCTGTGACGCGTGCCCCGTCTAGATCGCCTTTCTAACCTTTTTTCGATGTTCTGTGGGGCTGACGATCTTACAGAGGTGGCGTGTCGTAGAATGCGGGCGAGGAACTTTACAAAATAAAGTCGAAACGATTTATCGACAACTAGTCAACTGTTTCACAGCCCTACCTGCGCCTATTTGGCAGACCATACAGTCTGGTACTATCCTCTCAACAAACCGTACACTTTATAGTTGGATTAGAACAACAGAGTATTTTTATCGCACACATATGATCGGTTATGGACTGAGTGCGATTTAATTGAAGCTGCTTTTTTATTACCAGACGAAGGTTATAATTTTAGCAGTTTATGTAGCTTAGTATTTACGTATTCTATTCCTCCGTAGCGTCTAAACTATTCAGCTGATTTTGATTAAATGTGTCAATCGCTTTGGTATGGTTTCTATAACTAACGAATATGTCCTGTGAGCTGTGGCTTGAGTATGCGCTACATAATCCGTTCCATAATAGTTTTATCGATATTTAAATATTACTTACTTTGTTCATAAAGTAAGGGAGTTGATTGGAGTCTTCTGCTAGCGAAATACCTACCTACCGAAATACCGAACTGCCTCGTTCGTGCGTTACAAAACACAGAAAAAATATCTACCTTGTCTCGTAATTTATAGCTACGAGTACTTTACCTTTGCCGGGTAAAAGTTTTAAACCTTAAATTTTAAAAAAATAGATCTCTTAGTTTTTTTACAAACTATAATTTCATAACAGACGACCATTTGGATCAGCGGTAGTAAAAACGCTGCTTCTAAGCCATGGGTCGCGGGTTCGATCCCCGCACAGTACAAATATTTGTGTGCATCAACATGTCTCTTTGTACTGGTCTGGGTGTTTTCTATGTATAATAAGTATGCATTTACAAAAAAAAAAATTAGTAAGTTTATCGGTTATCTAGTACCCCATACGACAGGGTTCTTAATAGAAGCTTAATTTGGGACTAATAGATGGCTCTGTGTGGCCCAGTGAGGCATTCTTAAATATTTATTTATTTTATTTATAACATACATCTCGAAAACATACAGATATTGTGCGGAAATGCATTAAATCTCGAGAATGTTATATGTTGAATATGTCTTGAATATGTTACTTAAATGGTACTTGTCGATTAACAGCTTATAGGTATCAATAAACCATATTATGAAAACCACACCTTTCCATACAATGAAAATAAAAACAAGTCATAATGAGAAAAAAACATATATTATATTCTAAATAATGTCTTACTAACGGAGCTGCAGCTTAAAACCGCGATATTTCGAGATTTGGATGCAATCTGTGTACTTGCAGTCGCGTGCAATCATTATTGTGGCGTTGGATTTTCTGTATTGCATCCAGATAGAGCTCAAGTATCACACACTAATTGGTCTAACCTTTTCCTATTTAAATTTGATGAGTTAGTTTATGTTCTCAATCCGAGGAAACGTTTTGTCAGAGTGAACGAAATTATATGTTAACTATGTGAGAATGATGTGGTGAATCTTATTAAAAATAATATGTAATTAAGCTTTATTTTTCAGATTAATGATAAGAGGCGTTAGTCTTAAATATTTTTTCAAATTACTATCATAACACAAATATTTTTTTTATAAGTTTTGACATTCAATTTAGCATATGTAATGGGCAATACTTACCCACAAAAATATCACATTGAAATAATATTAGCATGTCGCATTGCGATAGAATATGCTGGAAAATCTACCTTTTGTAATCATATTCTATTATATGGTTTATTTATATATATAATTATGTTCCTATTTATTTGAAATAATACCTCAGTGACCAAATACGCTGAAAATTATTCAAAACGTCGCTCGGGATAATCAAATCAAGATATGAAATTTCTATTAAGCGAAAGTTAAATCCATAAATAAAACTCGCGGGCTTAGGATCAATTATCCTCATCATCCTGTAAGTGTAAATCGCTACTACAGAAAGGCCTGATGATGGAAACAATACAATTATAGGCTGTTTTCCGATGACAGTATAAATAGAACTAATTGAAATAATCGCAAAGGTCGGATATAATGACGCGTAACAGAGATCGATTACATAGAAGCTAATTATGTGTTTATAACATTACTGTTCTATTACACTACATGCGTCTGAAGTCATGTGTTCTGATCTGGTGATCCGTGAAGGATGATCTGACTATGCTTTCCAAGCCGTCTGCTCCTGAGAACCTCGTTTGGTTACATCTTTCATGTTTTTTATAAGTTTACCTTTATTGTCTTGCAGCCTATAAACATATGTACCTACAATTACAATTCCAGCCAATACTAACACCGTGCCAAATTTTATTCGGATCCGTTGAGGCGTTTTAGCGAGAAAGAGCAAGAAACATTCAGACATCCATCCATCCACAATACAAATATTAGTACCCTGCCTATACAGTAGTCCTTTATTTTTCAACTGTTGTTTAAGCAATTATAAATCGAAAACACAACTCTTGGTACATTATTAATCCTTAAATTGCCTCCATCGCCTCCGGACCACCTGTACCATTAGACAGTACCAATGGTGGTACAAATGGTACTGATTTATCCTACTAGCACAACTGTAAAACAGCATCCTTCTTAATGATATTTTATTGCTTGCTGGTCGCAAATTATTTATTATTAAAAAAAAAGATTTTTAAATAAATAAATAAAAAATAAATAAATACATAAAAAATAAAAATATATAAAATAAATAAATATATAAAATATAAATATAAACAAAAAAAAAGATATTAGGATAAATTTAAAAAAAATTAAGACAGTAAGTAAAATATAGGTTAGGTACTAATAAAATAAAGTAGTGCCAATTGTACCATCACGTTTTTTATTGAAGTAATGTCGAGTGTCACGCTTGTATTTATTTCCCTGGTACTAGTGGGATAAATCAGTACCTACCATTTGTACCACCTGTGGTACTGTCTAATGGTACAGGTGGTCCGGATGGCCTCCATCGACACCCACAGAACGTCATGGGGTGGACTTATTTACTAAATTGCCGATTATTTTCCCACTTTTTATTTTTATTATAGCTCTTAAGTTTAGTCGTATTATTGCCTAATTCTTTTTGTATTGTATCAAAAACTAAATAAAGTAACTTTTGACGAAAAAATATGCAATACTAGTGCCTATTACTTCAAAGGAAGTCGTTGAAAAGACCCCTTACAATGTGTCAGCTGACCATCTTGCTTCAATTAAGTATATTTGTATTATATACTTTGATTTTCAGAAATTTAATTATAGTATATAATGCGTAGCTTTACAACCATCTAACTTTCACCTTTAATTGCATCGAAAACGGTTCAGGCGTTATTAAAAAAACTAAAAAATTGTTAGCATTGTAAAATGACTTTTCTCGATTTCGTCCATACAAAACGGCAATTTCATACTTTAACCCCTAATATTTTATGCCGACGGCACAACTATTAACAAGCTGAACATCTCACTAATTAATTATTAACTAAAACTGATGCGTACTCAACTCAATTAATAGTGATACTCGATAATCGAATATCTCAGTAAGCTAATAACGGAGCCGGGCAGGGAACTAATTACGTTTGCCGTTAATAAGTAATTAATATGACTAGTCGACGAGAAACATAAAGTAAGTAAATAAGAAATGGCGTATTTAACCCACTGCATGGCATAAGGCCTCTATCATTGAATAGGTATAGGCATAATCACTACACTTGCCAAATGATTGGTGATCACAAACTCAAACAAAGCAACGTTCGAATTTACCTACACTAATATTATGAAGAGGAAAGATTTGTATTTCTGTGTGTGTGTGTGTGTATGTTTGTAATGTATAAACTCAAAAACTACTGTGACGATTTAAAAAATTCTTTCACCATTGTAAAGCTACATTCATCTTGAGTGACATAGGCTATATTTATTGCTAGAAATGATTAGGGAACCTCACTAAAAGTTAACGGGTCCACCCGTGCGAAGCCGAGACGGGCCGCTAGTTATAGATAATTTGAATTCAATGAGCCCAGCTGTGGGATGAATAACTGTTACTTTACTTTTTTTTACTATATACCACTTCGTGGCATCTGTTTTCATTTGGTGGAAGACAAGGGAGCTATCGCGGGAAAAAGCTATAAAAAATGTATTGATGATTTGATTATTCGTTAGCGTAGGTGATACCGCCTTCAAAGTATACAGCATATGTACTTAAAATAAATTTGGATGATTAACTGACAGTTTGTGTATAGTTTGTATATGTAGAGCAGGTAGTCCTAAATTCATTGTATTAATTTCATACCTCAAAGTTGTTCCTTTTGTGTTGGATGGAGGACATAAGCAAAACTTTGATGAAACTCACCTAACTTACACCGTAAAGCCTTCAATAATGTCGCCAGGTTTGAGGTTGGAACCTGAGGCAGACTTTTATTTTAAAATTGTATTTTTGACTGACCTCGAAAAAGGTAGAGGCTATCAATTCAACTAAATCTTTTAAAATTTTCTAACTAATATCATCTCCTAGAGTTTTATAAAGTGGTGACGTAAAACATGTTTATACTCTAGCAGTCCGTAAGACATATGTATTAAGTACTCGTAGTATGTACTTTTGGTCTCTAGGGAACAGTTCTTACGTTATGTATGTCTTTGAAAATGCTAAAGCGTCGTCATTACGCAGCATCGTTCGAGGTACAAAAAGCCTGGAAACGGGGAGCTAATTGTTCTTCTTTCAGTACTAACCTTGTTTTGCACGTTCATCAGACGACGGAAAAAGGAGATTTCCCGTAATTACACGCATATTATATAAATACTTGTTCTAGGTATATTTTTATATTAAGTTTCACCACACACACACACACACACACACACACACACACACACAATTTATATACCTTTGTTCAAAAATGATTAGATTAATGTTATATTCTCTTTCTGTCTGACAAGCGACAAAAGGTTTAATATATGTATACATATTTTTTAATTTTTTCTTTTTCTTAATGTTTGCATACTGCTGTAAATCAATATTATATTTTTTATACTTATGTACATTAGATAAATTGTTTTGTATAAGGAGGAGCGGTGTCCCTTAATACAGACTTTATTATGTTTAAAAATGTCTGTATTAAGGGACCAGACGAATATTGTTTACAGTTCAGTTTTTTTAAAGTAAATAATGATTTTGGATTTTTTTTGTATTTAAGATTCAATTTTATACACCTTCATTAAGAAGTTTATAACGGGTGTTTGATTCCAAAAAAAATTTGTTTGTTATGGTACCAATAGGCCTGTACTTTCTTCTATAGCCTCAACTTATCCATACTATGTATGTACCGGTCATTCAGTTTAATGAGAGAACCTCTTTAGCTACGTGAATCACAAAAGCCGAATGCAAATACAAAATCCCTAGTGGCACTCCCGCCTGGCAATCCCGGACACCCTAATAAAGCTATTTTCCTTTTACAACGGCAGAATGGAATTTCCACAAGTTTAAAAATGTAAAAAGGCTTACCAACCGTCCCGATTTTCACACGAACTCACACACTCGTCCCATCTTGGGATACTTCACCCTTGAATTCCAGAGATTCCAACACTAAACGCTTAAATTTTAACACCTTTGGTCCCCTGGTACTCTGACAGGGTGAATAGAATTGTAGTCCCTTGGAACATGCACGAGGTAAGACTAAGGCCGTATACAGAAAACTGACAGCGCTGGTAACCCCGCGCAGGAAAATATATGAACGCGCGCCGATAAGTACTGAACGGTGCCGACAAGTTCCGACAAGCTTCAACACGCGCTGGTCAGCGCTGGGCGCTGCCATTTAAAATTAATAAACAACTGCGACAAAACAAAACCAAATCATCGTCGAATGAGTCCGACATTTTGCTTGGTCTGCTTCAACCTGCTTCCTTTGTGTAGAACGGACCAGCGCTGTCAAGCGCCGGTAAGCGCTTATAAATTTCCAGCTTTCTTTCTGTATACGGCCTAACGTAAGAGTAACTGACAGCTGCTTTTGAGTTGCTTTGATTTGAGGCAATTATCCTAATGTGTAGGACATGACACCATTGTGAAAGCTATGATAATGAAGAGGTGGTTTTTTTTCTCACTCATCTGGTACTTACTCATCATCATTTCAACCAAATGACGCCTACGGCTGGACATAGGCCTTCTGTACCGCGTCAGTCAACCCGGTTTGGGGCCTACCCACAGATCGTCGTCCTTTGCGTGGTCGCCATTTCTCAACCTTTCCACCCCGGCCATCGGTTTTTCTTACTATGTCTTCTTCCCACTTTAGCTTCTTCTAGCGATTGTTATCTTAATTCTCCTACGGCTCGCTCCCGCCATTGCCCGCTGTGCTACCTTCAGCCAACTTTTGAAGTCCATATTAAGCGAACACGTTAAAGTTTCATAAGTCATCACTGTCACAACGTCAGTGCGTACCAAATACTTAAGAAATTCAACAGGTAGATACAAAATTAGTTCTGATGAAATACAATTTTGAGTGATTCATTTAATTAGTTGGCAATCTCCCTTGGCGTTGCATAATCCGTAGATTGAAAACTTGAGCCCTAACATTAGACTTTATTCAACTCCTTAACGCTCTGACCAGTATTATATTATGTGGCGCTGAGATACAAGCAGCCATATCTATTTTCCGGGAAGGTTTTGACTACAGCAAGTTAATGACATGATTTATTCAAAGTGCAAAGGAAAAGGGAAATGTTTCTAAAAGGATTTTACTGTCGGTCCGCGCCTCGATAGGCAATGATTATTTTATGTTGGCCTCGTCGTTTTAAGGTAAGTCTGACGAAATAAAAAGTCGCAATGACCTTAGCTTTATTGGGGTTGTAAAAACAAGTGGCCAGTTTCTTACGATTTCAAGGTATTATCGACCTTGGCCGTTGTAAATGGTTAAAATACAATTGTCGTCTCTAGTTCAGGACAAGTGTACGAGCTAACACATACAAATTTATGCATCAGCATTTCACCCTGTTCGTACTTTTTTCCTTAGCTTATTTCGTAATGTCGCGGCACATCGTCATTTTTACTTCATATTATGTATAATTTGACCAGTTCGCGTTCGACTATCATCGACTCTGTTCGTTCCGTACTCATTATCATTATATCATTTAGGCTTAAAACAAGTTATATCAATATGTCAATTAGTTAACGTCTACCAGTGACTTTTATTCTATCAACTTTGCATCTTTCCCTAAAGTTTGTACAGACCGTACATCTTTAATTTTTTTTTTTACATGTAGTGTTATACTGTAAAGAACTTGTGTATGTTAAAATCAGTTAAAAATCAGTTAAAATCAGTTTTATTTCTGCAAATAGGCCCCAGGAGGCGCTTTTACACGTCCCAATATTTAAACCTACCACTGCTTCGGGACAAGTCTGGGCTAGTGCCGAGAAGAAGCAGCGCGAGAAACTCGGTCACTATCGTCAGCCTCTTTTTAAATAAATTTTTACAAGGTAAGGTAATTTTTACAAGGTTTAAGCAAGTACGAGCTGGGACAACTTAATGCCATACATTTCTATCATTTAAATAATCATTAACAGTGTAATAGCCCTTTTTCATTAAAATAACTTTAACATACGATTTAAGTTTATGTACAGGGAGTTCAGCAATATCCTTTGGTAATTTCTTGAAAATACGGATACAATTTCCCATAAACGATTTTCCTACTTTTCGCAGTCTGAAGCCTGGAACGGCGAGTTTATCTTTATTTCTCGTATTAAAATTGTGTACGTTACTTTTCTTAAGAAATAAATGTATGTTCTTACGAACGTAAATAATATTCTCGAGAATATATTGAGAAGACACTGTAAGTATATTAATCTCTTTGAAGAGCTCTTTCAGCGAGTCACGGGGTCGAAAGCCGTAAATAGCCCGTACAGCACGTTTTTGCAATATAAAAATTGACTCAATATCTGCCGCTGAGCCCCACAACAGAATTCCGTATGACATATATGGTTATGACGTATGGTGGTGACGTATGTGGTTAACTAAGTAACTACTAAGACTAAGTTAAGGAGAAACGTTGGTGCCTTCGGTGGTAGATCAGGTGGAAATAAAAAGCGGACGGTATTTTATAGGAATGAGTGTAATTTGGGACAAGTACAATAACAGTGACCGCACACTAGAAAGATATTGAAGGGAGTGGTTCGACCGAGCATCGATGTTCGCTCGCGAACCGAACGTTCGCTCGGCGGTGTTCGCCGCGGTTCGGCGGTTGTGCGTCCCTCATGCCCCTCCGGTATCCGTGACGCCGCCCGTGCGTAGACAAAACGTGACTCTGTTCTAAGTGGTGTGAACTAGCTTAAACTATCAAGGGTTGCAGTGCAACGTTGCAACTTCTGCGACGTAAGAAATCAAAGAGGTTGTGGTGGAATCGGTGTAAGAAATCAAGGAGGTGTAAGGCAAGGAGTGGAGGCATATACTTAGGTAAATAAGTAACGGCCTATAGTCATCCCACTGCTGGGCAAAGGCCTCCATTATTGAATTCAATTTACCATAGCAATAATGGGTACAGGCATATCACCTTGCCAAATGCGGGTTGGTGATCACAAACCCGAGCAATGTTCGAAAATTCGAAACGAGATCGAACCCGGGACCCCGAGATCATGGCCCGGTATTTTAACCGCTAGACCAACGAGGCGTTTGAGTCATATACTCGTACTTACATATCAAGTAATTTTTGATACTAGGTTTTTCCGCACAGTTAAGGTATTGAAAATATATTTCTAATCTTAGAATAATAACGCTATTCTAAGTTTCTAATAATTCTGGCGAATTCAAAATAAACCAATTCTAAGTCGGTACCTACCAAAATAAAAACAATAACAATCGACATTCGCAGACAAAAACGACGAATTCCATATCATTCAAAAAATAGTTTCAAATTTTACGAAAATATTTTTTTCTATATAATACAGCACTTTTTTGCTCGGAGTACATATGTGATGTATCTAATCTAGAGGACAGTAACTACATAGCAATATAGGTCCTCTGCAAATAACATTCGCAGACGCTATATAAAATGTATTGAGAAAGAATCGTATAAGCTGCCTTGCGCGCCATATCAATTGTAATGGTCTACGCACATTATACATATTCATATATTAAATTATGAAACGGAGAAAACTATTAAGAGGAAACACAAGGGCCGTTTTTTCATACAAACGTAGTCCCCTGTTTCCTCCCTGGATAAAGCCAGTAGAGCAATAATTTTTAATACAAAAATCTATAGCCACTATTAGCATGTTTCTATGTTTTCTGTTTTTTAAAAAAATAATTAATAAAAAAGATATGAGCCCTCAAAAATCTAAAAAAATCGCCAGATTTTCCGCTATGTTCAAACATCCAGAAAACAAATTTGGCTAAATTAATCTCTTTCTATGGGTGTCGTAAGAGGCGACAAAAGTAGTACTGTCAGAAGAAGACTGGCGAAAACAGGCGGACAAACGTTGCGATTATAAATAAAATAAAATAAATAATATGGACAACATCACCTACAACATTATTCTGACCCCCAACCTTTGATTATTTATCCAACGGGATTGGCCATGAGTACTAATATCCATACAAATAATTCTGCCAATTTCGGTGCGGGGGGCGAGGAACGCACACTAACAGCGATTACAAACAAATGCATTTTCGATCATGTCGTTACGCACGCATGCATACGAAGAAATTGTCTAACACAAACACAGACTACACGCACACATGTTTAAACACACAGAACACATGAACAGCCTATTAGTATACAAGATGACGTCATTTTCGTGTAAGGAATGCTAGAGTAAGACACTATCGATATGTCACTATCGATGAGTTCAGACAATAATTAATAGGCTACTTGAAGTAGAGTTGTACAAATACGGTATAATACGAAATGGGCGGTATTTTTCAGGTATTTTACAATAGAATACGGTATTTTTAGTATTTTATATTTTGATTAACAAATGCAATTTACTTGACTTTTTTACGTATCATCAGTGAATTAACTGATAGTATAAATTCAATTCAACTTCGTTTTTTATCCTTGTTTATTTAAATTAATCCCACTCCCGCTAACGATTAATAAATCTTTCATGTAAATGAAATGCACGCATAATACACAACAAAGACGTGGGACTTGCGCTTGCGCAACGTTGCCACATTGTGCATCACCTCGCGAATGAAATCCTTCTCTTCTCTCTCACTCAACTTAGATGCCGCGCCCGCGCCGCGTTTTGTAAGTAGTTAGTTTTCGTTCGTGTGTAATGTTGATGTGACTAGACGTTCTTAGTACGAAACAAAATTAATAAATCAAAATTACACTTTGAGCGATGTCTTTAATCGATCTTTCCCTACTAATATGATGAATATAAAAGTGTGTACCTTACATAATAATATGTTCCGTTTTCACGCTAAAACTACTGAACCAATTTTGAGAAATTTAAACATCGAGATGTATTGGACTACTTAGACTAACATAGGCTGTTTGTTACGAATATTAAAACTGAAGAGGTTGTAATGGCAGCCGAGTTACTATGGGAAAACGATTCTTTTTTTAGGTAGGCACATCCGTATCCGAAGACCAACTAGACGGTCTTACTAACCAATAATTTCCCTAACGTATAAGAGATTTCTACTCATTACACTTTCAAAAAATAATATACCAATAATACCGTACTAAATGACACGATGCTGGTTATACGATATTAGTTTTGATTACGTCTATTAGCTAGTTACCCAATAATTTCCCCAATTTAAACCCTCAACCCCCAGGAGGCACTAGGGTGCCATGATAACAATTGATTTCATTTGTATCTGGAATAACTCACGATCGAGGGATTAAAGTACTTCTAATTATTTTAGACTCTAAAAGATAAAATACCAAATATGGGACCCACTTTGTGCAAGGCGATCACTGCAATCCTATTTTCTTTAACATCCCATTTCATATTGTAATTTGATAATGAACATGATAAAATATGTGAATTCCGCGAAATTGCAAGATTTTTTTCCAAATTCAAAACAATAAATAAGTTGTAAAAAAAAGGTTTAATTAATGTAACAGTATTTATGGCCCGACTAGTTATCTACAACATAACAAATTCTACCTTTAAAAAGAATAAAATAAAATATTATTAAAAAAATCCCTACACAAAAAGTTCCCTTTAAAAAGTTAAAAATAATAAATGAAACTCAATATTAAAGTATCTAATTACGTATTAAAAATATATGTCGAATAAATCATCGTCATTATTGATAATCGATATCGACATTTGTTTTAGGCTGTCACAGCCCTAATTTTCCTTCAGTGGGGTCAGATTTTAAATTCAAAAATGCATCATTTCGTAATGAGTTTACTAGAACGTATTGTAAAGAATTAGAGAATAACGATTTAAAATATAAATTAGATGAAACTTGCTGATTTTTTTTAATGATTTATAAATAAATAATAAATCTTTAATGAATTGAATAATTGATTATAGATTACTGATAGCCATGTTTTATTTCGTCGAGACATAACTATGCAGCTATATGTTTTCTATAATATATTATAGTAATAATCAAAACGCATACTTAATTAGACGTTTAAATCAAGTCAAATTTTATAAACTACATCTTTAAAAATTACCTACCCTAAATTAGATACGATTACTATTTAGTGACAACACTTATTGATTGGGAATTGTTCATGTTATTTTGCTAATTGAGTATTATTTGTTAATATTAAGTAAAATAATACTTAGAAATGGAAAGTAAAGTTATCCTATTGTAAACTAGAGGATTCCGACCTCTTTTTACACGCAAAAACGCTGCAATTCGGCATTTTTAGCTCAGATCTCTTGTGCGCTACTGACATATTATGCTGAATGAAGTGGAACGTGCGGCAACTAGTTTTATATAACCAGTATGACCGGCGGTCTCGTATCTTTGGCAGCGGGGTACGCCTGTCAATGGCGTCTCCCGTTGTAAATGCTCTAAGCCCCCAACGTAAGTAACTATTTATTTAACGTGTGGAAATCTTTAATTACGAATGTACCACTAACACGCAGAAATCACATGAGAAAATTTGGGAAAATACTTTTTTGTTACCCATCCAGGAACCAAACCACTAAGGCGGTTGACAAAATTGAGGAAAAAAAAGGTCATTTATAACAAATTCCTCATTTTAGATTAGCACTGTTTTCATGTGTCCAGCCGTGGACTAATGTAAGCTGTTGATGATAATGACTTACGAGTATACTATTATTTATAAGTTGAGACCCTGGATGGACAATTCAATCATATTTATTTGCTTGCAACAAAAGCGCTTTTGAAAAATTAGGGATTTTTCTACACTAATAATTTCGTTAAGAAAGTTACAATAATAAAGTGACGGCCTTATCACAAACCTGAGGAATTTTCGAACACTAGTTGCCTTACTCCGAGATCTTGGCCTGGTAGGTACCAAAGTTTTGGTTTTTTCTGGTTTGCATTTAAAAGGATTTTTTTAAAGGAAACAATTTTAACCACCTTCTAAATCTTAATACAACAATCTACACGACAAAAAACAAATGACGTATTTTATCTTTTTGGTATAGCCCAATACAAAAATGACAAGCTTAAGCACTTAGAAAATATCCGCCAAAAATCTAAAACTTTTGATACGGCCTCCTCAGAACACTTTTTTTACGCGATTCGCATCTCATTTATTCATTAGGATACCATTCATAATTTGTTGATTTTCCCTTTACACCTTCACAGGCTTAGGACCGTAAAAATTTAAACTATGTGGCGAATAATATTTTCGGGTGAACATTTGACCTACATTCTATGCTTCATAAATGGGATCTAAATACGATACTTAACGCCCACAAAAATTCGGAAGGTGATGAAAAAGTCAGCCTGTATGATGCTGAAATGAACAGTGTGCGTGGGCTCTAAGGGACTTACAATATTAGGGTTGACACTAATTGATGCGGATCTATTCTGTTTTGTCCCCGAAGAATACATTCTACTTTCGCTTGCTAAATGGAAGTTTGGACTCGTTTGTTTATTTTGTGCGAAGAAAATGTTCTTATAAATTAATCGATTGGCTTTTACGTTCTAATTTGATTAGTGATATTTAAACGAATTCGGGAGATATTAGGGATTTACCTTCACTAATAATTCTGTTAAGAATGCTGCAATTGTAAAAAAAAATATATAAATAATTAAAGGCATCATTGAGTTCATGTTACCACATCAATAATGGGTACAGGTATAATCACCACGCTTGCCAAATGCGGGTTGGTGATTACAAACCCGAGCAATGTTCTAAAAAAACAATGCGGTGTTTTATAGAAAAAAGAAATAGCAAATAATTTATTCAGAACCATGTTTGAAGTTGGCTGTAAGTAAAAGTACCTAGATGTCTAGACAGCGGTGTGGTTGCTAGAGTTTCTAAGAGCCAGAGTACGATTAAGGATTGCAATCAGCGAAGTGGGATTCGCCATCCCCTACAACGGAAACGAGCATAAAATTTAAAAAGAATTGCCACTTTCTTGCATTTAGCTGTAGTTTAGTTATTGTTACAATAACCTGAGATTAAGTATCGAGTCACTATTTTTTGAACGCCCCGTTGGTCTAATGGTTTAAATACCGGGCTAAGATCTCGGGATCCCAGGTTCGATCCCCGGGTCGGGCAACAAAAAGTTTCGAATTTTCGAACGTTGCTCGGGTTTGTGATCACCAACCCGCATTTGGCAAGCGTGGTGATTATGCCAATTCCCATCATTGCAGTGGTAACTTGAATTCAATGATGGAGGCCTTTTCCCTGCAGTGGGATGATTATAGGCTATTACTTTACTTTACTTTTACACTATTTTTACTTGACTAAGACCAAATACACTAAATAGGACATAAGGACACACTATCTATACTGTTGCTTCAGTTCATCATTATCATCTCAAAATTAATAGACTCAGAGTTTACTTTGCGGAAATCCATAACTAAATAAGGATTTTGAAAATTATTTTGCTAGTGATTTCTGCTCGTTAACACCGTCCTAGGTACCTGCACCACACTACCCGCCTAACACTGATTGAGCAAGCAAGCACTATATCATGTAGGAAAACCGCCCGCCCTCCCTCAAAAATGCATTCAGTACAGTTAATGCAATTTAATATATTAGTACCCAACACCGACATAAAAAAACCTCGACGCGTTTCGCCACTTCACGTTGCATCCTCAGGAGATATCGCCTTCGCTGCACTCCGACAACTAAAAGTCGAAACATTTACTAGACGTAATTTGCTAAAATAATACTGTTCTAGTTTTTTGAGAATTGTTTATTTTCAGAAGTAATAAAATCAAATCAATTGGGAGCAGCACTTAGCTCTAGTAGTCCCTTTAATGTAAATAAATTGGTGGTGTTGTTACTTGAAACTACAATTCCTGGTTTTTTATTCCCACATTAGACAGTTGAAATTTTAATAATTTTATTCAAGAAATCATATTTCAAAGCTACAAACGTAATTTATTTGCATAAAATACAGTATCAAAATATTCAATCTAGATTCGTTAAATTAATAAACCTCCCACGTACAATATGAGAAATTAATTACTAACATGTGAACAATGAAAACAATGTGTTTTAAACACAAAGACAACAAAAGGTTCGCTCTCTACCTAAGAACGTAACAAGGGCTGTGGCGATGACAAATTAAGAATTTCTCTGTGACAAATGAAGGCGTAATTAACATGCAAACTGTTATACGTAGGTTATATAACTCGGCTTTTCACTTAATCTCCACTAAAGTCTATCGCTCTTGTTCCTTCTTTAAAAATACAGTCGAACACTGAATTTCGAAACATAGGCTTAGCCTAGTTTGGAAATCAGGGTCTTATATTTTTGTGCTATGTATTTACAATTTCACTTGATACCTACTTAATCTACTATGTTAAGTGCTAGCGCTGTACAAGTCTTTTATGTAAATAAAGAATTTTTATTATTTATTATTATTATTATTATTATTATATATGAGAAATAATTATCAACACTATCGTAATAATCGTAATACACACATAAAAACCAGCCAAGTGCGAGTCGGACTCGCGCACGAAGGGTTGCGTACCAAAACGGCAAAAAAAAACGTTTTTTTTTATATGGGAGCCCTTAAATATTTATTTTATTTTGTTTTTAGTATTTGTTGGTATTGCGGTAACAGAAATACATTATTTGTGAAAATTTCAACTGTCTAGCTATCGCGGCTCTTGAGATACAGCCTGGTGACAGAGCGACGGACAGACGGACAGACGGACAGACAGCGAAGTCTTAGTAATAGGGTCCCGTTTTTACCCTTTGGGTACGGAATCCTAAAAATCAATTGCTGTTCTGTTCGTTAGTCTCGCTAAAACACGAGAACGGCTGGGCTGATTCAGCTGATTTTTTTTTGAAAGTTTGCTGAAAATTTGCGAGTAAGATAGTAAAAAAAAAAAATTCCTATACAGACTGTTCTATAGAGGGAAATGTTTCATGTCGTTAGGTAGGATAGGTAATACGAAGTACGAGGGCGAGTCAATAAGTCCGTGACTTTTTGAATTTCTGACCTCTTTACTGAAAAAGCAACACTACTCCTGTCAACAGGTACCTGTCAGTTGATTCCTATCAAAATTTGAACTTGCTGCGTCAGTTAGTTTGTGTTTGACAGCTATTTTTACCAGACTACCCAGTAATTTGAGGAAAAAATGGAAAAAGGTGAATTTCGTGTGCTTATTAAGCATTATTTTTTGCGAAAAAAAACCATTACCGAGACCAAGGCTAAGCTTGATAAATACTATGGGGACTCTGGACCATCGATTTCAATGGTAAAAAAGTGGTTTACTGAATTTCGTTGTGGCCGTAAAAGCACTGAAGATGCCGAACGTCCTGGACGCCCAGTTGAGGTCTCTACACCAGAAAAATCGAAAAAATTCACGATATGGTATTGGCCGACCGAAGATTGAAAGTGCAAGAGATTGTGGAAGCCGTAGGGATCTCGCATGGCTCAGTGGTTTCAATTTTAAAAGATCAATTGGGCATGAGAAAGCTTTCCGCAAGATGGGTGCCGCGTTTGCTCACAGTCGACCACAAACGCAATCGTGTAACAACTTCACAGGAAGGTTTGGCGTTGTTTAATCGCAATATGGAGGAGTTTTTGCGCCGTTTTGTAACCGTGGACGAAACATGGATCCATCACAACACACCAGAGACCAAACAACAGTCAAAACAGTGGGTTTCTAAGGGTGAATCGGCGCCAAAGAAGGCCAAGGTGGGTTTGTCAGCCAATAAAGTTATGGCGACTGTTTTTTGGGATGCAGCTGGGATAATCCACATTGACTACCTTCAAAAGGGAAGAACAATCAATGGGGAATATTATGCCAACTTATTGGACCGCTTCAATGACGATTTGAAAAAAACCGACCTCATTTGGCCAAGAAAAAAGTTCTTTTCCACCAAGACAATGCAAGGGTGCACACATGTGCAGTTGCCATGGCAAAAATCCATGAATTGGGCTATGAATTGCTCCCTCATCCACCCTATTCTCCAGATTTGGCTCCGAGTGACTACTTTTTGTTCCCAAACCTGAAGAAATGGCTTGGTGGAAAAAGATTTGACTCCAATGATGAAGTCATCTCGCAAACAAAGGCCTATTTTGAGGACCTCGACAAATCATATTTTTTGGAAGGGATAAAAAAATTGGAGAAGCGTTGGACAAAGTGTATAGAGCTCAAGGGAGACTACGTTGAAAAATAAAATGATTTGTTTATCAAAAAATCTGTGTTTTATTCCAAAAGTCACGGACTTATTGACCCACCCTCGTATATTGGGTCATCTGATGCTAATATTATAAAGCTGAAGAGTTTGTTTGTTTGTTTGAACGCGCTAATCTAAGGAAGTAATGGCTTGAATAGAAAAAATATTTTTGTGTTGGATAGTCCATTTACCAAGGAAGGTTAGGCGACCAATAGGAGCGAAGCATCAGTAAAAAATTTTGCAAAAAATAATCGCGATCAAGTCGCGGGAAACAGCTAGTCCTTAGTTCCTTACTAATATTATAAATGCGAAAGTAATTCTGTCTGTCTGTTTGATTCGCTTTAATGCCTAAACTACTGAATAGATTTTTATTAAATTTGATACAAAGTAAATTAGACCCTGAGACATAAGCTTCTTTACATCCCTCTGATGGTATCTGGTGGTATCCTATGCCCAGCAGGCTGGGATACCAGCTATATCGGTAAAATACCCGCGCTATGTAACATGTGTAAATGTGACAATTATTAAATACTAATTCAAAATTGGTGGCCTAACACTTTTTTTGTCTAAAAATTTTTTTATATTTTAACAAAGTTTTTATCTGAATACATTTAAAATAAAGTAAAGTAACAGCCGTTAATCATCCCACTGCAGGGAAAAGGCCTCCAACATTGAATTTAAGCTGTGATTTAGGATACCATAGCAATGACCCATCATTGCTATAATCACCACACTTGCCAAATGCGATTAGGTGATCACAAACCCGAGCAATGTTCGAAAATTCGAAACTTTCTTTATGTTACCCGACCCGGGGATCGGACCCGGGACCCTAAGATTGGTCTGGTATTTAAACCACTAGATCAAAGGCCTTTAATACATTTAATTTTAACTTTAATCAACTAACTCTCGTACGTCCTCCCCTTAACATTAAGCGTGTGAGTAGTTCTGTCACGTCTCCATTTGGTTATGACGGCGCCATTGTGATCGCTTATGGCATGTCCTGTCAACAAGGACTGGTTATTAAATTTTCGCTGTACAATATCCTAGGCCCGTTACGTGACTAGCAGGATATTTAGGAGGTTGTATTAGAGAAGTATGTAACTTCAGTGTTATAATTTATCTCTACAGCTTGTTAGGTAAATATCAAACCGTAACCAGCTTAATATGTGCATATAAATCAGTTTGATTTCAAAATATTTAAAAAAAAACATACAAATCGGAATCCCAAAATTTTAGTTTGTGTGAAAATAAAAATATTAAATGATAGTATCAAATTTCTGACTTCACTATACTATTTATATGTATAAGTTAATGTGGAGTAGTTTCTGCTTTATATAGGATTTACCTAACACCCTGTATACGTATTTAGGCTTGACAAAAATAAAACAAAGTTCGTTCGTTTTAACTACACCAATTCCAAGAATGGCTGGACTGATTTTATATTCTTAGATCTTTTTAGATTTGTCTTCGCCTCAATTAGTAGGATCTTTTAAATTGGAAATAAAATACTACAAAATTTTAAAAATAAGAAAATATATTTCCTCATACATTTTTCTCTGCCACGTCATATTTGACAATGACAATTAACGGCCGGTCCCAATAACCCATCTATCTTCAGTTTTGGCATATCGGAGATAGGAAACAGTTTCTATCTCTGTTTTTACCGTCCAGAGAAACAAAGACACAAGTTGTTTTCTATCGGCCGTTTTCAATATCCTATCTATCTTCAGTTTTGGCATATCCGAGATAGAAAACAACTTTTGTCTTTGTTTTTCTGGACGGAAAAATCAGAGATAGAAACTGTCTCCTATCTCCGATATGTCAAAACTAGCGATAGATAAATTATTGAAACCGGCCGTATCTCCGATATGCCAAAACTGAAGATAGATAGTTATTGGAAATGGCCTTTAGTCGTCAAAAACAAATCAAAGCATCGATTATCCTATGGTGGTACGACATTCACGGGGTCAGGAATCAATCTTGCTTATTATAATTGCGAAAGTATGGTTGGATGTTTGTTGCACCATTACGACAGTACGGCCGAACGGATCAGAATGAAGATTGACAAGGAGATAAATAATAGTATGGAATAGTACATAGGTTACTATATAACCCTGAAAAATAAACGGTTCACATGAGTTATAGATAATAGTCAATAACTTATTATTATAATATGTACACATAGGCATAGGGAAAGAAATATAGGTATACTAGCTAATATTATAAAGCTGAAGAGTTTGTTGTATGAACGCGCTTATCTCAGGAAGTACGGGTTCGAATTGAAAAAATCTTTTTGTGTTGGGTTGTCCATTTATCGAGGAAGGCTAAAATTACGCTGCAACCAATAGGAGGGAAGCATCAGTGAAAAATGTTGCAAAAATAATCGCAATCATAATAACAGAAATTGACGCGGACGAAGTCGCCGGCCACAGCTAGTTGAGTAAAATCGTATATTATTATCATTTTTTATTCTTTTATTATTTGGCAACCGATGCGCGACAGCATTGCGATTTGATATACAAATAGTTTTGTCCTTGAAATCAACCAATAAAGGGGTTGTTCTAAGGGAGTGGAATTTTGTATGGGAAATTAATATTTTCTTAATTTGGTATAGAGAATAACAGGCACCCATTACAAGTTTTAGTGGATCTCGAAGGATATAGTACATACATTTTCGAGAACATTATTTACGTCCTTAAAAACCTGCATTTATTTCCTAAGAAAAGTGACGTACACAATTTCAATACCAGATATAAAGATAAACTTGCAGTTCCAGGCTTCAAAATGCGAAAAGTGTGAAATTCGATCATGGGAAATTGTTGTTGAATTGACAGGGCATTGCTGAACTCCCCGTATATAAACTTGCATCGTATGTGAAAGTAATTTTAATGAAAAAGGGCTATTACACTATTAATGATTATTTAAATGATTTTAAATTGTCCTAGCCCGTACTTGCTTAAACATTTATTTGAAAAGGGGCTGTCAATGGTACGAATACCGAATCGCTTGTATATGATAAGTAATAAATGGATCGAGCTCACAAATAATCAAAAAGCAACCCAATCCCACCCTGTAGGGTGGAATAAGTACCACCCCAACTTGCCCTCGGGAAGACATGCAATGTATGTAATCTAACGGATTTTTTGGGATAATTCGAACAAAATTCCTTAGAAATTGGGAGGCTTTCTCCTAATTTTTTTGGGATGTGGAAACATTACAGAAACGAATGAATTCACTTCTCTCCAAGCTCTTTGGTTTGTTAGGTACTTATCGTAATAGCCACTTGACTATAACGATAGATCCAATACGTTTTACGAATCAATGTCTACCATGTATCCTTGTTTTATGGTGGCCGATTTCCAAATACCTAGGTAAAGTGTTCTCACATAACCTTTTTGGAAATGCGTGGTGAAGGAAGTGAAAATGCACTTCTCATTTACCTTTAAAAAACAATTCCTTAAAAAAAAGTTTACTGCGTTTTGAATTTGGTGGTAAGAATATACAAACTTCCGCTTTCCAGGGGTCTGCTCTAACCATTAAGCTACCAAGACATTGTTTGTGGTGCTGAATTCATTCAAGACTTAACGCTGCAGCGCTGTAAACCAACAGAATTTCAAATTTATTTGAAGTGTACCTCCACAGTAAAATTTTTTTTAAGAAGAAATTTTTATTTGGCGTCATGATCCACAGATGAAGTAGAAAGGTTTTTAAATGGCGACAAACAACAGATCTGAATAGTCTGAATAAGATTTACAGAGTCTTTAATAAATAGTTAGTACTTCATTCATTTGTGGTTTTCTTAAACTTAGGCATACACTATACATTGAAATTAAAGATAAAGGAGATGGGTAGTCTTTCATAGGACCTTGGGCCTTACTGTTTACTGTTACATGGATAATATTTAGCACTTTACTAGGTTCTTGGATCTTAATTTCATATGTGTTTTAATTTCACAGTTATTTAATGGGGTAATAGAAAATTTCTATTGAATATTTAGGTATATGAAATATTTAATAGTGAATGTTTTGTAGTCGAAAGTTAGGTTATGTGAGGTGTGTTAATTTACCAAGAAAGTCTACAGAAATTATAAATAAAATGCATGACATCAATTAATAAATAAATAAATCATTTATTTCGGGATTCCTAAGTTTCATATCATAGTATTTCATTAAATACATTGAATCATGAGACTTAAGCCGATTCCATAGTTCCATAACTTCATTTTTGTTAAATCACCTACTATACTAAAGCAATTAAGAGTTCTGGCGTCCTTCAGACGAGTGTTAAATGATTTTAGTTACTAATTATTGTAAGGTGCTACAACTGAAGTAATCGTAGCGAGGATCATGGAGATAACAGAAAATCATACAAAAACACATAAAACTACAAACGACTCGAAAAAACAAAACGCAAATCGAACGAATGTCAGTCTCGTCACTGTGACATTTCATTGTTGCCACATAAAAAACGATAAATAATCGAATCGATGATCAATTAATTGCAATCGATAACCACTAGAAAATACTAACATTATCATCTCCTTGAATACATTTTTTACCTACTTATACCTACGTCCTACAATCTTCGGCTTTTCTATGCAAATAATCGTATTTTCAATTCACAGTAGCAATTTATTTGCTCAGAGAACAGTTTTAAAATCATTAAATAAGCTGTTTCATCTTAAAATATTGTTAAAATTTGTATAAATATCTCACAAATATTATTTCTTATGCGGGATATTATATGGGAGTTGTTGCAACGTAGACAGTTAAAAATATCATTTAGGAAATTGTATTGTACTACTAGCAATTTATAACAGGTCACAAAACATTTTAGTGTTCATAAAACCCATAATAATCTTCAATGTTTTTCAGAAAAAAAAGCTTGCTACAATAATTGCAAGACCATTACTTATTTAAAATAGCTTATCTAAAGAGATAATCATTTAATCAACCAATTAAAATCGAACTGACAGAATGGAATCGAATCGAATTTAAATCAGATATTTTGTGACTGGCAACCTTGCATAGTGCATAATGGATTTGGAATGAGGATATTGTGGTATTAGTTTCATGCTAAATTATAATTTTTACATTCTTTATCCCAAACAACAGAATAATTGTTATTTTACTACAAGCTCCAAAAAAATACATTATGAATTTTAGTTATCATCTGGTTCTTGTAACAGTCAGGTCCAAGTCTGCCTATTTCCTTTACGAGTTCGTTTATATTAGGTTTATTCAATATACTTTCGATTATTCAGATATTTCAAACACTTTTCAACGTTCGTGGTCACGGGTAGTCTACCTATTATAAATTTATTTATATACCTGGTAATTAAATAGCTACTTTCAATAGCTATTTTACTGAGTTTTAAATTTTACTTCAAGATCGTAGAAAGATATGGAAATCCTCTTACAAAGCACACAGTTCAAGACAGAAGCCTTACTTTGCAAATATATATATCTGTGTCTGTCACATACTTTAAGACACTGATATGAGTAAGAGAGACAAATGGATTCGAATAGGGACATCCGAGTAAGGCCTAAATACAAGTTCGTGAATAATTAATACAGTATTGGGTTATTGACGGACTAGCTCAGCCACTAACTAACAATTCTTGTAGAATGCAGAACAGTACAACGAAGAAATTGTGAAGTATAGGGTTGCCTAACTATTAATTAGAACTATTGATTTAATACATGTATATGCCATAAATTGTATGGCAACACAATCATTCTTAATGGGTAAAGTAGGTACTCATGTTCTTTCCCAACTAGGGTTGCCAGGTCGCCAAACCTAATAGCCGGACAGACCAGCCAGTTTGGCCTAACATTTGGGTAGAAAGGCCGGACACCCTACATTATAGAGGATTTTGTGTCTCAGTATTAATAGATACGAAAAAATTGTATGTAAAATCAAGCTTTTTTGATTATTATCATAAATCTTTGTAAATTCTTTGTAAATGCGAGAGCAACCGATTGTCGGCACGGCGGCGCTCACTCGTTTGCGAAATTAAAAAGCCTAACAAAAGCCGGACAGGCCGGACACGATATCAAAAAGCCTACCTATGTCCGGCTTTATCCGGACGCCTGGCAACGCTATTTCCAACAGAAGTATCATTTGATTACATTCTGGGAAGCCCTGGCAATATATTTGTAAAAGATTTACTGAAATACCTTTTTTTTTAATTTATTATTTATTTATATTCTTCGTTATTCTGTGCCGCGTTGATTGTTGAGCGTCTGCGTGCCGATTAAACGTGTCGCTTGCGCACGTTTCAAATATCTTTATCACGTTCACTCCAAAAAATTTCTGCGTTTAAATACTTGTTTAATAGAAAATCTATACTAATATTATAAAGCTGAAGAGTTTGTTTGTTTGTTTGAACGCGCTAATCTCCGGAAGTACTGGTTCGAATTGAAAAATTATTTTTGTGTTGGATAGTCCATTAATCGAGAAATCCATTTAAAGAGAATCGCGGTCTTATTAACAGAAATCGACGCGGACGAAGTCGCGGGCAACAGCTAGTATTTAATAAAATTTGTTTGGTGTACTAGTAAAAAAATATTACATGTGTCTTATTTTGCTGATTCGAGTGGTTTGTGCACTAAATAAATGCACAGGAAGGCATTTCTAACACTTTCGCACTGAATGAAACACACGACAATTAACGATGCTACAGACACGTCGCAGGCTTGTTAGGGACTGAAGCATATTATGACGCTTAGGCTTAATGTGTATGGCTGCGCCTGAAACGCGGTTACCGTATATATTCCTCTGTTTATTTTAATCTAAGTTGTTCACTCATGACTTGTTAAGAGGCGCTTTCGTTCCACCAGTTGGCGTAAGGGCAAGATTATGAACTCATAACCAAAACTCGCTGCGCCAAACGACTAGGCATAATGACGTTCTCTTTATATTGCTCGTGTGTGTTGCTTTGATAATAGGGGTTAAAGTATGAAATTGCCGATTATTTTCCCACTTTTTATTTTGTTTATAGCTTTTAAGTATAGTCATATTCTTGCGTAATTCTTTTTGTATTGTATCAAAAACTAAATAAAGTAACTTTTGACAAAAAAAATGCAATACTAGTGCCTATTACTTCATAGGAAGTCGTTGAAAAGACCCCTTACAATGTTTCAGCTGACCTTCTTGCTTCAATAAAGTATATTTGTATTATATACTTTGATTTTCAGAAATTTAAATACCATAATACGTAGCTTTATAACCATCTAACTTTCACCTTTAAATGCATCGAAAACGGTTCAGGCGTTTTTAAAAAAACTAAAAAATTTTTAGTATGGAAAAAAGACTTTTCTCGATTTCGTCCATACAAAACGGCAATTTCATACTTTAACCCCTAATATTTGTTTTTATTTAAATAAGACTTTGCATACGTTTGGTAGTCAGTACGTACTTTGTATAAACTGAAGCAACTAGTTATTATGAAAAAAGCCTTGAATAAATTCGTCGACACAATTCCTTGATAGTTCAACTAGTTAGAGAAGTCACCCGATAAACGGAAGGTCGTTGGTTAAAGTCCCAACTAAGACAGTCCAAAGAAATATTCGACAATTGTATTTTCAAGTAAAAAGCACATAAAACTCCAATTGTAGCAGGTACAGTACGGATGAAATTTTAACCACTTTCCAAATTTTAATGTATCAATCTACGAGACAAAAAACATATGACGTATTTTTTCTTTTGGTATAGCCCAGTACAAAAATGTCAAGATAAAGCACTTAGAAAATGTCCGCAAAAAAGCTAAAATTTTTGATACGACCGCCTAGCAACACTTTTTTTACGCGATTCGCATCTCTTTCATTCATTGATACTATTTATTATAATAAGTTTTTGATTTTCTCTTTATACCTTAACAGCCTTAGGACCGTAAAAATTGAAAACTATATTGCGAAAAATATTTTCGAGTGAAAGCTTGATTTACATTTGTTACTTCATAAATAGGCTCTAAATACGATACTGCCTATAAAAATTTTGGAAAGTGGTTAACATTTCACCCTGTATAAATAACACCGTGCATTTTAAACAACATTACAAACGAACCCACGTTATGTTACAACTATGTATAACATCTTAGCAGTGTTTTATTTTTTATTTTTCATCAAAAAAATATCTTCAAAAAATATAAAATAGGTAAAAAAACTTTTTAAGGTAAACGGTTTTGTGTTAAAAATACATTGCAATGTTTAAGATAAATGTACTAAAAACCAAAAAATAATAAAATAGATACAGTCGTGGGAATTATAAACATATGCATAGACTAGACTAAAATAAAACCGTGGGACACGTCAATTGTCTACAAATTATCGACTTTTTATTTTAGACCCCACGGTTTTATTTTAGTCTAGTCTATGCATATGTTTATAATTCCCAAGACTGTATCTATTTTATTATTTTTTGGTTTTTAGTACATTTATCTTAAACATTGCAATGTATGTTTAACATAAAACCGTTTAACTTAAAAAGTTTTTTTACCTATTTTTGTTTTCTAGTTTTTAGTTTTTATTTCGCATTCTGTTTAATTCATTTAGTGCTTCATTATTGCAAGGTTACTTGCCCGTTAGTTTGTTGAGCACTTTCATTTGATACCCATATTGATGGGATCGATAAAACCTACGTTATCCGCCATTTTGTAGCAGCCGCCATCTTGTATTTCAATTTTTTATTCTAGTATATTGTATTCTGCTTGTTGAGCCCTTTCATTTGATACCCATATTGATGGGATTGATAAAACCTACGTTATCCGCCATTTTGTAGCGGCCGCCATCTTGGATTTCAATTTTTTATAGTACCTATATTGTATTCTGCTTGTTGAGCCCTTTCATTTGATACCCATATTGATAGGATTAATAAAACATAAATTATCCGCCATTTTGTAGCGGCGGCCATCTTGAATTTATAATGATAATGAATAAACATAATTGTATTGTCACCAAAATCCAAAGTGAATACAAAATTTCAGATTAATCGGTTGACAGGAAGAGGGTGAAATTTGAATTACTAAATTTGACCCAAGAATAAAACAAACGGGGTGAGCTAAATAAAACCGTTTAAAAAAAATATCGATTCATCTTTTAATTTTGAAAACCGCTGTGACGCATACAGACATGTCTGTGTGGTTTATTCATCCAGGCCCAAGCAAAATAATACGCCCGTGCGCGTCACAGCATGATTCAAAATGAATAGTCTTATATTTCCATTTTTCTAAGAGTATTTCAATTATGAATAACCGGCCAAGTGCGAGTCGGACTCGCGCACGAAGGGTTCCGTACCATCAAGGCCAAAAAACTGGTTTGTTGTATGGGAGCCCCCTTCAATATTTATTTTATATTGTTTTTAGTATTTGTTGTTATTGCGGCAACAGAAATACATAATTTGTGAAAATTTCAACTGTCTAGCTATCGCGGCTCTTGAGATACAGCCTGGTGACAGAGCGACGGACAGACGGACAGACGGACAGACAGCGATGTCTTAGTAATAGGGTCCCGTTTTTACCCTTTGGGTACGGAACCCTAAAAAATACAAATAACACTGCTAATATGTTCACAATGGTTACAGAACGTGGGCTTTGTGTGTCAGGCAGCCAGAAATGTACAGTGTATATAACTGATTCAAGCAGAAACCGTTTATACTTTACATAAACAAATTTAGAAGTAAGTAAAACAGACACTTATTCCATAAAATATTTGGCGCAAATCTACAATATTTCTGTATGAATCACGATACAGTTATTGCATACGCGAACATAAATCGATTTAGAGTAAATAAATCTTCCGATATTGTTTTGATTCGAATTCTTTTCGATTCAGTTTAGATTGTAACAACTAATACAAAATTAATCAAACGATAACTATGACAGTAACTATTTTGAATCTGTGCAAGATTGTCTGTGATTTCAATGGGGATTTCTTGTTTTGGGACTGACTTAAAATTGTTCGCCTATTTCACGCTTTTCGACCAGTACATTTTTTGGTAGAATAGTTTTATTTTAAGGATGCTGACAACCCTATTCATCTTAACTCCCTGAAGTTTTTTATTCATGTGGATTGTGGACCAACTTTTAAACCTACCGTACAATACAAAAAAATATTAAAATAGTTTACCCTGATGAACAGATATGCATGGAAAAAAAAGACGTGTGGCACTCGGAGACTGCCGCGGTAAAGCTATTGCATAGCTTGCGTGCGTCAAACAGCACCCACCTCGTTAAACAGCACCCCGCTCGTCGAACAGCACCTACCTCGTTAAACAGCACCCCGCCTAGTTAAACGGCACCCCGCTCGTCAAACAGCACCCACCTCGTTAAACACCCCGCTCGTCGAACAGCACCCACCTCGTTAAACAGCACCTTGCTCGTTGAACAGCACCCACCTCGTTAAACAGCACCCCATCTGTCAAACAGCACCCACCTCGTAAAACAGCACCCGCTCGTCAAACAGCACCCACCTCGTTAAACAGCACCCCACCCGTCAAACGGCATCCACCTCGTCGAACGGCACCCAACTTGTCGAACGGCACCTGCCTCGTCGAACGGCACCCACTTAGTTAAACGGCACCCACTTCGTCGAATGGCAAACGCCCCCCGCCCGTCGAACGGCACCCACCTCGTTAAACAGCACCCCGCTGGTTGAACAGCACCCACCTCGTTAAACAGCACCCCACTCGTCAAACAGCACCCACCTCGTTAAATAGGACCTCGCTCGTCGAACAGCACCCACCTCGTGAAAAAGCACCTCATCCGTCAAACAGCACCCACCTCGTAAAACAGCACCCGCTCGTCAAACAGCACCCAACTTCTCGAATGGCACTTGCCTCGTCGAACGGCACCCACTTCGTCGAACGGCACCCACTTAGTTAAACGGCACCCACTTCGTCGAATGGCAAACGCCCCCCGCTTTTCGAACAGCACCCACCTCGTTAATCAGCACCCCGCTCGTCGAACGGTACCCACCTCGTTAAACAGCACCTCGCTCGTCGAACAGCACCTACCTCGTTAAACAGCACCCCATCCGTCAAACAGCACCCACCTCGTAAAACAGCACCCGCTTGTCAAACAGCACCCACCTCGTTAAACAGCACCTCGCTCGTTGAACAGCATTTACCTCGTTAAACAGCGTACCCGCCAAACAGCACCCCTCTCGTCAAACAGCACTCACCTCGAAAAACAGCACCCCTCGTCAAACAGCACCCACCTCGTTAAACAGCACCCCACCCGCCAAACAGCACCCAACTTCTCGAATGGCACTTGCCTCGTCGAACGGCACCCACCTCGTCGAACGGCACCCACCTTATCAAACGGCACCCACCTCGTCGAACAGCACCCACCTCATCAAACAGCACCCCACTCGTCAAACAGCACCCAACTTGTCGAACGGCACCTGCCTCGTCGAACGGCACCCACTTCGTCGAACGGCACCCACTTAGTTAAACGGCACCCACTTCGTCGAATGGCAAACGCCTCGTCAAACCGCACGCACCTCGTCGAACAGCCGTATCACCGCTGTGCCGGTCGAAGTGGGGAGCGTGAAGTTTTTTCGTTACGGAATTTCTGGATTCGGTCCCAGCGCTCAAGGCCCGCGATAGAAGCTATGCAATAGCTTAAAAATACGCGTTGATTTGTGAACCTCCCCTTTTATAGGTAATCGGTTGATAAGCCTTCATCCTACTTAATAATTTGTCATGAAGTGTCCGAAATGAACACCTTTTCTTTTTTAGGCTAATAACCCGCATAGACCGTTTGTTTTCGCACTAGATATTATGTGTTACGAGAGCTTTTTCATGAGTACCTGTGTTCGGAAAGCGTTGTTTTCACCGAGCACGGTCGGGTGGATTTTGTAGCGTCCTTTTGTTCTTTGTTTACTGCACTAGACTTACTGTTTTGTATGTATGTTTAGGTATTATTTAGTTATTACTAATCGTACTTTATAACGTAACAGAATATCTGGGGTACCCTTGAAGAGGAATACCCTCAGAAACCTAGGTTCTGCTACGCTACAAAAGAAAATTTGGAAAGAGAGAAGTTAATGGGAACCTACCTCCCTATAATTATTCCCTAAGAGTTAAATAAAATACAAGACAAGATATAAATTAAATATATTAAAATTAAAAGTATGATAAAATATATATACGTAACTTAAATTTACACGGGTAAGTCCAATTTAGTGGTTTGATAAATAGAGGTGGCCCGGCGGTCGACCACGCCAGGATCCAATTGCGCAGCGGAGGTGAGATAGTCCGGCGATCTGCCTGATCCAACCGAAATGATGGAGATGGCCCGGCGGTCTACGTGACCGCCAGGATCCAACAGCACTAGATGGAGAAGGCCCGGCGGTCTACGTGACCGTACCAGGGTCCAGGAGTAGTGAATAAATAGTATCCAAGATAATTCTCCCAATAATAATCTTTAGTTCGCCACAATAGAATAAGAAGAAGTCCTCCTTTCTTGACATAAAAACGTCTATTTATATCAAAATTGATGGAACCATAATTTATTTTTAAACATTTCAAAATTATAGCTATATTTACATAAGCAGTTATAAAAATTACATAAAGAAGGTAAGTTTAATATAAAATTGGCCAAAATACAATATCTCCTAACCGAAATTTAGATGAAATTTACATAATTAAAAAATATATATCATTTGACAAGGTGGTTGCCAGTGGTAACGATGTCTGTCAAAATAACAAGAAAATTTTAATATTAGTGTCAAAATTAGTAAACAAATAAAATTACAAGAAATTATAAGTTATATGATAAAAATAAGAGAATGTATTTAATGAGATGAACCAGAAACAAATGGTAAGGTATTTACATATGTTAAAAAGGTATCTACATACCACATATTCCCCAAAAATAGTAAAAAAAAATTTTCGACTACTTAAGGGAATTTTTTTATGAGTACACAGAAATTTAGAGGTTGAGAATGTGTTCCAAAATCTTTCATACAATCTTTCAAAATCTTTCATACGACCTTTCATACATTAGGGTAAGGGTTCACGATTACAGAAAATCCATGACCCAAACTCAATTGGATACACATTCGCTCTAAGGGCATGGGACACGATGGGCTTATTTAGTTTAAAGAGGTGTTGCGATCCGCACCTCTGTATTGAAACAAGGTAGAGAAGGTAGAAAAGGAGAGCTTAAAAAAGGGCTCAAAGAAGTAGAAGTGGAGCTAAAGGACTCAGTAGTGCTTGGGAACACCTAGGGTTCCCAAACAAGAGAAAAGTTACGAATGGTGTCAGAAAGTGACAGATCCATCCGGCATAAAGGCTTTTTTTAAATATAGGGTGAGTTATGCACCGCTCACGAAAAAATATTTACAAAGAAGGGAAAGGGAGAGAAAAAAAAAATGATTGGGAAAGGGATATTTACAAGGCCAAAAAGGTTTATGAATGGAAGATGAATGACATAAGATAAAAAGAATTAAACATTAGTTACAAGTTAAAAAAAGAACAAGAAAGTAAAATAAAATTATACAGTATATACAAATTAATATAAAAAATAGTTAGGGAGTCATTACAGAAAGTATAGGAACCAGAAAAAAATTTGGAATAACGACTGAGACTGCCAAAATATAAAGAGTGTATGAATGAAAATCCGAAAGAGTGTGTGTAATAATTTGGAAGAATTGTTTAGATCTTCAAGTCTTTGATATGCCATCTCCCTCTATGATTATTATTACAATCTTCGAGCAAGTAAACCAAAGGTGATAATTTTTGAATAACTTTTGCTTTGATATAACGAGGAGCCAATTTAGCTGAAAAATAGGTTCCAGCATTACTTTGTACATAATTTTTACGCCATACAGTATCACCAACATTAAATTCTTTAAATGATCGTTTCTGATCGTAATATTTAGCGTACTTTAAGTGAGCGATATGTAATGCAACTTGGACTTTATCAAAAATAGAAGATAATAATCCTAAATTTGCAGCGTAAATGTCGCGAGGCAGGAAGATAAGCTCATCAAGATTTGAACATTGAGAGTAGTGAGATCCACAAGGTACAAGTTCTCTACCAAAAACAAGAAATGATGGAGTGAAGCCAGTCGAAAGATTAACAGAATTATTGATGACTAATTGAATTTTTGGTAAGTAAAGATCCCAAGATCTATGGTCATCATTGACTAATGAAGCTAATGCAGTAACGATGGTTCTGTTATACCTTTCGGTTGGGTTAATCTGTGGACAGTAATTTGGTGAATAGAAAGGAAATGGAACATTGTATTTTTCTAATAGTCTTTTAAATTCATTGGATTGAAATTGTGATCCATTGTCCATAATTATAGTTTGAGGTACCCCGTGAACAAGAAAAACTGAATTTTCAAGATGTAGAATAATATTAGATGTAGTAGCTCGTTTGATAGGAAAAATTAAACAATATTTAGTAAATGTACAAGTAATTACTAAAATAAATTGATTACGACGTCTAGTCATGGGTAAAGGACCCATTAGGTCTAGAGAAATAGATTGAAATGGTCTTGAGCAAATTTTTGGTTTACCCATTGGACCAAAAGGAGAATGATTGGAATGTTTATAGGTTAGACAAGTCTCACACTTAGAAATAAAAATCGACACATCTTTAAACATACCTTTCCAATAATAGAGGAGTGACAATTTCTTATAAGTTTTAAAAATACCTACATGTGGAGTGTCACTTTCTCCATGAGCTATTTTAATGAGATTTAACCTTTCAGACGGAGGAGGAACTTGTTTCCAAGCAAAATCATCAATGAGAGGATAAGAAGCAGGAAGATGCTTATAGAGTTTATCATCAATAATTTGATAATTAGGAAAAGCATCAGGATTATTGCGACAGCTATCATAAAGTTGATTAAACTGTTCAGAAGAAGATAATGGGTTTCTAGAAATAGGTTGAACCATTTTCAAATTGTCTGAATTTCGAGATAAGAAATCTGGAACAACATTATGATTTCCTTTTTTATGTTTTAAAATCATATTAAAACAAGACAGACGAACAGACCAGCGAGCTAATCTACCAGTTGGGTTATTGAGATTCAAGAACCATTTTAAGGCTGAATGATCGGTGTACACCGTAAATTGTAAGCCGTTATCAAGGTAACAACGCCAATGTTCGAGAGCTGTAATAACAGCTAGAGTCTCACGTTCAGTAGTAGAATAATTCTGTTCGTGTTTATTAAGAGATTTGCTCATATAGGCAATTACAACTTCATTGCCATCACGAACTTGAGTCAACATTGCACCTACACCAAAATTTGAAGCATCACAATGAACAGAAAAAGGAAGTTCAAAATCAGGACAAGCAAGAACAGGAGTTGAAACTAAACAGTTTTTAAGCTGAATAAAAGCAGAATTTGCATCATCAGACCATATAAATTTAGTGGCCTTTTTCTTACTAGTAGAGGTTAATTTATTTAGAGGAGCAGCAATAGAACTGAAGTTAGGGATAAACCGTCTGAACCAACTACATGTTCCAAGGAATCTTCTGACCTCTTTAGGTGAAGTAGGGATTGGGTAATCAAGAATTGGTTGAATTTTAGATGGATCAGCGCGTAAACCATGTTCATCCACAACATAACCTAGATATTTAAGCTCCTTACGGAAAAATTGACTCTTTTCATAGTTAATAGTTAAATTAGCATAAGTTAATTTTGCAAGAACTTTAAGTAATAAAGAAATATGTTCCTCAAAAGTAGAACTGACAACTACAATGTCATCTAAATAACAAAAAACTTTATTATCGAATTCAGGAGTAAATAGAGTATCCATAAGTCTTTGCTGAGTAGCTGGAGCATTAGTAAGACCAAATGGCATGACATTGAATCTATACATTCCTTTAGTGGGAACGTAGAACGCAGTTTTGTCTTTATCAAGGGGATTTAAAGGAATTTCCCAAAATGCTTTTGCAATATCGATACTGGATAAGAATTTAGCGTTCCTAAGACTGTCAAGTATTTCAGAAATGTAAGGAAGACTATAAGAGTCCTTTCGTGTTATGGAGTTTAATTTCCTACTATCAATGCAAAAACGCCACTCTCCATTCTTTTTAGGAGTAATTAAAACCGGAGATAACCAGGGGCTTTCACAACTTTCAATAACGCCAAGTTTTAGCATTTTATCGACTTCAGAAATCAGGCCTTTCTGTTTACATAAAGATAGGCGATAGCAACGCTGTTTAATAGGAAGAGCATCACCGGTATCGATACGATGCATAATGAGAGAAGTACGACCAAGTTTACCTCTATCTTCAAAAGAAATACTTTTAAAACGATTTATAATGTCTAAGGCAATATTTTTCTGATTTTCAGATAAATGGTCAATATCAAGGACCTTAGCATCGACAGTATTCAATTGAGTTTGATTATTATATATTAAATTAAGAGAAGATAGTTTAGAAGAAACGTTAAAGACTTTCCAAAAATCCCATCCTAAGATAAGCGAAGGAAAAATGTCAGGAAAAACAAAAGCCTTAATAATATGAGTTTGATTGTTAAAAGTAATTGGTAAATTGAAATATCCAAGAGATTTGGATTTTTGTCTATTAGCGACAGCAACTTGAATTGATGACTTGAATAACTTAAATCCTAACTTTAAGATGCTTAAGTGGGAATTATTGCCCAAGATAGTGATACAACTACCACTATCTAACAAGCCTGAAAAAGCTATGTCATTAATCAAGATGTTAACAAAGGGTCTTTCATAATCAACTTCTTTATCGAAAAGTACGGAAGTTGTTTTATAACAAGAAGAAAAGTTTTTAATAGTTATAAGCCAATTTTCCCAATCAAGAGGATCAAAGTAGTTATTCAAGTCAGAAGTTAGTTTTTTGTTTGACTAGAAGTTGAACAATTAGGGCAATTTATAATCTTAAAACCTTTTAAACCACAATTAAAACAAATTAAAAATCTAGGTTGAGAACAATTTCTTAAAGAGTGGTCATTAGTACGACAACGAAGGCAAAATAAATTATTATTATATTGAGGAGTATTAGAATTAGAAACTGCATTGATGGGTTTCGAATTATAATTAAATTTAGGGTTATTAGAATATTGAAAATTATTATTTGGAACAGCTTTATTAGAACTAACTTTTGAAGTAGAAGCAGTAGGAGGACGGTAAGTGAATTCAGAAACGAATGGATTATCATCAAATTTAGGTTCAACAAATTTTTTATCTCTATCAGCAGTCTTTTCAAATCTCTGACAAATATCAATTAAATTATCTATAGAAGAAATATCATTCAAAGCGATAAAAACTGAATAGCAAGGTCTAATATTCCTAAGTAAAATATTTAATTGTTCAGTTTCAGAAAGCTTATTAGTCAGACGATTAAACATACCAAACATTATAGAAACGTAAACAATAATAGATTCGTTAGGACCTTGGGTTCGTTTCCTAATGGATTGTAATAGTTGAAAATCATAATCGTGGGAACCAAAATCTTTTATCAACTTATCACGAAGATCTTTCCAATTTGAAACACAACCTCTAAGATATTGAAAACGAAACCAGTGAAGAGCATCGCCAGAGAAGAATTCAAATGCATATTTAATTAAAAGATCATCAGAGATGTGACGAGGTAAACGAAACTCTTCAAGTTTTTGAATAAAAGATCTAGGACAAGTTTTACCATTAAAGCTTAAGGATTTCAACTCTCTAGCAAAATTTGTATTACTGGCATTAAAACAGGAATTAGTAGGTTCAAGAACATTATTAATAGAGAGAACTTGAGGAGATTTGTTTTGATCACTAAATAAAGAAATAGGCTGAACTGTTGGGGATTGAGTAGTTGTTTCAAAAGGAGGTGAATCATTATCATTTGATATAAGAACATTGGGTTGCCTAAAGGAATTTGGATCTAATAGTGAATCAGGTTGTTCTTCAGTTTCAATAACTTTGTCAAAACGTTTATTTAATAGATAGAATTTAGATCTAATATTAGAACACAATTCGACATAAGGTGGAAGTGCTTTAAGACGTTCTAATCTATAATATAAGTGATTGATAAATGTTTCTGTTTTTGACAATAGAGTTCTATCTTTATGAGATTCTAGATTGATTATTTTACTTTCAATATAAGAAAGAGTATCTTCTGCTTGGTCTAAGTCATCCTTTAAAGGAAGAGGTGAGGACGTAATTTCTTCAGAGGGAATATTTAATGTTATTAATTGCTCTTTTAAAGCGGAAACAGTATTAGCAGGTGTCTCAGATCTAATCAATACTTCATATTGAAGTTCATTCTTATTAAGAAGGTTAAATTTTATTAATCTATCCATATTGAAGTAATAGGAAGAGTAGAGTTATAAAAATCGCGTTTAAGAAAAATGCGTTTCAAAGAAAGAAAATGACAAGTTAAGAAAACCACTTCTAAGAGGGGAATAGTCTAATTAACTAAATCACTTTTCGAAAGGAAAAGTCGAGTTCGGAAACTCGCTTTTCAAAGAGAGATAAAATCAAGTAAGGATACGTTAAGAAACTCGCCTTTCGAGAAGAGAAAAGTCGAGTTAAGATAATCACCTATCATAAAGAAGAGAAGTTAAGTTACGAAACTAGTTTATTAAAAGGCAATAGCAGAGTAGAGTTTAAAAAAATATATGTTTCAAATTACTAGTTAGAGAAGAGAATTGAATAAATAGTAAAACACAAAGTTCCGTTTCATTACCAAGAGTTTAACTTTTAATATATTGAGTGAAATTGTACCTTGTATTGCTTTGAGAAGTTATCGCCTGAAGTCGAAGTGTAGGGAGATGGTAACCGTAGACGAAGACAGGAGTAGTGTCGTCGAGGTAGGTGTGAGCGTCTGGAGTCGAAGCGTAGGAAGCAGTCGACTGGAGATGAAGACGAGAGTAGTGCCGAGGTATGTGTGAGCTGAAAAATTTAGGAAATATCTCAGGGTCGTTGTGGTCTAAAGAAGGGTAAGAATAAAATTTAAAGAATCTATGCCAAAAATAAGTATTAAAATTAAAGAGGATCACAGATGATCTTTTAGAATTTTGAAAAAGGAGGGTGAGGTTCGAAAAAGAGGGGCGCCACTTTATAACGTAACAGAATATCTGGGGTACCCTTGAAGAGGAATACCCTCAGAAACCTAGGTTCTGCTACGCTACAAAAGAAAATTTGGAAAGAGAGAAGTTAATGGGAACCTACCTCCCTATAATTATTCCCTAAGAGTTAAATAAAATACAAGACAAGATATAAATTAAATATATTAAAATTAAAAGTATGATAAAATATATATACGTAACTTAAATTTACACGGGTAAGTCCAATTTAGTGGTTTGATAAATAGAGGTGGCCCGGCGGTCGACCACGCCAGGATCCAATTGCGCAGCGGAGGTGAGATAGTCCGGCGATCTGCCTGATCCAACCGAAATGATGGAGATGGCCCGGCGGTCTACGTGACCGCCAGGATCCAACAGCACTAGATGGAGAAGGCCCGGCGGTCTACGTGACCGTACCAGGGTCCAGGAGTAGTGAATAAATAGTATCCAAGATAATTCTCCCAATAATAATCTTTAGTTCGCCACAATAGAATAAGAAGAAGTCCTCCTTTCTTGACATAAAAACGTCTATTTATATCAAAATTGATGGAACCATAATTTATTTTTAAACATTTCAAAATTATAGCTATATTTACATAAGCAGTTATAAAAATTACATAAAGAAGGTAAGTTTAATATAAAATTGGCCAAAATACAATATCTCCTAACCGAAATTTAGATGAAATTTACATAATTAAAAAATATATATCATTTGACAAGGTGGTTGCCAGTGGTAACGATGTCTGTCAAAATAACAAGAAAATTTTAATATTAGTGTCAAAATTAGTAAACAAATAAAATTACAAGAAATTATAAGTTATATGATAAAAATAAGAGAATGTATTTAATGAGATGAACCAGAAACAAATGGTAAGGTATTTACATATGTTAAAAAGGTATCTACATACCACAACGTGTAATTGTGTATTGTTACTTTTAACGATCTTGAGATATATTTTTACTGTAATTTAAAATATTTACTTAGTTAAAAAGGATTTATTACCTAAGTCCAACGGTGGATGTTCAAAATACGAGTAGTTCAAATCGTGATTCTGTTAATCTAATTTTTATATTGTCGTTCCCGCATGAAAAGGTAACAAACATACACTCACTTACATGCTCTCGCATCATCACTATCACTACATAGTATAAAACAAAGTCGCTTTCTCTGTCCCTATGTCCCTATGTATGCTTAAATCTTTAAAACTACGCAACGGATTTTGATGCGGTTTTTTTTAATAGATAGAGTGATTGAAGAGGAAGGTTTATATGCATAATAACATTTAGTATAAGCATTGCACCTGTGCGAAGCCGGGGCGGGTCGCTAGTTTAGTATATTTTCTTGTTAACATACTGGTTTTGATAAATTCAGTCATTATTTAAAAATATTTGTTTACCAATTCCAGATTGTTCGAAGAGAACGAAGAACTCCTAACCCTGTTTGAAAAATTCGAAGACCTGAAGACACAGGAAGCGCTGGCCATCTCCACGGAGCTAGCAGAACATGCGACGAAGGTCATGCATACCCTGGACGAGGGGATCAAGGGGCTGGGGGACATTGACGCCTTCTTCACTTATATCAGACATGTGGGAGCGACACACCATCAAGTCCCAGGGTTTAAGGCTGAGAATTTTTGGGTAAGGACATTTAAGTATGTATTTTTTGAAATCAAAATAAAATTGATAACAACTGAAAATTCTATTCCGGCAATTAGAATTTTGACAGCCTTAAGTGGGGCTTTAACCAATGGGGGCTATCGCTAGTGAATTTGCCACTAGAGGCGCTAGTGTCGCGTGAGGTCCAATCTCATTCACTTTGTACTGGTTTTAGCGGAATTTGTTGCATAAATTATAATTTCTTTAATTTACCTGCTGGAAAGTGATTTCCTTCGTAAAATATCGCAAATATGGATTATTTGGCGATTAATGTGAACGCTTTAAAAGCGGAATTAAAAAAAAGCGCAAAAATAGGCGGCCTCGAGAGCAACTATTTCAGAAGTTAGTTTGTTGATATCAAGATAGTTATTTATAAACAATATAACCTTCATTAGATTCAAGATATAACACTTTGTTTCGGCGCCAATCGCCTTTGACAGCTATACCTCCGGACCTCAGTCTACAGTGGCGCCAACTGGTGAACAAAGAAACGGTAGTCCCCATTATATTGAGCTAACATATTTGCAGTGAAATGGAAACCCCCTTTTGTTGTTGGTCGATGAGGAAAATTACAAAACTAAATTCATGCACAAATCAGCAAAACTTCAAATGACATAAGCATATCCTAAGCATATTAGCGTTTTTAATTTGTTGAATCACCGTAAATTATTATTGATGTAAAATAAAATAAGTACCCTGAACCTTTGGGTGTGATTTGCCTTAGTTGCACTCATCTTTAAGTCATACTTAAAGTAATTATAGTTGAATTTGCATTACCGAAAGTTTAAATCCTGACAGCAGCTGCTAACCCTTTAAGTGGGTCAGATAAAAGTGTCATTTTTGTATGGAACTTTTTTTATTTTATTCAACCGATGCATACGCCATTAAATCTCTTTTAATTGCTGTCAAAACAAACCGATCCGTGAAAACTTAGAAAGCTATAAAAGCTCATTTCCAACATTGAATTATCAGTAACTACGAAAACTTTCTGGTTGGTATCGTGAGCTGTATAAACAGAGGTCCGGGTCAGAACCTTTTCCCTAAAATAAATAAACTCGTAGATTTACCGGCGAAGCTAAATATTCATCGCTCGCTCAGCTCGAAAAATTGGCGGGGAAGCGAAAGCAAACATGAGTTGTTCAATGTATTTTATTTATTTTGATCAATTAATATCAAATCTTACTTTTTGGTCTAGTGGTTTAAATACCGGGCCAAGATCTCGGTGTCGCAGGTTCGATAACCTGGTACGAAGTTTTTTGAAAAAGTTTCGAATGTTCGAACGTTGCTCGGGTTTGTGATCATCCACCCGCATTTTGCAAGTGTAGTGATTATGCCAGTTCCCATCATTGCTGTGGTAACTTGAATTCAATGATGGAGGCCTTTTCCATGCAGTGGGATCATTATAGGCTGTAACTTACTTTACTTATTTCTTACTTAATATTTTCAATGCGAACGTTTGAATGGACGGTTCTTACTCAATCACGATAGAAAAGCACATAGATTTAATAAGTATATTAAATCTATGGAAAAGCACAACGGATCTGGATAAACAACAGCCTGTCATTGTTGTCATTGTTAAGTTAAATCGTTATTTGCTTTGATCGCGGTTCAGGTGCCCGATTCGGATAAATTTTGAAAAGCTTTTTCTATATTGTCTCAGGCCTTCTTATCACCATTGGCTGAACTGCGATTACCCACCTGCTAAGCGTGGCGATTAACGCACATATGTTCAGCAGTGCCTTATGTGTTCATCTCTACTTATCGTGTCATTATCCTAAGAGGATGGCCTGGTTACGGAGATTACCAAGCCACCCATATAACAGGTCTCTGACGTCACTTGTTTTTACGACCGCCATCTTGCAACATAAACGGGGACCAAGAGCTTCTGACTATAGCCCCACCCCTTTCAGATCAAGCCCATTGAGAGATCTTTTCCTAGTCTAACCAGACCGAGAATTGAACCCTTGCATGGCGGAACACTGGACCACTACGCCAACCAAGTCGATTGTTGTGTTGATAATATATAACATAATCAATTAGCCTTTGATTACATGAACCTAAAACGAAAAGACACTTCAAATAATACGGTATCTCTGTTTGCAATCGCTCCACCCTGTAATAAGAAAACTTTAAAACCCAACTTTAAAGCTCAAAATCTGGAACGAAACAAAACATGCGGGTTTCATGTTACTACTTCTTAACCTAAATACTGCAAGTTAGACGTTCTTACTGCAAGAATACAAAAGATTCGTACTTTGTTTGAAGGTGTGTACTTACATATCTGGCAAATGTGCCAACTGAAACGAATGTTCTGATCGCCGGTAATTATGCACACGCGTGCATTGCAACAATTCAATTCAAATCAAATAATTTATTTCATTATATAACGTTACAAAAGTGTTATAAGTATAAACCGGGCTTATTTACCATATTCTTATTATATAATTATTATATAAGTATTTATTATAGTATTTTACAAGAAAGTATATACCAGTGCGAGCTATTCCATATATTTTTTGGCCTTTGTCATTATAAATAATTTTGCATGAAATATAACTTTAATCAGGATGCTGGATGACTATTTCATCATCTTCAAAAAATTTATTTAGAGCAGCTCATTTTAGTAAAAAATGTAAATCAAGATTTCACCCAAAAATATTTTTTCTCAACATAGTTTTCAATTTTTACGGTCCTAAGCCAGTTAAGGTATGAAGGCAAAATAAAAACCTACGAATAGTCCTAATGATGAATGAGATGCGCATCGCGTAAAAAAAAGTGTTGCTAGAAGGCCATATCAAAAATTATTGATTTATTATTGATTGATTGATTTCTGTACTGGGCTATACCAAAATAAGAATATACGTCTTTTTTTGTCTCGTAGATTGATAATATATTAAAATTTGGAAGGTGGTTAAAATTTCATCATGTGCAGATACAGGAAGTAAGGCAATTAGGCTGTGGAATTTGTTAAAAATTCGAACGCAATTTCCTGTGAACGAATTTCCAACTTTGAGCAGACTGAAATTTGTGGTTAGTATAGAAATATCGCCCCTTTAATCTAGTGGTTTAAGAGGAAACACAAGGGCCGTTTTTACATACAAACGTAGTCCCATGTTTCCGCCCTGGATAATGCCAGTAGAACAATAATTTTTATTACAAAAATCTATGGCCACTATTAGCATGTTTCTATGTTTTCCTTTTTTTCATAAATTAAATAATAAAAGAGATATGAGCCTCCAAAAATCTAAAAAATTCGCCAGATTTTCCGCTGTGCTCAAACATCCAGAAAACAAATTTGGCTAAATTAAAAAAAAAAAGAAAAATAAATACACAAGGCCAAAGCCTTTCTTTAATTTTAAATAAAAAAAAGTATTTAAATCGGTCTAGTTTTGGAAAAGGAATCGGGGGACTACGAAACATTGATTTTGTGTGCTTTTAGTAGGTATTTTCGGTCCAAAATGCAGTTGTCTCTATCGCGCTCTGCGGTGGAGGCGTTCGGGACTGCGCGACAGCAATAGATATTACAAATACCTATTTTTCAATTCTCTCGACCGTAGTGTTTCCTCAGGGCTAAGATCTCAGAATCATGGGTTCGATCCCCGAGTCAGGCAACAAGAGTTTCGAATTTTCGGACATTGGCCATTGTGGTCACAAACCTGCATTGTGATTATGGTGGTGGCAAACGTGGTGATTATGCCTGTACTCATCATTGCTGTGGTAACTTGAATTCAATAGTTGCCTTTCCTCGGTAGTGAGATTAATTTGGTTGTAACTTTTATAGAAATATCGCCAATGTTAGTAGCCCTATAACATTCTAATTACCTACTATGTTTAACACAGTAAATATCTATACAGGATGAAATATTAACCACTTTCCAAAATTTTTATATGAATTCAGTATCGTATTTAGACCCTGTTTTTGAAATAAAAAATGTAAATCAAGTTGTCACCCGAAAATATTTTTTGCGATATAGTTTTCAATTTTTACGGTCCTAGACCTGTTAAGGTATAAAGGGAAAATCAAAAACTAATAAATAGTATTGTAATGAATGAATAAGATGCACATCGCGTAAAAAAGTGTTACTAGGATGCCGTATCAAAAATTTTAGATTTTTGGCGGACATTTTCTAAGTGCTTTATCATAACATTATTGTACTGGGCTATACCAAAAGGAAAAATACGTCATTTGATTTTTGCCTCGTAGATTGCTATATTAAAATTTGGAAAGTAGTTTAAATTTCACCCTGTATAATAAGATAATTCGGGGCTTATTCGATCTGTACACAATTTAAGACCTTTAAGCTCAAGAAAAGGTTAAGAGGTTCACTAAAAATAATTAATTAACCTTTACTTTTTCTAAAGGAAGCCATTACTGATCGGCAAAAGTGCTGCCTGGATGCAATAGCCGTGCTTAATTGGCCTTTTGATATTGCTTTTGTCTTGCTCTGAAATATTTCTAAACGGGTTCGAAAGGGCAAATTGAGTTACGTCATTGCCCTTCTGTAAAGATTTTGAGATATAAATTAATGGTTAGCCTGAAGAAAGACTGATTAGTTTTCCGGTAATAATTACTGTCATTGTCAGATACAAGGTTCCATAGTTTAAAGGAAGAAACAGCAAAACCATCGAACTTCGCTTTGTTATATTATTATATCTGTCTGTTTGTGAGAACCCGTTATCGCAAGGGACCCTCACCTTTTTTCCAGGTTAAATAATAGTTTACGACCTACTAAATACACGCAAAAAAGACAGAAAATATGCCAAGCAGTTTCGGAGGAGTTTGGTTATAAAAATTGTGACATGAGAATTTTAAATCTTAAACTAGCCGTCCATCCCAGCTTTGAACGGGTTTACCAGTAAGATAAGGCATGAAAATGGTCTGTTTTTATTTATATTTATTTATTTATTTATCTACATCTTCACTAATATTAAAAAGAGTAAAGATTTGTATTTTGTGTGTGTGTATGTTTGTAATGACTAAATTCAAAAACTAATGTGTCGATTTCGAAAATTCTTTCACCAATGAAAAGCTACATTCACCTTGAGTGACATAGGCATATATTTATTGCTAGAAAAGATTAGGGAACCTTACTAAAACTAAACGGGTCCACCCGTGCGAAGCCGGGACGGGCCGCTAGTTTATTTATATCAGGCAACAAAAGGCAACATGACCATCAAACACAAAAATAATAATCCAAATCGTTGCAGCATTCTAAGTGATGCATATTACATTTTTTTTTATGTTTGACAAAGAATTTAAAAAGGCCATTACAAAATATAAATCCTGAAAGATAATGTGTTTAGTGAGTAAATAGCTTGAAATAAAGAAGACATAGCTACACCGGCAACAATTTCCTCTCGGTTATTTTTCATTTTGTTCACGATTACAGAATCTAATAGGAATTCCGTCCCGCTGGGTTCCCCACACGAATTGGGGTTCCTTTATTGAAACTATTTGAAAATAGCCTTAATAAAAACATAAAAGTTGTTAAAACTTTATCGATTTCATATTATATCTTTAGGATTTTAATATACATTTGAAAATACAATCCTTAGAATAAAATATTCGACTGTCTGAGGAAACCCCACCTATTAAATTTTTCAATATTCTATGAAAGCGTCAAATTCTGTTATTATGATCGCGATTATTTTTGCAACTTTTTTCACTATTGCTTCGCTCCTATTGGTCGCAGCGAGATGTTATATAGCATAAAGCCTTCCTCGATAAATCGACTATCCAACACAAAAATCATTTATCAATTCAAACCAGTACTTCCTGAGATTAGCGCGTTCAAACAAACAAACAAACTCTTCAGCTTCATAATATTAGTATAGATTGACCTGAATAGCCATATTGACTTTGATGACTTTTTTTTTTACGCGAGGAAAATGCGTTACGCATCATCACCACTGCCCCGGGGGAGGGCAGGGCGGTATGTGGGACTCCCGGCGCCCTGAAAAGGGCGCTGCTCCTGGGAATGGGACCCAGCGGTAAACCCACTAAAAACCTCGCGTCGTTGCCGCGCTGACTGAGGGCAGGGTCTGTGGTGTCGCGACAGTCCACGGACCCCGCCAACGGCCACCTCCACCCTGAAAAGGGCAGACCTCCTCAGAGGGGGTGCTGTGACGACACCCCACTCCTACCTCTGGACGACGCGCTGGGCGAACAGCGCGCCGTCCTGGTCCCATGTGCTAGGCAGCTGGTGCCTCCCCGCACCTGCAGCCCGGGACCCTGGCGGGGCCTACCGCCATGACTGGGCCAACCTAGCTCAACCTGACTCACTATCCAAAATTTTATGTAGCTAATGTATATGTGCGTACAATTGATCGTGCCGTTTCGGGACAGTTCGATAAAAAAAACACTGTATCACGAGACTTTTATAGCTACTTACTAGCTATTCGTCCGCGGCTCTGCTCGCGCGAACCACATGATTAGGTATCGTGTGGTTCGCGCTGGCAGAGCCGCGGGCGAATAGCTAATAAGTCTTATAGGTATGGCGAGGTCAAAATCTGTGCCAAATAGTGAGAAACGAGATAGCCTATGTCATTTCTTAAGGCTCGTTTCATAATATCTTTGTACCAAATATCATTAAAATCGTTCATCAGGTTTTAAGCGTGAAAGCACAACAGACTGGCAGAGTTAATTTCGCAATTATAATATAAGTATTAAGGATTAAAAGAACTTCTTACACTACGGAATCCTACACATATTCCCAATGCACACTTGCCAGTATTTTATCCGATTATATAGCTCCAGAAAACGACGATAGTCTGTATCACACCGCCATTTATTGGAGAAATTTCCAATTCCTCCTACTGGTTATGTAAGAAATAAACAATAACTCTAACAATAGAATGTAGCTATTTTATGGCTATGAATATTTTGTGCCTCGTAAAAATTGTTTTGTCTCCTAACTCGTTGCAAAGTTTTCATTCAAGATCTAAAGTAAACCCGTTGGACTAATAATGAGAAAAGTATAAAGATTAAAAAGAGATTATAAATTTCGTTCTTTCGGTCAGTTACTTTGTTATGAGAATTTTTTGTGGGCTCAAATTCTAACTGTTTTTCGAATGGAATGAAACCAATTTTGAGCTACATACCTATAGATAAAATATAATACCTTGATACACAGTATCTTACAAAAATGAAACTAAACTTAATGTTTACAATTAAATCATGTTTCGTACCATGCCTTAACAGAAATTGAATCTTACGTTATATCTTAAGATTTAAATTAGGTGAGTTTAGTTAGACCATTAGGTGAATGTTATTCGGCTGTTGATTGGTTTTCTAGCTTTATTATATTATTTTTTTAGCAATACCTGTTGTTGTAGTTGTTGACTAAAAAAAAGGTCGCGGGTGAAAAATAATATACGGTTACAAGCTTTTGCCCGCGGCTCACAAATAGTCCGCATACTAATTTTTAGCTTTCTACCTTGAAAATTGCGTAATGCTTCATACAAACTTCAACACCCCATTCTAGGGAAGTGGGGGCTTAGAAAGAGACAAAAAGTAGCCTATGTCACTCTCCATCCCTTCAACTATCTCCACTTAAAAAATCACGTCAATTCGTCGCTCCATTTTGCCTCGAAAGACGGACAAACAAACAGACACATACACTTTCCCATTTATAATATTAGTATGGATAACATAATCAATTAACTATAAATTTTGTTCCACAGAAAGTCGAGCAACCATTCCTTCAAGCGGCGAAGACGACTTTAGGAGAGAGATACACGCCAAACATCGAGAACATTTACAAAATCACAATTAAATTTATCCTGGAAAACCTGGTCAAAGGTTTCGAAGACTCTGGCAAAGAAAACGGAAACGGTCAGACTTGACGACGATATTTCGTCAATAGATAGGGTTGACGACCCTATTTCGTCAAGTTAGCCTTAGCACACTTCGACTTAGAGTATTCACAAGTAAAAAAAAAATAGGCACATGAAACTAAACTCACGTAAATTACTCTTTAATAAATCGAAGCATGTAGGTAATAATCTTTGACGACCATTTGGATCAGTGGCAGTAAACGCTGCTTCTGAGCCATGGGTCGCGGGTTCGATCTTCGCACAGTACAAATATTTGTGTGCATGAGCATGTCTGTTTGTACTGGCCTGGTTGTTTTTCTATGTATTTTAAGTATATATTTACAAAAAAATAAATATATATATGTATGTTTATCGGTTGTCTAGTAGCCAATACGACAAGCTTCGTAGTGGTTGCTTAGTTTGGGACTAGATGGCTCTGTGTGGCCCAGTGTGGCGTGTCTGAAAAATATTTATTATTATTTATTTATTACTAGCGGACCCGACAGACGTTGTCCTGTCTTAAATATGAATATTGATTACGAAATGGTTTAATAAACAAAACAGGCGACATATTACTGGCTATGTGCGAAATTTAGTTTTTTTTTACCTTTAATTTGACGATATTTGCAGCACGCATTCTGTCAATGTTATGTCAAACGCCATACATTAAAAAAAGGTTACATTAGAAATAATTGAATATGGTGGTTAAATATTCTTAAATTTTCTTATAAATATTCTGCGCAATTTTCTTATTTTTTTCTTTCATAAGAACCTTCTCCTGACAATAACAAACAAAGCAAAAAAGATTAGCGAAATCGGTCTAGCATTCACGCGTGATGCGATGACCAAGGGATAATAATATATATTGTTTTAGTCGGGAAGTATGTAGTAACAACACAAACCACACATGCCAACTTCGTGAAATCGCCGAATGCGAGTGATGAAAGACACATTGTGTGCTTGCACTAAATAGGTTTTAAGTTCGTTCATGGAAGAAACTATTTGTGATCATTACCATTTCTTTTAGCCTTACCGCCTTGCAAAAAGGTGGTCTCGATTAAGGGCCGGTTTTTTGAGTCAATGGGTTAATTCAAAAGTTAGTGTCATAGGTCTTAATGGGTTTCTGTCGTCTGCCTCGTTTATTAACACCTATAAAGTCCATTACAATATTATCTAGGTACCTTTTTTTCTATTTAGAGAAGCCAATGTGCCTATTCACATTTTTTTTAACATCTCCAAACATATAAAATGCATGTATTAGGGGTTAAAGTATGAAATTGCCGTTTTGTATGGACGAAATCGAGAAAAGTAATTTTTCCATTCTAACAATTTTTTAGTTTTTTTAAAAACGCCTGAACCGTTTTCGAAGCAATTGTGCTTCGATGCTGACCCTCTGTACAATCGGGCATGGCTTGCTTATAAATCTCTTAGCAGAAAATTTTCTGTATCCAAAAGGGATTGGGAATAGTTTTTTATGTGGCTGTAAATATATATTGTTTGGTTTCTAGTTATTTTTTTACAAATACTTATCTGACTTTTATTGTACGCGTATGTTATTTACAATTTATTAATTGAATATAAGTAGGTATGCTTCTGCTATTACACTGTAGTCACTTATTGAAAAATACCGTCAATATTTTAAGAGATTATTTTATTTATCTTAAGTAGGTAAGTACGTCTCATTCTGTTTGTTGCATATTCACTTTATATGCGTAGTATTTAAGATTAAATAAATTGTTGCAATGTAAAAAATTCTATTCATGTGTTTTTTTAAATAAAAAAATGAGAAACTTAAATATATTTTCTTTGTCAAAGCGATAAGTATGGTAACAAATAAATAGATGCGGAAAACATCACTTATGTACGTTCTGATCCCCAAGTATGAAAGATTTTTTTGTGGAATTCATAAATAACGAATACAAACACCTGTAACGACTCGTAAGATGTTTTTTCCATTTTTATTTTACTAACCCTCTCATTCTGTTCTAAATGTAACCACGCGCCAGACGGTGATAAAATTGTAATTACATGATTAAAATGAAAGTAAAATTGTAATTAGGTACATGATTAAAATGCAAACTCAATTATTTGATTTGATTACGATCCCAGTTTTTCATGGTGCGGTAAGTAGTTAATGAGTACTTCTACCTTCATTATTTTTAATAATACTACGTCCTTCTTAATAGTTAATCAAATTTATGGGCTCAAAATTAAGGTAAGTGCATAATTGAAATAAATTGATATTATTAAATTTACGTAATATTTATATACTGGTTAATAAAGGGACTCATTTAAGAAGTTATTAGAGTAAGCAACTACACCTTAAGTAATAAAAATTACTCGAGTTTTTTTAAATAATCAATGGTCTTTCTCTTGACTACATACATAACTCTACGTTTAAAAAGAAGCCTATAAAGATGGAGCGAGCTTACCCAGAGGTACTGGTTCTCCCAAACACCAGCGGAATATAGAAAAACTGTTTGGCGCTGGACTCCGGCAGGAGTGTGGTAGCATCCAGGCGGCCTCTTACGAAGCCTACCACCGCAGAGGGATCTGTTAGCCGTCACCATTGCTTAGAAAACCAAAGATGCCGTTGCCCCGAGTGGACCACTAGGAGGTAGATCCCATCATTTTAGAAACTTAGAATAAACTTAGTTTAGAAATACGAAATCATAATCATCAGCACTTATTATTCCATTTCTGGACGTAGATCTTTCTATAAGGATAATTTAGCCGTACCTAATCACCACGCTTGGCGTAGTCTTGCTATAGAGGGAAAGAAAGAGACGCTAATATTAATAACGATTAGATATATATAATAATCATATATATTTTATTTTATGTATATTTATTTATTAGATACATGTATTTTTATTTGTATTAGGTATAACTACTTTTAAACTTTCGCGTTGCATAATTATTTGAAACAATAACGGGAATTAAACGCGATCATACCTTACCATGGTCGGTGCAACCCGATCGAAACGTCAGGCAAAATAATAAGGTATGATCGCGTTTAATTCCCGTTATCGTTTCAAATGTATTAGGTTTGATACACATTTGTTAGTTTGCACCTCTACACCCCTTTTCACTAAGACGTAGTTTTCCTTTTTCTACTCAAAGGTTGTCTGATAGAGATTGCTTTTAGCAATAAGACCGCCTTATTGTACAGATTTGTCAAATTGTAATTCGTTACCTTTATTTTTGTGCAGTAGAAGTATTATCCATCTATGTTTTTTTTCAACTTAAATGGGAGCTTTATCGATAGAGCTTCTAAATAAATCGCCAAAATAAATAAAAAATAGGTACTAATAATAAATAAATACCCGAAATAATAATGAGTACCTATCAGCTTTTTTTAAAACGTCTCTTTATACCAACAGAAATGTGTTTCTCTGTTATATCAACAGAAATGTGTTTTCCTTAATTATAACACTCTACATTCAGTTTCGTTCGGGAATCAGGAGCTTAGAATATCTTTGACTAATTAAACCGAAACGCAATTTGATGTTTCGAATTAATTAAAAACGTCTGTTGTACAACCGACGTAAAAAAATATTTTTAATATATACACCGTGCAATTTTAACCACCTGTAAAACTAAGCCCACGTTATTGGACCATTATAGATACCATCATGGCAGTGTTATTTATTTTTTTGTTAAAAATAATTGTTGAAAAATTTTAATTTTGTAACACGCTGTGACGCGCCCAGAATTTTATTTTGCTGCGGCGGGGTCTCGGTTGAATGGACCTTACACAGCTACATCAGTGTGTTAATAAATAGCTGAACCGATATTAAGTATTTAATTTAAAAAAAATTGTAAAAAAAAAATAGTATTGCCAAGATGTTATTCATAATGGTTCCATAACGTGGGCTTCGGTTTACAGGTGGTTAACATTCCACGGTGTATATTTGTTAAATAAATTAATATTAGGGGTTAAAATATGAAATTGCCGTTTTATTGTAATAGGTTCTTTGAATTGACATAGAATCTTCATGGTTTGAGGTTTTCGAATGAAACTTTTTTCACATGGTTTCTATGATGTTCTTCTTTTAAAAGATGTGAAACATTTGAATATCGACTTTCAACTGATTTTGTTATTTAACTTAGACAAGAAAGATGGATACTGCGAAAACTCGAGTGATTTTTGAACACGAGTTCCGACGCGGAAGTAACGCGGCAGAAACAGCCCGCAATATCAATGTTGCGTTTGGAGAAGGATCTGCTAATGAACGCACCGTGCGATTTTGGTTTAAACGCTTTCGTGATGGAAACTTCGACTTGATGAACGAGCCACGAGGAAGACACACAGGTGATTAACGATGAATTAAGAGAGATGGTGGAAGCCGATCCTAGTCAAACTACCCAGGAATTAGCGGCATGGTTTAACGTAACCTTACCCACAATATTGACTCATTTGCGTCAAATCAATAAAATAAAAAAATACGAAAAATGGGTGCCTCATGATTTGACTAATGTGCAGAAAGAAACGCGTGTTGAAACTTGTGTTGCCTTGTTGAATCGGTACAGAAATGAAAGAATATTAAATCGAATTGTGACATGTGATGAAAAGTGGATTCTTTCTGATAACCGTAAAAGAAAAATGCAATGGCTGACCCCAGGTCAAACGCCACAACAGTGTCCTAAAGCAAAACTTACCAATAAAAAGGTAATGGTAACTGTTTGGTGGTCTCAGCATGGTGTTATTCACTATAGTTTTCTCCGATCTAGTCAATCAATAACGGCAGATGTCTATTGTGCCGAACTCCGAACAATGTTGGCAAAACTAGCAGTAAAACAGCCCCGACTCATGAATCGATCTTCACCATTATTGCTCCATGACAACGCGAGACCTCATACAGCACGAGAAACCGTTTTGACCCTTCAGGAACTGCAATTAGAAACCATTCGACATCCTCCGTATTCGCCAGACCTTGCTCCAACGGACTACCATTTTTTTCGTGTTTTGGACAATTATCTACGTGACAAGAAGTTTTCTTCCCAGGAGGCAGTACAAAATGCTTTCACACAGTTTGTGCAGTCTAGATCCTCAGAGTTCTATCGCAAAGGCATGAATGACCTTCCTATTAGATGGCAGCAATGTATATATAATAATAATAACTATTTTGATTACATAAATTTGTTAAAAATTAAAAAATAATCAATTTTGATTTTCAGTACAAATCGGCAATTTCATACTTTAACCTCTATTATATCTATAAACAGCGTGTTAGCTGTGTTGTTAGTGAATGGTATATAACAAGCCGTAACCAGCATATATTATGTTAACATATTAATGTCAATACATGGTGAGGTCAGAAATTTAATATCATCAAAGGCATCACATAGTCCAAAATTTAGGACTTACACATATTTCTGAGAAGAAGGTTCTTGACATATAGACAGACAGACAGACGGAAAAAAATTGACCTTAAAAGTGTTCCTATATATAAGTATGGAACCCTAAAAAGATCCCTTATAACTAAAGTTTAAAACAATAACGAGTTAATTAATCCCAATTAATCGGATCATCCAAATTAAAAGTCAGATTTTGAAGATTCCAGCAAATCTCTTTGTATCTAATTAAACTGGATTATAAACAATCTTGGGCCTTATTAGAAGGAACGACTCGAACCTCTGGAGACCACTAGGGGTTGAGTTATGCCTTCATTAAGTCATACCTAAATGAGGCGTGATGATAGGAGGCGGTACTTTGTTAATTAGGGATAGAAAACTTTAGAGGTCAGATAAATATTCGTCCAAGCAAGGATATGAAAACTTTTTAACAAGGAAATAAAACGTAAAATGTTACCAATAATATCTCCCGTAGTCGGCACCACGCGACACGAGTAAGCATTATGGAAGTTGATATTTTCAAAGTACTGCTACATTTTCGGTTAAAAACGGTCCTAATTGATCCTATCACTAGGACTACACTGTCTGTCTGTCTGTATATCTGTCGTGTCACCATGCCACATTCAAGAGCCGTGATAAAAGCAGCTTGTCAGCTGAAATGTCTACAGAAGTTTTTTTTCTGTTACCGCTATAACAACAAACACAAAACAAAGAATAAAGTATTATTATTAAATAAATAAAGTTAATATTTTATGAGGATACAACAAACGTGATTTTGGACCGTTAACGGCAACAATTACACGCTTAAAATATTAACAGAATATTTAGTAATACTCTATATATATTATATATTTATATATACTAATATAAAGCTGAAGAGTTTGTTTGTTTGAACGCGCTAATCTCAGAAAGTACTGGTCTTATTTGAAAAGTTCTGTTTGTGTTGGATATTGCATTTATCGAGGAAGGCTTTAGTATATAACATCAAGCTGCGACCAATAGGAACGAAGCATCAGAGAAAAATGTTGTAAAAGTAATCGCGCTCATAATAACAGAAATTGACGCGGACGAAGTCGCGGGCAACAGCTAGTAATTAATAACCAAAGGATCCCTTCGTGCGTGAATCCAATTGGCCGGTTCTTTCATTTCGCCATAGTATTAATAATTATACTTAAGCCAATAATGTAACGTTGGTTTGAGTTTGAAATACGATTTAGGTACCTAACACCCCTGTATAGATAACATCCTGTCTGATAAAATGTCGTGGAGTATCAAATTGTGTGACAAAGAGTAATTTCGTCCATTCGAAATGTCCTCCCCTCCCGAGGAAGATTTGACAATAAATTATTTGCCCAATATACCTTCGTAGTACAGTCAGCAGTTAATACAGGATGCAATTTTAACCACTTTCCAAAATTTTTATAGGCGTTCAGTATCGTTTTAAGAGCCCATTTATGAAGTAAAAAATGAAAATCAAGCTTTCACCCGAAAATATTTTTCGCAATATTGTTTTAAATTTTTACGGTCCTAGGCCTGATAAGGTATAAAGAGAAAATCAAAAACTTATGAATAGTATCGTAATTAATGAATGACATGCGAATCGCGTTGAAAAAGTGTTGCTAATTTTTATTTTTTGCGAACTTTTTCTAAGTGCTTTGTCTTGATATTTTTGTACTGGGCTATACCACAAGAAAAAATACGTCATTTGTTTTTTGTCTCGTAGATTGAATATTAAAATTTGGAAGGTGGTTTAAATTTCATCCCGTATAGACAACCAAAAATGTATTACCAGTTTTGAAACTGTTTCTATTTAAGCATTTAACTTGCTGGTGGTATTTGAAATACAATTCCTTGAATATGAATTTAGAATGCCTTAGGTGGGCCTCGAACCCACGGCCTTTCGCTTACCAAGCGACAACTATAACCGATTTAGCTACCCAGACATTTTGTGTGTTGACGAATTTATTCAAGGATTTACGTTGTAAGCTAGCGGAGTTTCATTAATATTTATTACTAGGTGACCCGGTGTACTTAGATCATCTATCCCAACAAGATTAAAACTGACCCTTCGCTAAAATGGCTGAAAAATTTGATGTAGAACATTTTATATGTTTTTTCTATCTTCCTCGCCATTTTTCCATACTTTCTCACAGTTTAAACCTTACCTGGACTACCACAAATATTTCAAGACCAAAATTTGCCAAATCGGTCCAGCCGTTCTCAAGTTTTAGCCAGACTAACGAACAGCAATTATTATTTTTATACTTATGTATAACAGGTTATTATCTGTTTTGCAGCGTTCATCGAAACTTTTAATTATGGTTCAATATGATTTATCTAGTTTGAATACTTTTCTCTCGTGCGCGTTTATATATTATTAAAGTGTATGGTTGTTAGAAAAGTTTCATTTTACAATAATTTCCACGATCGGCAGGCGTATTACTGATTGCCGGTTGAAGAGAAGACCTACTGCCTCTCTTTTTCTTATAATACTCCATCAGACGCCTCTTGCCGCTTAAAGAGAAATGGTTGCTATTCTGTTTAAGTCCATCATTGCTTAAGTACTAAATAAAATATCTAAATAAATCTTTAAAAATAAAAATGAATCACCGAAATGTAAAACGTACCGGATAATAATTTTATTGTTATGTTGGTTATGGTCAGGACAATTGTAGGAAGAAATATTTGATTATTATATGGGAAATCTGTCATCGAAATATCCGCCCGAAAAGTATGCCAATATGGTCACAAAATAAACCATTTGCTCGCAAATATTCATTAGTAAACAATAACAAATATTATGAAGACATTTTCGCAACTAACTGTATAAGTCTCCTTCCAAAGCGTTGGTGTGGAACAATTAGGGAATGGTGAACTCCACTTCAGTTAGAGGCTTCACTTTTTACTTATGGTTCTATCTTTTCATCAGAGATAATTAAAACAAAACTCATAATTTTGGTCCCCAAAACTTTTCTTTATTTATGTTTTTACAATTTAGAACGTTAACATAAGTTTATAACGGTATTATATTTTCCAGCGTAAACTACACGTTATACCGCGCGGAGGGAAACCTGTGCCCAGCAGTGGAATACAAAAAAGGCTACGTCATTTCTTAAGGTCTAATCTATCTTGATACCAAAGGAGATGTCCCAAATTGTATGGAGGCTAGGCCCAGAACCTGTACACATTACCAAAAGTTAGGGAAATATACCTACAACACTTTGTTATTATCCAAAATCTTTAAAATGGCTTCGTTTAATGGCTCAAACAAAAATAAACTTATTAGAACAGCAATACTAATAAAACTAAGCTAAACAACAAAAACTATCATGGCGGAAGATGATACTTTGATGACATCTGTCAGTTTTGCCAATTTAAAATCGATTATCTCGATTCGAACAAGTGATATTGTTTGCTAACTTGAGCTTGTTGTAATAATAAAAAACAAAACAAAGAGTTTTAACATAAGTTATGCTTATAGGACATATATTTGCGATAATATAATATAACCTTTTTACGTGAGATTATGATGAGTGGTTATATCAATTTATGACAAAGGAAATCGGACAGCCACTGACATTAAAATTTAGAGTTTATGGTTTATATTTTTTTTTCGTCAAACGCCATCTTGTATGCCTAATTGAGAGGGATATTTAATTGATTGTTTTTATTTTTGAGCCGCTAAATTATATACAGTTATTCGTATTTTTCCCAAGGTCAGTAGATTTTTCTTGATGTTTTAGAATATTGTACAATGTCTGCGCCTGTTACGGGACATCTCCCTTCATCAAGATCAGTTCTGTAGTTTAGGCGGGAAAACGTAACATACCGACAGATAACTGTCTTTTATAGAATAACTAGCGGACCCGATAGACATTGTCCTTTTTTGACTATAAATATTAATTTCGAATTGGTACAATTAATAAAAAATATATTTCAGATACGAATTTATTTATCGACATGGCAAATGCTAAACTTCACTGGAAATTGTAAACGATTGCAGCACGCATTCTGTCAATGTTATGTCAAACGTCATAATGTTACATTAAAAAAGTTTACATTGTAAAAATGGCTAAAATATTTTTTATGGTGATTAAGTTTTCTTAAATTTTCTAATTTTCCCGCGCAATTTTCTTATTATTTTCTTTTATAAGAACATTCTCCTGACAATAACAAACAAAACAAAAAAGAATTGGCGAAATCGGTCCAGCCGTTCACGCGTGATGCCATGACCATGACCAAAGGAAATAGGGATTCATTTTTATATAATATATAGATTAAAAAGGATTAGTAAAGATTGAATTGGCATGAATAGTAAAAAATTGACATTTATAGGTTATGTGCTCTAGACGTGATCTTTGACGTGATGTAAGAAGCAATCTTCAAAGAGGGATCTCAGAGGACGGCCCCTCATGATCGCGGTTGCGGTGAACGTGGGCTGAGTGCAGACCCTCCGTCGGATGTTTTATTGTCGTTTGCATTTTTAAAAGGGTATAGATACCCTTTAAATTTGTATAACATATTATGTACTATCCTAAAACGATCGTTGGTTCTTCTGTTACGCTGAAAAATATGGATTTATATAATGTCGAATTTCTTTACACTTACACATTGATTCCACGATTTGAAATTACTAAATTAGGTATTGATTTATGGAAAAGTCAGTCATCACTGTTTCGTACTATTGAATAAACTTACTTGTCAAAAATGGTCCAATGGTTTTTAGTGTTCCGTACCCAAAGGGTAAAAACGGGACCCTATTACTAAGACTTCGCTGTCTGTCCGTCTGTCCGTCTGCCCGTCGCTCTGTCGCTCTGTCAACAGGCTGTATCTCAAGAGCCGCGATAGCTAGACAGTTGAAATTTTCACAAATTATGTACTTCTGTTACCGCGATAACAACAAAAACAAAATAAAATAAGTATTTAAGGGGGGCTCCCATACAAAAAACCCTTTTTTGTGGCCTTTTTGGTACGGAACCCTTCGTGCGCGAGTCCGACTCGCACTTGGCCGGTTTTTTGTTTACTATTTTAACGTTTTATCGGATTACTAGCTGTTCCCCGCGACTTCGTCCGCGTCAATTACTATTATTATGATCACAACTATTTTTGCAACATTTTTCACTCATGCTTCGCTCCTATTGGTCGCAACGTGTTGTTATATAGCCTAAAGCCTTCCTCGATAAATGGACTATCCAACGCAAAAATAATTTTTCAAATCAGACTAGTACTTCCTGAGATTAGCGCGTTCAAACAAACAAACAAACAAACAAACTCTTCAGCTTTATAATATTATAGTGTAGGTTATTATACAACTATCATGCAAGGGAAAAATCAGTTAAGGGAACCATGAACAAATATTTAATGGTTAACGGTACAGACCTGCACATTATAGTACATACGGCGGCACATCAGACTATACATGTTGACCTTGAGACCGCCTTTATGCCCTACGTAATAAAAGCTGTTATCGCAGTTCAACTGTTTAACTTGATGTGCTGTCGAGTGTACAACAGCACGTCAACCTACCACAAAACGTTTTCTTTTTTTAATTGATATTGATCTCTACTTTTTGGACTTAAAGTTGAAAGTCAATTCAAATGACCTTTAACTTTTTGGGTAGGTTGACCAGCCGTTGTCTGTTGTACCTATAGCACAGATTACTAAATATAATAGTTACCCTATACCTACATATAGTTAAAAATAAAATCTTGTTGTTTTAAAGAAAATTTTAAGTCAACGTATAGTATATAGATAGTTTATACCTAGATAACTGATATCATCATGCAAATAAAATTACTTAGTAAAACAAAATTTTAGTAAAAAAATATTTAAAGTAATATTGAATGAATGACAAAAGACTACCTATTGTTTTTTGTTCTTCTAAATTTTATGGACAGACATTTGAACGTCAACGGGAAATACGGCGATTACCTTATTATTTTGCCTGACGACTAACGGCCATTTGTTTGACAACCTCATCCACAGTTTTTATCAAAAAATGACAGGATATTTCGAGTAATTTTTCCTTAACGACGCGTCCAGTGATTAATTAATGCTAGGTGATGCAGCGAAATTCATTAATTAAAACGAGCGACGGTGGTCGGTTTTAAAATGTAACCTTTATATTTTAAACTAGCTGTTCCCCGCGACTTCGTCCGCGTCAATTTCAGTTATTATGATCGCGATTATTTTTGCAACATTTTTAACTCATGCTTCGCTCCTATTGGTCACAGCGTGATGTTATATAGCCTAAAGCCTTCCTCGATAAATAGTCTATCCAACACAAAAAGATTTTTGCAAATCGGACCAGTACTTCCTGAGATTAGCGCGTTCAAACAAACAAACAAACAAACAAACAAACAAACTTTGTTTGTTTGTTTGTTTGCTTTATAATATTAGTATAGATATAGATGTATTATTTTATTTTATAGTAAAAACTTGCTGATAGCACGATGGCAGATTCACAAGTGAATTTAAATTTGTAATTAATTTTAGTCAAAGGATGTCGGTGATTCAAAGACATGTAATTTTTTCCTAAAACAATCTTTGGTTTTAACCGTATTTTGAGTCTTATTTTCTTACCTCTTACATCAAGTTCATGCACAAACCGTTGCCATATCACCACTTTATAAAGTGGAAAATTGTTTAGCTATTAAATGTAGAGTTGATTAAAGCAATTAGAACAAAAAAGTCAGTTAAACAAAAGAGAATTATGCTTTTAATCTTGTTTTCGCTTTGCAGAGTCCTGTTTTATTCAGAATTCAATTCTTTGCGCTTTCGTTGCAGCTTAGTGCATAAACAAAGTATGGTCTGCGATGATTGTAAGTAAATGCAGAAATATCTTTCATGTTAAAATTATACATGTATTCATTCGAGAGATGGATACAACACAACGCCCCGTTGGTCTAGTGGTTGAAAGACCGGGCCAAGATCTCGGGGTCCCAGGTTCGAATCCCGGGTCGGGCAACAAAAAGTTTCGAATTTTCGAACGTTGCTCGGGTTTGTGATCACCAACCCGCATTTGACAAGCGTGGTGATTATGCCAGTTCACCCGTCATAGCTGTGGTAACTTGAATTCAATGATGGAGGCGTTTTCCCTGCAGTGGGATGATTATAGACTGTTACTACATTACAACACAACCAAGAAAAATGATTTTCGTAATATGATGCGTTTTTTAATGTATGCCAAGGCATAACTTTTATAAGGTGTTTGCCAATTTAGTTTTTTTTTGCGTTAGACAGTGAAGAAGTCAAATTAATTTAGATTTAGATTAGAATCTAGAAAGTAGATAACACCCCTGGCTAAGAGTATAGTCATAGTCATAGTCAAAGTCATATAATTTATTGCAACATGTTGGTATTAAAGATAGTACATACAAATATTGAGTCCCATTAACATGACCCCGTAGGGGTATCGCAAAATACAAAATACAAAATAAATCTTTAAAACATAAAATAAACATAAAACATAATTAAAATTTAACATCAAAATATTCATTTAGCGAGTAATTTTAATAAGTTAACACGCTCTGACATATGCTTTAACATTAAACTCACAGAACACTATACTCAAGAGAAGAATAGTATCTTTATACTTTATTTTTTTACCATACACGTACACGTTATGCACGGTGGCGACAATGCGGTATAGCAAAGCAAACAAAAAAGTGCGGGAATATTCAAAACTAAACTTCACTGCATAGTGTGATAGAGACAACTGCTTCTTGGACCGAAAATACCTACTAATAGCACACCAAATCAACGTTTCGTAGTCTCCCGATAACTTTTCCAAAACTAGACCTATTTAAATACTTTTATCATTAAAAATTAAAGAAAGGCTTTGGCCGTGTTAATATATTTTCCTTTTTTTTCTTAAATTTAGCCAAATTTGTTTTCTGGATGATGTTGAACACAGCGGAAAATCTGGCGAATTTTTTAGATTTTTGAGGGCTCATATCTTTTTTATTAATTAATTTATGAAAAAACAGAAAACATACAAACATGCTAATAGTAGCCATAGATTTTTGTAATAAAAATTATTGCTCTACTGGCTTTATCCAGGGAGGAAACAGGGGACTACGTTTGTATGGAAAAACGGCCCTTGTATTTCCTATGCAGAGAGAAACAAAATTTGATGAGAAAATCCCTTTTTAGTTGGACATCAAATTTTTCCGTGATCATGGCGCTAAAATTAGTAAAAAAAAAAACAAGAAGTAGAAAACCCGTAGCAATAACTCTTATAGTAAAAAGGTAGTGACCGTGAACGCAAAATTGTTTTTAAGAATAATAGAATAATAAGAGTAGAGAGAATAGTAGATAATAGTTTGTCAGTAGTACTCCTTGACGCAAAAACTACTGAACATATTTTTATAAAACTTTCCAGTAATGTAGCTAGTTGACATCAGAATAAAATATAGGCTGTATCTTATTCTAAAATTGCGTATATCGAACGGATTGTATATTGTTTGAAGTCACGTGACACTGTCAATAGATGGATTTATTTATCCGGGGCAATAGCTTGTATTCTGTTAAAGTTTAAACGATACTGTACACTGCCTGAAAGTGGGCACGGCCATTTTGCCTTTCATTGTATTCCTCAAAGGGCGCTCAAAGACGAGAAACGCATTGTACCGATGCAACCTTTGAATGTACTTGTATTGAAATACTACGCTGTTTCTTACGGAATTCCTGTGGCGAAGATATAACAATGAAACAAAGTGTTGCTTTTAAAAATCAACTTTCTGAATAAAAATACTTACATCAGTTAAGATGTACAGGCTACTATATTTTAGGCCTTCTGGGGCCTATTTGCAAGTGATTTGAATTTTCGAACTTTTTGCTAGGGTTTGTGATTATCACCAACCCGCATTCGCATAATCACACACATAATATTATATATATATATTATATATTTATTTATACTTTTATTTTAGTGTTAATGTTTGTCCACACAGTTAATCTTTAATTGTATTGTAATGTTCACATTTCTGAAATTCTTTGCCACCTTCCCCTCTCTATCTATTTTCAAGTATTCTCTACCTGAAGGTTGTCTGGAAGAGATCGCTAACAGCGATAGGACCGCCTGAATTGTACAGTCCTTAATGTATTTTTTTAAGTTAAACATTATTTTTGTATGGTGTGCAATAAAGAGTACCTATCTATCTATCTATCTATAACGAGCGCGAGTCTCTGAATCCCAGGCTGACATAAATTTGATTCGTTAAATACAAACGCCTTGCAAATATTCAACCGACATGAATATTCGTCCGAATGCGTATAATCAAACTACTCGTATACTCGAGCGTAAATGACTTTCGCACCCCGTTTCACTCGATTGCGTGAATTTACGTGACTGTTATGGCGCAATCAATTTAGACGTTTGGATTGTTAACACACCATTTGGATCAGCGGTAGTTAACGCTGCTTCTGAGCCATGGGTCGCGGGTTCGATTCCCGCACAGTACAAATATTTGTGTGCATGAACATGTCTGTTTGTACTGGTCTGGGTGTTTTCTATGTATTATAAGTATGTATTTACAAAAAAAAAGTATATAAGTAAGTTTATCGGTTGTCTAGTATCCCATACGACAGGGTACTTAATAGTAGCTTAATTTGGGACTAGATGGCTCTGTGTGGCCCGGTGAGGCATTTGTCTTAAATATTTATTATTATTATTATTAACACAGGACTGTTACGCATGTTGGTAGGATCATACACTATAAGTGTAACGACTGTAAGAACTCCATAGCTTATAATAATAATGTTAGTTATAGTGTTAGTTATACCACTTATAACTCGAGAAAGGCGGGACCGATTTCTATGATTTTTGTGTTTTTGGATTTAAATATTTTTTTAAGACATGCCTCACTGGGCCACACAGAGCCATCTAGTCCCAAATTAAGCTACTATTAAGTACCCTGTCGTATGGGGTACTAGACAACCGGTAAACTTACATATATACTTTTTTTTTGTAAATATATACTTATAATATATAGAAAACACCCAGACCAGTACAAACAGACATGTTCATGCACACAAATATTTGTACTGTGCGGGGATCGAACCCGCAACCCATGGCTCAGAAGCAGCGTTTACTACCGCTGATCCAAACGGTCGTCATTTGTATTCGTCGGGCATAGAATAATAATAAATAAAAACGTTGGAAAATTAAAAAAAAAATGTTGCTCTTCATTATTTTTATTCCAACCACGCCATATTTGATGACAATGACATTTCAAGACATCAAAATTCTGAGGCGATACGAAGTTCGCGGGGTCTGCTATTTAGAAATAAATAAATGTAGAAAACATTCATTATCCTGATGCCAAAGAAATCTATTTAAAGGAATGTTACTGATGATTGATTAAATGATTGATTGATTACTTATGTCGACATTAGACACAAAAATGTATTACCAAAATCGGTTCTTGGGTTCGATCCCCGGGTCGGACAAGAAAATAGTTCCGAATTTTCGAACATTGCTCGGGTTTGTGATCACCAACCCGCATTTCTCAAGCGTGGTGATTATGCCTATCTATACCCATCATTTCTGTGGTAACTTGAATTCAATGATGGCATTTGCCTTCACCATGCATTCGATGATTATAGGCCGTTACTACACAAACATAATACGAGTACTAGTTAAATTTAAAAGTTAAGTTAAGTTTAAAGAAAAAAATACCTACCTTTGCTATTTTGTAGTTTCTGCTAACACCCAGGGGCCTAATTCGCGTAACCGAATCGCAGTTCGATCGTGATTGAATTGGACGATTTTGACATTTAGCCCATACTAGAACTGTCAAAAACCTGTCGTTCAATTAAGATTGTGATACGATTTGGTTACGCGAATTAGGGGACAGGTAGGCACACAACACTATGTAGGTACTTGATTCATAAAGTACTTTACGGTTCCCCGACACAGAGACGCCAGACACTTGAGTTTAAATTTATTCTCATGGTAACACAAAACTAGGAGAAACCTTTTTTCCGTGTTCTGTTTCAGTCGACCCTTTGGTCAATTTATCTTAACTAATTAATATCATATCTGTGGTAATATTATAAATTCTAAAGTAATCTAACAACGTTATTAAAAGCGCTTCCTTGAAAACTTTTTCCGATTACCTTAAATGGGTTTAAATAATTAATTTAAAAACTTAATAAACCCTTCTTGAGCTTCGGCAATTGAAATATAATATCTTTTAAATAAACAGATCAGAATTTTCTGAAAAAGAATTAAATGTCCTTAGGTAGTTATAAGTATGTAGGTAATATTCCTTAAAACTAGTCAAACAGTAAGTTTAAACACACATTTTCCAGTAGGCTCTCTATCTATGATAATACCTTCTTATTAATTTAATTCGCTTTTTATGCGACTGTTTTTAAACAATAACCTATAAATTTCGATTCGATTTTGCTTAGATTTTCTAATAGCATACCTATCAGCTATTTGTGGTGGACGAATACTTAATAATTTATCGTTTTTACAATGTGTAGCATAAACGACAATGTTTCAAAGTTCCGATCATCTTCTTGGAAAGGTAAAAATACTCCGGAAAAATACACAATACTTTTTTGGCATAAAGATTAAAAATAAAATGTTATGATAATAATAATATGACTGTAGCTTCGAGTTGACCTTAGTTTATGAGCTTTCAGCAATTTTCAAAATTTGTGGACACACACTGCCATCTGTGGGTGTAGCGGCGTTATGTTTGGTTCTACGAGAAAAACTAGTAACTTAGAAGCTTTGATCAAATTAGGTTGGTTTAGTTAGTTTTATCAGTTTTATATGGTTTTATTCATTAAATGGTTCTACAAAGCTTTGACAGGTGGCGCTAGTTGGTGAATAACTGAACAAGTATGAATCGCTATGTTGAATTAATGAAATTAAGTAAATTCATAAGATGAAGGAATTAATAAATGTACGAGATTGACAAGATTTTAGATTATTATTTGTCTTTTGAGCAGTGCAATAGTTAATATATAGTTTTTTTTTTAATTCAGCCATCCATTCGTTCTTGACGTCAAAGGCTTTGTGGGTGACGTAAACGTACGACGAACGAACCCAAATCAATTAATTCGTTCTCTCTCAAGTTCAAAATAAATCAATTTTTTCAGCATGTTTTGTGGGTTTTGAGTTTTCAGGAAAACGACAGAAATGTACAACCACAATAAAGTCTCTTGAAACTGTGGTTCAGTAAAAAACTGTGCATTAAAAATGGACAACATCAGCGATTACGACGAGAATGAGATTCCTATTTGGCAGGAGCCAAGACGGGAGCCCCTCGGAGCCCCCAAAGAAACATTATGCGAGGAAAATGTCCAAGAAACTATCAGTGGGGACAGGCTCCATGCCCTGGAAGAAGAGCAGGAGATTCTATCTTCGTCTGTGTTTTCTTTGACGTCGCACCTAGCACAAGTCGAATTCCGTTTGCGACAAATCTTAAAGGCACCCCATGAAGAAAAGGATGCAATGTTGAAAGAACTAGAGGAGTTTACATCTCGTGGTATACCTGAGTCCAGAGCGGCCCCTCAAGGTAGTTCTGGGGAGGCTTCGTGCAGCGAATGTGCCGAGTTGGAAAGAAAAATGCGTCGACAAAAAACCCGCCAGAGTCATTTTATAGAACGTCTAAAATTGCAGTTGAAAGAATTAGAACGATTCGCCACAGACCCCAACTTGATAGGGGACAGCAAACACAGGACACTAATAGAACATTTGAGATCTGAAATTGACCAAAGCCTAGAAGAAGGATGTCAACCTTTGAGTGCTGATGAACTCAGACACCAAATCAACTGTGCAGTTAAACAGTATGCTGACAGACAGTTATCTAATGATGAAATTATCAGTAAACTTCAAACACACATAGATGACTTGCAGAAATTCATAAAAGTCATGAAAAATGAAGACCTTAAAAGAAATTCTAACAGCAAGGCTAATGCAGAGAAAGTAAAATCAAACAACTTTGAAAAGAACTTTAACCGAAGTAAAACCAATGATGACCTTAGAGCTGAAACAATTAATTTGATGAGGAAAGCTTCTACTTTGATCCAAATATTTACAGTGTCACAATTTGGTTGTTCGCCCAACACAAATAAAAGATATGAACAGAAGTCGTCAACTATTGTGACTCACTGGGGAAACCTACGAGCAAAGCTGGAAATGTCAATTGATGCAGTCCTTCACTTAGTATCCCGGGAAAGACCAACACATACTATGATTGATAGTTATGATAGTGAGTCTGAGGAGGGAGGTGTTATAATCAATGATGCACCATTGACTACAGCGGTCCGAAGACACATGGCAGTTAATATTCGCGATCTATTGCAACATGGGCTTATTGGCCCAGAGTCGTCGTCACTTGTTCCTATCATTGGCTGCTTCCCAGTCAGAAGGTCTTCATCATCTCGCACTACCCACATATGGGAACTTATTCTGCGTTACTATGGTCTCAATGATGGTGATAGATTTAATTCCACACCAGCCAGGAAGTTAAGTCAAAGCTTTAATTTAGACATTGTTGGGGGAACTGCTATTACAAACAAGCAAGGTCTATTAAGTGTTATAGGCAGTATAATCGCCTCGCACATGCCTTACAAAAGAAGTTACGATGCACATTTCAAAGCTTTTGTCTGTGCTGCATTAAACGCTCATAAACTTGTCGTCTGGCTAAACATTATCTTAAAGAGCAGATCATTAATTGACACTTACTACTCTTCTACGAGTTACATAGTAAACACAGGCTTTCAAGATGCTTTACAGAGCCTTGATCGGCTGACCCCATACGATTTCGATTTGCCAGTGGACCTCGCAGTCAAACAATTTCAAAATATCAAAGATGTATTTATGTAAATATTTTATAAGAGTACACTTTTCTACATAATCAGTTCTATAAGATGCCTTCCACATTTAATGCTATGTGCAAATTGTTATTGTAGCTTATAATAAGTATTAAACTTAGTTCTTAGACCAGTCAGAATTATTTTGACATACAAAATTTAATGTTATATGTTAGTTTTTATTGATGTTAAGATATTTTCTCTTGATTTTTTATTATCTAACTAGTCATTGTATCCAAAGACATTCCATAAAGAATATTCTATAAAATGTGATATAACTTTATCAATTTTAATTGTAATTAAACGAACCAAAGATCTATCAAGTATAAAATGGCTGCATTTACTGTATTAGATTATAATCGCTAAATATATGTAGTCCAAGCAAGTACAATTATCGAGTTTTAATAAGCTTATTTACACCTGTCATTTTAATACATAGAATCCTTTTTGGTTTCCTATCTTACTATTCCCTAGGTACCTACATTAGGCATGTCAAAACATTATCCCACTGCTTGGTACAGGTGCCCGCACGCGTAATATTTTATACCTGTTGCGGGCAAAAGCTAGTATTCAATAATTTAAGTCTTTGTACTTATTTCGTAGGTTTCTCCCTACATTTTATATCTGGTAAAGCAGGAATAAAACAATAAATAAAATTAAACCTTTATTACGAACATTACACGATGAATGAATACATTCCCAAAAACAAGATTTCCATTTCCAAAGAAAACATTTCGAGTTCATACAAAACGTAAGCAACGATAAATAAAATTTCGTTAATCAATAATATTACGCATCTAAAATGTTACAATCACAATTGTGTTATTTACAATGACTGACACGTCTCAATGTTTTATTATGCTGTCAATATTTATGTAAATGCAAATAAAAAACAATTTTCTGTTACAAATGTTAGGATTCCACAATACTGAAACAGATTTCATACACCAAGTGTTTCTGATATTCCGGCACTGTTGCAAGCGCCATGATCACGGAAGAACTTGCCTCACATGGTATAATAAACCACCAATCAATTAAGATGTGATAGTGACCAAAGAACATGGGTAAAGGTTAGAAAGGCTGTCATATGCCATTTGTATGAAAATACACTACACAAACGAGTTCAAAGAACGCCAATCAAGCGAATTCTATGACGTCGCTCGATCAATAAAGTCTCGCGTATTCAAAAGAAACCAATTACAGCGCTCAAGTTTGGGCAGAAGTATAAGCATTCGCTAATAACCTCAATGGCGCGCCTGCCCCGCCTACGTCGCCTTTCTAACCTTTTTACATTTTCTGTGAAAGTGACCATCAAAGTTTATGTCAGTAGATCTCAAATACCTTAGACTCGTGAATTAGAACCGCAGATATAAAACATCGTTATAAACAACAACAACTAGTATGAGGTTGACTTCAACAAAATGTCTTTAAACCTAAAATGACAAACACCTTTTTTTTTTCGCAACGCTTATGTTGCTAAAATAAGTACTACACCGATTCTAAATTACATGCCTGAATGTTTGAATAGAGTGTAACGATTATGTTTACAATAAGAAATTATAATTTCACTGCCAATGTGAACGCATTGTTGATTATAAAAAAAACAACTAAAATTAAGTGTCTACTTAGGAATATTTGTATAAAATACTTAAAATAATAATAAATATTTCAGACACTGTTTGTGCTTGATACAAAGATAATCAAATGAATGCGGAGTAAACGGAATTAAAATTGCAAAAACAATTAGATAGTACAAAATGCTATTAAACAGACTGAAACATAATAATATACTTTTAGGTACTTTGTGTCTAGACTGACAGGCAAGTATTTTCACGAAATTCCTTTCATTAACTGTTATTGTATCCTCAAAGTTGTTTTTGACTTTTATGCTAAATTTGAATTAGTTCCACCCACGTTCACTAGAGGCTCTGTCTGCGCGAGCGCACATTCGATTCTGCGTTGTCTAAAAGTGTGAGACTGCATGAAATATGCTTACACGATCGTATCTTTTCAGCATCATTCGACAGACAGACAACAAATTAGTTTTTTTTATACATTTTAAAAGAACTGAGTTTTTCGGCATCATTTCCTACTGAGGCGATCAATAATTACTGCCCCGGGAAGCTATAAGACGCGCCTTCAATTACGACACAATTTTAATCCTAATACATTCGAAATAATCTAAAAACAAGTTTACGATACATACATAAAAAACTTACAAATAAAAAAACATCTGTAGTCAATCTGTCAACTGATAAAGCTTTCCTTTTGTTACTGATGCCTTACTCTGCAACACAAAGCTCGTATAGGGACAGATGGATTCGAGTATACGGACTTTGTTTTCCGGAGTAGGTCCTCTGAATCCGATTCGTGCTTCTAGTTACGTATAGTACAGTGTTCCGTGTTTACTTGGGCCCCAACATGTCTTCGGGCTTCACCCACTGGTCGAATTGTTCAGCGGTGAGGATGCCTAGCTTGATCGCCGTGTCCTTGAGGGTGCCGCCTTCTTTGTGCGCCGTCTTCGCGATAAGAGCCGCCTGTGAAAGGTACAAGGTTTGTTAGAGTTTTTTTATAGAAAATGAAAGTGATTTAACTGAAGTTTGAATTATTAAATTTTAGTGATATTTAAGTTAAAATCAATTGTTATCGCGACCGCCGGCGGTCTTATGATCCTGTAGGTAGAAATGACCGTTTAAACGAAAGTCTGCTTATTTAAAAAAGCCCTTAAGCATGATTTTCAAAATAAGCTTAAGACGTTTAATGCTTTTTTACGCGTGATATTTCGCGCATAAAAAAAAGGGAAACAGCGCCATCTACATAGTGTAAAACAAGTTAGCGGTGCTAGTCCTAAGACGGCGGGGCCGGCGGGGGCGCACACGTCAAATGTACAGCGTTTTTGTTAGATGTCGCCCATTCCATTCTTGTGAACCTTACGACTAACGTTTTAAAGGCGTAATTTAAACGAAATCGGTGCAATGATAAAATAGTGCGAAAAAGCGTTTGTCGTTTAAAAAAGCCGAAGCTTAGTACGCTTTTTGCTGTCGCTGTTGCGTTTGCATGAACGCTTTCGATATTTTTTGCTGGTGAATGTTTTGGGTTTTTTTGGGTAAATTGGCGTGAATTTGACTTTTTGATCATACTCTTGTGTTAGTGCTGTAAATAAATTAAAATTTCTGTATATATTATTTAGGTTAGGTTATTTTTTTTTTTTTTTTTTTTTTTTTAATTTTTTTATTAGATCACCAACAAGTTTACACTATAACAGCTTAAGTAACACTAAAATTAAGATCATATGCTAAATGTAAGCTTAATTATAGGTGACAACTGCATGCATAGAAGACAACAGCAATGTTAATTTAAAAAGAAACTAAATTATCGTATATAATATAAAAAAAAGAAAGAAACAGTTACAAAGTCCTAGCTTGATTAACCCTGTATGGGTTTCACAAGGCACGTGGACCTAAACTTATTTAATGTGGTACCGTAAATATCAACATCACAGTTAGTTAAATTGGACTTAGGGCGGATTCGACCAAACTAGTTTAAAATTTATTCCGAGAATAAATGACAAAATACTCTAGAGTAACTCAATTTTGCGTTTTACCAATTACTAATCCAAGAATAAGATGTCTATTCCAGAGTAAGCTACTATACCGTCAATTTTCTAGGGTTACTTGAGTTATCTGGGAGTATTTTAATGGCGGACTGTTAACAGCTGATGAGATGACATCTGTGACGCATGGTGTTTTTGATTTTCGCTAGTGTTGGTTGAGAGTTGGGTGTTTGCGTGTTTCGTGGCTCGCTCGGTCAGATATTAAAATGGATCGTTTGAGAAATCTTATTGATGATTCGGACAGTGATGATGAATATGTGCCAAGGTAACTGTGAATATGTGCCATGTTTAAAAGTGTAACATCGGTCATCGGACTTGAAGTGAAGGTCAACGAACTTTCCTGCAGCCATCCAAATGCTTAACTAATCCAAATACGTAATTTCGACCACTTAAGCTAGCGACGCTTGGCGCAGGAAGCTAAACCTGCGATATAACACGCAAAGAGGCCGCGGTTCGAATCTCACTAGTTTATTTTTTGATTTTTTTTTTTTTTTGCTTTCTATATTGGTTTATTGGTGACCTTTGGAAAGTTTTTTTTTTTTTTAAAGAAAAAAAAAGAGTTTTTACTTAAGTCTTTCTTTGTTCAGTTTTTTATTTTTATAACTCTTTAAAAACAATATCGTAATGGACACGAGAAGTAGAAGGAATAATGACAAATCCAGCCAGAAGACCCCTGTCACATGCTCTGAATGCAAATTAAAAAGGCAAAAGAATGAGACAGTATCATGCTCGCAATGTAAGAAAACTTATGACTTCGACTGTTTTGGTCTATCTGAAAAATTATATAGATTAATGCTACCGGAAAAGACAGCAAAAGTGAAATGTAAGATGTGTACACGGACTTCTAAGCAAATAAAGCCAATTACTATTGCTGTTGCGAGTGAGAGTGAGACTAGTAACAACAGCGTAGTCTCGAACGTAACAATTAGAAAACATGCACCAATTACTATAAAGGAGCCAACAATAGCAACTAATAATAATATGCCCCATGTCGACGACTCTTTAGACACATGTGACGAAGAATATTTTAATATCAGCAGCTCTCAATCGGAACGCTTCTCAAAGAGCGTAGACTACACTTCAATGAATACCTGCGACATAGAAGATTTCAAGGAACAAATTTCCGATCTGACGGCAAGTCTTATGACCACACAAAATGAATTGGAAAATACCATAATTGAGAACAATGATCTAAAGAGACAAATAGATAAACTTAACAATGAAATCAAATTGCTCATGAGCATTTGTCAGGCCACAACACCAAATACGTTTAACCTGCCTCTAACAGTCACCCCATTAATAAAAAATAAAGCAAGACGCTCAACATCATCCTTCACTCCTAGATCCATAAAACACATTACCACCACCAATGACCCAAGCGAGACCATATCGGGTCTTGAAGCTGAAATAGGCAAATTACAACAGCAATTACTTGTAGCAGAAGAGGAAATAACTGCTCTAAGTGAATATATCGAAGAGTTGAAAAGCAAGCTACACTCTGAAACCATCAATACCATGCCGTCGTCAACTGGACCTGACGTTAATGTTGATGAAAAGGATGACACCATCGTGAGAGGCGAAGAAACTAAACCAAAAATCTTCATCGTAGGAACTCAACAATGTACCGGACTGGCAGCAGCGCTAATAGAAACTAGAGATAAATACAGATGCGAGAAGTACCAAATATTATCATTCACTAAACCCAACGCACCCGCGACAGAGGTTCTAAAAACTTGTAAAAGTCTCCACATAGGTGATAAAGATAGACTAGTGATATGTGTAGGAGAAAACGACTGCGACCCAATGATAACTATATTAGAATTATACACAATACTAAAATTACTGGGAAATCGAAATATTATTATAATGAATGTGATGAATTGTAGACACATAAACTGCACATTACTAAACAGGGAGCTAAATTTGCTGTGTAACAGATTTTCCAATTGTAGTTTTCTTAAGAATAGATATTACTATCGTAGCTATATCCATGACACATGCTATTGCTTAAACATACAAATAGACACAATCGATTATGCTGAAAAATTCTTAAATTATGACTTTATTAAAAAACAAATCCACACCAGACATACCAATACAAATTTTACTGAACATACGACAAGACGAACCAAACATAAAAATGACGAAATAAATAAATTAAACAGAACCACCAAACAGACGTCCATATTAGACTTTTTTAGGACTAGAAAGCCTATAAGTACTATGCTAGAAGACAGTTCCCAAAAAGATGATTTTTTTCGTGAAAAACAATGCGATAAACTCTACAAAACAAACAAACACTAAACCCTTCATAATATTACATCAGAACGTAGCAAGTTTTCTTTCAAAAAGAGATGTAGTACACATTACTATTTCTGAATTAGAAGACAAAAAAATGAAGCCAGATGCAATATGTTTTTCCGAGACACATATAAAAAGAGGAGACGAAAAAAATATAACTCTCAAACATTATGAATTAGTTGCTAATTTTTCTAGAGATTCTAAACGTGGCGGTACTTGTATACTGTTGAAGCGGGGACTACTCTATAAGGAGCTGTCCTGCTTCAGACCATATGTATTGCCAAACATATTCGAATGCTGTGGCGTAGAAGTCTTATCGCATAACCTGATTATAATCTGTATATATACTTCACACAATAAACATGCTCACATCTTCTTAGCCAAGCTAGAAACTGTTCTTACTAAGATATTTAGACAGAATAAAAATAAAAAAGTAGTTGTTACAGGTGATTTTAACATAAATACCTTAACAGACTCGAAATCAGCCCGTCATTTAACAGATATTGCAAAGCAATTTGACCTCATCCTACACATAAATAAACCAACAAGAGGAAAGAACTGTATCGATCACATACTTAGCAATGTCAAAGATGGGATAGGGAAAGTACTTCCATTGCAAATATCTGACCATGACACCGCGCAAATGTTAACTATACCTGTAAAAGAAGTACCAATGGTTCAAAATCGGTTTGTGTATAAAAGGGATTTTAGTAGCGAAAACCAATCTAAGTTTCGTAATTATCTACGGTCACTATCTTTCTCTGATGTACTAGATGAGAAAGATATGAATGTAGCGTTCAATATCTTTCATGACATTCTCTGCTTGCTCTATAAACTGTGTTTTCCAAAAGTTAGAATAAAATTATCCAATAAACCTTGCAAGCAAAAATGGATAACAAAAGGCTTAAAAGTATCTACCAAGAGGAAAAGACATCTTCGTTTTTCATCATATAAAACCGCTAACAATGATGATAAAAAACAGTTTTACCTCAAATACACCAAGATGCTAAAAAAATGCATATTAACAGCACAAAAGAATTGTAATAATAAGTATATACTTAATAGTCAGAATAAATGTCGAGCCTCGTGGCAAACTATTAAAAATGAAACGGAAAACAATTTACTAAAACATGACATTACTAAAATAAGTTATGATGGAAATACAATTACAGACGCAGAGAAAATAGCAGAATCTTTTAATAATTATTATATCAATATATGTGACGACAATTACATTTATGACATAAACAAAAAAAATAAAATACTAACTGACATAAATCCTATTTCTAATTCACTCTTCTTGGAACCCTTGAGTGTAGAAGAAACGCTCAAAATAATTCAGGCCTTGAAAAATTCTAATGCATGTGGGTACGACGAAATCTCTACAAAAATAGTAAAATACTGTAAAGATGAATTAGCGCCTATACTTACCTATTTAATAAATTTATCTTTTGAAACGGGACAATTTCCCAATACACTTAAGCTTTCTATAGTAAAGCCTATATATAAAAAAGGGGATAAGTCTGACCTTGGAAACTATCGCCCCATAACGTTGATATCTATTCTATCTAAAATATTTGAAAAGGCCATGCAAGTAAGATTAACAAAATTTTGTGAAAAATTTCATATAATTAAGCCAGAGCAATATGGCTTCCAAAAAGGGAAAACTACTACACTTGCCTGTTTCAATCTGATACACAATGTCATCCTTGGTCTAAATGGTAAACAATGTGTTACTGTTCTATTCTTTGACATGTCTAAGGCATTTGATCGAGTGGTGCATGACATACTGTTAGATAAACTTGAACGTTACGGTATACGTGGTAATGCACTGTTGTGGATTAAAACATATCTCCAAAACAGACAGCAACGAGTTGAACTTAATAGACTAGAGAATGACAATGATACGGTTTTATCAAATTACAAACTCAATAAGCTTGGTGTTCCACAGGGAAGCGTTTTGGGACCACTTCTTTTCTTATTGTATATAAATGACCTACCATCTGTTACTAAACACAAATGTATTATGTTTGCTGACGACCTTTCAATTATAATTAAATGTAATCTTGACAATTTGAAATTATATGAACATGACATTAATAATACTATGAATGATGTAATCGAATGGTTAAATCTTAATAATCTAAGTGTTAATTTATCTAAGACTAAATATATCCAATTTAATGTTAAGGGACGTAAAGAAATTAAAATGAACATCTATAACAGCGGATTAACTATAGAGAGCGTTAACAATATGTCATTTTTGGGCATTTCTTTAAACAAGAATTTAAATTTTACCTGTCACGTAAACAATGTATGTTCCAGAATAAATAGATTTGTTTACGTCCTCCGACGACTGACTGGGATCACTTCCCTAAATGTATCATTAAGTGCTTACTATGGCTACGTTGCTTCAATCATACGCTATGGACTTATTCTCTGGGGCAACAGCACAGATATTCAAAGGGTTTTTATAGCTCAGAAAAAGTGTATCCGAGCCTTATGTCGAAAAGGGCCATATGAAACGTGCAAGCCATTATTTGTCAAGCTTGGTATATTAACTGTTGCTGGCATGTACATACTGGAAGTGTATAAATTTGTAAGACAACATTCCGAGCTATTTAAAACTGCTGCTGACATGTATCCAAGGAATACAAGATCATCCGATAGACTTGTACTTGATTTTTGCCCAAGGTTATCACTTTCCAAAAAAAACTGCTATTGTATGTGCATAAGAGTGTTTAATAAAATTCCTAAGAAATTTAAAACCGGGCCAGTAAAATTAATGACCAATAAACTTCGGGAATGGCTGATCTCTTCTTGTTTCTACAGTGTTAAGGAATTTCTTGACAACTCAACATTTGCATGCTGAATGTATTTAGCAGAATAGCGCACCATGTATAACTATGCTAATAACCACTTGTAAACCTATTCTCTGCAAATAAATGTCTTTGTATTCTTTGTATTCTTAAAGGCGTCCAAGATGGATTAGAGAAAGGAACAATTATTTCGAAGATTATGATGACCACGATTTTGCTATAAGGTTTCGTTTATCCAAAGCAGCCGCTTTATGTTTGCTATCTAAACTTGAACATCGTTTGGAATACATAACAAATCGGTACGTACCTACCTACAATACTTATAAATTGTCTAAAATCTTTGTTACGGGATCATTGGAAAAACATGTGATTTCGCAAAATCTTCCTTATGCTACACGTAGGTAATCCGACGACGTGATCTACCTTATGCACCACTGTACCTTAAAAGGTAGATATCACGTCACAATTGTCCTGTATTTCTACTTTCTTACCCACTATTACACTATTATTAAAAATCTCTTACAGAAATTTCTCCATATCACCGATAAATCAACTGTTAGCGACTCTGAGATTTTATGCTACCAATTCGACACAAACCAGTATTGCTGACTATTGTGGCATGAGTACTCCCACTGCAAATAAGATAATTCATCAAGTAAGCACTGCAATAGCTGAATTACATAAAGAATATATAAAGTTTCCTGAAACACCTCAAGAAATAAGAAGAGAGCAACAAAAATTTTATGATATAGCTCGATTTCCACGAGTAATTGGTGCAATGGACTGCACACACATTCGCATTACTTCGGTTCCTTTACAGTTAGAATTAGGTGGTGACCAAGCAGAACTGTTTCGAAACAGAAAGGGTTACTTCTCTATTAATGTTCAAACAATATGCAATGCTAATCTTGAAATTATAGATATAGTAGCAAGATGGCCGGGATCATCGCATGACAGTTCTATATTTAATAACAGTTATAGAAGAGCTAAATTTGAATCTGGTACATATGGTGATGCACTATTGGTAGTAGATGGAGGTTATGCATCAACCTCATATATGATGCCTCCGTTGGAGCAACCTATATCACCAGTCGAACAACTTTACAATGAGTCACAAATCAGGACACGAAACCCTGTAGAAAGAAGTTATGGTGTATGGAAGAGGAGATTTCCTGTAATGGCATTTGGAATGCGTATTAAATTGAAAAGAATATTAACTGTCATTATTGCTACTGCAGTACTGCACAACATTTTACAACGCCGAGGAGAACAAGTTCCTCCAGATGATCCAGATCTAGTGCTTCCAGCCCCCTGGACTGCGCTTTTAAGTGAGGGACAGATATCACCTACTGATGATGCACAATCACAATCTAGTCGGCAGCATAGGGCACGAGATTCACTAATAGCCAGTTATTTTCAAAGATTATTGCAATGAAACTTAAAAATGTGTGCAATGTGGTAGGTTTAGAATAAAAAATAAAAAAATCTTTAATTTTAATTTATTGTTCTTTATTTTGAATTTCCTTCTTTTTAATTCTCAATTCTAAAATTAAAAGTCTTGTTTTCAATTTCTCTTGCTTGAGAATTTCTTCTTTAATTTTAATATCTAAACTAGCCATAGTTTTCTCATGTTCACTCTCTATACTTGCCATCTCTTTCTGAAAGTCAATGGCCTCAATCTTCTTTTTATGTAGTTGCTCCAGTGATGATAATTTGGTTGTGTAGGCAGGTCGTCTTTTTGACATCCAAGACTTATTTATTTTTCGGATATTGCATAATGGAGCAGACACGGGTGTGCGCAATAGTTGTGGTGTGTAGTCACCCCAATTCTGAAACAATGAATTAATCATATACAAATAGGTATGGGAAAATGGGGTTTGAATGTGTTTTAACATTAAAACACTTTTATATAGTCATAATCTATACATATCTAGAGGACCCTGGGCTATCCAAAGCTTTGTGGCTGGGGATGCAAACAGAAAAATGCTCGGATAAGAGAGAAATTATATGTCATGGCAATTTTAGAGAACTGTTGTCTAAATGGCTTTACATTCAAAATATGACACAGAATCGCCTAAATGATCAAGTGGATCTAACCTAACATTCTATAGAAGGTAGTTAGCTATTCTTGAATACATTTGACTATTTTACCGAATCTATGTAACAAATCAAATAACTTTATAGTAGGTATAAATATAATATTGATAGGTATGTACCTTAACTTCATATTCCACATTTTCATATCCCTGTACATCATTACTCTTCTTAACTTCTAATAGATCTGACAAAGGCTGGCCTGTTTTTTTTATTATATCTGTAAATAAGTAATTATTGAATTCATGGTAATAATGACAGGGTGGCATTCCAAACTTAAGATGTGATAGCAATAATTCTGCCTTCCCAGATCTTCCCTTTCAAAGATTTACAATAGGCTATCCTGCACAGTGAATAGTTGCTATCACAGCTTAGGCTTGGAACATACTTTAGGTAATAATTCAAATGTATTGTTTATGATATGTATTCTTTGTTAATGTTAATAAAGAGGATTACTACTAACCTACATCACATGTTGATTGAGAAACGATTTCTGTTTCCAAGCCCATTTCGGTTACAGTTTGTGTATCTTGGACTGCGACTGCACTGTCATTATCATAAGGGTTATACAACCCTTCAACGCTTGGCTTGATTAAGGATGTTATCCTTGTATTAATGGGATCTTCCTTTTTTGGATCTGGAGGTCCACCACCTATAAACAAATAATATTCTATGATATCTAGGTACCTAATCTAAAGTACATAATATTTATTTATGAAAGATGTATTCATGTAATAATGAGTCAATTCCAAAGCAATATATTATGTATAATATACTGATGTACCTACACATAAATGTGTGTAAGCACTGCACGGGTACAGAAGTTTTATGATGCATGGTAATTTTACTAACCTGTTTGTATCATTTGCATTCTGGCATTAGATGCTTCCTTTTTCGCAGCTTTTTTCATACTTTCCCACTGCGCTTTGAGATTCTCCGCTTCACGGTGGCAGTAGGATGTCTGGCTATTATATTCGACGGAAATAATTTGCCATTCTGCTAGTTTAGTTTTTACGGACACTCCGTCGGTTTTTTTATTTTCTATAACACTAAAATGCTTTTCTACCAGTTCTAACAGTAGTATTTTTTCGGAAGAAAGCCAATTCGGGCTGCGTTTACGTTTTTCACTCATTTTCTTACAAACAAATATAAAATTATGTTGACAACAAAAGCAATGAAAAATAATAAATAAAATTGAAACCTCAAAGCAATACATGACATATTTGACATTTAACTCATGGTAAATAAAAATGGTCTCCGCAAACCTAGTCAATCTATGGAAAGAGTAATATACGGATTTTTGTCGGGTTATACATTCACTCACCATTCATTCAATATCCATAGATTAACAATACTAAGGATTACTTACTCCAGGAATAAAATGGAAAAACGTCAACGAAGTTACTCGAGATTAAATTCAAAGAATAAAATTATCCCAAGAATAGTTATACTGGTGTAAGTTAATGTTTGGTGGAATCCGACCTTAGACAGCAAATTATAACTCTTAAACATTCGATTCAGAGGGGAGTGTGACCCTAAATTTGATTTGGAGCTTTTGGTTACAAACAGATTGTATCGAGATATTCTTGGCAATTTAAGAGGAACGTTTATGTTTATCCTTGAAAGCAAATCGGGGCAATCCAGCGTACCATTTACGAGTTTATGAAGAAATGTATTGTCAAGCATGATTCGACGATCCCTAAGGGAATTAAGTTTGAAGTAACTTAGTCTATCCTCATAGTGGGGTAACTTTTTCGCCAGATTGAGGCTATAAGAGAGATGCCACAAAAATCTTTTTTGGACGCGCTCAAGTTTTTTAACATACACATCATAGTGTGGGTTCCACACCACGCTACAGTATTCTAAAGTACTTCGCACCAGTGCATTAAACAAGACTATTCTAGTTTGAGGCTTCCCGAATTCCTTAGAATTCCTCAGAACGAAACCGAGTGCCCTGTAAGCTTTATTTACTATGTTTTGGATGTGTATGTTAAAACGTAACCCGCTATCTATCGTCACCCCCAGATCACGGATACAGTCTAACTTGGTGATTTTATCGTTGCCTATGGTGTAGACTCTGGGAACGACAAATTTATTACGAGTAAACTGGACCACAAAGCATTTTTTTGCATTGAGAGACATACCGTTCCCATCACACCACTCAACCAAATTATCTATATCTTGTTGAAGAAGTGATACGTCATCAGGAGAATCTATTTGTCTAAGAAATTTTAAATCGTCGGCAAACAAATAGGCTTTAGAATGATTGAAACATGAACAAATGTCATTAATAAATATATTGAAAAAGATGGGCCCGAGTATAGATCCTTGGGGGACTCCAGAGAAAGCATTGAAAGGGTCCGAAGTGTGTCCGTTCACAACAACCACTGATCTCCGGCCACTCAAGTAGGAGCTACACCAGCGTAATAAGTTTCCGGCGATGCCAATGGAACCTAGTTTCTTGAGTAGCACATTATGATTGACCCTATCAAATGCCTTGCTGAAGTCTGTGTAGATTACATCAACAAGCTTTCTTTTATCCAAGAATCCCGACAAATCATCCACCAGACCAATCAGGTTAGTCGCAGCCGATCCTGCTTTCACAAAACCATGCTGATGCGTAGATACTATTTGTCGAAAGTGCCATGAGATAATGGGACGCATCATCGACTCGAAAATCTTGGCAAAGGTTATTAAAATATTAGTGTAAATATAACTTTACTAATTCATTTTAAATAGTATCATGACCTCATGAGTCTACAATGGGGGCTATCGCTAGTGAATTTGCCCACTAGAGGCGCTAGTGTCGCGTGAGGTCCAATATCATTCACTTTGTACTGGTTTTAGCGGAATTTGTTGCATAAATTATAATTTCTTTAATTTACCTGCTGGAAAGTGATCTCCTTCGTAAAATATCGCAAATATGGATAATTTGGCGATTAATGTAAACGCTTTAAAAGCGGAGTTAAGAGCAACTATTTCAGAAGTTAGTTTGTTGATATCAAGATAGTTATTTATATCAATATAACCTTAATTAGATTCAACATATAACACTTTGTTTCGGCGCCAATCGCCTTTGACAGCTATACCTCCGGACCTCAGTCTACAGTGGCGCCAACTGGTGAGCAAAGAAACGGTAGTCCCCATTCTACCTCACTACTTTAACAAAATTATTATTTACATGATTTTTACAATAATTTCCAACTCAAGGTTTTCGTTTAACCGTTTATATAAGCCTATTGTTAAAAAAAGCGTTTAAGCGAAAAGCGTTTTTTTGAGCAAGATTTTTTTAACAAGCACAACGTTTAAACGTTTATTATTTTTAAGCCGTTTTTTCCATCTCTACCTGTAGGAGTTAAGTTATGAAACAGTGCATTGAAAATCCCGTTTTAGTGTTAAGTTGAGTTCTATATTTTTTCGAAGCGTGATCATACTATCTGTACTATTTGTGTTACCTTATCGTATCCGATGTGCGGGTTGAGAGCCGTGACGAGCATGAGCGACTCGCGCATGATCTTGTTGATCTGCGCCTCGTTGGCCTGGATGCCCGCCGCGCAGTTCTTGTTGAACGCCTGGCAGCCGTCGCCTGGGGAAAACGATTTATTTATTTAAGAAAGAAAATAAAGAAAATAATATTCATTTGACACAAATTATAGAAAACACATTGTAAATAAAAAAAAACTTGAGAGGTGGACACCCGGATGGAACGAAGTTCATTTTTAGTGAAGGAATTGTAATAAAATTTTATTTTATTTTAAATTTATTTTAAACTCTCTCTCTCTCTCTCCCCCTCTCCCACCCTCCCCCTCTCCCTCTCCGTCTCTCTCTCTCCCTCTCCATCTCTCTCTCCCTCTACCCCTCTCTCTTTCTCTCGCCGCACGGCTTACAACTATAGCAAAAAGTGTCGGTCAAAAAGTGTCGTTACAATTTTTTCCGTCTAGCCCCCTTTCGCAACGCGCGATAAGGAACTTCGCTCCGAAAATTTATTAAGACGCTGACATGAGCCAAATTGAGCTCAATGAAGATTGTTTTGCTTTAAGCCTATCGCTCGTATTGTTGCCAAATTCTATGTAGTTGTAATTGATCATATTTTCGACCAGGTGGTTGTTTCCAAAACACGATTCTAAAAACTTTTCTCGATAGGAAAAAATCTCAAAGTAGCCTCTAAAAATACATAAATTACCATTTTTCTCAGCAGTCCGTATAACACTGATAATAAAATTTTACTATATTGTATATTACATGTTGCTTAAGCAAATGGCTGATTTAGATTTTTAATAAAATGGCAATTTTAAATTGCATAACGAATTTTGTTGTTTGGCACTTAGGCCCTTCTATTCCATGCGCTTTTTCTCTGTCACTCCTACGAGAATTGACAGTAATAGCTGTGGCGCGTTCCAAAGAAATTCAAAGACGAATAAATTTGTGGGCGTGTTCATTGCTCAAGGTCATCGGCTGCAGTCAGCGTCTTAAGATAAAGAGTGTCAAATAGGTTCCCACTCAGCATTAATCGAGACATTCAAACATCACGACGCTGGTTTTCAGTGGGCACCTTGACGCTGGGACGCGATACAAGGACGTATAGACCCTTCATTGTTTACACACTTTATTGCATATACAGAGAATTGATTGGCGGACATAATGCCAGAAGAACAAAAACAAGCTGCAAGAGAGCCGATTACGGTGGTTTGGCACCATCTCGAGACGGCCCCCTGACTGCACAGCCAACAAGGCCTTAAATTTCAACATCCCCGGCCCCCAACGAAGAGGTAGACAGAAAATAAGGTGGTCCGACGTAGTAAAACGAGACCTCGCTGCCTGCAACGTCACTGTGACCGACACATCCGACAGGGGGAGGTGGAGAAGGAAGACGAGAAAGGCAGACCCCACCACCATGTGGGAATAGATAATGCCAGGAAGAGAGAGAGAGAGAGAGAGAATGCCAGAAGAACTCTCTACCAATGAATCACTAGGCCAAGCAGATATATACAGGCGGTGCAAAGAAGTGAGGAATAAAACTAATAACAAATGTAGAGAAAAACAATGCAAACCTATAAATTATGGGATGGGGATTTCAAAAAAAAAATTATGCACGATTTTTTTGTTACTAACAAATAGTCCGAATACCAATTTTTAGCTTTCTACCTTGAAAATTGCGGAATGCTCCACACATACTTCTATCCCTCATTTTAGGGAAGTGGGAGGTTATAAATAGACAAAAAGTAGCCTATGTTCATTCTCCATTCCTCAGATCATATAAAGAAATAGATATGAAATGTGGGCGTGGCGCGTGCTAATCCAATATTGGCAAACAGAACTATTGCACTCCGCGGCGAAATATTTAATGAAAACATCCATGTAACGATAATTGTATAAGCACAATATACATACTAACTAGCTGTGTTGTGAGTACTATGCGACTGCGCAATGTATCGAGGTTTAATCGAAGCGTTCACTGCCCGACGTGTGCGTCGCGACCACACTTTGTAGCGACACACTAATTTGCACACACCGAATGACGCAATGTGTAAGCGAGTAAGTGGTAGCCGCTGTGATTGGGTCCATGTTTGTGTGCGCACCAATGACCGTTGTAATTGATATAGTGTGGTCCTTATGCTTACAACAGTCTTATTGCAGTTGCGTTGCACACATAAATAATTCGGAGACACAGGTTCGCTAAGGTTTTACGAGTAATTTCATATCTTCTTTCTTTATATGATCTGAGCTCCATTCCTTCATCTATCTCCACTTAAAAAATCACGTCAATTCGTCGCTCCGTTTCGCCGTGAAAGACGGACAAACAAACGGACACACACACTTTCCCATTTATAATATGTATTAGTATAGTATGGAAGTATGGATTTTGGCAGTGTTATTTTTTGTCATCATTAATTTTTTTTTTCTGTTGCCGGGTTTCAGGTGTATGAAGACCTAACATAAGACTTACCTATAAGCCTGATGGATCGCAGAACGTTGGAGACGATCATGGGCTTGAACACGTTGAGCTCGAAGTGTCCGTTGCTGCCGCCGATGCTGCACGCCACGTGGTTTCCCATCACTTGGGCGGCCACCATCGTCAGGGCCTCGCATTGGGTCGGGTTCACTTTGCCTGGAATAAACATTATTACTCACTAGATGACCCGGTGTACTTCGTATCACCTATCCTAACAACATTAAAACTGACCCTTAGCTAAAATGGCTGAAAAAATTTGATGTACAACATTTTCTAAGGGAATATAAAATTAACGTTTTTAATATCACCTCGCATTTTTTTTTTATTATATATTTTTTTTTTGTTGCAAACAATTTTTATTTGCCTTTAATTGTTATACAGAAAAGTTAACTCTCCATCCCTACATAGTAATAAGTTTGGAAATAATTAAAGCGAAACTACAACAAAATCATTATCTACACTTCATGTAGCGCGCCTCGCTCTATCGTTCGTAGGGCCCGCACGATTGATCTCAATGAAACAATGCAAATCAGCGATTCGTCATCTACATAGGAGGAGAAAAATAACGTTGCTATTACAATTTAAGTAGTACGTACTGCGTTTGTAGTTACGTAGCGACTTTCCTGTAGTAAATAATAGTCTCATTTATTGAAATAAAAAAATAAAAAATTTTTTTCTTGTATTCTATACTCGATTGAAAACCACCCCCTTGAATTTGGCTCGTACTTTTTCTTACACCCTGTATACTCACCAGGCATGATCGAGGATCCTGGCTCGTTCTCGGGCAGCAGTAGTTCGGCCAAACCGCATCTAGGTCCCGATGCGAGTAGTCGCACGTCGTTAGCGATCTTCATTAACGACACGGCGATAGTGTTGAGCGCTCCGGACACTTCGACCATAGAGTCGTGGCACGCGAGCGCCTCGAATTTGTTAGGCGCCGTCTCGAATGGGATGCCTGGAATTTGGGATTTTTATAAATAACAAGGTTTTAAACAGAAAATAAAACAATAACAGACTGCCCTTGCTTGTTACTAACATAAGGGTTTAACACCGCGGGTCAAATTGAATCAATTCAATCAAATCAAATCATATCATTTATTTCTAAGAAAGTGGTACATAAAGGATCTTAAATAAACATAGTTCAGCACATTCTGCCACTAGTGGCGTTGAAATATTCATATTACTCTATTAGGTATATTTTGGATACAGGCACGCACATTCTTTAATCAATATAATATAGTTATAGTTAGCCAATTTTAATTACAATTTAATTCAATTTTATTAATGTGAAATTTCACTACATTATTCTCGTTCTTCATTTAGCTTCGGTGTATCGGGTATAGCTATTTCATTCATTCGGTATTCAGATCTTTATAATATGTTCTTCTTCTAAACTATAAGTAGATCAAACGTTTTAAGTTTCATAAACATTGTCTTATGATATTAGACAAAATAAAAATTCGATCAAATATAATTATTTAAAATGAACATTTTTGTCTAATAATATAAGAATAAACAAATATTGCTAAAAAAATGTTTGCCATTATCGCAAAGCTTGGAAGGCGGGTTGGCTATCGCAGTTTGACCGACGGTATAGAAGATGCTGCTATCCGACTTCTCCTGATAGTACTCATTTTATTACTAAATTAACATCATCATCAGCTAACTACTTCCACAGATACTCAAACCCTTTCTAAGAATCTCCTATCGATGAAACATAGAAAATGTACAATATAACGCAAAAAATAATTTAAAATCTAATACAATATAAGTAACTGGCTTTGTCTTAATAAAGTTTTAATCCACCTCCTTACTAGTATACCTAACTACTTTTGCATTCAGACAGGTAAATTAATTTTAAGGTTCTTTAAGCTCTACCGAGAGTCGCAAATAAACTTAATCCGAGTACCAGTTACAATAAAACGTGAAGCCTTAGACTAGGAGATTACAACTTTCAAGTTCATAGTCTTAAAAGAATAAGTACTACAATAATTTATAAATATAAGAAAAAAATAATTACTTTGGCGATCAATATTGACAACTAAGGTTTGTGCTATAATCTGAATTAGTAACTTAATAAGTGAAGAGTAATACTGAACTTAATAAGTGCGGTAGCTGTATTGACGATATCAGAAGGTTTAGGTTTGACTCTACGGGGTATGATGAAAACACAATTTTACAGTTCACGAATACCAGGATTTATTGTTCGTCATTTCACTAGATTAAACAAGATAATATCTTCGAGGTTACACGAGCCAAATAGATATTTACTAATGACGTGTCGGGACGCGGGTGCGGGCAGGAGTCGACTGGCCATTCTTTTAACGTATAGTGTTATTCTTTTAATTTACCGACAACATCTACTGCCCAAAGAATTTGGGGTATTTTTATATGAATTAACTTTCCATACAGAGTGAGTCGCTGTGCTACTCAACCTGTCACTACGGTTGGTGTAACCGGATCGGAACATTGATAAAATAGGGCATGTAATCACCAGCCCGCATTTGGCAAGCGTGGCGTTTATGCCAATACCATCATTGCTATGGTAATTTGACTTCAATAATGGAGGCCTTTGCCCTGCAGTGGGATGATTATAGGCTGTTATCACAACCACAGATAAGATAATACTAAAGTACAGATGCCTCAAGTCCGCTTATCCGTCTGGCTAAATCTGTTGGTCTAAGTACGCTCTAGATGTCGCTACGCTAACCCAACCACATTACCCGTGATTTGTAGCACCTCGAAAGTGTGAGCAAATAGTATTTTTTTCAATCAATAGATGGCGCAAAATGCAGAATTTGTAAATTTTTAGTTTAGTCTAAAACGCGTTCGTTACAATAAGTATCAAGCTATAGCTAATTTCGAACAGATAGTCGACGCGCAATTGGAGAGTGGACAGCCGTCATAGTCATAAAATCCTGCGATCGTGTGTTCGAAAACACGCGTTTTCATGCACGTCGAATGTTATTTGTAACCTTTTTTTTAACTTTTTAAATTTTGAGCAAACCAAGCTTAACCAAGACATGTAGTGATAGTTTTCGCTTAACGTTTTTTCACAAAAATTAAGCTGACAAAAAGCGTGGAATAGCCACTAATTTTGACAGTCAGTGCATGTTTATATGATCTGAGGTGCATACCGTGTATACCTACCTAGTTATTGATTGTCGGTAATTTCTTAGGTATATTACACCAGCCCAGAGTTGTTACTAAGTCTAAACACCTAGATACCCATCCATAGTCACAACTCACCAGTAAGCGATGCTATCTCGGCGGCCACCTTCTCAGCGAAGCCGACCCTCGTGTTGAGGCCGGTGCCGACCGCCGTGCCGCCGATGGCGAGGTAGTGCAGCCGCGGCAGCGTGGCGCATACTCGCTCAATGCCGTAAGTTAATTGGGTCGCGTAACCACTGAACTCTTGGCCTAATGTCAGGGGTACGGCATCCATGAGATGCGTCCTGTTAAGACGTGAAGACGGTCAGTATATTTTTTTTATTTTTAGCATTTTTATGTTTAAAAATTATATAAATCTATTGTACTCTAATGTACTGCATATCCTAAATATTTTGTTCTATCTATTACCACTTTGAAAGCGCTTTTATGCGGTACAGTACATTTTTTAAACGCTAATCCTATGATTGGATTGTTAAACAGTTGTGTGTAACTCATAGTTTTTAGTTTACGCGTAACTGTTGAGGTAATTGTATAAACTAAACACACAATCAGCATCAAGTGTCCTAATTAAATTATTAAAACGTTATTCAAAATAACGTATCAAAAATTTATAACGTTATTAATAGTGGACGAAAATTTTCCAATTTATTAGATTCTAATGGGTTAAAAAAAATCTAATTGATTTTCATGATTGTTACTATTATTCTCATAATGATCACGACACTGACTTACTGTTAAATCCTTATATATCTGATTTTCATTTTATTTTATATGTATTATCTGTTTTTTTTTTCGTTTGATCAGTCGAGTCAGTCCCATCACTAGTCACCTTAGTTTGACAGGTGTCATTCTAATCAAGCTATATTTTATGGACTATAGATCTTATTATATTTCGACACGAACACATTAAGTTTTCAGGAGCTCACCTGCCGATCTTGATGATCTTGTCAAAGGCCTTCGATTTAGTCAGGAGGGTGTCTCTCAATGCTACCAATCCAGGCATGAGGCGATCCCTCAGCTCCATAGCCACAGCAATGTGCATGGCTGCTGGATACGTGTCGTTCGAGCTCTGAGATTTGTTCACGTGGTCGTTGGGGTGGACGGGGCTCTTGCTGCCGAGCTTGCCGCCTAGGATTTGGATCGCCCGGTTGGATATGACCTGCGGAACAAAGGATTATGATAGAAGTTGTTGAAAGTTGAAAAAATAAAAAATATTTTGTGATAAAAAATACTGGAAAGAAACGAATGCCAAACTTAATGGAACAAACCTTGGTAACAAAATAATATTTTCGACTCATTAACACAGGTGTTGTTATTGTGTTGCCAACCTAAAATAAATGCAAAGGTAACCCGGTAGAGTTTTCTACCGACCGACAAAGACGTGTAATTAGACGAATTTTTTTTTATGCCTGCCGAAACAAAACTTTGTACGTAAGTGATTATTAAAAAAAAAAGTTACCTTAAGGTTTTTAATTAATCTAATCAAATACCACCCCGAAAGGATACAATCCTAAAAAACTAGCCTTTAAAAAAATATTCACCAATTTCGAGTCGGTGCCGAACCAAAATTCATCGACAATGTTGAACACAGAAACAGGTGATCTTTTCACGCCTTTTACACTAATTTTTATGGTACGTTTTTAAGCAAATTTTTCACGCTTTCTATGTTTACGTTTTTTTTTCATATAATTTTTATCAATGTCAAGCTGTTGCTCGCAACTTCGTATGCGTACATTTTTGAATTTAAAACTGCGTATAAAAATTATCCCACGGAAACGGTACCTTTTCCCGGGATCAAAAGTAGCCTATTATATTATTCCAGCCAATAAACTGACACCGTGCCAAATTTCATTCAGATCCTTTGAGTAGTTTTAGCGTGAAAGAGTAACAAACACCCATACATTCTTACAAACTTTCGCGTTTATAATTTAACTAGCTGTTGCCCGCGACTTCGCCCGCGTCAATTTCTGTTATTATGATCGCGAGTAAGAAGTTTTTAAAAGAATATAGCCTAAAGCCTTCCTCGATAAATGGACTATCCAACACAAAAAAAAAATTTTCAATTCGAACCAGTACTTCCTGAGATTAGCGCGTTCAAACAAACAAACTCTTCAGCTTTATAATATTACTATTATATTTCTTAAAATATACGAGGGCGGGTCAATAAGTCCGTGACTTTTGGAATAAAACACAGATTTTTTGATAAACAAATCATTTTATTTTTCAACGTAGTCTCCCTTAAGCTCTATACACTTTGTCCAACGCTTCTCCAATTTTTTTATCCCTTCCAAAAAATATGATTTGTCGAGGTCCTCAAAATAGGCCTTTGTTTGCGAGATGACTTCATCATTGGAGTCAAATCTTTTTCCACCAAGCCATTTCTTCAGGTTTGGGAACAAAAAGTAGTCACTCGGAGCCAAATCTGGAGAATAGGGCGGATGAGGGAGCAATTCATAGCCCAATTCATGGATTTTTGCCATGGCAACTGCACATGTGTGCACCCTTGCATTGTCTTGGTGGAAAAGAACTTTTTTTCTTGGCCAAATTAGGTCGGTTTTTTTTCAAATCGTCATTGAAGCGGTCCAATAAGTTGGCATAATATTCCCCATTGATTGTTCTTCCCTTTTGAAGGTAGTCAATGTGGATTATCCCACGTGCATCCCAAAAAACAGTCGCCATAACTTTATTGGCTGACAAACCCACCTTGGTCTTCTTTGGCGCCGATTCACCCTTAGAAACCCACTGTTTTGACTGTTGTTTGGTCTCTGGTGTGTTGTGATGGATCCATGTTTCGTCCACGGTTACAAAACGGCGCAAAAACTCCTCCATATTGCGACTAAACAACGCCAAACCTTCCTGTGAAGTTGTTACACGATTGCGTTTGTGGTCGACTGTGAGCAAACGCGGCACCCATCTTGCGGAAAGCTTTCTCTAGCCCAAGTGATCTTTCAAAATTGAAACCACTGAGCCATGCGAGATCCCTACGGCTTCCACAATCTCTTGCACTTTCAATCTTTGGTCGGCCAACACCATATCGTGAATTTTTTCGATTGTTTCGGGTGTAGAGACCTCAACTGGGCGTCCAGGACGTTCGGCATCTTCAGTGCTTGTACGGCCACAATGAAATTCAGTAAACCACTTTTTTACCCATAGTATTTATCAAGCTTAGCCTTGGTCTCGGTAATGGTTTTTTTTCGCAAAAAATAATGCTTAATAAGCACACGAAATTCACTTTTTTCCATTTATTCCTCAAATTACTGGGTAGTTTGATAAAGATAGCTGTCGGACACAAACTAACTGACGCAGCAAGTTCAAATTTTGATAGGAGTCAACTGACAGATACCTGTTGCCAGGAGTAGTGTTGCTTTTTCGGTAAAGAGGTAAGAAATTCAAAAAGTCACGGACTTATTGACCCGCCCTCGTAGCTTGATTAGAATGACAATTCTTACTGAAACAGACGACGTAACTTTGTACCAGAGTCACACAAGAGAAGCACATTTGCACACGAAAATATATTGGTAACTGGCATGTTAACAATATTTTTATATACTTTGCTGTACATATTAATCAATTTAATTATATAAAATTGATATTTAAAGTTAAAAACATTAAAATAATCCAGTCACAAAAATTACACTTAACTTTAAAAGACGTCTTTACAAGGTTACGTCATTTTTCATAATCGCTAGTGATGACGTAAAATCGACAAATCGAAATCGACAGATTAACAATAGTTTAAAATCGAAGTAATGTAATATAAATGTTAGAAATGATTAAATAAGAATTAGTTGATGCTAAGAACATCAAATTGCAATTATTAATAGTTTACGAAAAATTTTCAAATTTATTAGATTCTACATGCGATAAAAAATTTTCATGATTCTTCCAATTATTCTGATAATGATCACGATACTGACTTACTGTTAAATCTTAATATATCTGGTTTTCGTTTTATTTTATTCGCCATAAATGTTTTTTTTTCGTTTGATCAGTCAAGTCAGTCCCATCACTAGTCACCACAGTTTGACAGGTGTCATTCTAATCAAGCTATATTTTATGGACTATAATAGGATAATATTATGTCCATAACATAAGATATGAAATGGAATATGTGCCAACCTCGTTGGTGTTCATGTTCGACTGAGTGCCGGAGCCCGTCTGCCAGATGACGAGGGGGAAGTGCCCCTCGCGGTACAGCTTGCCGGAGATCACGTCCTCGCACGCCTGCATTATCGCTTCGGCTGGGGACAAACAGTATTATGCTATAAAGGACACTTATAATTTAGGCTAGTTTTTTTTTCAACCTTTTTCATGACTTGGTTTCATGGTTTGAAACAAATTAAATCTTTTTTTTAAAATAAGTTTTCTATCGATGAAATAAAAGAGAAGGATCTCAGTTCGATCGTTTTTTTTTGTCGGTATAGTTGTAATTTGGTGGAAGGATAGAAAAATAGGTTTGACAGCTACAAATAATTATAATTAAAAATAATACCCAAAAAAAAAGTGAAAGCCAGAAATCACCGACAATCATCATGCACCGACCGCAATTTTGATGGCATAATTTCACGCTTTCTGACGGTTATTATTTTTATAAATAAAAGTTTTACATTATGTTGTATAATGAAAAATGATGATGATGATGATGATGAGATCATTGTCGTGTGGTGCCGGCAAATTAAAACAATAGCACCACCCCTTCTCGGATGGGTGTCATATCGTAATAAGACGCTTGAAGGAGTCCTGCTAGTTGAAGTAGGCCAGCAGCGTGTTTTCTCTAGCATTGACCAAACTGCGACCCCCAACCCTTGTGCCAAGCATGGCGGTTATGGCCAAATCCTCTTTTTGGAGAGGCCCGAGTCCAGCACTGGAATAATGATGGTAAGATTAGAGAAATTTATTACTTACCAATTTTCTTATCCAGACCATACTCCATGTTGACCTTGGCAGCTGCTTTCTTCAGGATACCGAAAGCGACAATCACGGGGTACTGAAAATAATAAAAACATAATTTAAGTAATTACCAAAAACATTCAGATTTGAATCTTTTCACGAATGACATTCGCAAATTTTGAAAATTACTTTTTTGTTTCATAATTTTTTAATTTTTCTCATAGAGTTTTTTTTAACGAGTAGTTTTATTTATTCATAATAGTTCATACTTTGAAGGATGTGGTCTTCTCGACTTTAATTCACGATATCACAAAGTTTATGACTTTTCTTGAAGCGGGAGAATGCTTTGACACATACTCTGCGACAGCATTTTTTCCTAACTTTCTTTGTACTTTTTGGTAACGTAAATCTTGCTGGTTAGCAACAAATAAATGTGTATGACGGTGATAACAATTTACTACAACATATCCATTTAACATGAATATATTATCAACTTGAAATGACGTTATCTTAAAGATCTATATCGATAGAAAAAAATATGTTGCGGTAAATAGGCCCAAGGACGCGCTTTTATATGTCTAAATATTTTAACCTAACACTGGTTTCAGGCTACAGGCTAGTGCCCGGACGAAGCAGCTCTAGGGACTGTCAGTCAGCCTTTTTTCAAAGAATTATATTTACAAAAAGACAAATGCCAGAAAGCACACTAGAGAAAATATACTTACTTCTACACTAATCCGTTCGGAAATCGAAATCAGATTCCTTATTCTGCAACGCGAAGTTCGTATTTACGGATATATCTGTCTCTTTCAGATACTTTAAGACAACGGTATAAGTGATAGGGACAGATGGATTCGAATATACGGACATTGTGTTGCGGAGTAAGGCCTCAGGACCCTAGGTGCATGTGACACCTGGTGAACAAGCGGTGTGTCTAGTGATGTACAAGGCTCGAGGCCTCCGAGTCCTTTTGGCTAGAGCTCGGTGCCGTTTACAGGGCTCGCTTTATTTTTATAACGCTCGACAACTCAGGAGTCCTTTTCAGGGCTCGAGCCTTTTTGAAAGCTCGAGCCTTTTTGAGAGCTCGATCGATATCGAAACTTTTTCAGAACTCGAGCCTTTTTCAAAAATAGACTCGAGCTCTAATATTACGCTCATAGGTTCACGTAAACTCGCAGTCGTCGATCAATTCGTCAAAAGATTCGAGCTCTGTAACTTATAACTTCAATCATGTGAAATTAAAGTCAGAAACATAAATTTGAGTTTTTATTGTGAAGGCTTGCGTTCATTTCAAGACTCGAGGTCTTTTAAAGGCTCGAGCTCTTTTGAAGGCTCGAGCTCTTTTGAAGGCTCGAACTCTTTTAAAGCCTCGAAGCATGGCTCGGAGAACTCGCGTCTCGGTTAGGCTCGGGACTACGAGCCTACCAAGCTCACTGAGTCCTGCCAATTCGCCTCGAGGCTTTAGAAAGCAGAACTCGACGCCTCGAGGTTTGTTCATCACTAGGTGTGTCATCGAGTAGAATGAGACCTCTAATGATTTCGGATGTCTGGCGGCAATCGTTACAAACACAGAACATGGAAAAAGGTTAGAAAGGCTGTCATGCGCCATTTGTATGAGAACTCATGTCGCCACTACACTTAAACGAGTTCAAAAAACGCCAATCAAGCCAAAAATAAACCAATCACAGCGCTTATGTTTCTGCATAAGTATGAGCATTTGTTAATAACCTCTGTGGCGCGCCTACATCGCCTTTCTAACCTTTTTTTCTGTTTTCTGTGGTTACAAATGTCATAACTAGACTGCGACAGAGCATACAAGCTTTTCCATCATATAGACAAGAGTTAGCAACAAATCAAACAAGTATATATAGTAAGTACTGATAAAAAACATCGATATAAGTATCTCATTTATTACAAAACAAAACGCTGTAAATAAGTCATATTGTAACATGCATTACATCATTCACGTGAACAATAAAACAACGGAGTTATTTGCTTAAATGTTATCGCAAGGTTTTATCAATGTGTGAATTCAAACGACAACTGCTTGAGACTATCAACACATGGTTATCATGTCCCGAAAGCAGCCACCGCACGTTTGATAATTAGCAGACCACAAATTTCGATATGTGTTAAAATATAAACATACAAACAGTTACAGTCAAAATCCTCTGATGAAACAATAATAATTCTATCCCACGGGAGCCGTACATACCTATATGTCTGAGATTTTAAGTAGCCTATATGCTATAACTGGTTATATGTAATACCTCTCTGCCTAATTTCATTTAGATCTGTACAGTCGTTTTGGCGTTATTGAGTAACAAACATCCATCCAACAAACCAATCACATTTAAGCTTTGAATATATAAATAAAAATAAAATAAATTAAAATTTATGAATGAATGAATGAATGAATTCATTTATTTTTCATTCATTCATTCATTCATAAATTAAAATTTATGATACTCGTATTAATAAGATTTTTATGTGGTATCAATAGCAATGCTGGGGTAGCTAAATAAGAATAAAACCACCTCTTTATTTTATGGGTGCCATCACTTTCGAAAGAGCCGACTGAAGGGATACTGCTTTGCAGAAGACGAACAGCAGTCTTATCTTGACCACTTCGTGCTAGCCATCCGATCCGAGCCATCCTGCAAAGCGTGGCTATATGGCAAAAGACTATTTTCAAGAGAGGCCTACGTCTAGCAGTAAACTGGTGAGGGTAGTAGATGATGATGATTCACAGTTTTTTACAAAAAAAGTTTTCAGAAGATCTTATCTATACTAATATTATAAAGCTGAAGAGTTTGTTTGTTTGTTTGTTTATTTGAACGCGCTAATCTCCGGAAGTACTGATTCGAATTGAAAAATTCTTTTTGTGTTGGATAGTCCATTAATCGAGGAAGGCTTTAGGCTATATAACATTACGCTGCGACTAATAGGAGCGAAGCATCAGTGAAAAATGTTGCAAAAACGGGAAAAAATATTGATGTTAATTGCAATCATATAAACAGATATTGACGCGGACGAAGTCGCGGGCAACAGCTAGTAAGTATATATAAGAGATGTATGTGTAACGATTACTATTACTATTATTTTAATGCATACTTTTGTGTATCTGAATGAAACACCAGCTAAAATAGAGATACTACTGTTAGATGCCTGATTACAACATCATTGCAAAGCCACCATTGTTATCGATATTGAAACAGATCAACACTTTACGCACGGCGAATAATGAGTGCGTACTTTCTATGAATGTTGCAACAATAGGCAGGTAGCCCTAGTTGTGAAATCAGAAATTTTACTATGGATTTGTTACTTTTGAACCGGAACCAGAGATGGGAGATAAAAACTGTGGCCTTGGGACCGGGTAGATGTAAATGATTTAATTCGAACATCTTAAGTAGCAATGGACATTCCGCTTTTTGATAGTGGGTGGATAGGCCATCCACCAGGGCCCCAATTCCGCTAATTTACAAATGCCTCAATAGAATCGCAATTGCATCCCAATTGTATATTTTGACACATTTATTATGGTAGTAATGTCAATATATACGATTGAGATGCAATTACAATTCTATTGAGCCATTTGTAAATTAGCGGAATTGGGGCCCAGTTGGACCGGCGATTTAATGAAGGTTGCGGGTAGCCACTGGATGTGAGTGGCACGGGCCCGATCATTGTGGAGATACTTAAGATAGTCCTTTATCTAGAGGTTTTGGTTTGGCTAAGATGTTAATGATTATGACTTCAAAGAAACATCAAACAAGAACTCCCTATGTAAAAACAAAAAAAGGTGAAGTGAAATGCTACCTATTAATTAAGTTACGGGTATTTGAAGCTTTTCGCCGCAAATAAAAGCCAAAGTTGCAAAATGTGAACAATATATTGAACAGCGTTCATGTCACAGAAAGTTTTAATGATTTATCGTTAAGAACAAGGTCTTACAGCTATTACGGATCCATTGCAATACCTTTAGAATAGTGTCATGGTTATAATGGGCGCATTATTTATTGGATCGATATATTGCAGTAATTGTCAATTCTAAGAAGTGATACTTTTTATAATTTTGTATTTGCTTCTCGAGTTAGAGAAAAAGAGCCTTAAAATCCTGCCGCGGACTTTAATGAGACACGGGCTTAAGCCAAGTGGGAATTATTTCGTACAACTGTTTGATTTGAAGTATCGACCTTTAAGAATTTCCTCGCGATACCGCACATGTTGAGAATCGCGGATAAAGCTACATGAAATCTTCATAAAGAAGACACATTAATTATTTGTAGAAGCCACATTTTCAATAATTTTATATCACAAGGAACAGGAAGGTAAACGTAAAAGGTGGATTTACTCTAGGAATTTATCACTAGGAATAGGGAAGTACACGTAAAAGGATTTACGTACCTATATTCCCATTCCAAGTGAACTCAATGGATTAATTAGAAAACTAGAAAAATCAGTTGAAAACTGTTACGAGATCCTAGAAACCTCTTTTTGTTTTGTCACTTAGTCTGACACAGGCATTCGGATGAAAAGGAAGTCTTTGAAGTCAGGTTACTCAGGTCCTGAGTAACCTGACTTGATCCTGAGTCTCAGGATCTCTAGCTGATAGAGTTTTACGAGCGATCAGTAGGTTGAATGCACTAGATTTTGCAGTTTCATGACGTTGCCAGTAAAGCCATCATAAAGTCAAGAACTCATGCTTACCGGCATCCTCTCCTCTATGCCCCCGATGGGGAAGTTCATGACAGACCTGACGGTCTGCGCACCATACAGCTTGTCATCAGGCACGTCGAGTTCGCCGAATGTGTCCTTTTCTTTTCTCTGGAAGAAAACAAACATATGTTTGATTTTTGCTTAGTTTTTCAGGACAGTTAGATCATCTGTTATTGGCATTTGGATTAGCAAGATTTCCGTAACCAATACCATGGTATGACTTTAGACAAGCTACTCCCATCTGTCTAAGGACTACAGCACACTATCTAGTAATACTATCTTGAGAACAAAGACACTGTATAGGCGCAAAACGTAATCTGACGGAAAAATGTCTAATTCTTAGATGACATTCTCAAAACTTCCGACACTCGAAATACCTATCTTGTTCTAAAAAATACGGATAAGTGTGAGTCGGAATCGCTTACAGAGGAGTCCGTATTTTTAGGGACATTTTATGACCTCGGTGATTGATAACGTACTTAATTTTAATTCCCTTTAGAAATTTAAATATACGTATTTTGCGGCATAACCGACCATATTTATTTTTCAAGTAAAGAGTTTAAGAAGTTTGATTTTTTCACAGCTTTTATAGAACTGTAAACTGGAGAATATGGTTTTAATTTCAACTCGATACCTCCACGCGTTCCCGAGATAAAAGGTATTGAAAGACGGTCTGACTGACAGAATCCTAATAAGGGTTCCGTTTTTTCCTTGTGAGGAACGGAACCTTAATAATCACCGAACAGATCAATGACGTTGTCGATGTATGTATAAGATAAGATACACTTCAAGTGTTTGATCGAATTGATTAATTTGAATCGAATAACGTTTCAATTCGGTTGTTCAATAGATTTTATCAATCGGATCATTTCTTCGTGGCGTATGATAATAATCCTTCAATGATGTCTGGTTTCAGAGTTTTACATGCCGCCTATATTACAATACAAATCTCTGACCCGACTTACTTTTACGACACCATTCATTCTCCTCACAAAACCTTTCATTGCGTCCCATGAAAAAATATTTTCTTTTTCGTGAAATTCCCGATGTTTTTATTGTCTACCGTATTGTTTTTAATGACCAGCGTATATTTTTTACTTTTCCCGTGATTGACTCACCACCCTTTCTATCTATAGGTATCGTAAGGTCACTAAACGAGTACCTACTGCTAGAAGAATTGACTCGCCCACCACCCATTCTACCTATAGGTATCGTAAGGACACTAAAGGAGTACCTACTGCTAGATGAAGTCGATCAGCAGCGTCTTTTTTATCCACCATTTGCCAAACTGCGATCGCCAATCCGCCAAGCCTGGCGATAATGGCAAACTCCTCCTTTTTATGTATTATCTTTAAATCGTTTTGTCACGCCCCTTTGGTCTAGCCATTGGGAACACCGCTTTTCCTCTAGTGGTTTCAATACCGGGCCACAGATAATATAATACCCGGGCCAAGATCTCGGGGTCCATGGTTCGATTGCTCGGGTTTGTGGTCACCAACCTGCATTTGGCAGGGGTGGTGAATATGCCTCTGCCGTCCATAAACTAAAATGCCGTTAAGTGCCAAAACCACATTCGGAGAAAAACGAGTTTAAAGTGAGGGAACAGAAAAAAATTCGCTGTTTCAAAAGTAAAAGAGTAATGTGTAACTTTAATATACCATCAGATAGGTAATTATGAGAGCTAAAAAACATTAAACTCTTTCAACGCTATGTATTATAGGTTTTGAAATATTTAAATTTATACGTTTTAATTAAGTATCAAATAACAAATAACTCATAATCAACACAACTAAAACGCCGCTATGGCTACCTTAACGGCATTCAAGTGTTTGATTTTGAATAAATTTGATAAATTTGTAAAACGATTTTCTAACTTATAATTTTACTAAACTATAATGCCGTTAAATAGTATAACGGCGTTTTACCTCGGTAATACTTTTTTGTTTTTTGACAAGAAATTGCTTACCTATAATGCAGCTAATGTACGTTAACGTCATTTTAGTCATGTATTAGCACATCAATAATGAAGCTTTTGATATGCATAATTTGATTCGTCTTTATTACAAGACTAAAATGCAGCTAAAAACAAAACCTTTCACCATAACGGCATTTAAGCTAGGCATCAGTTACTTAATAATTTAGAAAATAAAGACAAATGTATTTATGTCAAAACAATAACACCTGTATTAGTGTTGATAATCAAAAAAATTGTATTTTCGTGGCTTGTGTCGATCAATTATAAAGACTTTTTATCATTATTTCTTTAATTTAGCAGATTTTCACATTTTTTACTATTCTTTAAAATAATACATTATTACCTAAATGACAACAATCATCAACGGCTTTAACAGCGTTACAAATATATAATACTTACGTGGATTCTTTTGAAAGACAATACAAAATCAAATCCTTTCCATTTTCATGACTTTTGAGATCAATTAAAACGACTATTTATTTTAATTCCTAAAAGCAGTTTAACAATTTTCTGCTATTGATATAAAAAAAAGTAACTGTCAGTAACACAACTGTTTCTAACAACCATGTATATTATATTAATCTTATAAAGATTCTTATAAAACCTCATACAAAATACAGAGAGTAAAAAAGCCTATTCTTATTTTGTGAGCTGCAATTATCTTACCATGAAAGTAAATATCCGCAACATCTCTGTGACGAAGGAAGAAATGATAGAATGCGGACAATGTCATTATGTTTTCTTCCTGCGACTGCATCATGCCAAATAACTGTCAAAGGTTTAGAGAGAGCAAGGTAATTTTTCCAACAGTAGCAAAAGTTTTATTAAAAACAGTAAGTCGTTGACAGAAGAGAACAGACTTAAAACTTTCCATTCTTGGTAACAATAATGACTTTTTCAAGATCTACACTGAAATATTTTACTCACTTTCGATCGCTTTGTGTTCATGATATTATTATAGTGCCCTTTCTTTTTTATTATGAGAAATCTCATGATATTTAGCCCAGTCTACACGAACAGCACATTCTTCAACAATTAGAAGTCTGGCATCATGTTGAGTTTCCTTTTTATGTAAGTCAAAGTTATACATTGAGATGGAAAACAATAAATTCAAGTGCCAATAAGGTTCTCCCTATGATAGAAAGAGTAGGCTTCGCACAATTCGCATTCTTTCTTGCTAAGTTGAATCAAACTTTTATTCATAGTTTTTACGTATTGTCTGTATGTTTTATAAGATATTTTTTATCTGGGTAAATTTCATGAAAATGCAAATGCATGCTGCAAGTCTTATATTAATATTTGAAAATATTGTCGCAATGGAGCATTTCTCGTCTATAGTGAGGCATTAGTGGGTTTACCGATTCTACATGTTCAGTTAATAAGTCCCGGTCAAATGGAAGCGTCTTTTGATGTTTTCCGCGTTTATCTGTTGATTCTTGTGTGAAATCGTTAAGCAACGGTTTGTCGTTGGTGTTTTCGTAGACTAAGGTAGTGAGGAAAAAATGTTTACAAACATCTACTTAAACATCATCACTTCTTTTAAGAATGAATGCTCGTTTTAGTTTTCTCTTTGTTTCGACCGTAGATTTTCGTTGTGGTATTGCTACTAAAGTGTGTGCTCTTATGAATGGAATCTGACGTGGCAGCAACAATACAATTTTCAGTACGATTTATTAATTAAGATTCGATCTTCTTCGCTGAATTTAGAAGTACATTTTTTAAAGCTTTTATCACCGCTGTTTTGACACTATGCTCTAATGTTCTTTTATATTTTTTTCTAGTTTCCTTTGGAGAAGGGTACACAAGAAGTGTGGTACACCCACACTTCTTGTGTAATTTTCGCAGTGGCGATGATTTTGGCTCAGATTTTGAGTGGAAGCTTCATTTTCGATAGCCGACGCTTCGTTTTAACATACATCTATCGTGTTTCTTTGCTTGCGAGAAAGAGCTCTTGTTGAGTTGTATGTTTTACAAAATTTAAAGAGTTTTTACATATATCTGAACTATAACTTCGTCTTAACATTCGTTGATTAGTTGACTTGTTATTATTTTTTTGTAATTTTATATGATGTGCTATATTCATTATATTTTAATTTAGAGTCTTATCAATTTGTCTCTGTGTTGTCTTTTTTTTTCAATATATTCTTTGTTTTTACTTTTTCTTTAATGTTGTAATTTGTGTTAGTTTGTAAGTTACTGAAATCATGATTTTCACAATCATTGAAAGAATGTTCATTAATAAAATGAGTAAAACATAGAAAACAAAAGCGTTTTCAGCAAGCACTGAAACCTCCTCATAACATTCAACATACTTGCATAGTGAAATATCCGCATTTTCCGTATTTCTTGCAAATCTTGTTTAGCTGCTGAAGGAATGAGGTTTGTATGACTTTCGAAAAATTTCTTACCTATTTTGAGTAGATTTTTTTAGGCTTTTTCATATTTACTGCTTTGGGCTCGTCGGCAACAATTATAGTATAAATAAATAAATAAATGTGGTAAACATCACATACATTGTTCTGATCCCAATTTAAGTAACTATTTATATCTCGTATCATCTGAGTTTGAACTATCTGGCACGAAGTCTTTGTCCCTATCATCATCGGAATCTGCAAACGGATCTTTCACTTCTACACTCGAGAGATCAGACATTGGTATTGCTTCATCAAAAGGGTAAGCTGCCACAGTAAATTATTTTTCAACATCTTTACCAACTTCATCTTCTGGCAGACAGTGGTGGCATTTCTAGAGAATCTCACTTTAATTACGAAGATTTTAAAAATACTGTCAAATTTATAAATAAAATACCCACGTTTTGGTGCCAATTTGGTGTGTCAGGAGTTCAGAGGCGCAGCGACAAGTCCTGCCCTTTCAAACTTTTGCTCTTAGCTAATCGACCGACGCGACGAAGACGCCTTACCATTCGTGAGCCTCTTCATTCAATGTTTTGAACTTAACCGCATTATAGTTAAGGAATGTAGGATAACGGCACTTAAGTCATGTAAACATATACAAAACACGTAGCCTGTTAAATTTAGTTAGCATTTATGGGCAACCCGCTATTGCAATTTTAATAAATATGGACACCTAATACAACGCTAAAATGCCGCTATCGGACTTTATCTGCGTTTTTGTCCAATATTTTACTTAACGGCGTTTTAGTCTTGAGATGTAATACTAACGCTTTGCAAAGAACAACTAAGCAATATCATCGTCAAAGTACTTTAACGATTGTATTGAGTGGAAATTTTTGATAACGGCAATATACTGTGGTAATTTTTCATAGATCACATGCGCCAATAAAAGTCAAAATCCCTTAACCGCGTTTTAGCTAAGTAATTTGTTGTAACAGCGTTTTAGCTCTGTAATTTCGCTAAGGCGAAGCAGTTAACGGCATTCTTATTTTTTTTTATCTCAGGATCTAAGCAAGATAGAAAAATATGGGAAACAGTGTTAGATTCAGCATTTTTTTCTGATTCTGATAGTATTAAAAACTCAATTTTGACCAATTGTCGGTTAACGGCATTATAGCTTATGGACGGCAGGCCTGTACCCATCATTTCTATGGTAACTCGAATTCAATGATGGAGGCCTTTGCTCTGCAGCGAAATGATTATATTATTGGCCGTTACTTTACTTTGAATTTTATAGCTCCCTCAACCCCCAGGAGGCACTCGGGTGCCACGATAACAATTGATTTCAATTGTGTCTGGAATAACTCACGATCGAGGGATTAAACCTGTTGTTAATAATACTCCCGAATTATTGTTTCTTTAAAGCTATACAAAGAAATAAAGATATAATTTAAGCAGGTGTTACATAACCACAAATAAATAACGTTTTAATTCAATTTGTACTTTAAAATGGGTTGATTGATACTATAACGATGTTAATAGAATCTTGGGTCAACACTTCGTAACCTAAGCTACTTATGAAGCCTTGACCTTTTGATAATATTTATCTTCGATTACTTTATCAGTATTAAAGTTAAATTGAACTAAATATAACTTGTTATCCTCTATTATTTTATACAAATGACTAGTCATTCGACTAACCAAAACTACGGACAGTTATGAATATTATCGATAAGTTCGACGATCGATAAAAATAATCGTAGAACAACAATACTTTATAAAAATTTCTTACCATTTTAACAGTTTTCCTGTCAGGATCCATGCAAACTGTGCAAGCCATTTTAACCAACAAACAGAACGTACACGATTTAATTTAAAGAAACCAAAAATTTACACAAAAACCACTAGATAATTTTGACCCAAGATTTTGTCACTGACATGCGAAATGATTATTTTTTTCCGGCCAGTGCTAATCAAGTTCTTTCTAATGAGATCTTCGCAGACGTTCCACAGATAATCTAACGGTTATTTTCGAGCACGAATGCGAGCAAAACGAGTTTTTGAAAGGTGAAGGCGCGAGTGTTCGGTCCCCACTCTTGAGTAGCAGAAAGTTCTCTTAGTGATATTTTATTAAATAGCCGGTTGTTTATCATCCGACCACTCGTGATGAGGGCCGCGGTTGAACTAATAGTCGCGGTGTTATCAGACCACGTTTGCGACTATGTTTGATTTGATTCAGCTATACTCGTACATTAATTTACATTTCCATAACGAACGCACGTTTCTGACAGCGAACTATCAAGGTTATGTTTTCGGCTGTTATTTTACGTTTACATAATTTTACCGGCGAGGTTTCAGTTCGATTCCCGCTTTGAGTGATCTTAACAAATATGCAACAACACTCCTATTGTCATGGTTACTAAGCAGGAAGTTAACACTTCGATGTTACGACAGCAAATTTTTTACCAGGTGAATCTCCCTATACTTAAAGACTCAAAAAAATCTAATTTAATTATTTCATCAACAAGAATATAGTAGGTACACTCGAATGAAACTAAATGGTTATATTTCTTTTTGTGACTTACAAATTTATTAAAAAAAAGGATATCTTATGTTTTACGTCCAGTCCTGACCACCGTAACGGAGTGGCAAAGGCAAAAGGATATTGTACCGTATTGGCTCACCGGACTGTTCTTTAAGAATCTCCCTGTGTCTTTACTGCTTAACCAACATGAGTGCCACTTCTTGGTTCTTGGTTATGTTTGTTCTTATTATTTATGAAGCTATTGCATAGCTTCTATCGCGGGCCTTGAGCGTGGAGACCGAATCCAGAAATTCCGTAACGAAAATAACCTAACACCCCCCACTCCGACCGGCACAGCGGTGATACTTTTTAGTTTTTCCATCTATCGATGAATAGCAGAACTTTTAATGACTTTTTGAAATATCACGCTTGTCTCTTTAGTTCAGCAACCCGCCTTTAGCCCGGCAGTCTCCGAGTGTCACACGTCTTTTTTACTACATAATATAATTTTACAGACAACTAACATCTAACACAAGTTATATCAGACGCCAAAACTGAGCTACACAGATGACATATAATTGATTGAGATTTATCTTTAGATAAACCAATACAATACTTATTTATTTATTTTTGGAGTGGTTTTCAAGATGTCACCTGCTCCGAGGTCCCGGGTTCGATTCCCGGACGGGTCAATGTAAAAAAAAATATTTTTCTGCATTTTCTCGGGTCTGGGTGTTTGTGGTACCTTTGTTGTTTCTGATTTCTAAAATACGAGAGCTTTAATAGTTATTGAAATTGGGATCCGAACAATGTATGTGATGTTGTCCACATTTATTTATTTTAAATATTATTGTACTGAGGAATGCTACTGATGTTGAAATTGGACACAAAATCAATAACTTAAAAAAAAAAGGATTAATATTCAAATTACCTATTTGTTTTAGTAATATCACAAACTTATATTTTTTTCTGTTTACATCATTTTGTAAGAAAATTTAAAATTACCTCAAACTTCGATTTTGTTCCACATCTGCTTATAGTCACATGACTGATTGATCCCTCAACCCCCAGGATGCACTCGGGTGCCACGATAACAATTGATTTCAATTGTGTCTGGAATAACTCACGATCGAGGGATTAATATGATATGATTATGTGACGATCTAAGAAGTTATCCTGATTATTGTTATTATCATCCCATGATACAGAATTGCTAAAAAACAGCACTACCTCTGTCAGTCTGTCTGACCTTAAGAAATCTTCAGACTTTACTTGAAAAATCTTTCTACCAAGAACTGCAATCAATGTCAAAGTCAAACAATACTTATTTAGTTGATCGCAAAAGCAAATGTGATAGTTCATCAGTTCATCACAGAGATAGTGCTTAATGTATCATTATTGCAAGGCAACCTGTGCGACATTTAGGTAACATACCAAAACTGCTACTAAGGGTGTATTTATATAAATACACCATTTATTTCGCAAGAAACTGCTTGCGGATGTAGAACAGTTGGAATTAGACATATCAATATAGTATTGATACTAAGTACTTAGTGAATTACTTACTATCAATACTAGATATTTGGTTTCTTGCGAGAATGAAAATCAATTAAGTAAATATTAAAAAATAAGTCAAGAAAATAGTGATGAAAAGGAATGACAAGTTCATACCAGAACAAATACAGAGAAAAAAGAAAATTACACCATTGCCAAAAGAGTCTCCTGCTCAGCATTAACATTGGCAGCTCAAGGCATGATGCATATTACTAGCGTAGCAGTATGGGAAAACATAGCAAAGAATGTTTTCGATCAGGTGATACTGTATGTGTTGCAGAATCCATAGTTGGATCATTTGTCTAAATATAACAGGTATGATGGCAATTTCCCTAAATGGGAGATGTATAAATAAACAAGCTTCACTCAATCAAAGCTTCTCAGACACTCTTTTTTAACCCCTCAAATATGAAGTGGTCACCAGCGACTGCGCTTTGAATGGTAGTAATAGTAATTCACTTCCTGGTGTGAAAAGTTAAATATAACTTAATGAATTAACTTTCACTAGCACTTTTTGTAGAGTATGACACTTTCCATACCAATTAATACGTAGAATTATAGATTTTGCTTTTAGATTTGCGTCCTTCAAAAACCAACCAATAAGGCTTTTGCTCAAATTCACACTCACTCATACGACCAAATTACTAACTTGAAATTAAATTAAAATTAGCACCGACCGAGAAACTTTTACCAACTCGAACATAAAACATAACCTTACAAGTTAAAGAAATATGTCTTCGAAGTTTTTAATTGGGTTCACCACACATAAATAATAGACTAAACCCCAATAATTCTCATCCAGAAAATCAATAAGCCGGTACCAAGCCCGGCTGATAACGCTAATATAAATCGATTATGCAACTTACCGCTGTGACATTCGTTGTTGAGAAATTGTTCTTGTTCACAAGCCGAACAACACATCTTAAGTTTTTAGAGGAGCTTACTAAGGCAGAGGATAATTTGAACATGGAAGTAGCCATGATTTATGATTATCCTCTCTCAAAATTAGAATTAAACTTAAAATTCAAATTTCTGCTCCTACAACATACGTCACGTCAACTTTACTTGTCAAAAACTAGAGATGGGACATTCATTCATTATTATACACTCACGATATTTTCGTTAAACCATTGATGTCGAAAAACTCGTTTATTACTAACTGTAAACACACAGAATTGTAGTGCGAACACGCATCTTTACAATTTAAACATACATAAGAGTCTGGCCTTGTTTATGTCGCAGCCAACTAGCTTAATCAGGAATTTAGTTCAGAGTCTAGGCCGTTGACTAAATGCCGGTATCTAATTATATCGTAATGCTGTTCTTAAATCTGTGATCAAAATGTATAGGTACACGAATTTTGCATACTGTTTATGTTAATTCATAACGTGAACAAATTATTTGTGGATGCACTTTCTGGGACCAGGATTGGTTCCAGACTAGTCGTTTTATCGTATACTATGCTAAATATTATTGTTCATTACTATACCAGTTAAGTTAAGCATGTTGCTAAGTTTATAAATTACTCATTCACAACAAAACCAATAAAATTATAATTACTTACTTACCCATAATAACTTAGTCTAACCTAACCATAAAGTAACCCAACTCATTAAGATGTATGGGTGGTTTACTCATTTCAAAGATCACAGGAGATTTACGCGATTTAGTTAACGCGACAGGTTGGGTTAACGTCGATACGAGTCGGATAACCAAACCTTTCTTTATCTCTCAATTTTTTTACACACATAATTTTAGTATGCCAATGCCACCATTTTATCACAATGAATTCAACATATGATAATTTTGCAATACTAAGGAACAGAGTCCATTTTTCTCTTTTCGCTTCTCACGCAAATGTATATGTCGCAGGGAAATGAGGATATCAGGGATTTCATGAAATCCCTAGGGATAAAACGAAATCCCGGTAAATGTCGAATATTCTTGTTTATTACGTCTTCTTACTGAAAGTATCTAGCGATATGACAAAATACCAATTTATCGTCAGTGATATGTCGTTTCACTAAACTCAATCTAGTGAATTGTCAGAAAAGCGGAAAGTCCCGAATAAAAATCGAGCCATGCATTTCTCTCGCTCTTTAAAATTATGAAGGTACAAGTTCGAAATGGACTGCTGACTACAACCGCAAGCGACACTGCGGCTAACGGCTGCGGAAGACTATAGTGCAGCCTGCGGTCGTGGTTGACTCTATTCCAAGCGCGGCAGCATGCTATAGAAGCAACCACGACCGCAGGCATGCATGCATGGCTCGATTTTTATTCGGCAGTATCCGCTTTTCCGACATTTCACTAGATTCAGTTTGGTGAAACGACATATCACTGACGATAAATTGGTATTTTGTCATATCCCTAGATACTTTTAGTAAAAAGACGTAATAAACTGGAATATTCGACATCTAACGGGATTTCGTGATATCCTTAGGGATTTTATGAAATCCCTGATATCCTCATTTCCCTGCGACATATACATTTAATACACATAAGATTGTATCAATGTTTTTCTAAAGTAAGTAACTATTAATTTTGCTCTAGAGACAAAACTAGAAAGATTGTATTATTATTGTCTTTTTTATACTTTCTTCCTTTCTTGTGCAAGTCTTCTTTCTTGCTTGAGCAATTGGCACCCTCTACAGCTTCCACACACAGTACAGTATTAGAGCGCTGAAGTAGAACCCACGAGCTAGCATAACTGGTTTTAACACTCCAGACAACTTGTCCTGTTTCAAAAATAAATATTTTTGTATTAATATATGTATCTAGTTGAGGTAGATCTCTCTTTACAAAACGTGCACAAAAATAATTATTATTATGGCGCGTTGCGTAACGACGCAACGCGCCATAGGGATATTATTACGTAACGACGTAGCAAAAATACTAATTAGGACATCCCTATTTTGTCATCCTTGACCAAAGAAAATAAATAAAGACAACTTTATTTTCTTTGTCCTTGACTTGATCATCAATTTGTAGTCTATGACCGTTTTATTCATTCATTCGCTTGTAAGGCGAAGTCCACACTGTCTATTTTATATTGTTGTTGAGATTTATTCAGCCCGTTTTTTTTAAAAGCTTGTAACATGCCTATAAATGTCAGGGTCACTGTGTGGGATCAAATATACTAAAAGTTACTAATTTAATAATTGGTAATAATAAAGCTGCTTATTTAAAATCGGTTTAATTCAATGCCGTATGGAAATATTCACAATCAGTTAATTAAATAATAATACGCCCTTAAACATTCGTTTCGTTTTATTTAAGTGCTTTCTCAACTAGAAATTATTTTTAGCCTGTTCCTTTTTGCTAATATGTTCAATCAGGCAACTGTCTTCTGGATTGAATAGAATGAATAGGCTATTTGACAATGCGAAAAATAAAGTGCGAATTACTATTATCTGCTTATATTATGAATATAAAAATGGTTACTTAGCAACGGAAGTTGAAAATAATAAACGATTTATTTATAAATACAGAAATAAAAATGCATTTATTTAAACGTTTGTCACGTGACACGAAACGCTCCTGATTGGTCGGGTTTATGATGACGTCACCTGCTTGATAACTTCGTTTGCTTACTTGTGTTTTAATAGATTTTCAAAATGTTTTGATAATATTTTTCTATAATAATAGTGTCTCTAGTGTCCATTGTTTTTGTGTGATTTATTTCCAATATTTTACAAATTCTGTCAATTACTTTTACCATGGACAACGATTTTGTAAAGCAGAAAGCGATAACCTGCCCATTCATTTAAAATCTGTAACAAACAAACTAGTTTTTCGGGATCTTTATGTGTATTGTTTATTGAAATCATAAGACTGTAGCTACGATTTTAAGCTCTAATAGTCACCTGCTAGCCCATGCTATTTATCTTTATTTAATTAGGTATGTTCTTTACTATTGTGGAATAGGAGAGTTACAGTGGATCGTTAAGTTGTATTCAAAACTATCTAAAACGGATTTTAAGCACTAATAGTCACCTGCTAGCCCATGCTATTAATCTTTATTTAATAAGGTATATTCTTTATTGTTGTGGAATAGGAGAGTTACAGTGGATCGTTAAGTTGAAGTGGTAGTAGACTCGTTTAGTAGGACCGAATCGGAGCAAAGGAAATAAAACAAGAAATTAATGACAAAAAATTTACCTATTAGAAATTTAAACATTACTGAATAAAATTATTATATGCAGCCGTTGTCGCATCGTCAGTTTTTTCCCCGTCATTTTAAGAGTATTTTCGTTGGCGTACGTTTTTAATCTTTAGCTTAATTAACTTTTTGCGATACTTTTAATTAGTTCATGTCTTGATGGAGTAGTGAGAGATTGTACTGGATGATGCGGAATATCATTTAAGCGAGGATAAAATTGATATTTTTCGAAAAATTTTGCTGTCATTGGTGGGTAACAAATATTTTTTTGCCAGGTTTCTTTCCACTTTCCAGCAACAGATTCATCCTTAGGCATCCTGTACAGCAATAAAATACACATAATAATATAGTAAAACATAACTAAATATTTTTATTTAATAATTTATGAGCCGTGGTAGCCCAATTATTATTGGAAAAATGCTTGACTCAAACAATGAAGTTGCAGGTTCAAGTCCCAGCAGTGGCTTAAACTAATGATTTTTAGTTAGTATTTAAATTCATGTTTGGATCATAAATAATTATCATACTACACAATAATATCACACATTTTGAGGATTAATTCATAAGTATCATTATTAAACATAATAGTGATATTGAAAGGAGAGTAAATGCCGGCAACATGGTGAATGGAGCGTTGCACGCTTTTATGAGCAGTCAGAAGGTGTCCGAAAAGGCCCGCCTGGCTGTGCCTGGAGGGGTGTTGGTTCCAACACTGATGTATGGGAGTGAAAGTTGGGTGTGGCAGAGAAAACATGAAAGCAGAGTAAATGCAGTGGAAATGAGAGCGTTAAGAAGTTTGATTGGAGTCAATCTGAGTGACAGGATTAAACATAGTGTACGGGACAGCGTTATAAAATGTTAATTGTATAAAGTTTTTGTTATTTATTATGTTTTGTTATATTGTGATATGTTTGAACTTTGAATTTGTAAATTATTGTAAAACTTTATGGGAAATAAATGAATGACAGCCGGGGGTTTAGGAAACACACCCTAAGTAGGCACACACCCTCGTACAGGATAACGAGGACTAGGAAGGGAAATAGGACGCGGCTCTCTTTACGGTATTGCCTTTTCGAGTCAAAATGCAAGCCCGTACTATTTCCCTCTCTTTCTAATTGTGAGATGGCATGCGGCTCTCCCTACGGTATTGCCGATCGACCGCGGAAAACACGCGCATGCCATCTCCCCTCTCGCTCGCACCGACCTCTCGCTCACACAGTGATTGCGTGGGTGGGGATTTTCCCGCCAAAAATTGTGAATATAAGGCGAGCAGGGGGTCCATAGATTCATTCGATCCAGCAGTAGCAAGGAAGAACCTTCTCTCCTAAGCAAGTAGGAAGAGCCCTAGAAGATCAACCTGAACAGATCCTGGGAAGAAAAATAGGAAGAATACACAGCCACCTCACCGCATACAATACAGTCCACACAGTAAACATTGGGTTGGCTGTTACTCCGTAACCCGACATAAGGCGTTATCATTTCATCAACATCATCATCAAACAAGACGGGCGTCTGACCGTCTGGCTTCCTCCCTCATCTTCGTACCAAACCCGGCCACGTGTCATCCGGCACATTGTTGGTCCTTCGAGCCGGATCGTCGTATTGAAGATTGAAGATTGAAGATTGTCAAGATGCCCGTCACTCGTTCCCGTACACAAGAAAGATCGCCTACGTCGGAGACGGAAACATCGTCGGGGACCGAAGTCACTGGTACCACTATGCCAGATACCTCGGCCACAAGTCAAACGACCAGTCCGCTGGCTACTGAGCCAGAACGCCGCCAAGAAGAGCAGCTGGCGCCGCCGGCTGCGCCCGCTCAGGCGCAGCTGCCCGCAGCACACACGAAGAAATTAGCACCTTCTGTAATATCAAAGAAAAGCAAGAAATTACTGAAGGCCAGGGAAGAACTACTGCACATCCAGCTACAGCTCGCCGCCGCCAAGATAGCGGCATTAGAAGCGGAAACGGACACCGACGAAGACGACATTGACACCGTGATTGATGACTCCGGCAACAACAACAACGAACGCACTGTCGCCTGGATTGACGATAGCCGCTTGCAAGTGCTGGCTATCACCGAGCAACCACACAACCCAGAGCCGCTACCGCCGATACCGACGCAGGCGTCTGCCCCGCAGATCGCGACGTGTCCTACGGCGGGAGTGAACGAGACAGCGCATATCGGCGTCTCACCGGCGGGAGTGAACGAGACAGCACATATCGGCGTCTCACCGGCGGGAGTGAGTGAGACGGCATGCGTCGGCGCCCCACCGGCGGGAACAATGAAGAGTGACATCGCGCAACTAGCTGCCGCGATCACTATGGCTACAAGAGCAAGTCAACCGAGAATGAACATTGAATTGCCGATATTCGCCGGGTCCCATCAAGAATGGCTGATATTTAAAGCTGCTTACGAAGAATCGAAGAACGGGTTGACATCATTGGAGAACCTCGCCCGTCTTCGCCGAAGCCTCAAAGGACGTGCAAGGGAAGCAGTAGAGAGTCTCCTTCTATACAACGGCAACCCAGAAGACGTCGTGAAAACCTTAGAAGCAAGGTTTGGTCGTCCGGACGCTATCGCGATGTCCGAACTGGAGCGGCTGCGAACGCTATCGAAACCTCAAGACACGGCGCGGGACTTATGCATCTTTGCCTCCCGGGTCTCGAACATCGTCGCAGCACTAGGTGCCATCAAGAAGAGGCACTACCTGTACAACCCGGAAATCACGAAGAACACCATAGAAAAACTGACCTCCACCATGCGATATCGGTGGTACGACTTCGCGGCTGAACAAGACAGTGAAGAACCGGACCTAGTCAAGTTGTCGCGCTTCCTGAACCGGGAGGCCGAACGATGCGGCCCCTACGCGCAACCTGAACAACCGGACAACGTCGTGCCAGCGAAGAGGCCTCAACGGGCCTACAGTACAAACACCACGGAACCCGAACAGAAGACATACAGCTGCCTACGTTGCGAGAAGACAGGGCACGCCATCGGGAACTGTGAAGAATATAAGAAGCTGAGCGTCAATGACAGATGGGATTTCGCCAAAGAAAAGAGACTATGCTTTCGGTGCCTGCGGTATAGAACCAAAGTACATCACTGCCGCACCACGAAATGCAACATAGACGGGTGCCCCCATCCACATCATCAGCTGCTACATCACACTAAGAGTGGTGAACAGAAGACAGAACAGAAGAAAAGTGAAGTAGTCAGTTCCACGTGGACGCCAAGGAAGCCTCAAGCGTATCTGAAGATACTGCCTGTGACCATCGTCGGACCGAAGAGGAAAATCGACACGTACGCGCTTCTCGACGACGGCTCTACGATCACGCTCATCGACGAGAGCTTGGCACAGCGCGCCGGACTAAGAGGACCAGTGGAACCACTACGCATCGAAGCGATCGGTGAACGGCAAATTGAAACAGGATCTTCAAGGCGGCTCAAACTAACGATCCAGGGTGACCAGAAGAAGCGCCACACCATACAAGCCAGAAGCATCAATCAGCTGCGACTATCCCCGCAGACCATCGACGAACGCGATCTGGCTGGCTGCCGTCACCTGGAGGGCCTGAAGAATCTCACCTACGAACAAGCCAAGCCGGGAATACTCATCGGGCAAGACAACTGGCCACTCCTCCTAGCAGAAACCACTCGCGTCGGTGACAGACAGCAACCAGTCGCCTCACTTACGAAACTGGGATGGGTCCTTCACGGAGCACAGGTGCGGACGCTGGGACAGAGAGTCCACTTCGTGAACCACGTGACAACGGAAACAGAAGAATCAGAGAGAATCGACGAACAATTGAAGAACTTCTTCTCTCTAGAGTCATTCGGAGTCGCGCCGAAGAAACCACAGAACGATCCAGAAGCCCAAGCCTTGAAGATTCTGGATGCGGAGACCAAACGCCTCGAAGACGGCCGTTTCCAGACCGGGCTGCTGTGGAAATCGGCGGACATCAAGCTGCCTGATAATCGAGACTACGCGCTAAGAAGACTTTGTGCCACCGAGAAGAAAATTGAGAAGAATCCCAAATTGAAGGCCAAGGTCCACGAACAAATGAAAGCGCTCATAGAAAAAGGCTACGCTGAAGTTGCACCTACGAAGAAGACTGAAAACAGAACATGGTACCTGCCTTGTTTCCCGGTGATCAACGCTATGAAACCGGACAAGGTCAGGATGGTGCATGACGCAGCAGCCATCACGAAGGGTTTATCGCTCAACGACACTCTACTCACCGGACCAGACCTGCTGCAATCACTTCCTGGAGTGCTGCTGAGGATGAGGCAACATCAAATCGCAGTATCAGCAGACATCACAGAAATGTTCCTGCAAGTGAAAATCCGACCAGAAGACAGGGATGCGCTCCGCTACTTATGGAGAACAGATCGTGACGCTCCACCCACCGAATACAGAATGACGTCACTGATCTTCGGAGCCACCTCGTCCCCTGCCACAGCGATCTACGTAAAAAACCGCAACGCGAAAGAAGCCGCCGAAAAACATCCCGAAGCTGCCGATGCCATTGAACGCAACCATTACATGGACGACTACATCCAGAGCTTCGAGACTGAAGAACAGGCAATCAAGGTCGCAAGAGAAGTTGGAGACATCCACCAGCGGGCACACTTTGAACTAAGGAAGTGGACATCGAACTCCGACGCAGTGTTGCAGCAACTGGATCCGGGAAAGAAACAAGAAAACATGAACCTGGCCGAAGATGACAAGACTGAACGAGTTCTGGGGCTCACCTGGAGAACGTCAACCGACCACCTGGGCTTCAACCTGGACCTGTCGCGCCTGCCTGAAGACATCCTACAGAAGAGGCCGACGAAGAGGGAAGCCCTGAAGATCGTCATGTCCCTATTCGACCCTCTAGGACTAGCCTCGCCTGTCACAATCAGGGCAAAGCAGATCCTCCAGGAGATATGGCGAAGGAGCACGGCGTGGGATGAACAACTGGAAGAAGGCCTGACACTGGAATGGAAACAATGGACGACGCACCTCCAGAGGCTGAACCAAATCCACATACCCCGGTGCTACCCGAACTACAGTCGCAGCGACAATATCGAGCTCCACGTGTTCGTCGACGCCAGTGAGGTCGCCTATGCAGCTGCGGTCTACTGGCGCATCGAAGATGAAGACGGGAACATCCAAACACCACTCATCTTGGCCAAGGCGAGAGTGGCTCCCCTGAAGGTGACATCGATCCCGAGGCTGGAGCTACAAGCAGCGGTGATGGGCAGCAGGATGGCGCAAGCAGCCATCGAGGAACACGATCGGAAGCCAGTGTCCCGAACATTCTGGACCGACAGCAAGACAGTCCTGACCTGGCTGAGAACAGGAGCCCGATCCTTCAAGCCCTTCGTCGCTCACAGGATCGCCGAACTCGAAGAAAACACCAAGACAGAGGAATGGCGTTGGGTTCCCACGAAACTCAATGTAGCTGACGACGCGACACGGGACGTCCCCAAGGACTTCGACGAGACCCACAGATGGTTCACCGGCCCCAGCTTCCTGAAAGAAGATCGATCGACGTGGCCGGAAGAGAAGAAGACCATTCCTGAAACAACGGGAGAAGAACGAACACTGAACCTCAGAAAGTCATCATCGACCGCAACACAAGTCGTGCCTGACGTAACCAGGTTCTCAAGATGGGAACGTCTGGTCCGCACCACAGCCAGAGTCCTACAGTTCGTCAGCCTGCTGAAGACAAAGAAACACAGAACATTCTTCTCAAGAACGAAGCCGAACAAGACAAAAGATCCTTCCTGGGGTGCTCAGCGTGTCGACAGAAAATTGAAGAAATTAATTGAAAAGGTTCATGAAGAAGACAAATATTTGAAGATTCCCGCTGAACTCATCATCGAAGCTGAGAAGGTTCTCATCAAGGCGAGCCAAGAAGACGCCTTCGAAGAGGACATAGAAAACCTAAGAAGAGGACATCAGATCAGCCGTCAGAGCAGAATGAAGAAATTAGCTGTTGAAATGAACAACGGTTTGATCACCCTGAAGTCTCGAATCGACGCTGCAGAAGGAATACCCGAAGTAGAACGAAGACCACCGATCCTGGATGGACGTCACCACATCACGCGACTCTACATCGCGCACGTCCATCTCACCGGTCATCACCAGGGAGTGGAAGCCACCGTCAACCAGTGTCGCCAGAGGTTCCACATCCTGCAACTTCGGCCGACTGCAAAAAAGATAGTCAAAGAGTGCCTTCACTGTCGCAAACGAAGAGCGGCACCCTCAGCACCATCAACAGGAAACCATCCGCCCTGCAGGCTGGCCCATCATCAGCGACCCTTCTCCTACACAGGGGTCGACTACTTCGGGCCTCTACAAGTCACCGTCGGACGAGCCACACACAAACGCTACGTGGCCCTCTTCACGTGCCTCACGACCAGAGCGGTCCATCTGGAACTCGCCGCTACGCTATCCACTGACTCAGCGGTGATGGCATTGAGGCGATTCATCGCGAGGAGAGGCTGCCCGAAGGAGATCTGCTCTGACAACGGAACCAACCTGCACGGCGCCGAGAGGGAGCTGCGCCGAGCCATCGACAGCGCAACAGAACTTGAAGCCAGCAAACGCCGCATCTCTTGGCGCTTCATACCACCGGGCGCGCCGTTCATGGGCGGCGCTTGGGAAAGGCTGGTGAAGACAGTCAAGACAGCGCTATCGACAGTGATGAATGGACGCACCACCAACGACGAAGTCCTAGCCACGGTCCTCGCAGAAGTGGAATTCACCGTCAACAGTCGGCCGCTCACCCACGTCGCGGTCGACCCTGATGAACCTGAAACATTGACGCCGAATCACTTCCTGCTTTTGGAGCCTGCACACGAACCGGCTATGGGACAATTTGAAGACAAAGACCTGCTGGGCAAGACCCATTGGAGGGCGTCCCAGAGAATAGCAGACATGTTCTGGAGCCGATGGATACGAGAGTACCTCCCTGAACTCCAAGGCCGGCGGGAGCCGCACGGCCGTGGCCCAGAACTGAAGACCGGAGACGTCGTGCTGATCGTGGACAACACTCTGCCACGAAACACTTGGCCACTAGGACGAGTAACGGCTGTCTACCCAGGGCCCGACGGCATCGTGCGAGCTGCAGACGTGCTGACCCGAGGAGGTATCCTGCGACGCCCTACGAAAAAGCTGGTGAATCTGCAAATAGAAGAAAAGGACGCCGCCCCTTCCACAAGATGAGTGTCTCTCCGACTGCGCTGCGACACACGGCGGGAGAATGTACGGGACAGCGTTATAAAATGTTAATTGTATAAAGTTTTTGTTATTTATTATGTTTTGTTATATTGTGATATGTTTGAACTTTGAATTTGTAAATTATTGTAAAACTTTATGGGAAATAAATGAATGACAGCCGGGGGTTTAGGAAACACACCCTAAGTAGGCACACACCCTCGTACAGGATAACGAGGACTAGGAAGGGAAATAGGACGCGGCTCTCTTTACGGTATTGCCTTTTCGAGTCAAAATGCAAGCCCGTACTATTTCCCTCTCTTTCTAATTGTGAGATGGCATGCGGCTCTCCCTACGGTATTGCCGATCGACCGCGGAAAACACGCGCATGCCATCTCCCCTCTCGCTCGCACCGACCTCTCGCTCACACAGTGATTGCGTGGGTGGGGATTTTCCCGCCAAAAATTGTGAATATAAGGCGAGCAGGGGGTCCATAGATTCATTCGATCCAGCAGTAGCAAGGAAGAACCTTCTCTCCTAAGCAAGTAGGAAGAGCCCTAGAAGATCAACCTGAACAGATCCTGGGAAGAAAAATAGGAAGAATACACAGCCACCTCACCGCATACAATACAGTCCACACAGTAAACATTGGGTTGGCTGTTACTCCGTAACCCGACATAAGGCGTTATCATTTCATCAACATCATCATCAAACAAGACGGGCGTCTGACCGTCTGGCTTCCTCCCTCATCTTCGTACCAAACCCGGCCACGTGTCATCCGGCACACATAGTGTGATAAGGGATCGAGTAAATAAATAAAAAAAAAAAAAAAAAAAAAAGAGGATGTAGTGACCTGTATTGAAAAAGGAATGCTTAAATGGTTTGGACATGTTGAGAGGATGAATGAAAGCAGGTTGACTAAAAAGATATATATGGCGAGTATGAATGGAAATGTTGGAAGGGGAAGGCCTCGACGAACTTATCTTGATCAAATCGGGGAAGTTCTAAAGAAAGGCCAGGTCAAGAGTACCCTAAACCGGCGAACGTGTATGAAAAGATTAATGAATGTGGATGAAGCGAAAGTAGTCTGTAAGGATCGTAGCAAGTGGAAAGATGTGGTCTCTGCCTACCCCTCCGGGAAAAAGGCGTGAGTGTATGTATGTATGTATGTATGTATTAAACATCAACTATAAAAATATGCAATATTAGACAATGAAAAAAAAACCGGTCATTTCTAAATTAAAAAAAAAATTGGTTGTTTGTAAAGTAGGTTTACGATCGAGATGTTTACGTGATAACGTCTTATTGGTGATATAAGTTTTTGGGAAGTAAGGAATTAATGAAGAAAACAATTTTTTCAAATTTTAAATTACATCTTAAACATTCAACGAAAACTTAACCGCACGAGAAAATCTCCATTCGTTTGTATGCCGCTAGAGTGAGAGAGACGGAAGATCGGTCCACTCACTCGAACGCTATGCCAGCCTCCGCTCGTGAGGATTCCGCGTGACAAGTTTCACGGAATGACTGGCAGCGCTCGAGATGAGACGGGAGATCGGTCCGTCTCTCTCTCTCGTTATACCTGCGATCGCGCTCGTGAGGTTTTGGTGTGACACAAGTTTCTGAACATGTCACCCGACTAAAACGATTTTAAAGACGTTATCACGTCAAAAAACTTATTATCATAAATTACTTACAGCGTGGACACCCTTCTCCATAACATACTTGCTAGACAAGGACACACTACTATTTTAGTTATCTCCTTGGCTCGTTTTCCTACTTTTCCATTTGGCAGAGAAAAAGTAATCTTAGTGTTATTGTTTTAGAGTGCACATTTGAAAATAAGAGATATAGAAGTACTCGATCCAGGTTAATATTTAAATCCGTGATAAATACAAAATGAATGATGAACTTTATTTTTTAAATTCGTTTGTAATATAGACACAGCTTTATTTTGAATGACATAATGTACAAAAAACAAAGTAACTAAAACTAAATACTGCTTTTAAAATCTCAAAATTATTACGAAGTACCTAATTAATGCTAATTAATGATTTAATGTTAAGTTTTTGAAGAATTTAACATTATAGAAATAAGTTAATTTCTAAAAGTTGAACGCTGCTGATGAAATTTCAAGACACTGAACGCATCATGTTGAGTGCTGCCTCTAGCGGTACAATTTTGAACTGTTTTACAGAATCGGAAAACTTCGGCATTCGTCGGGCCAGTCACGCCTAGACTCGTTCGAAAAGCGAAACCGAATCATTCCACGGCGATGTACGAAGACTGATGCTCTTGTCGTGGGACTCCTTGAAACGGGATATTTTACTCATAGAAACGGGCTGCAGTACTCGTTAGAGTTATTTTTATAAGTATAATGTTGTGATCTAGGCCGTCGTTTGTGGTGTATAGTGTTTTTGTTACAAATAAGTGTAATTTATGCAAATAAAAGAATACTGTGTGAAGTGGTGCAATAGTGTTACTCCGTTTTTGGATCCTGGGTTTTAAAGGATTGTTGTTTTATACACAAGAGATATTAACAATAAGGTGCGTATTATTTAAATATGATGTCTTTTACGTGTGGCAGGCGGAACGCGTGGCGTTTTATTGGAATGGCTACCATTTATCGACTTGCTCGGCGTGCGCGATAATGGCTGACTTTTCTCAATTCCGTTCGCCGTGAAAAGAACGGGTACAATACAGATAGATGACCTTAATCGTTGGAATTACTAGTGAAAATATGAGTGTCGGTAATCACGGTAATGATGTGTTTGATTTTTATGTTGTGTTGGTGCGTAGGTGTTGGATTAGGTTGGACGTGGGTGGGTTATCGTGAAGAATGCACGCAGCAGTACAACATTGCTTGATCACTAGATTGACCGGTCGTGCAGAGATTATATCCGTTAAACAAAAACTGATTTATAACAGCAAAGGATGTGGTAAAGAATTTATTGAAGACTTCCTGCTTACATCTCATGCTTAACAGTGCTTGTAGGTAAATATGCAGTGAGTCATATATAATCATCCTGCTGACTTTAATATTCATTGCTTGTATCAAAATTACCTCAGAAATTTTCAGCAGGTTACTATTTTATCCATGTCTACATATGATTTCTATTAACAAGGTATTGAATTCAGGTAATTCATAGTTTGTGAAATTATTTCAAAACCCACCGAATAATTGAAAATATTTACTTGTTAATGTTGATTAATACAAAATATTTATTTATAAAGGTACAGTTTATAGAAACTAAATAAATTGCTTAAAAAAATTAAAAATACATCACTGTAAAGTATCACTCTAAAACGGTAGATTTTTTGTTAATGTTAAATAGAAAAATGAATTGGGGTAAGTTACAAACAAATGTAGGTACAATCCAATAATCATATTTTATGAATATTCTATAAATATCTAACATCTTTAGATAAACATTTTTTTATATTTGTGATTTTAATAAATAGTTAATAATTTATGTAAAACCATGTAATCATGTAAAACTCATAATATCAAATTAAATAAAATAATAGTAGGAGTTGGTAGTCATCAAGCAGTATTTCATGCTTTTCTTTAAATCAAGTAAAATTATTTAATTTGTGTGCAACATTTATTTTTCTTTCAATAATTTTAGCTGGGTGTTGGTTATAAGAATAAATAATGGCAATAATACTCAGAAGTGAACTAAAAATTCGAAATGGTCCTTGTAAATACTTTTCTGATAAATAATAAGGAATTTTTTTTTTCAATATGGGTAGTAATCATATTACCTACTTATTCTTTATTGATACAGTCATCAAGAAGCAATTTGGTAATAGTTTTATTAATTATTGAACAATAGTAGTTAACAAAAAAAATTATAGTTATTATATTTACATTGCATAGACACAAATTTATCATTGGTTTGATTGTACTCTCATTGTTCCATTCAATCTTTTATTTCATTACTTTGGCTTTAAAAGTATAAAAATAAAATCAAACCGGTCAAGTGAGAGTCGGACTCGCGCACAAAGGGTTCCGTACCAAAAAAGCAAATAAAACGGATTTATTCTATGGGAGCCCCCATTATATATTTATTTTATTTTGTTTTTAGTATTTGTTGTTATTGCAGCAACAGAAAATTTCAACTGTGTAGCTATCGCGGCTTTTGAGATACAGCCTGGTGACAGGCAGACTGACAGATAGCAAAGTCTTAGTAATAGGGTTCCATTCTTACCCTTTGGGTACGGAACCTTAAAAAACTAGTAAACCTTGTGTCTCTTTTTCTCTTAGCGATCTTTGTTCCATTCCCTGTCACAGTAAGCTTGGCATTGATAAGAGATGTGGCATTTAAAGTATTTATATGTTTTTTTTTATAAATTTATTTATGGAGTTTTGCTTTATTTTGAGGCAATATTTTATAGCAGTTGCCATCAAACCATTATTACTTTTAAACAGGAGCCACTGAATAATAGTGCTTCTAACACACATAAAAAAAAAGTATTTTTGGTTAACTATCTCAAGGAAAACTATACTATAATGAAATTTAAAAATTTGGAGTTAAATGATAAGCGATGCATTAGTTAGATGATGTGAGATTTTATAAGAAATCATCAATATTTACACATTTATTTTTATAAAGCTTTAACTGGATATAAAAATTTTTTTTTGAAAGGAATTAATACTTTCTAGTTGCATTATTTTACACATAAACTGACCTGTAAATAGTTTTCTTCCTATTACAGTTTAGAGAATTTTATTGACTCAAAAAATAACATAGTTCACTTACAATGAGCTTATAAACTAACTATTTATAAAAAGTATGTTATATTTCACTTGTCCAACGCATCGCACTGATTTAGAAGGTGTTAAAAAACTTTGCTGTGAATATACTGCTTTAATTTTGAGTTAAAGAGACCAAATGAGTCTCCACACTCCTTTATGTCCTTAGGTAAACGGTTGTACATTAAAAAGGAGAAATTTCTCGTTAATTTGTTATGTGTTACAATAATGTTATAGTTCAATACAAAACAGTAAATTTGACTACTACCAATGTAAAAATGAAAATGTGAACATGGCACATTTTATCACAGTTTGATGGACAATGGAAATTGATTCTCAGATAATTAATGGTGTTAATAATATTACATAATATCAAACATGGCGTTCATACTTTAGATTAAGCAAAGCAGTTTTAAATTAACATTTGAACTTTAAATGATTTCCTCCTCTTAAAGTCAACACCATTCTCTAGCGGAGTTAAATTCACACATAAACCACTGAATATTTGATACAATTATTAAATAATATCTGAATAAGGATCTTAATTCAAGTAAAACTTATACTGGCATTCGGTTACATGCCTTTGTTACCTGTTTAGTATTTTAGTATTTATTAATTAGTTCAAATTCTTGAATAATAACTAAGTAGGCAATTAAAGGATCAACAGCAAAAAACACCCAACAGTATATAAACTGAAGCTAATCCATTATACAGGCTTAGCCATGACAAATTAATTTTCTATTGTTTGCTCCGAAGCATCCATTGTGAATTCCCACTAATACTTTCACCTTCAATTGGAGACAGTGTTGTCTTGATGACTTTCTTCAATTAACTTTTACAATGTTTTTAACAGTTTACAAAATTTGGCATAGTTTGGAACAAATTAACAACATGCTTTATTAGTCCATTTAATCAATTCAGGCATGGAGTTATAAAAATAGATGACTAGCAATTTCGTTTAATGATTTAGTAATTTGATTAATGTAAGACATCATTGTAAAATAGGTACAAATATTTACTTAGTGATATACCTAGCTCAATCATCATCATCATGCCTAAATTAATTTACAATAATAATTCAATTATGAGTTATTACTATTAGTCCAACCACTGCCATACAAAGGTAATTGGGCCACCACCACAAACCACCAACTTTTTTGTAAGGTTTTTTTTTATAAAAGTCGGTCTACTCCTCTGTTTTGAGTGAGATTTAAAACCAATGCAAATGCATTTTGTTCCAGATCTCACAAAAACTCCGACCACCGCTGCAACATTATGAGATTGCGCCTTACTTGCTTATGATCAACAGTTGAATCATTTAGCCAAGTCCGGGACACACTCAACATGGCATTTCTGTAAGTATTCTGTAATGTGTCAGTAAATCGATGTGTTTAGTTCCTCCAATGTATTTTGTTTTATCGTTGCGCTACCACGTTCACTCCCTCGTTACGAACAGCATGCCAAGTTATTATTTTTTTTATTCCCTTTTTGATGATGCTGAGGCTTTCGTCGGCGTGTGACTTGTATCAGTGCACTGACCGCGTCGAGGCGGCCGGTGGTCCTTCTTTCCTAGTACTAACCTATTTTTCATCTTATACAAAGAAATCAACAAGTTTAAATATCTTGACGATATATTACGTGCTATCAGACAGCGTTTATTATGAACACTTAAGTTAATTTCTGACTTTGACTCGCTCTATTTCTTGTACACAATGCATTAAAATTAATTATGATGATGTTTAAACATTGTGGTAAATATTGATTTGACCTGACAATATCTTTTAATTGCACTGGAAACCGGGAGCCATAATCGTGGGTTATTTATTATGCAGTATAATGCAAAATATGTTAGTACTGATATCGCTTATCTGGAAAGACCGACACTGCGCGTCGTCGCTTCAGCTCGCGAATTCGCTCCGATCGCACTGGACCTCTCCGAGCCATAGCGTGTACTCGTGCGCTCCGCGTTTATTATAAATCTCGAATCGTAATTCGGTGAAAACCGAAGCTAGGTGTCCGAATGCGTTTAGGATTCACCGGCTAGCGTAGGATTCGATAGGCGAGTAGCAGGCGGCGGAACGGTGCGGTGCGATGGGATCGAAGCGTCGCCGGGGCGCGGGCAGTGCGCCTGAGTGGGTGTCTCGCGTTGCAGATGCGAGCAGCGGACGGGCGCGAGTGGCGCGGCGGGCAGGCGCTGGCGCGAGCGGTAGGGTGCCGGCCACATGCCCTCGCGCCATGTGGCGCGTGCTGCTGGCCCTGGGGGCCGCGTGCGCCGCCGCGCGCGCCTCGCAGGACGTGGTGCGCACCTTCACCGACCCCGTGTCGGCACCGACTTCCCAGTTCGACCACCTCGTCGTCGATCGGAACACCGGCCGAGTCTACGTCGGCGCCGTGAACAGGATCTATCAGCTCTCACCCGACCTGGAGGTCGCCCAGTCCATCCTGACTGGACCTGTGAACGACTCAGCCTTCTGCACATTCGATTGCCCCGCGAACTTCGTCAAGAAACCTACGGACAATGTGAACAAAGCCCTCGTTGTAGACTATGCGACGAGTCGCCTTATCACTTGCGGCTCAGTGTTGCAGGGTCTGTGTTCTGTGCGGAATTTGAATAATATCTCTCATGAAGTGCGTGAAGTAAGAGAACCGGTCGTAGCCAACAATGCGACCGCATCTACTGTGGCATTTATTGCGCCGGGGCCGCCAAATCCGCCTATGACTCAGGTCATGTACGTGGGGGTTACCTTTACTGGAAATTCTCCTTATCGTTCTGAAGTTCCTACTGTGAGCAGTCGTTCCCTTGAAGATGACCGACTGTTCATGATAGCACGTACAGCGGTCACAACCGGTACGAGAATGTTTGTCAATTCCTTATCCCGAGAACGGTATCCTATAAATTATGTTTACGGATTTAGTTCGGAGGGATTCAGTTACTTTTTAACAACTCAATTACGAGGTGTTGGCTCGGATACATACTACAGCAAATTAGTTCGAGTATGTCATGATGACGAAAATTATTACTCGTACACAGAAATTCCGATGTCTTGCATGGGAGAAGGAGGAGGTAACTTTGGTTACAATCTAGTACAGGCAGCGTTTGTTGGTAAAGCCGGATCAGTATTAGCTGGAGAATTAGGAATAACTGCTCAACATGATGTGCTCTTCGCTGCATTTAGTCAAAGTGAAACCATGAACACTAACATCCCATCAGATCACTCCGCCCTCTGTGTGTATTCGCTTAAAGCCATTCGCCGCAAATTTATGCAAAATATCAAGACATGCTTTAGTGGAAATGGTTCACGAGGCCTGGATTTTATTTCGCCATCACACGCTTGTATTGGAACTAAATTGCAGTCGATTAGCGAAGATTTCTGCGGCTTAGATGTTAATACACCTTTGGGGGGTGAACAACCTGTAGAAGCCGTGCCGGTTGCTGTATTCAAAAAGAGGCTTACGGCAGTAGCGGCAACAGCCACAGGAGATTACACTGTCGTGTTCGCGGGAACCGCACAGGGACATCTAAAAAAAATTGTTGTAGAAAGCGCAACCTCAGCATTCGAATACGGAGATATCGTTGTTGATGAAGGCTCACCAGTCAACAAGGACTTATTCTTTGATACTCAACAGATGCATTTATACGTGATGACAGAACGAAAAGTGTCCAAAGTGAAAGTTCAGGAGTGTAGCGTTTACAAATCGTGTTTAACGTGTCTCGGCGCCAAAGACCCCTACTGTGGATGGTGTTCCCTTGAAAATAAGTGTAGTCTGCGATCGGACTGTCAGGATGCGGCCAAAGATCCTCTGTATTGGATCTCGTATCGCAGCGGTCGTTGCACTACGATTACTCAAGTGACGCCGAATCAATTGCAACGAACAACAGCTCGAACGTTAGACTTGTTAATTGAAAACTTGCCCACACTTAATGGACAATTCTTGTGTGCATTTACAGCTTTAGACCGTACTTTAATTACCAATGCTACTAGGAAACCTTACGGTGTTAATTGTACTACTCCGCGTACCGACACGCTCCCACCGATTCCCACTGGTCAACATCATTTTACGGCTAAGTTGTCGGTTCGTACCACCCAGGGCCCTGATTTTGTTGCGACAAATTTCACATTTTTTGATTGCAACACGTACAGCTCGTGCACTCAGTGCGTTAGTTCGTTGTTCCCTTGCGATTGGTGTGTCGACGGTCATCGTTGTACACATGACACTGCCGAAAATTGCCGTAATGATATTTTAGTTACCGGTGTAAGTAGAATCGGTCCGAGTTATCGTTCAGGTCCTGGTTTCTGCCCTACTATCAACTCCACGTCTGACGGAACAAACGAAATTTTAGTACCATCCGGTTTAAAGAAAGCTATAAAAGTTAAAGTCCACATAATCGGTCAGTTTATAGTTCAAACCAGATTCGTGTGTCAATTCAACATTGAGGGTCGCGTTACTCACGTAAATGCTCAACTATTAGCCGATACTATTTACTGCGAAGCCGTTGAATTTGGGTATTCTTCCCCCGCTCCTAATATCACAGCGTCGTTCGCCGTTATTTGGGGTGGCTCCAAGCCCTTGGATAATCCCGATAATACCCACATTCTCATTTATCGTTGTAATGACATGGCTGATAATTGCGGAATGTGTCTCGCGCTTCCAGAGAAATTTGGGTGTGGTTGGTGTCAAGGTTTAGATCGATGTGAAGTTCAGGATCAATGCGAATCGCCTAGTGTGTGGTTAAATCGCACTCAGACTTGCCCCAATCCGGAAATTCACTCGTTTCGGCCACAATTAGGCCCGTGGGATGGCGGTACTAACATTACCATTGAAGGTATTAATTTAGGTCGTAATATATCCGATATTTATAATGGCGTAACCATAGCAGGGATTAAATGTCAGCCTATTATAGAGTTATATGTTAAAACCAGGCGTGTTGTTTGCACTGTAGACGGTCCGGGCGAGGAAGTGCCACGCGATGGCCCTGTAGTTGTCCGGGTAGCGGATTATCGCGGAGAATCGAAACATCATTACGCATTCGTAAACCCAAAAATAAATTCCATTCAACCCAAATATGGTCCTCAATCTGGTGGAACCAAACTTCGGATTACGGGTGAATATCTCAATGCTGGTAGTAACATACAAGCGTTTATTGACGATTTACCCTGTGCTATATTATCCGTATCCCACGAAGAGGCTGTCTGTCGAACTAGCCATTCGTATCAATTGAAAATGGGCACGTTACGAATGCGTTTTGATAACGGAATGCGTACATTAGAACGTGAAAAGTTTGAGTACATAGAAGATCCCGTTGTAGTGTCCGTTGAATCCGGCCCGCCCCTTATGTCGCAACGCAAGCAACCTAAAGGTATTCCATCCGGAGGAATAAACATCAAAGTCATTGGTCGTAATTTCCATTCAATACAGTTTCCACAAATTTATGTTTATCATGATAATCGTCCATACATCGCACCATGTCATAGGCTTGACTTTCAAACTCAACTCATTTGCGAATCTCCCGGTATAGAAAGTGCTGGACTGAATCTGGATATGGATAGACCTCTAGAATTGGAATACGGTTTTAACATGGACGATGTACTAAGCGTACAAAATCTCACCTCTAAGACGGGTGATGCATTTTTGCTTTATCCTGATCCCTTCTATGAAAAGTTTGATGAAGACGTCAAGTATTATAAGTCTGAATATTTAACTATTAATGGTCAAAATTTAGATAGGGCTTGCACGGAACAAGACGTGGAAGTATATATAGGTAAAAGTTTATGTAATGTAACTTCTCTTTCGAGACACCAATTGACTTGTCGACCGCCGTCCCGGGATGAATTGCCGGATGGCGTTGACACACCAGAAGTGGTGGTCAAAGTAGGTCGTGCCCTCACGTTCAAGATAGGTAAATTATCTTATTCATCACAGGCCGGCCTGCAGGCAGCTATTGGTAAGCCAGTATTATTCGGCGTTATTGCCAGTATAGTGATACTCATTTTAGTATTTGTCGTTTTTCTAGTTATGTATAGGAGAAAATCAACTGAAAATATTAGGGTATTAAAGAATATGCAAGAGCAAATGGATATTTTAGAGTTAAGGGTCGCTGCAGAATGTAAGGAAGCGTTTGCTGAATTGCAGACGGAAATGACAGATTTGACGGGAGACGTAACGGGCGGTATTCCATTCTTGGACTATCGCACTTACGCCATGAAAATTTTGTTCCCTAACATTGATGACCATGCCGTCCTGCAATGGGAGCGTCCAGAGCTTATGAGAAAGGAAAAAGGTCTCAGAATGTTTGGGCAGCTTATTATGAATAAAACATTCCTTTTATTATTTATTCGTACTTTAGAAAGCAACAGGTATTTCTCTATGCGCGATCGTGTTAATGTAGCTTCACTTATAATGGTTACTTTACAGAGTAAAATGGAGTATTGTACTGATGTATTAAAAACATTGCTAGCAGAGCTCATAGAAAAATGTATGGAGGGTAAAAGTCACCCCAAATTGTTGTTGCGGCGTACTGAGAGCGTAGCCGAGAAAATGCTGAGCGCATGGTTTACTTTCTTATTATATAAATTCCTCCGCGAATGCGCTGGCGAACCGCTTTATCTTTTGTTTAGGTCGATGAAAGGTCAGGTAGACAAAGGCCCGGTTGACGCAATAAGTTCCGAAGCGCGATATTCTCTGAGCGAAGAGAAACTCATTAGGCAGTCGATCGATTTCAAAGCACTGACCGTTAGTGTATCAATATCACAACAAACCATTTTTGTTAGTGGTTTAGAGGCTACTACAGAGAACGTCCAAGTAAAGGTTCTCGACTGTGATACAATAAGTCAAGTAAAGGAGAAATGTTTAGATGCTATTTACCGCGCTACTCCATATTCCCAAAGACCTAGTCGTGACGACCTTGATTTGGAATGGCGCACTGGCGCTTGTGGTCGATTAATTTTGTATGACGAAGATAGTACCACTAAATGCGAAGGCGAATGGCGCAAGCTTAATACTTTAAATCACTACCGCGTACCAGACGGCGCTTGCCTCAGTCTCGTTGCTAAGCAAAGCTCGGTTTACAATCTCTCCAATATGGAGAAAAACGATAAATCTCATACGTACGAAACTCTCAACCGCGGTAAATATGGGTCAGCTAGCCCACCGGCAAGCCCTCTGAAGTACGATCATGGAGGTGCTTTCAAGTATTGGCATCTCGTTAGGCATCACGACGGTGACGTTCACAAAGAGGGAGAACGTGGCAATAAAATGGTTTCCGAAATATATCTTACGCGTCTTCTCGCCACCAAAGGCACATTGCAAAAGTTCGTCGACGATTTATTCGAAACTATATTTAGCACGGCACACCGCGGCTCCGCGCTACCACTAGCCATAAAATATATGTTCGATTTCCTTGACGACCAAGCGCTACAACACACAATCTCCGATCCCGAGGTAGTTCACACTTGGAAGAGCAATTCCCTTCCGTTGCGCTTCTGGGTTAATCTGATTAAGAATCCTAACTTTGTATTCGATGTTCACAAGTCTAATACGGTAGATTCATGCTTGTCTGTTATCGCGCAAACTTTTATGGACTCGTGTTCGACGTCTGACCACATTCTCGGTAAAGATTCGCCTTCGTCCAAGCTTCTGTACGCGAAAGATATTCCGGTTTACAAGGAGTGGGTAGAGCGTTACTACGCGGACATAAAGTTGATGCCGGCCATATCCGACCAGGACATGAACGCGATGCTGGCTGAGGAGTCGCGGCTCCACACGAAAGAATTTAACACGAACTGCGCGCTGAATGAGCTGTATGCGTACGCAGTGAAGTATAACGAGCAGTTAATGGTGACGCTCGAGGAAGACGAGTTCTCGCAGAAGCAGAGGCTCGCCTACCGCCTCGAGCAGGTGCACGGGCTCATGACGCACGACTACAACGTGTGATCGGCTTTCGGGCCCGTGATGCCGACCCCACCGCCCTGTATATAAAGCCCTCGCACATATCTCTGCCGGCAACTTTTGTATATATTAGATAGTGTACAGTCTTAATATTGTAATTTTGTATAATTTCAGCGATCCGATTTTTTTTAATTTTATATAAATGAATTTTGTATTGATTTTACACGACGAACTCGGCCGGCCGCGGTCGTGCCACAGTATGCATCGTAAACTAAAATTGTGTATGTCTGTCTATGTGTGCTCGCGTCGTACGAGTTAATGTTACGTCGATCGGTGTAAAATGTGTGTTGCAAAAGAAAACGCATGTGAGCTCGTCGGCGAACGACGATTATCGGTCGCCGGCGGGCGATTTTTAAATTTGTACTCGCAATCTACTTAACGAAATAACCGAAAGTGAACCGGTGAACAATTCCATTAATAAATATCGTCGAATGTACGTCTTGTGTTTGATTGAATACGGTGGCGCAGCGTCATTGTCACGCACGACGAAAGCCCCCGCGTCAGGCAGCTGTCGGCAGGGAGAACGCGGTACGGTGCCTTCTCGCCTCTCGCTAGCTCACGGAACCCCCCCGGTCGGTCGCTCAGTGTTAGCACTCATCATTCATGTCACCATCATCGTGTTTGTTGCGTTTGCCCGGCCTTGAGGGTTTCGTGGGCGTACGTGTGGCGAGAAGGTCAAAGATGAACCGACGCGGCCCTGCTGTTTCAGTCGGTACGTGCGGATCGTGGCCCGAACGACATTCGTGATCGTGAACAACATATACTGCATCCCCTCTTACGTCGTGTGGATGATGGCGCTGCGCCTCGTCAGACCCTTGTTCGCATCCCTCTATTGGAAGATCGAAGGACTCATGTATCACTGGCTGTTGGCGATGGTCTCCATGTGGTCCTGGGCGGCGGGATATGAAAGTAAGTCAGTTTCATCTACGGAGGCGTGCCATGTCTTGACGCGAAGGATTAGGAATATAACAACATGCTAGCGCGCGTCAACGTTGATTGTAGTGATGCGTATCGAAGCATTGAAAATTAATAGTATTATAATAAAGAGCGGATGTGTAACTGAGAGAAAAAGTACACTACAAGCATGCGTCACGCGCGCTGGTGCCCGATCTGTAGCAAACGCCCATGTGTTCAGATGTGAACAGCATAATTAATGAGGCCGTGAACAACGGATTGCGTTTATGATAAGCATAAAAACGACTATAGTGTATACTATGTAAACTTTTACCATTGTTCACTGATTCGCGATGCAATGTAACAATTTAGTTTAACAAGATAGATCATTGTCAGCTTGGCGCGTCTCCAACCTTTTATTGCAATGGAATATAATATGGATGATCTCGCTTTGTTGGTGTTCTACGGATACATAATCATCGCTTCTGTAACCGAATGAAGGAGTTATATACACGATACTGATTAGCAAGTGAATTAGAAAGTTATTTCAGTCAAGCAATAACGTACAGTTTTATTCTACGCTAAATCATTACGAGATAAGAATTGTTCCAATTTATAGCGGACTATGGCGTTGAGGTGAGTACGAATAAAGCAAAAACGTTAAATTGTGTGCAACGGAATTCTGAAATACGGATTCGGTGAGGTCATTAACATACTATTTTATGCACATTCCACTCAATACCTACACATTTGGAACCTGTTGTAGCATATCGTGAATTAATGCTGCCTTTACATATAACTTGGAAAGTATTCGATTTTACATCATCAGCACCTAAAAACATTTTTTAAATATTTGTTCTGAAGTTTGATCATATTTATCGTACGACACATTGTAAGATATCTAAGTCGTTGATAAACCTATCTATAACGTTTATCTTGCGAAAAAACAGATTATGGGTTACCATATTTACTTCAACACTCTTCAACATTAGATTAGGATTCACAGGTGGACACGATAAAATTATATTGAAATTGCCTAACTATGATATCATCAACATAAAGCAAACTTTGTCACGGGTTATCATCATTCGCTTGCCTTCCACAGTACATTTGGAGTCGGTGGTATATTTCTTTTATACTATGCAGCTCACTGAAAATCAGTTAATCACTGACCGTATCAACCTGAAACTTGTGTAAGAACCTTACTTAAGCGTAAACTTGTTAAATACACACAAAACCGTGGATGATGTAAAAGTTAATTTAATTAGTGTTTCCTCAACCGCATCAACACCTGATCGTTTCGCGGGCAAAACGAAATTGTGTATCAGATTTGCAGATAAAGTCTGCGCAAATTAAATTAGATTTTCTTGTATGTGTGTGTGTCTGTAATTGATTTTTGGTTTGCACCAGTGCATCAATGGAACAGTTCTGTTTCGAAACTGTTACGCGTTGCGGACCGGTCGCGCTATATTGACCTTAGCGATTGGTCGAGCTCGGTGTGTCAGTACTTCTGTAGTTTATGCCCGGCCGGTGGAGGACGGTCGATGACCGCTCCCTCCCCACGCTAGGAATGCCCCCCCACTCTTGTCACGTTGCATTTCAAGCGAATTTGCATGTTGCCACGCACACATACGATCCCTTCGACATTTTTGCCCGCGGTGAAAGCGTGACAGACTATTGTTGGTTTGCCGCGGTTATTAGGTTCACATGGTCTGCCAAAAATGGTACTCCAATATGTTTTTTTTTATTTTATAAAAAAATTATAGCTGGGTACACCGTCCTTTGCAAGTATGACACTTTAAACTTGTCCACAAAGATGTATTTGGAAAACTGACGAATTAAATAAGCGCACCCAAATTGAGTGGGGTACTCATTAGACTAGGACGATTTCATTACATAGCTACTCGTAAGTTCGATAGATGAACTGCTTTATACTAATCTGTTACTTATCATTAGACACAATAATAAATACATAGTTTTAAGAATATGATAAGATTAGTCGCTATTGATATCCTAGTTGTGCGATTGTTTTTGGCAGTTAGTAATTTTGGACTTGTTACCTGGACTTGAATATATTTCATACTGTATAATATAATAGCAATGATCGCTCTGTCTGTTTTATGATCCCCAATAGATGGGTCGCATGAAAGAACCGAACCCTTAAATGACAAGTTCTTCAATTGTTGTTCAGGTTTATTGTTCGTAGCAGGTTCCAAGTTGGATAAAAATATGTACCTAGGAATATATGCAGACTTTAATACTTGTATTATGTTTCTTCGTAAATTAAATAATAGTAAGTATGGGAAACCGTTCATATAACTACATAGTCTAAAATTTGTAACGTATAGGCCATTATGTCTATAACTTATTTTATTACACTTACCCTGACCTCAAAACGTATGCCCAATGCTTTATTATTTATTGTTATTACAGCACTATGGAAATTGACCTTTTTCGTAATTTGTTACGGAAAAGGCCTATTATAAATTCGTACTTGAAACATTTTATGATAAACAAGAGGCCATTTCATTATTATTCACATGACAAATTATGTTTACCTTTTAAGTTTTAACATAGCAGAGAAAACATTATTTGACACATAATCGTGTGCTCAGTTTCAATAGTTGTAATTTTTCGCTTACAAATCTAATGCCACCGAACATCTAATTAATATTAGCTCAGTCAAGAGTTAACAAAATGTCGTGGGGAGTTATTTTTTCAAGAGTCACACCATCTAATTCAAAGAACAGCTACGTTTACAAGATGTAGCTATCTTCTGTAACTTAACGCGACCTTTCAGTCTTTAGTCAGTACGCAAAACTGGTTTTGCACCACCCAGATACTCAACTCAAGTACCCAGCCATTTGCGACGGCTTCGGCGCCCTCGTTGTATGAAACGTAACACCTTTGAACACCAACGAAACAATATACCAAGCAGACAGACAGTATCAATATCACTCTCAAATATTCCAATCACGCGCACAGAAATTAACATTGAAAGAATGATGTATTCACCGATACACCTACGTACGTGGTCATTATTTCTGATTGCGACATGACTCGGTGTTATGAAGCCTTTGTTACTCCACATCCTTCGATTGTCGCGACGGTCAGTCAAATTGGAACCTTCCTGTGGGCAACGACTGAGTCTCGGTAATCTTGTAATTGCAGCTGGTGTCCACTACACCTTTATGAGAATATTGAATTATGTAGTCAGATGCGTCGGGCGGGAGAGCAGCTGTCGCCTCATCTAATTGTCAATAATCAAGTTTACGCGGAGCCTCGTGCAACATTCTTCAAATAGTAGATTCACTAAAACTTTTGCTTCTAGTTCAACCAACTAAGTAATTAAACTACGGAACTTTGGGACTCTTGTTTTTGCACAAAATCGAATACCCAAAGTTTTGGAAGCGAAGAATTCAAATTAAAAACTGGTTGTATGCACAAGCAGCTTCCTACGTTCTCGTTAGTTCATTCACAATATTTCTTATGCCCATATTTACAAAAGTGACTCACGATACATCCTCTCAGTTTTAAGAACTGCAGTCTGCGCTATAGATTGACTTTGTAATTTGCATGATTATTAATTACGAATAACCTGTGATTCATTTCCCGGTCATATCGTGGTAATTTCGTCTGCATTTACTTTGAAACCTGTTCATTTTCCTCTGGGCAGTGGATTGATCACCTGTTAGGCAACATGGCCCGTAATTGTAATTGTAACGCGTTGGTTAAGTAAGGAAAAATACTCCTTAAGAACTGTTTAATGCATTTAGCAGCTGGAAGTGGTTAACAATTCGTTTCCACAGAGCTGAGGCTGCGACGGATGAATTAACGCTAATAACATCAACCGTGTAGTAGCCTACTGAAATAGGCGAGTGCAGAAGGAAACACAAACTATTTTTAATGCTTGTTAATGCAGGTTCAAAGACAAGACTACACATACACATTTGTGAAGACGGGGATTGGCAAATGTTCAAATACTGAATGATGCAAACGACTGTTTGTTTTGTTCGAAAACACACATTTTGTTGGACAACAAGTTGGGTACATTGTTCCTTTTATATTGACCCATTTACATTCAATTTTAACCTAGCAAGCAATATTTATGCACATATTTTCAGCGCCTAACATAACCGGGACAAAGTTCTGTATTGTTCTGCAATCTCTAAATTGTATTTCATGAATTATTGAAACGCTTACCCAAGTGAACCGTCTGAATCATTCTAAAAGGTTTCTTCTTGTAGGTAAAGTGTAGTACAGTTTTGTTTTGAAATTGAGACGCTATCTGGATCTGTTGTTTCCGCTTTATGGTACTGCTACTCTAGTACTCAGGAGCCAGCGGGTCCTCGTTCTGAGTAGTAATTTCTGCCCGGCAAGGACGGCCGCTACCACGAGATCCGATTAGTTCGAGTGTCGGAATTACGACCGTAAGTATAGTGCTCAATGTTTGCCATACAAGCATGTAAGCGGCCATGTTGCAGACTCGCCACAGCCGGCTCGCTATACTCGTGTTCTCGTAACAAAGAACTGGTTTGTGTTAGCGACCAACTGCGGTTTTATAGACTATCCTTCAACGAGTATAAAGTATTGCTAATTTTAGAATTAATGCGTCCACTCTTAGTCGTAATTTACGACAGATTGAAAGTTAGAAATGGCACATAGGGCACTCTATCATTGTAGGGTTTGTTTTCTGCTTTAGGTAGGTACAACAAACGACTCTAACAGATACACATGAGGAGCTCGGGAAATTGTTCGGGTAAGTCTCAAGAAACCATCTCGTGGGAGCAAACGGACGTTGAATTGTGAGCTGTATTGCATATGGACAGAGATGAGTTTAGCATACGATGAACTCGTATCGACCTGCCAACAAATAAACATGTGCGTACATTAGTTTACCACAAAAGCACTAGAGCAGAGCGCGAACTCTTGCAATAAAACCACATCGACGTCGTATTGTGGTCTGTCCAACTTTCTCGCCAATCAGAGACTTGAGACTTTAGTATGCGTGAGCTTACCTATGTGTGAGTGCGGTCCATTGTTTGCAACTGAAGCATTGCCTTGTCAATGCGGAGTGAGCTATGCCGAATCATATTTTTCGACTGAGCACCACATCCGAACGACAGTCTAAAAATAAAATTAATTTTATCTCCACACGTTTCTGTGGCCACGTGTCGGATTCCAGGCTGAGTTGCATCTCTTTTGTGTTTTAGACGTTTTATTATACGAGTAAATCATTGTTTCGTTTATTTACTGGAATTACTCACACTTTATAAATGGATGCAACGCATACAGTCATTATAATTGGAGACTTCTGATTCACAGCGTCCGGAGAGATAGTACGAGTAGTAAAAATATAAATGATTTCAATTTTATTATTGTAAGGGCAATCAACGTGTGCAGTTTGAAGCTTAAATAGGTAGATAACATTCATAGTTACATTTACATTTAAGTTTTTTACACTATGTACGAGTATGAGTCAGTTACGTTATGGCTGCACTACAAGTACAACGCTCATTATAAGTACATATCTATACGAATATTATAAAGCTGAAGAGTTTGTTTGTTTGAACGCGCTAATCTCAGAAAGTACTGGTTCGAATTGAAAAAATATTTTTGTGATGGGATAGTCTATAATTATATTTAGGAAGGCTTTAGGCTATATAACATCACGCTGCGACCAATAGGAGGGAAGCATCAGTGAAAAATGTTGCAAAAATAATCGCGATTATAATAACAGAAATTAACGCGTACGAAGCTGCAGGCAACAGCTAGTTTCATTATAAAGGGAAATTAGGATTTCTAAGGCTCATTCTTGTTGACTTTTGCTTGCGTAATCGTTACTTCCGACCTTTTAAATTTTAGTATTTCCTTAAACTGAGTTATTTCCACGCCGGAATTGACGGTCCTCCGTTATAATTAGTGTCAGTTTGTTTATTATTTAGAACGCCAGAAATGGTCTGGTCTGGTGCATGTCTCCGTTTGCGCCCGCGCACCGAACTCGTTAAGCCCGTGGTTATAACTGCTGTATAAATAACCCAACCCCGACCCGATTGTTTGCTTACTTTAAAACAATTTAAATCTCTGACAGAGAACAGTCCCATGATAAAATGTCTGTAGATATTTACCGTTCAAAAACTCCCCTGTGAAGTAACTTTTTTGTACTTCTATAATTAATACCGTCTATGAGAACTTGAGACCATTACTTTTTTACGTCCCTCATTTGTTTGTTGAAAGAATTCAAAATCTTTAATTCATTCAGTGTCTCAAGGGTGACGACGGTGAGAGACAAAACCGGTTCACAATTTGGGAATCCGATCCTTAAACGTTTAATTTTTTTTGGACATGTGACGATGAGTGTTTTACTCGGAATCCTGCTCAACCAGACGCCGATGATTGATGACAACCGTTGAACACCATTGGCAGCTATGCTAATGAACCTCCTAAAGGAATCGCTTGTTTATCTTCTGTATTGGAATACTTTAATTAAGGCATCATTCATCGTAGTAGTTTCAACAGATCATTACTTTATATCAAGCCCTAAACATTAAACAAGTTTGGAAATGATGATAGCAATTAGAGTCTGGTTCCTTAAAAAAGGCTCGACCTCTAATGATACCTAGACTGATAAGGACGCCATTCGAAGACAGCATGCTTTTACTTCTGTGACTTTTTTCTGACCGTAAAAGCCCAATGGCACAACCTACCTGGCTCTTATACCTACGTAGGGACACGATTTCTCAGATGGAAACGTGCACGGACTTGATTATTCGGCATCCCTCTCAGTTGCGACGGGTAAGAACGAGTCGGGCGAAACAGCGGTGTTGTTCATAACGGCATGAACTCGGAGGTATGCCACAAACAAAAAATAATTGGCTGGTTTTTTGTCTAGTTTGTGTAATAGTTGCGTGTACTAAATTATTCCCGGTAGTAATGCTCACAGAGTTATGAGCAATTTCTCTGATGGTAATGGCTCAATTTATTTCGGAATTACGATGAGACTATGTGTCAAAGTGATTGTTGCGTGTGACATTCTCACGTGCCGTTTTTTAACTATTGCATAATGTCTCATTTAAAAGTCAAAGTTAAGGTTATCAATTCGGTTCGGCCACTGAATATTTATTTAACAATTCGCTTACCGAAACCAGATAAGGTTAATTCGTATTTCAAGCATTGCTGACTGAGATTTTTACAGTTGGCATTTTATCTGGATCTTCAATTGAAAGTTCGCGCTGATGTTTAAGTTTCTTGAAACTTGTCTGTACCAGACGAAGTTAGTTGGTTTATCGGATAACAATAATCCAAGTTGGAGTTGTGATTGAGGTCAGCGGGCTTAATTGAATAGAAATAGCCTTACACAATTAACAAATAAGTTGGAAGCTAAATAAGTTTTAATATAAGTTGCTTGACAACTCGTCAGGATGTGGTTACTTAATGTTAGTTGATTTTCATATCAATAAAGCTTGTTGACCTTTGCTCTCTGAAACAAATTTTCATAAGAAACGAATTCTGTTTAACGATATTTTATGGTTATTAAATGTTTTGCTTATCTTCACGAACACGATACATAACTTAAATAAATTACATTCAAACTTTTAGCCAAAGGTTATATCAACATGCAACATGTGAAATATATCAGTCAAATATTTACACGAAAGACGTCATTGTTGAATACCAGCTAGGATCAAATGCTGACAAATCACAGCTTATTATAATACCGAGCCTATAATTTACTAATCCACCGCGCGTCTGACATTTGATACAATCTCCTTGCCCTATAATCCGGACTGAGATGGAGTCACATTCCCTAGCAACAATGAATCAACGGAGGAGACGTTCAGTTATTCCTCAGACACTATAAACTTGTCTGGACATGACGTAAAATGTTTCTTAAATTCTGCCAACTATAAAAGGATCTTCGAGCCCCATAACCGGATCTACCGAATTCGTCCAACTTTCAAGTGGTTGGCCTTTGCTTGCTTAATTACATTCCTTAACTGCTCCAGTGCTATCGTTGAAGGTTAATTGCACTCCACCATTTATATTTAACAACACCAAGTTGTAGTTTTGTGAATTTATGTTACCGTTACTTTCTATGTCTTCTCTATTATAGGTATAATATTATGAATTTGTATTTAGGAGGAATTCACTCATTTGATTTATTATATTAACGTGCATTTCTTACACTTGTTACTCATATGAGTACGTTTTTGCTTTTACATAATAATTTGGTTTGGAGGATTTTTTTTCAATAATCGTACCATTATTATTGAATGTAATCTTCCATTTTATGTACACTTAAATTTTCCGTGTGGTTCCTTAATTTGACTAAACTCCAGTTTCTCCTGATGCCTAGTACGTAGGTAGGCACGTAAGTAAGTACCAACTGTCAAATTGATAATTGATGCAATGTGCGTTGCAATTATTTGACGTCATTTCATTGCAAATTCTTATAGTTCACATTCAGCAAATTCTTATAGTCGTTTGTAGAAACTAGCTAGTAATTATACTGGATTGAAATGCGATTGGCGCTAAAGCGGTTAGTAAAATATTCATAATACCTAAATATTAGGGGTTAAAGTATGAAATTGCCGTTTTGTATGGACGAAATCGAGAAAAGTCATTTTTCCATACTAACAATTTCTTAGTTTTTTTAAAAACGCCTGAACCGTTTTCGATGCAATTAAAGGTGAAAGTTAGGTGGTTATAAAGCTACGCATTATAGTATTTAAATTTCTGAAAATCAAAGTATATAATACAAATATACTTAATTGAAGCAAGATGGTCAGCTGACACATTGTAAGGGGTCTTTTCAACGACTTCCTTTGAAGTAATAGGCACTAGTATTGCATTTTTTTTTAGTCAAAAGTTACTTTATTTAGTTCTTAATACAATACAAAAAGAATTACGCAATAATACGACTATACTTAAGAGCTATAATATAAATAAAAAGTGGAAAATAATCGGCAATTTCATACTTTAACCCCTATTATTAAACCACGTCTCCTTTTCGTTTAGTAATGCCAGTAGGTAGGTAATAACTTTTTTCCCATAAATCTCTGACCACATTGCAGTCTCTTTGGTTTCTTCTTAAATTCTTTAATAAAAGATAATCTTCCGGAACTAATAAAATGACCGTCGCAAAATATTTTTGGTCATAATTTTTAGGCCGTAGATACTAGTCAGTTTTTTTACTGGCTTGAAGAATTAGCGCTGAAAACGGTAATTTTTGTTTTCAATTAATATCAGAACTAGGCTAATTTGAGGGAAGTGGTTGATACCGTTAGTTTCGAAATTGCAGTTTATATAAATTTGTCACTATGCAATGGAGGAAGTTGATTTTTTGCTATTTCCTGTAACTGCTGACTGTTGAGTTTGCTTAGCGTTTTTATCATTTTTTTTATTACGTAACGGTGCCTACTTTCACAGTGTCATGTCCAAAGAAATTTATAACCAAGTCGTATTAAAGGCCGACGGATTCCGACATCCTGTCAGGATGTCTTTCCCGTACGTATGCATATACACTTACAAGTGTGATCGTTCGGTTACTATAGCAGGATATAGTAAAAACACCTCGAGCGATTTTGAAATTGATCCACAAATGCTAGTCGAACTCTTTTTGGTACGAGTACTAAACCTAAATAATACCTTGACGACCTCCGTGGCGGAGTGGCGTACACACCGGTTTTCAAGGTTTCGCCTGCTCCGAGGTCCCGGGTTCGATTCCCAGACGGGTCAATGTAGAAAAAACGTGTTTTTCTACATTTTCTCGGGTCTGGGTGTTTGTGGTACCTTCTTTGTTTCTGGTTTCCAAAATACGAATGCTTTAAATAGTTATTCAAATTGGGATCAGAGCAATGTATGTGATGTTGTCCACATTTATTTATTTATTTATATAAAAACTGTAGACCCCTGTTTTGTCTTTGGATAATGTCAGTAAGTAGAGCAAGGAATATTTTGCATGTACCAGTGTTATTTTTATTCATAAAAAATACATATTGAAAGACTTTAGTAGGTACCTACCTTCCTAAATCAATAAAATTGATCAGTTTCTCCGATGTGTTCAAACTCCAGTAAAATTTGGCGGGACAATATTTAAACTGTATGTGATGTGAGTCTGTTTACAATTTATTTTAACTCATGCTGATTGATTTGTTCGGGTCATTAGATTCCGTTATGTTTTTATCTATTTTTTATAGAATCTATTAAATGTATTTATTTTTAAGAGGAAACACTACGGGCGAGTGTATTGAAAAATAGGTATTTGTAAAATCTATTGCTGTCGCGCAGTGCCAAACGCCTTCACCGCAGAGTGTGATACATAAACTGCTTCTTTGATCAGAAATACCTACTAAAAGCACACCAAATCAACGTTTCGTAGACCCCCGATTACTTTTCCAAAACTAGACCGATTTAAATATTTTTTTTATTAAAAATTAAAGAAAGGCTTTGGTCGTGTTCGTATGTTCTCTTTTTTTTTCCTAAAATTTAGCCAAGTTTGTTTTCTGGATGGTTGAACACAGCGGAAAATCTGGCGAATTTTTTCGATTTTTGAGGGCTCATAATTTTTTAATTAATTAATTTATGAATAAACAGAAAACATAGAAACATGCTAATAGTGGCCATAGATTTTTATAATAAAAATTATTGCTCTACTGGCATTATCCTGGGAGGAAACAGGGGACTACGTTTGTATGGAAAAACGGCCGTTGTATTTCCTCTTAAGGGTTGTAATTAAGAAAGAACATATTTCTCCGCTTTAACCAATTCGTTGGCATACACATACGAAAATTCCCTTTTATTGTTTTATAATTTACTGTTCCAATTAAACTGATAACAAATAGCTCGAAACCATATTATTCGGCTGGTAACATTCGGTGACAGTTCGCTCGCTCTTATCGGCACATCCGTCGCAGTCTGCGTGATAAGGCCTTGATAAGATATCACGTGACGAATTTGGGTCTAGTACTCCAGTGGTTACAAGTGGTGGGCACCTTATTTGTCTTATCCGAAAATTTGGTCAAGGTCGCAAAGTTTTGTTGTTTATGTATTTTTAATTCACGAGGTGGTAAAAAGACGGTGCGTATTGTAACGGACGAATAAGGGTAATTGCCAATGGGGACTACCGTTTCTTTGCTCACCAGTTGGCGCCACTGTAGACTGAGGTCCGGAGGTATAGCTGTCAAAGGCGATTGGCGCCGAAACAAAGTGTTATATCTTGAATCTAATAAAGGTTATATTGTTTATAACTATCTTGATATCAACAAACTAACTTCTGAAATAGTTGCTCTTGAGGCCGCCTATTTTGGCGCTTTTTCTTAATTCCGTTTTTAAAGCGTTCACATTAATCGCCAAATCTATACTAATATTATAAAGCTGAAGAGTTTGTTTGTTTGTTTGTTTGTTTGTTTGTTTGAACGCGCTAATCTCTGGAAGTACTGGTTCGAATTGAAAAAATATTTTTGTGTTGGATAGTCCATGTATCGAGGAAGGCTTTAGGCTATATAACATCACGCTGCGACTAATAGGAGCGAAGCATCAGTGAAAAATGTGCAAATATAAAAACAGAAATTGACGCGTACGAAGTCGCGGGGAACAGCTAGTAATCCATATTTGCGATATTTTACGAAGGAGATCACTTTCCAGCAGGTAAATTAAAGATATTATAATTTATGCAACAAATTCCGCTAAAACCAGTACAAAGTGAATGATATTGAACCTCACGCGACACTAGCGCCTCTAGTGGCCAATTCACTAGCGATAGCCCCCATTCGATGTGTAGGTATATCTTTTTTATTGTGTGTATGACCACGCGTAAATGTTATTGGAGTTGACCTATTTTGATGTTTTTTTTTGATAAAAAAATAAGTCTGCCAAACTTAATCTTACTAATATGATAAATGCGAATGTTTACATAGATGTTTGTTACTCAATTATACCAGAACGGCTGAACGGATCTATATGAAATTTAGAACGAAGATAGATTACGGCCTAGGCACATAGGCTACCTTTGGGATAGTTGTAGGTATTTTCTAAATTCCACGCGTACGAAGCCGTGGGCAACAGCTAGTAATATTCAATTTTGATTATATTAGGATTGACAGAATACAAAGTAAACCTAAAACAAACTTAACAAGAACAGTAAAAAGTACAATCGAGATGAAAATCAATGTTATAGAAATGCAGTAAAAATAAGTAGGTCCTGTACCTATATTCTTGCACACCAACAAAAGTACAGCTATGCAAAAACTGCATACTTTAACGTACAGACGATATCCAGACCTCACAGGCACATCTGGGTCATATCATCATGCCCCACCCCGGGGCGCATTGTAACGAACGCACGGTAAACAAAAAAAAATCTTTCCGCTCAGAAATCCTTTCACTACAAGTCGTGATCGGAGCGCACGAGAGCGACATCAATTTCCAATCGGTTGATTTTCTGGTTCGATGGCGTACAGTATTTTCGAACAACCCTTTTTTGCCGCTGGGAAATTCGTTAGCTTTAATTTGCCACAACAGTTAAATGGGACAGCTGTAGGGTTGCCAGTGGGGCTGGTACCTTTTGTTGGAAGGTAAAGCACTTTGACATACGGCTTAGGACTAGAGATGGGTTTGGGACGGGTAATTTTTGGTATACTTGATAAAACGAACTATAGTTCTTATAACCTTTAACCTATTTGCCTAAATAATCTGAAACCGTATTAATAGGGGTTAAAGTATGAAATTGTCGATTATTTTCCCACTTTTTATTTTGTTTATAGCTCTTAAGTATAGTCATATTATTGCGTAATTCTTTTTTATTTTATCAAAAACTAAATAAAGTAACTTATGACTAAAAAAAAAATGCAATACTAGTGCCTATTACTTCAAAGGAAGTCGTTGAAAAGACCCCTTACAATGTGTCAGCTGACCTTCTTGCTTCAATTAAGTATATTTGTATTGTATACTTTGATTTTCAGAAATTTAATTACTATAATGCGTAGCTTTATAACCATCTAACTTTCACCTTTAATTGAATCGAAAACGGTTCAGGCGTTTTTAAAAAAACTAAAAAATTGTTTAGTATGTTAAAATAAATTTTCTCGATTTCGTCCATACAAAACGGCAATTTCATACTTTAACCCCTAATATTATGAGATTCTGTTTTTGGATTTTTGCCATTTCTCATTAAATTTAATTTACCTTGCGATTTTTGTTCAACTATGCTAGTACTGTTGTGATTTGTTGAAATTGTGAATTTAATTTTTCATGACAGAATTAAAACAACATAATTATAATGAATTAACATAATGTGATGAGTATAACATTCTACAAAATTCTAGCGAAGCATTCAAATGTATTTTTCCTCGCCCCTATCATCATTATTTTACAGCAAAACAAAGACCACGGCTGGGCCACCCCTGTCACTTTCCACCACTATCGTATTTTCTATATTCAGCATCCTACTTCGATAATAAAATCTATATGAAAGTGGAAAGCTGTTATTTAGTTGAGTCATCTCATCATTAAATGAACATTTCATTCGAAACATCTAACCACACTATTTACCTATGTGTCGTATGAATGGTGTACACCGTTATTGTATTAAGCAGTTGTTATATCAGAATGGCAATTTACAATAGGTACACAGAAACACCGACAAAAAAAAGATGTGATAACAAAGTTATGCTTTGTATTTGTAACTTCTGATGGAGACAGATATCACGGATTTTGTCCGTATGACAATGTTGATCTTGTTTCAATTTGATAAGACAATTCCACTTCTAATGACAAATATCTCTACGGTGGAGTGGCTGATACACCGGTTTCCAAGGTGTCGCCAGCTCCGAGGTTCCGGGTTCGATAACAGGACGGGTCAGTATAGTCTCATTATTATTTTTTATATTATTTTCCAATATTTAATACCAATCATTTAGATTTTAACCGGTAATAAACAGGGTAGGTCCTCTATTCGACGCGTGCTGAAAATTATATGAATGAAATGGTTTTTTTTAGTTTTATACGGTAAAGCTCATAATCTTATTTAAATTTTGGAAAAAATATCCACCACGAGCGGCAATAATTAAATAATTAAATTTTAATAGCGGCAATTAACTTTTTTGATATCGCAATTTTTTTTCAAACGAAACTTCTTAAATACAGCGTAAAATAAGACACCAGACCATCAGAGCCAAACAAAAAATACTGACTATTGTGAATTCAGCACAGACTGAAAATTTGTTGCTTATTTCAAAAAGTGTTATGTAAATATTAATAACTTCAACAGTATCTAGTATAATATTTGAAAACCTATAAATAGATTAGCGTATTGCCTTTTTTAAAAAGTCTTTAACAATACTATTGTTAACGAAATGTATGTCAGTGGTTCACGCAAATGAGATTAACAATAAAAGTGCATTAGTTAATACTCTTAAAGCCTTAATAAATGGATCACGCTCTATCGTTAAATGTAGTATCGTGTTCCAATCATTTGTATTAACTGGATTTACTTTGCGTATTGCTATCGGCTCTATCGTAAGTAGTTTTGATAAAAAAAAATAGGCAAGTGCGAGTTGGTCTCAACCATTGGGGTTCCGTACAAATTTGTCGGTACATACAGGATAAAATTTTAACTACCTTCTAAATTTTTTTTTCTTTTGGTATAGCCCAGTACAAAAATGTCAAGATAAAGCACTTAAAAAATGTCCGCAAAAAATCTAAAATTTTTGATACAGCCGCCTAGCAACACTTTTTTACGCGATTCGCATCTCATTTATTAATTAAGATACTATTCATAAGTTTTTGATTTTCCCTTTATACCTTATCAGGCCTAGGACCGTAAAAATTGAAAAATATACCGCGAAAAATATTTTCGGATGACAGTTTGATTTACATTTTTTACTTCATAAATGGGCTCTAAATACGATACCGAACGCCTATAAAAATTTTGGAAAGTGGTTAAAATTTCACCATATAAGAAATAGTTTCGAAATCGAGTTTCGCAGATTTTCCCGAGATTTTTAAGATTTTTGCCCTATACTTGTAGTGTAAGACGGTTTTACTTGTATTCCATAGATCTTGGTCAACGGCAAAACCCTATAAATTTTGATTCCCTTGAGTGTCTAAACATACGTTTTCCTTACGTTAACTTAGAAGTTTGATTTACAGATTTTAGTCACTAGACCTAAGAATATGCTTTTATTTTCAATTGGTAAAAGTTTCCGATATAAATAAATAAATCCCATACATTTCTCTGATCCCTAAGTAAGTACCTATAAGCATTTGTTTTGTGGAAACCAGAAACAAAGAAGGTACAAGAAAGACCTACACTGCGTAAAATATAAAAAATACTTTATCCATATTGAGCCGTCCGGAAATCGAACCCAGGAACTCGGCCTTGAAAACCTGTCCGTACGCCACTCCGCTACGGAGGTAACAAGAAAGTGATTCTTTCTTTGACTTTTGAGGTATGAAACCTTAGAGTATTAATATAGGTCCCTATCCCTATATTTATACTCTAAGTATGAAACTCTAAAAACGAAGGTCGACTAAAAACCCATTTTTATAACTTTTAACTTATCAAAGGATCATGGTTCACTGTTAAATAACGGTTTTGGCCTTCATTCTTCTGTATGATAAACTATGTTTAAATTTAAAATTTGTCATTGAGAACAATTTAGGTACGGATTCTCCTAAAAAACAAAGTAAAGATATACAAAAGTAACATATTTTGGGTCGTCGCCATTTCGCCAAACTGACAGATAGGGAAGATGCACCGAGTCCAAATTACTTAGTAGACAGGCAGTTCGTATGTTTTTTAAATTATTTGTAGAGGTTTTAAATAATATCGTTAGTGTAAATTGAAATAAAAAAGAATTACAGTTGACTGGCTGGTACCATAAAGTCAAGAAACAACTAAGATGTTTTAATGTCATTGAGAAACAACAAAGGATAGTCGCAACGCTTTAGGTCAGTTTAAAATACATGGTTTCATTAATTTCCCTTTTCTACTGCTAATTGTTTTAAATAGAATAAGAGTTTTTTATTTCGGTTATGGTTATGGCTTCTTAGCCATGAAAATCAATTGTTTATTAATCCTTGGAATTCTTGAACAGGAAGGTTCTTCTTCAGGTTTGAGATCGCTTAGAATGAGCGACAGATTGTCAGGGTCAAATCCACTCTTAAGAAAATAATTCAATTTACATTTATTACAGTGTTTGCGTAAAGCGCATAAGCACGCGGCCAGCAACAATGTAAGGCGCGTCAAAGCTTCAATCTCCGCCTCGTCATTCACGCACTTGCGCGCGCGCACTCCCCCCCCTACCTCGTCGCCGGATGTGGGCCGTCAGTGTCAACCTGCGCCTGCGCTGTTTGCCCTCAGCTTTCGTCGCATTCTTGTGATCACTTGGATCGGAACGTAGGGCTGCCTTTGGGCCAATATTTGAGTCGGTTCGGATGGTGTCAGTTTTGTTTTGATTGGGTTTTAGATTGATTACTTTTAAGACTCGACTAATTTTTAAGAACAACGCTCTCGAATATCGTTTTGTATAGTTACACGGGCTGTAAAAAAACTAAACGCAGATCCTGAAGCTACGCAATCTGTAAAGCATACCAAGTCATGTTACAATGTATTATAGCTGGGAAATGATTTTTATTTTTGGGACTCAAAAAATATTAAAATACATAGCGCGCAATGTATAGCAGCCAGAGCGTGGACCGCTGCGCTGGAGATGGCTGTTCAAAAATTCGTCCGCGCTGAGCCATACATTGCGTATTGTAATTAAAAAAGCTTTACTATGAACGAAATAATAAAACAAAACCCTATGTTTGTAAGAAGAAAAGTTTTTAAGTAACCTTTGGCAACAGTTTTTGTAATAAAATGGAAAACGAATTTGTGACTTTGACCCTCAATATCTTCGGAACCAGCTGTTTCCCAGGTATGGTCCTGAAGAAAAAAAAATCCTAGTGATGAGGACAATACGTGGTTTTCGGATCTGCGTTTGATTATTTACAACCCGTTGTACATTCTTATGAGATAATTCAATTTTTAATTTCAATTTGAAAATAGAAATACTTAGTTTATATCCGAAGCGTAGGGTCAATGGGCTACATGTACACTCGACAGCACATCAGGTTAAACAGTTGAACTACGACAACAGCTTTTATTACGTAGGGCATAAAGGCGGTCTCAAGGTCAACATGTATAGTCTGACGTGCCGCCGTGTGTACATACAACAGGTCAACCTACCCAAAAAGTTAAAGGTCATTGAATTGATTTTTAACTTTAAGTCCAACAAGTAGACATCAATATCAATTGAGAAAATTGACGTTTTGGGGTAGGTTGACGTGCTGTTGTCTGTACATAGGTACCTACATTATTTATTAAACATAAGAATTTGATACACACAACAACAAATTTAACATGTGCTTATACATACTTGAAGTTTAATTATTTTTCTCTTAACTTTACTTCCTTATCTGGTCTTTGGGTTCTTGGCAACTCTAGATTGGCTTCAAAATTTACATAACATCTTTTTTTCACTGGTTGAAAATAGTAGTCACTATTCGACAACCCTAAAACGTCACGGGAGGGCGCGGATGGGGCATGAATGTGTAAATATGTTTAGAGAAAAATCATTAAAATGTTTGACGATCATTTTTTGGATTCCATTTCGCAGGTTTGGAGCGGACCACGAATGGAGGAACAAAGATCTATGGAATCTTAATGGTAATGGAATTATTTATAATGTAGAGTTTGAACTGTCGCTGGATAATACAAGTATGTAGGTTCTCTGTGAAAGGTTTAGCTTCTTCTCATTGATGTAATTTAGAAGAACTAGATAGGTACACAATCCGATGCAAAAGTGTCACCTAAACTGTCCTCTATGTAATAACTTACCTATGTTGTTCGGGATGGTGGGATCTACCTCCTAGACGTGGTCCACCCTGGTCAACGGCATCTTTGGTTTTCTAACCAATGATGACGGCTAACAGATCCCTCTTCGTAAGAGGCCGCCTGGATGCTACCACCCTCCTGCCGGAGTCAACCAGTGCCTCTGGGTAAGCTCGCTCCATCTTGGGCTTCTTCTTAACCGTATAGTTAAGTATGTAGTCAAGGGCAAGCCCATTATTTATTTAAAAAAAAAGTTGATTTTCTGTCAGTGTCAATTTTATTATGTCGGCATTAATAGTATGGACAGTTATGTTATGTTGTAACTACATATTCGAATTATATAGGTTTTACTGAAAGTGCACCCTTATGTCAAATGGGTGCACATTTAGTTGGGACTTTTTTGGCACTGATTGTGTTTCTAGTTTCTTATACTTCATCGATGCTTCTTCGTGTAGCAGCATTTTCTCAGAGGTCTCTCTATTAGTCGTTTCTGTACGACACCCATAGAAGTGATTTGTTGTTGCTATTTTTACATCTACCGGCACCACACAGTATAAATTGGTTTCCCACATTGAGCCGTCCGGGAAACGAACGAGACACCTTACAACTATCTTCCTTAAAGGCGGTTTGATACTCGACCACAGAGTGTACACCACAGAGGTCATAATCAGGCCTCACTAAAAAAAAGTAATACAGTGTTAAAGCACTGAAGGTTGATAAGCTATCTTTCTGATGAAGTCGACTGGGAGCGAATTATGACCTCCCGTATCTTGTTTGTGACAATATTTGCAATACCACTTTGATAGAGAGGGAATGGACTCTTCGAAATGAAGTGCGATAGGACCATATTTTCCGTCAATACATACTCGTACCTACAGGATGAATTTTTCATCATATTAATTTTTTTTATAGGCGTTCTGTATCGTATTCTGAGCCCATTTATGAAGTAAAAAATGTAAATCAAGTTTTCACCCGAAAACATTTTTCGCAGGTAGTTTGAAATTTTTACAGTCCTAAGCCTGTTAAGGTATGAAAGGAAAATCAAAAACATAAAAATAGTATCGTAACGAATGAATGAGATGCGCATCACGTAAAAAAGTGTTTTGCTAGGAGGCCGTATCAAAAATTTTAGATTTTGGCGGTCCTTTTCTAAGTGCTTCATCTTGACATTTTTGTACTGGGCTATTAGTACCAAAAGAAACAATACGTCATAATTTTTTTGTCTCGTAGATTGCTATATTAAAATCTGGTATAAAAAAGTAAAGTAAAGTACCGGCCTGTAATCGTCCCACTGCAGGGTAAAGGCCTCCATCATTGAATTCAAGTTACCACAGCAATGATGCATAAATATTAAATATCAAACTTATCTCACATATTATCAATGCCAGCTGTCTGTTATGTATAAACCATTAAACAAATTTTAAAGAAATTTGGTACAAAGATAGTTTAGACCTGGAACAAGGACATAGGCTCTTTAATATCCCACTGCTAGGCAAAGGTTTCTGCTCGTGCGATATAACGTGTAGTTCACGCGGGCAGAGCCGCGGGTGTAAGGAAAGAAGTGATTTTTGTCATGTTCTCATACCTCCTTAACCGGCGGTTGGACTCATTCTGGAGTAATTTTTATAGGAATTTTCTTAGATATATGTATATAGAATATCGCATTTTATTCATTATCATTCATCCGATAATTAGTGAAAGGTTTTAGGTAAAAATATCGCGAGGCACAGTATTAAGAAAAAGTTATCTTCGATATTACTTAGTCTTCTTGAACTATGACATCAACTGCTAAGATCTTAATACTGTGTATTTGCAAAAGGAACTTATAGTTTTGATTTCATATAAAAATACAATACTGCCTGAGATGGAGCTTAGGCAGTCGAAAAAAATGTTATTCCAGGTATCGTATTTTCAAATCAAATCAGAAAGACTAAAACGAGGGTGCGCGGAACGTTGTGGCATACGCCTACCGGGCAACTGCTAACCATTGAGCCATTGAACCATTTTCTTGTTTGTTTTCGGTTAGTACCTCCAACATTCGAAAGAAATATATTTTTTACCAACAATAGCAATAGCAAACGGCTTTTTAATGTTTTTAAAACTGTTCTTTAAGTTAATAAATTGCCACTATAAAATTAAAAAAAAAGACGTGTGGCACTCGGAGACTGCCGCGGTAAAGCTATTGCATAGCATTTTTTATCAACTTATGCCGATACAACAAATGCCACCTAAAGGCGGGTTGCTGAACTAAAGAGACGAGCGTGATATTTCTAAAAGTAATTAAAAGTTCTGCTATTCATCGATAGATGGAAAAACTAAAAAGTATCACCGCTGTGCCGGTCGGAGTGGGGGGTGTTAGGTTATTTTCGTTACGGAATTTCTAGATTCGGTCTCCACGCTCAAGGCCCGCGATAGAAGCTATGCAATAGCTTAAAAATACAATTCCTTGAAATGATAATAATTATTCTTTGTTTTGTAAAATTTACCACTTAGAATAATAACATTTACCATTAAAAAGGTTGTCAATATTCCTCAAATATTTCTTAGAATTCCAGACTATTACGCATGGCGATTCTGTTTAGTTAAGTGTAAAGTGTGTCACTTATGTTTGAATGAGTCAATGTTATGACTGCGAAACTAACTTAACTAAACATTGCGATAGGGGCCTATCTTTTGCTTACTTAGTCACTTAATTAGATATGACGTTAACACTGATCTCATGTAGGAACAAATAAAATACCGATTAGCATTTTGAACTGACGTTAAAATGGGTAGCTTTGCTATACGACGCGCAACTTGTTTCATTTATGAACACAGTTGACTTTTAAACCAAAATTAAAAAATATTACCTATTATTAACTTTATAATGTATACGAAGGAGCGGGCTTCTCCTTATACAGGTTTTTCCCAAATACTTAAAAGGAGACTCCCAACAGCTCTTGTAACACGGTTTTCTTTAAAAATAAAGAATATTTTGATTCGATTGACGTTTTACGACATGCAGTGATTTTTTAGAAAAGGAATCGATAGGTATAAGCCATTCATTTGAAGCCGGCGATAAACAATCAATCAAAATTTATTGATAAAAGTACACCGTTTCTTATTTAGTACCTTAACACCGGTATCACATTTCAATAAAGGAGATGTCCCAAATTGTATGGAGGCCAGGCCCAGAACCTGTACACCCCACCAAAAGATAGACCAATACACGTACAAGATTTTGATATTATCCAATTCTTTTAAAATGGCTACGTTAAGTGGTTCAAATAAAGAGATAAGTAAGAAAATAGCAATACAAAACCATCATGGCGGAAAATAACATTTTGATGACGTCTGTCAGTTTTGGCAGTTTCAAAATAGCGCATATAAGAGTCGAGTGCCATCGCTTGCGTAGTAACAACAAACATTATGAAAGTAATGTGTCGATCAATACCAAATCCAGGAAACGAAAAAGAGGTTGTTTAAATGAACTACATTTAAAACGCGACAAGCACAACAAAAACTCGAAGTGAATGATTATGACAAAGTGACAAGGGGTATCTGACAGCTACTCAAATGACATTTAAAGTTTTTTTAGATTGACGCCATCTTGAAATGCCTAATGGAGTTTGATAAATTATTCGATCTTATTTATTTTTGAACCACTGAATTATACGTTAAATAAATTTATATGTATTTTTCCCAGAAACAGTATTTTTTTCTTGATTTTTGAAAATAGTGTACTTTGTCTGGGCCTATTATGGGACATCTCCTTTGTTCCATGAAACATTTCGTTACTATTTAAATACGGTGATGATTATATGCTCTTTAAATAATTATTTCATGATTTATAGTCCATAAAATATAGCTTGATTAGAATGACACCTGTCAAACTGAGGTAACTAGTGATGGGACTAACTCAATTGATCAAACGAAAAAAAACAGATAAGGCATATAAAATAAAATGAAAATCAGATGTATAAGGATTTAACAGTAAGTCAGTGTCGTGATCATTATGAGAATAATACGAGTAGTAACAACCATGAAAATCAATTAGATTTTTTTAACGCATATAGAATCTAATAAATTTGAAAAATTTTCGTCCACTTTTAATAATTGCAATTTGATGTTCTAAGCATCAACCAATGCTCATTAAATCATTTGTAACATTTATGTTTCATTACTTCAATTTTGAAATACTGTTAGTCTGTCGATTTTGATTTGTCGATTTTACCTCATCACTAGTGATTATGAAAAATGACGTAACCTTGTAAAGATGTCTTTTTAAGTTAGGTGTAATTTTTGAGACTGGATTATTTTAATGATTTTAACTTTAAATATCTATTTTATATAATTAAATTGATAATTATGTACAGCAATGTATAAAAAAAATCTTAACATGCCAGTTATCAATATTTTTTCGTGTGTAAATGTGTTTTACTTGTGTGACGCTGGTACAAAGTTACGTTGTCTCTTTCAGTGAGAACAGTCATTCTAATCAAGCTATATTTTAAGGACTATAATTAGGCTTAGTTAAAGTATGAAGTAGAATTAAACTTAGATACGAGTACAAACACTTAGAGTCAAAAGAGACAAGCATTCGTTCATATCTCTCACAATATCATACATGAAATCGTTCTCTTTTATTATCAAATGGGGTACGCTAATAACCAAAAGGATCAAAGCATAAGCAACCGCAGTAGGTCGCCTCATAAGCCTAGGTAATAATGAAGATATTGCCTAATAAAAATGAAAATGCGAGGTCAAACAGAGGCGACTTATGGCGTATTCGCCATAGCCACGTCATCACGTGCCGCTCATAAAAGTCGACAGGATTTTATTAAGTGGCGTAAGGAGCGAATATTTAACGCCTCGGCGTGTTTTTATGTACAAATCACGGCGTCGTGTCGGCGAAAAGCTGATGTTTATACCTAAGTCAACTGTATTGAGATGGAAAAATACAAAGAATATGTAACATTTTAATTAAGTAGAAATAGGACCGACAAAACATGAGGGACTATTTTCTTTCCGACTACGGCAAAACCAACAAGAAGTGTTACGATTTTAGCAGGTATTCTATGTATGTGGTTATTTCACATTTTCGGCTAAACTACTAAGCCGATTTTGTGGAATGAGGTGATTATCAATTGATTCCTTATTAATGTCGGGTGACATAGGCTACCTTTTGTTAAAAAAAAAAAGATAAATGGCGAATGCTACAACAATATATTGGGGTACTTTAGAAAAAAACAAAGTTTGCAGTCATAACAGTGGGATATCGAATGGAATAAGACCTTTTTCTGTACAATTCTGTATATATATTTTTATAAACAATACGGCAAAATGTACAGACAACGGTAGATCCACCTATCCAAAAAGTTAAAGGTCATTGAATTGATTCACAACCTTATGTCCAACAAGTAGAGTTCAATATCCGTTGAGAAAATTTGACGTTCTGTGGTAGGTTGACGTGCTGTTGTCTGTATGGTGACTTTGAATCATTGTATTTTCGTAGTCGGGTTTCAGTTTTTTAAACTATTTAATTTATCAACGAATTATTTTTGTTTATAAATATAAATGACAACATTGTTTTAAACTGTGCCGCTTAAATTGAATAAATAAATAAAAAGACATCCCACGAAACGCATACAATAATTTTATTTGCAATACCACTGTCCTTTATCAATATAGCCGTGTCTCATCCACATTTGGCGAATGATAATATTTATATCCTGTCCCCAAATCGCCGACACGTGGTGACCGGTGATGCAACTCTGACTCACTCTGAAGTCTTCTTGACCGGCTTGACGATAAACTGATAAAACGACCCTTCAACTAACAACCAACTTTATTCCAAACAAGCAAAGTTCAGATTACGGTGCAACCAACTCGCGTGTGCCGTATGGTCAAACGGACCATCTTCAATTCGTTAATAGTCGCTTTTTATACGCATTCCGTGGTCTACAGTGTATTATTAATTGGAGATATATAACCGTGGATAAGTTTTATATGCAATACCAGACATGCAACCTTTTAGGATACAATTTAAGAAATGGGCTTTCTTTTTATTTTGTTACCTTGTCGGCTGCGGCTCTGCCTGCGTGGATAACACTCAATGATATTTTAAAGTATATGTTACCTTCATAGTAATTCGCGTATTAAATCTGTTTCGAGCAATCCAAAACTGCACACATTGACAAGTTTCACTGATAAGCAGAACAAAAAATGCGAAATAGCACTCAAATGAAAGAGATGGGTATAATTTTTAATGATTGCCACTCTTGACTGCACTCGACGTGGACGTTTTAAAAAACGGTCTAATTAGAACTTATTTAAGTCTTCACATCGCGCGCGCTTTTAACATATCTGCTTCGTTTTAATATCATTGATTACATGTGGGATTCAAAATAGTATATGTACATTCTCATGGTCTAATCTATCTTTGTGCGTAATTTTATCAAAATCGGTTCAGTGGGTTAGGCGTGAAAGCGAAATAATACTAGTGAGGACTAAGCAAAGCGACAGAAGCAATCATTTCGAAGCCAGGAATATTATATAAAATTATCACAATCTCAATAAAAATATCACAATTTTAAATAATATTAAGTTATGTTCTCATGTCTATAAGTATGCCATTATTCAAAATTACAAGCATCTTCATTGAATTGTCTGCCATAAATATTCTAATTACCATCTAAAAACTGTAAATGACACCATGCGGCGTAGTCGACGCTTCCACCGTCTATTCGAGGTTTGACTCCCGCTGAGAAATAGTTTTTTCATGACAAAATTAGGTAAGTGTCAGGTTACGTAACAAGAAACGTGGTTAAATATTTTTTTGGGACTTTCACCAAACAATTTCTTCAGCAAGAGGAAGTTGGAGAAGCAATTAGAAGGCTAATTAATAAATAAATAATAAATAAATAAATATTTAAGACAAGCCTCACTGGGCCACACAGAGCCATCTAGTCCCAAATTAATGTACTATTAAGTACCCTGTCGTATGGGGTACTAGACAACCGATAAACTTACTTGTATACTTTTTTTTTGTAAATAAATACTTATAATACATAGAAACACCCAGACTAGTACAAACAGACATGTTCATGCACACAAATATTTGTACTGTGCGGGGATCGAACCCGCGACCCATGGCTCGGAAGCAGTATTTACTACCGCTGATCCAAATGGTCGTCGAATTATTAATTGTAGTAATTGCTTCTCCAACTTCTTGATTTCAAAATGTTTCATTTTAAATGTGTTTATACAAATAGTACTCGTAAGTAAACTTACTATTGCATTGGGGAAGAAATATGATTTTTCGACACCTTGTTTCACGAATAAATCAGTTTCTCCACAAATTTTTATTTTTCGTTAATTGCTGCAGTAATTCTAAGATAAGATAAGATAACATTTATTTCCAAGAATATAGTTACAGAAGGGTTACAAATTCAGGTATTAGTTCCACATACTCTGCCGTTGTTTAAAGGCGTCGAAATAATAACAAATAACATTGAATTTTAATTAATTATACTAAATTACGGTATGTTTGAATTGCAAATTATAATATTATTACTAGGCATACATGATTATAACATACTATCTATACAATGTCAACATTTATCCCTCTTGGGTCGTCAATTAGCAGTCAAACATGGATTCTTTTATTTTAATGTTTATAAATTCAAGACGACACTGCTGCTTCTCCCAGAAAAAGATAGGTTTAGGTAAGTCAAATATTTTCTAATAACTATTGTTGTTTTCTGTATCTTTCAAAACAGTATTGTAATATCTGTACTAAAAATCAACAGATAAGAAAAATTGTAAAACCAAACAGACGATAGGAAACACATACAAAACGTATCAAATACCAATATCGGAGGTCTAGCTGCCGTCCCAAAACTAATAACTGGAAGTGGGTCAACGCTAGTGTTGTTACAGTAAAGTAGCTTAACGGGACGATAGAAAATAGGGACACTAGATGCATTGCAGCAAACAACGCACAATTGGGGGCCGATGTAAACCGCTTTTTCGATCTACATAGCAAGTACAAAGGTCTACAAGCTGCTTATGACGTTCGAATCACGTTTGCATCGATACAAAGGTAAGCAGATGGCGAGTTCGAACAACGCGATATGCGTTTGAAAGCGATGATACACTTCTAAATTATGTAATTAGCGCGGGCATACACCCTTAAATTTATAACTGGCAAAGTTTATGTCACTTGGGTGTATAAAAACAACACAATTCGTAAAGTTTTGTATTTCTCTCGAAGAATGTTAAGGAATTTCGTAAATTGTAATTTTATTGCGATGCTTGAAAACTTTACTGTTCAAAAAGTAAAACATTTACTCCACAAAGTAAAGAATTTACTCCACAGCATGTACATTATAAGAATTAATCTTGGCTCGTCTTTTACTGCTAAGCTCACACAATGTTCAGGTTAAAGTTCTAGTTATTCCTAATGACGTGTTTTGGCAAAAAGAACGTTGTCATTAAATAATACAATTTGAACTCTAAATACGTTAAAAATTTTTATAAACAAACTGATATAATCCTTGAAGTCCCGATCAAGTAATTTATATACCTATAATATGGTGTCCCACCCAAAGCGGGCCACCGAACACTGCCAACACTAAGCCGAGTATTAGACGTCCCGGTCAAGGAACCTGTAGGCATGGTGTCCCATCAATATTGGGACACCAAACGCTGCCATTTAGCTGCCAACACTAAACCAACATTAGTGAATGGGCGGCCATTTGCATGTTTTCAAACTTTTCGCGCGAACATTCTATTGGTGTTTTGCATTTAAACCGCCATTGAAAGGACTTTTCAGGAGGTCGATGTAATCAATTCCTACTTCATCACACATGCACGAGAGATGGAGTAGGATAATACCTCATATAATGAGTTTTTGCGAAATGAAATCTTGCGTACCAAATAAGTGAAGCCTGTTTTTACCATAATAAGTTAGTGGTGCTATGAACTTATAGTACGGCAAATTTAAAGACAAAGCCTCCATTAAACAATATCAACATTAAGCTACAGTTCCAATTGCCTATCTCTAAATATTATACACCGTGAAATTTTAGTGGTTGTTTTCCCGCAACAGAACGATTTACCTTTAGTAGCACCATCGAATCGTGGGAGTTATTTTTTGAAAATAAAGATATTGTTGTTCTCAACTAATCAAAAAAGTAATCATCAACTCAAAAGCGTGAGATACGATAGTATCTTTACAAAATGTGACGTGTTTGGGTACTGCTTGCCGCACGAAATCAATGTTCAAAGCAAAAGAAGCTTTACGTACTAAGTAATACAGCATAAACTGCACCGCGCGAGGGGCAATGACCCCGGCCGGTGACCGGCTGCGGCGCGGCTGGTACCATTGGTTCGAGGTTGCTTTCGAGTTTCGTTTATCACAATCGTGAAACTGCTATTTTTTTATTTGAATAAAAAAAACTGCACAAATCAATTGTACTACTAAGATAGAATCATTTTACTGCGGGAAAACATCCACTAAAATTTCACGGTGTATTATACAGGATGAAATTTTAACCACTTTCCAAAATTTTCATAGGCGTTCCGTATCGTGTTTAGAGCCTATTTATGAAGTTAAAAATGCAAATCAAGTTGTCACCCGAAAATATTTTTTGCGATATAGTTTTAAATTTTTACGGTCCTAGACCTGATTATGTATAAAGGGAAAATCAAAAACGTATGAATAGTATCGTAATGAATAAATGAAATGCGAATCGCGTAAAAAAAGTGTTGCTAGGCGGCCGTATCAAAAATTTTAGATTTTTGGCGGACATTTTCTAAGTGCTTTATCTTGGCATTTTTGTACTGGGCTATACCAAAAGAAAAAATACGTCATTTGTTTTTTGTCTCGTAGATTGATATATTATAATTTGGAAGGTGGTTAAAATGTCATCCTGTATATTATATATTTTTTAGTTACACTATTTGACGGAGGGTTGGTTCTATCACGTTCAAACCGGAATAGAGTTAGAAATATAATTTTAAAAGTTTGATAAGGTAATATTGTCTTAGTTAGAGGTGATACAATTTTGTACTGTGTTTAAAATAACATATTTTATATAACAAATTTAAATAAGTAATCGTTTTTCGTGTTAATGTCATTGAAGAACTTCATAAGAACTCATGCGTGATCGCAATGGTCATACATAATAAAAACACTTAAAAATTGAAAACCATTTTTTTTTGTTGGTTAAAAAACAAAACAAGGCTGAAGTAATATTTGATAAGGTCGTAGTTAGTACTTAACTGACTGACTGTCAATCTCCTAATGATAAAGCAAGCGACAAGTTGCCACACCATTTGAACATAAATAGTTGTCTCGTTTGATGGACAACTTGTCTTCGGTTTCGACAAACAAACATTAAATATTCAATTTAACGAGGCGCGCACCTATATCCAAAATGATGTAACTCAGAATTATCGTTTATTTAGAATTATTAACGAAAATTATGTTTTAGAAGTACTAGTGTAGGGGCCATTGTCACTTGATATTTTTATCAACTTGTTAACGCCCTCTCCCGAATGTCGATATGTGGTGAGGTTTTGGGCCAACCCCCTTTAAGGCGACGTAGTTCTAAGAGGCAGCGTTTTTGAGTTTTTAAAACCCATCTGAGAGTAGGAAAACAGCGTTTTAAAGTCTAAAAAAAAAAAAATTTGTTAAGAATCCAGTCTAGTCACAGTCGCTATCGGCAACACGATTTGATTAACTTGGCTCGATAGAAAAAAATCACAAACCTACTGTATCATTTTGAAATGTTTTTTTCAATTTGACGACTAAACTACGGACATTTTAAATAAAGTTTTTTTGCTTGTTTATAGCTATTAAATATTTATAGACATATTCGCTGAGTTTAAATTCATTAAGGCCCGAGTTCACCAACAGACGTTTAAGTTTAAACAGCGTTTAAAATATTATTTGACATATTTTGTATGGGAATTGTGTCAAATTAATCGTCACTCTTTGTTTACCGGCTGTTTAAATATTGGTGTACTCGGGTCTAAATGATATACTTAATTACTATGTTTAAATAACTACAAAATACGTGAACGCGGAACCGCCGCGGAACTACTGGGCCTTAAGTGTATCATCTAATAACCATGTAATATTTTGTACACATTAATACTATATACAAGAAATACTTTATGAGCTGCCTATATTAGTCTTCAGCTGGAGGCCTCTCCGAAAGGAGGAGAGAAGACGTTTCTGCCCGTCTTCTGGCAGTACTCCTTTAGTCGCCTCTTAAGACACATTTAGGAAAAGCCCGTCGTTTCCTAATAAGTGCCATTATTTGTATATGCCGGTACCACACGATACAAAAAGTATATATTATTATGCTTGCTCAGTATTACATGGTATTTACATGGTTACCAGTAAGTTTTTAAAGCCTTCAAGCGATAAATGCATTCGTAAAATGAAAAATTTAAACTAGAAAATGACATGGACAATTTCTTTTCCACTTGTATAATTCAATTGACAAATCACGTGACGTATCAACAAACGAACGTCAGCAATCGTAGAAACGCGTTTGCATCTATTCCTTCCTTTATAGTTACCGACTACCGATTTATAGTGAGGTAGATGGTATCTCCCCTAAGTTATGGCGTCTAGTAGATAACGGTATGGTTGACTACCCCTGGAAAACTGAAAGCAAATGGACACGCTACGCACTGTTTTGGAATCTATTTCTTCTGATAGATCATGGTAGTCATCTGTCAGAAGAAATAGTTGATTTGTAAATATGTATTAGAATTTGGATTGCTCGATTACGGCCACGTTGTGCCGGCTTGTTAAAGTCGGTTAAAATGTAACATATGTTATCTGATCATACTAACAAATGAATTCATCAAATTAGATTTGTCAAGATGCCTAACAGAGGAATTACTTACTAAAAACATACATATTGCCTGCTTTTGGCTTCGCCGTAAATATGATATATCTCTTCACTAAAGATCTCCTCAACGGCGGATCCCGTGCCACACTAGAGACTTCCTACGATCCAGACAGTCGGTATATTTGGCGGAGGCCTACCTATACATAATCGTCAGGGTTTGCTATTCCAATTCCTTTCCGCCCCAAAGGCTACTTCAGCTCAACAATTCATCGAGCGATGAGGTTATCTTATTTCTTTTACGGGATTCCTCGTTTCTGATTCTATCGCTAAGTATGATTTCTCCATTGCCCGCTGTGCAATCTTGGGCCTTTTTATGCGACCCATATCGTTTCAGTTCGTAAGTCGAAACCCACACTGGTTAAATAGAAAGAAAGAAAGAATATTTAGGACATGCCTTACTGGGCCACACAGGGCCATCTAGTCTCAAATTAAGCTACTATTAAGTACCCTGTCGTACCTATGGGGTACTAGACAACCGATAAACTTACTTATATACTTTTTTTTTGCAAATACATACTTATAATACATAGAAAACACCCAGACCAGTACAAACAGACATGTTCATGCACACAAATATTTGTACTGTGCGGGGATCGAACCCGCGACCCATGGCACAGAAGGAGCGTTTACTACCGCTGATCCAAATGGTCGTCATAAAATACTTTTATATTAGGACATTTTCGTAGTTGCACGAACGCTACTAATGTGATGTCTTTCTCGAAATTGGACTTACCTAGATGGGCCATCTATACAAAATGTAGTGGTCAACAAATTCAAGTGAAAGTATCTAAATATTAGCATTTTAAACTTTCTTGTTGTAACACTTAACACTACACGGGGTTAAGTGCACCCGAATTAATTATTTAAAGGTAAAATATACTAATTTGCCTACCCAACGATTTGATCCGATTGCACGAATCATGGTCGCGGGCAGATTCGTGAAATTGAATCGAAACGTCGAGTCGATAAAATACTATTTACCTAAGTCTTGACAAATTAATTCGATTGCATTTAATGCCATTAGGTGTTAAGTTTCAAGTGTAGTATTCTTAAATAAACTGGACCGGTTACGAAAATATGGGCATTCGACAAAAAAGTACTAAATTGAAATTGGTCGAGACATTGTTGAGTTTTTGTGACGCCAACGCGTGGCAATAAAACTGATTTATATGTAACTTGACACTGACTATCAATTGTCAAATGGGATCGAAATCTTAGTGTATACCCAACATCGCATTTATGTCGGTTCGATTCCTTTATGAACACAGATTTCAGCGGACCTTTTTAATGTATATTACTTATTGCAATGCTACAGCTATTTAGATTATTATAATAAATCAGAATTTACTATCACAAAAGCATTCGCGATTTGATTAGGTGTCATGCTATAAATTCCAATTTATGGTCGATCTCCTTAGACCATAGACAAACAACGACAAGCTATAAAGGCTGCCATGATTTGCTGCCTTTGCCGGCTACCAATTTATAAGCGAGAACTGTCGACGAAGATTATATCTAGTTTGAATTATAAATAGAACTTTGGCAACGTATTTTTTTTAATCGGACAAGAATGGAATTAACGCAAATGCCTAAATGAGATTAGTTGACACGATCATTGATAAATATTAATGAAATTTGTAATTTTTTTATTAGCTATCGAAACGTAGGTACTGCTACTAATATTTGGTATTGTATTGTTTTAGTAACATTTATAATACGAAGTACATAATAGATTTAAAAACAATAACATTATTTGAAATAAAAGTTAATGGTGTTTTTGTTCATCTAAAACATAGCAATAATAGAATAACTCGTGGTTAGTTCACGAGCTGTTTGCTGTACAGTAAATAGTATAGTGGGCATCACCTATGTATCACTTTGTTGTTTTTAAAATTGTAATTTCAGAATCTTCCTCGAAGTAGATACTTTTGTGATGCGCACCGCGAAGGAGTGGAATGCCCTGCCTGCGTCTGTTTTCCCGAAAAATTATAACCCTGTAATTTTTAAAGCAAGAGTGAATAGGCTGCTTCTGGGTAAGCTCGCTTCATCTTAGGCTTCTTCTTAACCGTAGAGTTAAGTATGTAGTCAAGAGCAAGACCATTGAATATAGAAAAAAATACTCAAAATATTTGATAACAAATGCTTCAGACAATATTAATAGTTGATTTCCCAAAAGTCTTCCCCGCACTGCAACTTTTAATCTCGAGTAAGACGCATTAACCTGTTTATTTTAAAATGTAAAGACCTCTCACCTCACATATGGGCCAAAGTAATAATTCATTCTGCCTGATCATCTCCTACAAAGTGATCTCCAATCTTCAAAATGCCAAGGTCCAGATTGAGAATCTGAACGCCTGATCTTCCGTGGGCACTAGAAATGTTAAACAGCACTACTTTTATTTTTTTATTGAATAAGATTTCACCAACAACATATAATTTTACAATTTTACAAGATACAAAAATTACGCCCCGTTTTAGGCCAGTACCAGATGCCTTACTCTGTAAAACGAAGCTCGTATTTACGGATATATCTGTCTCTTTCAGATACTCTAAGACATGGGTATTAGTGAAAGGGACAGATGAATTCGAATATACGGACATTGTGTTGCGGAGTAAGGCCTCAGGCCAAGGTCTCGGGGTATTGGTTTCCTACCCTCAGGCAACAAGAGTTCCTAATTTTCGAAACTTGCTCCGGTATGTGATCACCAACCAGCATTTGGCAAGCGTGGTGATTATGCCTGTACCCATCATTGCTGTGGTAACTTGAATTGAATGATCGGGGCATTTATTTTTATTTATTTTTAGCTTTTAAATTTACAAAAAAAAACATCATTCAATGATATTCCTCTATAAGTAAACGCAGCTCACATATGAAACTTGGCGACTTATAAAAAATGCCACGAAAATTTTAAAAAGGTTTGCAGATTGATCTGTAAACCAGTTATAAGCCCATTGGTAGATCGAACAATCGTCCGAGTTTCAAATAGTCGTTCCGACACGGCTATTGGAGGCGCCGCTGATCCGTGCTGTGACGATTGCGGAATACACTCGCCGTAATGGAAGGACGTTCAGTATTGTTTTATGTAAATAAAAAAAAATACAATGATTCAACCGATAAAAAGCAATAAGCAAACAATTTTTGTGTTGCTGCTTGATAGTTATGAGTAATTTCTTAGTTCTGAGTTTAGCACCTGCTCGAAAATTTATTTAAGTGTAATTATTCCGAAAAAATGTCTTTTGGAAGTCCTCTTTCAATCGTTACTTTTTAAAAAAAAAATTAAATAGCTTGCCCCACTTTGAGCTAAACGTGTAGTCATGCTTATTTCTTGAGACTTTAAGTTATTTCTTCCGGATTGAAGTGCTGTTGAATGGCGAAAGGTTTTGGGCTTAAATTACAGTAAGTAAATAAAATACTCGACCTAGAGTTTGACCAAGAGAGAGAGTCATCACTCGTTCTGATTTAATTCCTATTAACTTGATTGACGTATCTTTCTTCGTCGTGTTTTTGCAATCCCTCTGTATTCACATCTATTGTTGTGGTACTGTAGGCAAAATACCGATGTACGTTTTGCTGACAGGAACTGGCAAATATTCGTCCGATATTGCACTGTAACTGTAGTCGAACTGGGTCAAATCGTGCACACTAGACGAGAACTGACGTATTATCTGGAACAGAATGTACGGTCAGCAAAAAGCAGGGTGGCATTTTAGTACCGCTTCATCATCAATAGCTACTTTAACATCATCTGCCCGAAAAAATAGTATCTATTTAAAGGGTATAGCGCCTCTAGATGTCCTGAAAAGTTTTCAGTGAGCCGAACACTTCATGGCTAATAAGTACTTACAGCAAGACTAAGGAATCTGTATTATTTTCTAAGACCATGAGAAGCTAAAAATCTTTGTCTAAGTGGCTTGTTCTCGGTTGGCTTTACTTGGTCTTTATCAATGTTTTTTTAATGGCGAAGGTATATCGTTGCTGTAGGTCCTAGTTTATTTAGATTTAGATAGATTTCTTTGATTTAGTCGATTCCATTGGTGCTTGCTTGAATCACGACTATGGATCTAGAGTTCCCCCAGGCACTAAATGTTTGGTTCCTCGCACACGTTTTTTGGAAATAAAGTTACATAGCACTTTCGCTGCACGAGATTTAATTAGGATATCACCTGTTCTCTCCCTATGGGTATCATACGAGGTGGTTAAAGAAGTACTTGCAAGAAAAGACGGTTAGTGGAGTCATCCCTTCACTACTCAGCCAGACGATGCCCGCTGCTGGACTTTCCACGACGAGTGGGTCTGCTCCATCCGAATCCATAACGGCTTTTAGCAACCTGCAAAAAATGTCGTCGGTCCACTAAGTAGGTGTACCCATGAGGCCACAGATCATCGCCATCTCAAGACCTAGCTGCTTCCTGTCAAATTGAATCGAATGCCTAATAAGTGGTAGGATACTGTAAAAGGCCTTAAAACTTCTGAAATCTCTGTAATCGTTTGACAAGAAGGTGAAGCAAGGGCTTTGTATGTATGAAACCTTAATCTTCTTTTTAATGCTCTCACGGTTGAATGAACTGTACCAACAAATGTTTATGATTGATATTTTTCTGCTCCATTGCGTTGTTACGTCTTTCAAACTGAAGAAATTGACTAGGGTTGGCAAAGTGAAAAAAAATTACTAATTTTTTTTTCAATTAAAATTTCAATGAAAATTTATTATACATTTTCTTTTCCGTTGTAGATTATTCTAATATATACTTTATTTGATATTTTAGCAACTTAATTGCATTTATAATATCAGTATATAAACTTTAAAAATTTTGTCTCAGGCGGGACTCGAACCCGCATCTCCTCGCATGCCGGGCGGGCGCTATACCATTAAGCGTTTATATACTGATATAATTTTAATATACCTAGATCACACGTTAAAAATCGTTATGTATTTATGTACAGTCCCTGTAAAAGTAAGAGTATAAGTATTACCTACCGTCATTTTATTGCTCACCTATATTTGAAGGGCACCTATCATTACTACCCTTTAAATATATCTTGGTGTCAGAGATACCAAAGCGTCTATTCACTGCTTCTCAAGATACTTGTTTTTAGGATTAAATTTTTACGAAACTGTAAAGAGAAATTTTTCTTAATTCGCAGCTCATGTTCCGTATAATAATAAAGTTTATATAATAGTCAAAGATCCCACCATACAACGACCTTCACCGAGCTGTTTATTGGATGAAAAGTTTTTTATATACAATTAAATATGCCAAAAAATATATTGCAAATGGGTTGACTAAAAAAATTCAGTCCAGAGTAGAATTTTTAAAATTTGACAACCGAATTTCATGACTTTTTTGCATTCAACCGTATACCACCGTGTTCATAAATAAATAATATTTATTTGTATTTAACTTTATTTAATTAACCAGACCGGTGCAAGTTACTAGTTGATTAACCTGTTTATATCTGCCTGCCCTGCCTGGGCATTTAAATTTGTGGACAGTAACAATGCGGACCTTGATAAGGCACAGCAACATGAGAGAGGAGCATCATCATCATCATCAGAGCAACAAAAATCTAAATAAATTAAAATTAATACATTATTATATTTATAACAGCTATCATATTTTTTTTAATTTTAATTATTTGGATTACCAACAGCTATTACATTGACACTTACAAGCTATTCACAATTTAAGTTTTTAACTTAATGCATAGCCAATTATAGGTACACACCTCATGCAATTTTATGGCAAAACAACACTTGACTACATACAATAATAGTGCATATTTAAAATACTACTGGGAATTATATAAAATAAAGTAAAACCAAGCAATTTAATCATACTAAATAATTAATCAATTAATTAATTAATCAGTTTTATCGCTATTTTCCTTAATTTTTTTCAAATAGAGGGTCAGACTGTCGTTATGTATATCAACAAAGTCACTAAATCTATTAAAGAGCTTACAAATCCTACAAATGGGTGAGTTCGCACCGAATTTAGTTTTCCGTAAAGGTGGACAAAGTGGCAACTGGATACGGTATCTTGGGTATTTGTAAGCACTCTAAATCTTACTTGGCTGAGTAAACTCGAGCAATCGATTTGGGACCGTAGTAACTTGTAAAGAAAGACAACTCATATCAACTTCTAGATCATGCATTTCATAGGGTCTTACTTCTGTATTTATGAAAGATTGTAGTCAAAATGTTCACGGTGCATTTTGAACCTCCTACAGAACGAAGCCCACGTTATGTAACTACTATGAATAACATCTTGACAGAGTTTTTTTAATTTTTTTTATCAAAAAAATATCTTAGTTTTTTTTTTTAATTTATTTTGGCACAAACAGTCAATATTATTAATAGGTTTAGAGTACATATAGTAAAATTATGCTTAAAGACAAAACAGTGCCGAAAACTAGATAGATATAAAATATTAGTATATAATAATAATAGACAGAATATTGATTTAGTTATTATTATATTGATTTAGTATATTATAATAATAGATATAATATTGATTTAGTTATTTATTTTGAAACACGCTGTGACACAAACGGACGTGTTTGTGTAAGGTTCATTCATGTAGGTCCTGGCCGAAGCAAAATTAATTATACGTCCGTGCGCGTCACAGCATGATTTAAAATGAAGAGTTAATTTATAAAATTTTTCTAAGTCTATTTTTATTAATAATAAAAAAAATAGCACTGCCAATATGTTATTACATATCTGTAACATAACGTGGACTTCGTTTTCCAGGAAGATCAAAATGCACGGTGTATTTTTCGTAATTATCGAAAAGAGTTTCAAATGATATACAATCGTATTTCAGAAGATATTATTAAAAAAAAGCCTGAGTGCAAATTGTTCTACACATACATGCACGCACGCTGACAGACATAAATAACCGGCCAAGTGAGAGTCGGACTCGCGCACGAAGGGTTCTGTACTAAAAAGGCCAAAAAAACGGGTTTGTTGTATGGGAGTCCCCCTTATAGGTATATTTATATTATTTTGTTTTTAGTATTTGTTGTTATTGCGGTAAAAGAATTATGTAATTTGTGAAAATTTCAACTGTCTAGCTATCGCGGCTCTTGAGATACAGCCTGGTGATAGAGCGACGGACAGACGGACAGACGGACAGACAGCGAAGTCTTAGTAATAGGGTCCCGTTTTTACGAGTACCCTTTGGGTACGGAACCCTAAAAACTGAGATTCCTTTTCAGAGATCCTACCATGTACTTTTTTTATGAGCGATATTTGCTATCATTGTTACAATTAGTAAGCATAGGTATTGAAAACGTTTTACCAGTATTATCTTTTGATATACAGTAAAAAGAAGCAATGATAATCCTTACAGCGAATTATCGTAAATATTTCTAACAAATAATAACAATATCGATAAATATCCATCTGAATATCTCAGAAACAATGAACACTAAGCGATTTTCTCATGAATAATAAACTTATCAGTAAACATGTGTGTGCCATGAAAGATAATTGCTTAGAGGCGAAAACGACGTTCGATTTAACATTGTCTGTGTTACCAAGTAAAATGAAAAAGCATAGAACCATGTGTGCTTAAGAACTAATGAATTGTGACTATGTTATCGGTTTTGACAACTTTGGTTCGGTGGGTCTAGCACGAAAAACTATCGAATTCGAATCGTTTGCGTGTTCGTATCGCCATCGAAATATTTTGTATGAAAACTTAAACAGCGCTCGCGCGGTCAAAACGAGAACTACAAAACAAAGCACGAACTTTGTGTCGTTTGCTTTCGATACGCAAACGATTCGAAGTCGATAGTTTTTTGTGCTAGACCCACAGGTTGGGATAATTATTAGCGTTATTTTTGTTGATCGTAATAAACGGGATGGTATAGTGTTTCTGGAATGCTATAGTAGAAATGATTTTATTATACCCAGCTTCGTCCTATAGCTTCTGCATATTTTAATCGTGATCTGAAAAGATGTTGAAATGATTTTTCTGTAATAAAAGTAGTTACTTGTAATTTTCGCTCCCTCGCATCTCATAATCTCATGAAAAAATATCAAAAAACTTATTAATTATTGATTGAGCAATCATAGATAGGTAATCTAGCTGTATTCGAATTCGATAATTATTTTTAATTTTCATGACTAAAAAAAAAACTTGTTTTTTTAGTATTTGTACACTCGACAGCATATCAAGTTAAACAGTTGAACTGCGATAACAGCTTTTATTACGTAGGGCATAAAGGCGGTCTCAAGGTCAACATGTATAATCTGATGTGCCGCCGTGTGTACTTTGTTCACATTCTTTTGTATTGGAATTTACTAAACATTTTGCACGCAGCTTTTGTCGCACTAAGATATTGATTAGTAACTTTATTTAAAAAAAAACTGTAGGTACTAAGCTATGACTCTAATTTTGAAAGATACTTTAAACGAATTTCAAATCTATGTTTAAGACGCTGACATGAGCCAAATTGAGCTCAATGAAGATTGTTTTGCTTTAAGCCTTTGGCTCGTGTTGTTGCCAAATTCTATGTAGTTGTGATTGATCATATTTTCGACCAGGTGGCTGTTTCCAAAACACGATTTTAAAAACTTTTCTCGATTGAAAAAAAATCTCATAGTAGCCTCTGAAAATACATAAATTACCATTTTTCTCAGCAGTCCGTATAACAATGACAAAAAAAATTTTGCTATATTGTATATTACATGTTGCTTAAGCAAATGGCTGATTTAGATTTTTAATAAAATGGCAATTTTAAATTGCACAACACATTTTGTTGTTTGGCACTGAGGCCCTTCTATTCCATGCGCTTTTTCTCTGTCACTCCTACGAGAATCGACAGTGATGGCTGTGGCGCGTTCCTAAGAAATTCAAAGACGAATAAATTTGTGGGCGTGTTCATTGCTCAAGGTCATCGGCTGCAGTCAGCGTCTTAAGTAAGAAATCTATGTTGGGACTTGGGAGTAAGTAAGAGTTCGGAAGTAAGGAAGGAATTTTAAAACCGAAACAGTTTTAAAAACATACGTATTTATATTTTTATATAGGATTTTTTCTTTTTTTCGTGCCTAAGCTTTCTGCTTTTTTTTCACAGAATACCATAGACAACAATGTATATTTTTACCTAGTATGAGTAACAGTCAAAGTTGTTTAATGTCGCCAGAGTGCGGTCCGCCCAACACTTTTGGCTCCACGTTACGAGGGTCTAAAGTCCGGGCTGTTATATCTACTTTATAGCCTAGATAAGACTCAATGGGCAGTAACGAAGTTACACTTTATGCGCAATTCTTATTAGCAGTCATTTGGATTTAGTAAGATATATTGCAGGGCTAAAGCGTGGCTGGCATAGTGAAAATATGTTCAGTACCTGTGTTTTGGTTACAGTTTGTGATTTGAATTAGATTTTTTAAAATTACGGAAAAGAGAGGTGGTTCTGATAATTATGGTTGGTGAGCTAAGAGATGGTTTCCGCTGAAAATAAGCGTCGTGATAAGCCCCCGATAGCTGACACGACTAATGATGAGCCCTTTTTGACACTTATATCCCTTTTGTGTTTTGTGTTTGTTGTTGTTTTGTGTAAAAAAAAATTTTCTATCTTTCGTATTTTATAATATGTTTTTTAATCTAACTTATGTGTTTATTTATAACAATAAACTGCTTAATTTGAGCATGTATGCATAACAAGCTATATACGAACATGTTAATGCCGTCACTTGATTAATTTGTTGGAATTTGAAATTGTAGTTGTTGGTCGGTTGGTAAATGTGGACAATATCACAAGTCAAGCCAGAACGATTTCCGGCCCCAAAGTAACCAACTATATAAAATACTTGTTTAGTCAAAATCAGAAACAATGGAGGTGCCATAAACACCCAGACTCGAGAAAATACAGTAATATCCTTTTTTCTACTATTGACCAGACCGGGAATCGCGCGGACCTCAGGGTGTCAGAAGGTATCTTATCAATTTTATATTTATTTAACCTACTGCACTTTCTCTAACTGTGTCAGTAATGTCCTTAAATAAAGATCCAAGATTCATTTCATTAGTCTTGATTATACTATAAAGTAAAGGCACGGACACAGCGGGAAAGTGTCGGAGTGGTAATAGAAGCCTTTGATTTATATTTAAATTAGAATTAATAGCGACGGCGGCCATTTTGTAAAGAACCTAAACTTAAATGTTAATGTTATAAAGTATGGGGACTAAATATTTTAATTCATAGGTATTTAGAAGGGTTGTTATAAGAAAGAAGAAAGGGATGTTGGGTATTATTCTTTCTGATTATTGGATTTTCTTCCTTTAAGATAATTCATAAATCATTATAATCAGCTTTATCTGGCCTCTGCACATAGGCCTCTCGAAAAGAAGGATTTTCCTAGAATAGCTACGCTTTGCGAGAGGTTTTACGATCACAGTTTTCTGCTAAAAAAGAGAGAAGACGGTTTTTTTCGCCTTCTGTGGTAGCACTCCTTCAGTCCTACGACACCCGCAGGAAGAGATTGAGTTAGCAGCTATTCTTATAATGTGTCGGCAACACAAGAAATTTATTTGATTATATAGTTATTAATTATGTTTTTGTCCATCAAGCTCGTCTTAAAAGGTAAAGCTAGGAATAACATCTTTTTAACGACGTACTATGTTTTAGTTTTGTTAAATTTCGAAGAAATGTTAACTCCATGCATTTTGTTTAGTGAATGATGTAAATAATAACAGTACAAATTCAGTGGAGAGGAACTTTTGCCAGCTAATAAAATCATGAGAGTACATTTAGAAGCATATAGAACTCTTAATCAATTCTATTATAACTTTATTATATAGTACAGACATTCCACTTTGATTTTTAGAATAAGTATAAAAAATTTAAACAAGCTTAGTAATGGTACGACAAATAAAAAAAAAAAAAACCGTGTAGATGTTAATTTTGTTGGAAATATAGACAACAACAGGCCACAGCCTTAATAAAAAAGTAGACAACTTCCTATTTCTCTCTCCAGGCGGCGCCACCTTCTTCGCGGTCGTTCTATCAGCGATTACAGTGCGTTTTTTCTGTCCTAAGTATTTCTTTAATTAATAAACCGAGTTGTTAAAGTCAAATAGCTTTTATTTATTTCATTAGGTTATGGGCCCAGCCCAACCTGTATAGTTTTAGCAGCTATTTGTTAATTACCGAGAATAAAGTTTAAAAAACCGGCACGCGTCATGGCTTCGAATAACCTCCAAATTGAAAAATTATTAGGAAGAGACAATTACAATACTTGGAAGTTTGCCGTGAAAACTTATTTAGAACACGAAGAACTATGGGAGTGTGTTGATCCAAGCACCGTTACAATAGATGCCAAGAAGGATTTAAAGGCAAAGTCAAAAATAATCTTGTTAGTTGAGCCCATAAATTATGTTCATATTGAAAATGCCAAAACGGCTCGAGAAGTATGGGAAAAGCTACAGAGAGTATTCGAAGACTCCGGCTTATCAAGAAAAGTTGGCCTGCTCAGAGATCTTATAAACACTTCCCTGGATAGTTGTGCAAATGTGGAGGATTATGTTAATAAAATCATAAGCACAGCGCACAAGTTGAGAAACATTGGGTTCACTGTAGAAGATGAGTGGTTAGGAACTCTAATGCTTGCGGGTCTACCAGATCACTACAAACCCATGATTATGGGAATTGAGAGCTCAGGAGTTCATATATCATCGGATTTTATAAAAACAGCATTCCTTCAAGGGGATATCGAGGAAGAGATATACATGTTACAACCCCCTCATTATGAAGATGGAGAGCGCGTATGTTTACTACGAAAATCCCTATATGGCCTAAAACAAGCGAGTCGCCAATGGAACAAAAAACTAGATTCTATATTGAGAGGTATGGGGCTCAAACGATCAAACTTAGATCCATGTGTTTATTATAAGATTGTGGACGAGAAAGATATATTGTTTGTTGCTACATATGTTGATGATTTAATCCTATTTAGTAACAATAAAAATTCAAGAGATTGTGTAAGAAATGAACTAAATAAAAAATTTAAAATAAAAGATCTGGGAGAGTTATGTTACTGCATAGGAATTCATGTGGAAAGAGATAGAGACAAGGGAATAATTTATTTAGACCAAAAGAAATACATTCAGGAAGTTTTGAATAAATTTGGAATGTCTGAATGCAAACCTGCAAAAACACCTATAGATTTGAATACAAAATTACAAGGAAATACAGAAGAAAGTAAAATCCTACAAGATATTCCTTATCAAGAGGCAATTGGATGTCTTCTTTACATTTCACAAATAACACGACCAGACATATGCTATGTTATTAATTTGTTGAGCAGGTACAACAATAAACCTGAAATGCAGCACTGGCTAGCACTTAAGCGAGTCATGAGGTACCTTAAGGGTACACAGGATTATAGACTTACTTTTAAACAAAATTCAGATGAAGTATTGACTTCTGGTTACTGTGATGCTGATTGGGCCAATTCAGAGAATGATAGACTATCATGCACGGGCTACATATTTCTGTTTCAGGGAGGATCAATTTCCTGGAACTCCAGACGTCAGCCTACTGTAGCTCTTTCCACAACTGAAGCAGAATACATGTCTCTATCGGCATGTGTACAAGAAGCTTTATGGCTTAAACAATTTCAAGAAGATATTTGGCAGCATTTAAAGGGAAATCCCCTGATAATTTATAGTGATAATCAAAGTTCAATTAAACTTTCAGGTAATGACGCATATCATTCCAGGACCAAGCACATAGATGTGAGGCACCACTTTGTGCGTGACAAAATACTTGGTGGGTCCATTCAAGTATGTTATGTTCCTACTGATCTAATGGTTGCTGATACACTGACAAAGGCCACGTCGCACCACAAGCTGCAGTTTTGCTCGTCCATGATGGGAATTTGTCTAAGGGAGGATGTTGGAAATATAGACAACAACAGGCCACAGCCTTAATAAAAAAGTAGACAACTTCCTATTTCTCTCTCCAGGCGGCGCCACCTTCTTCGCGGTCGTTCTATCAGCGATTACAGTGCGTTTTTTCTGTCCTAAGTATTTCTTTAATTAATAAACCGAGTTGTTAAAGTCAAATAGCTTTTATTTATTTCATCAAATTTCATGAGTTTTATTTGTGCGACATTTCAAAACAAAAACTACTTAACATAATGACGTTCAACCATATTTGTTCCTTATTTCTAAAATAACGTCTAAGTTCTACAATCACGCACAAAACCTATCACTCATACAAGTACTGAACCGGAGGACCTGTTACTCCTACTAGCTCTTTACAAACATGCACCGCAATTACTTGTTAGCGAAGAAAAAGTATCCAGCGGTATCCATATAGTATTGCAAGGAAGAATGCAGTATGGTTGCCACCTGCTCATGTGATATTTAAGGAATAAACGGTGTATCCGCTAATATGGTCATACGATGAGTCAGTCGATAATCAATCTTGTTGTACAAAAATAAAGTTGAATATTCAATAACGGGCACGGATGTCAATTGTGAGAATGTGATGCGCGTAATGAAAAGGGTGACAATGTTTTTGGTGTGTGACAGGATTTGTAGTAAAAAAGGCAGCGAACAGGGAAACCAGTTGCATTGAAAAGATGAACAGCATCTCATACTTTGTATACCAACACAATTAATTTTAAGTTTAGTTCGTTATGTCTGAGCTAACAGTAGAGTCCTGCGTGTATTGGCATCTAGTAGTGAGGTTACTTACTATTAGATGTCTGATAGAAACAGCTTGTAGATTTTGTTTAATTAGGATTGCGGCTAAGCGCATTCAATAAAATAGACTGAATAAAGCGCTAAGAGAAAAAGTTAATCTACTCTCACCAACTCAGTTAGTTGTATCTTTTTCTTGACTCATAATAATAAGACCTTAGAAGAATTAAACATAATCATAACTTGTTCAATCATCGAATAAGGCAGGTCAAACAACGATCTGGTCAAAATCGCAAAAAGTCGCTGAATGCGGGCAGTACGGACCGATCGCCGTGGAGCTCGGAACTCGGCCTCTACCCACAGTTACGGTTGATTGACAGTAGCGTTGCCAGGTGTCCCGATTTGCGCGGGACGTCCCGAGTTTCAGGGGTCTGGGGACGTGTCCCGATTTGCACCTGATCGGGACACTAAATGTCCCGATAAATCAACAAACATGATAAAAATAATAAATAAATTATTATTATTAATTAAATGACACATCACTATGCGAAAAAGCGCTCAAAATAGCAAGCATCACATATGTCTTGCGCGAATGACTACACTGGCGGTAGTAGCGGTATAGCAGTCACCTGTTTGAGATTAAATTCAAAGTTACTAGAAATATTAATTGCAGTACGCAATAAATATATGTCAATTTAAAAAAACCTTGTTTTTTATTGTCCCGATCTACAACCATAAGTCCCGATTTATTTTGCCTTCTGCCCGATGTATCTTTAACATAATTCGGACCTGGCAACACTAATTGACAGTAATGATGATGAACTTCTGCAGTCAAAGGCTAACCTTCCAGTGATAAGCCTGTGTCCACAGTCGGTGAAACTTAAGCCTGTTTTCTCTTACCCATAGAAAAAGATGCTGTGATACTTCTAATTTTATGTGCTGGCAGCACACGACACATATAGGTGCAAACAGAAAGTATTACACGTTACCTATGGGAAGAGGTTTTGCTAACTATTAGTAGTAGTGTTTCTTTCAAATAAGATATTTCTATATGTATTAGCAAGTGTCTTAAATTATTGAAGACCTAGTGAGCTGTGTAGGCATATGCTCACTGCAATAAGTTTTACTGTCCCCGGTTGTCCGTGAATTGTTCACACGTGTTGTCACCGTACCAATGCCCAGTAGCACGTTATTTCGTAATGAGTAAACAATTGGTAGCTAATTGATCTGATGCGGACTGACATTTGGCTTGTTCGTTGCGTAGGAAGGCCGATTGTACGATGATAAAACCGGGTTTCGTGAAAGCGTTCTATTAAGAAGAATTTCTAAGGTTGTGTGTTGTGTATTGTTGTAGGCTGTTAACTATGCAAGGTGGAAGCGAAAGATATTGATAAAAATCCGGACTAGTGCGAGTCGGACTCGCGCACTAAGGGTTCCGTACCATTGACTAGGTAAACAACAGTAGGTACATAAATTTATTAGTTATTGTAGTGCCTACCTGTTACCATTATTGATATCGAGCAGAAAAGGCCAAACAAATCGCGTTTCTTGTATGGGAGCCCCCCTTAAATATTAATTTTATGTTGTTTTTAGTATTTGTTGTTATTGCGGCAACAGAAATACAAGATTTGTGAAAATTTTATCTGTCTGGCTCTTGAGATACAGCCTGGTGACAGACAGACGGACAGGCAGCGAAGTCTTAGTAATAGGGTCCCGTTTTTAGGGTTCCGTATCCAAAGGGTAAAAACGGGACCCTATTACTAAGACTTCGCTGTCTATCCGTCTGTCCGTCGCTCTGTCACCAGGCTGTATTACAAGAGCCGCGATAGCTAGACAGTTGAAATTTTCACAAATTATGTATTTCTGTTACCGCAATAACAACAAATACTAAAAACAAAATAAAATAAATATTTAAGGGGGGCTCCCATAAAAAAAAACATTTTTTTGGCCTTTTTGGTACGGAACCCTTCGTGCGCGAGTCCGACTCGCACTTGGCCGGTTTCATTACCTTTTGGTACGGAACCCTAAAAACCAGACAAGTGTTAGTTTAGTTCCGTACAAATTTGAAATAAGGTTTATAATATAAATAATAAATAAATAATCAATATTTAAGACATGCCTCACTGGGCCACACAGAGCCATCTAGTCCCAAATTAAGCTACTATGAAGTACCCTGTCGTATGGGGTACTAGACAACCGATAAACTTACATAAATACTTTTTTTTTGTAAATACATACTTATAATACATAGAAAACACCCAGACCAGTACAAACAGACATGTTCATGCACACAAATATTTGTACTGTGCGGGGATCGAACCCGCGACCCATGGCTCAGAAGCAGCGTTTACTACCGCTGATCCAAATGGTCGTCGACCAATAATGGCTTAAATAAGTACCCACCATTGCTGTGGTAACTTGGATTCAATGGTGGAGGCCTTTGCCCTGCAGTGGGATGATTATAGGCTGTTACTACAACTTAAGTAAGCATAAAACGAAGTAATTAAGGCATTTAGTGCTATCGAACCAATGTACAGAACCCTCTACTAACAAAGCTCCGGAAGTCCCAATTAAACAATGCTATCTATAGAATCTTGATCGATCAAAGTTTAATACAGCTTTGCTGACTGTTTAATTAATATTGCCCTTACGCAAAGCTTTGTGCAAATACAGGGTGTAATATCAAACTGAAAACCGAATGTTCTCTCTGGATGAAAACTTCGCATTGTTTCAACCTTTAAAGTAAAAGGTTTTCTTTCCGGTTTAGGTTAATTCTGAAAATGCACTATTGTTTTCACACTTATTTTTTACTAGTGACTGGTTTGCCTTGAACGCATTAAGGGTGTTACTTCGCTTAAATAAAGCGTATAAGGTGTGCTGCTTGGAAACGATACTGGTAAAAGAATTATTGGTATTTTTATCTTGTATTGGTCCTTATTTAATCGGTCGAGTCGGTAATATTACTTTCAAAACATACGCAATAAAACCCATACTGTCAGTTCTAGTAACCTGTCTATTACATTACTTGAAATATCACTATCTCAATTAATAATTCCATAAGAGTTGCATGACTGATAATTACTCGAACATTTTTCGACTGCTTTAGATGCGACCCAACCTACCACCTTTCGCTGACTGACTTTTGTTAGTAAAAAATATTTACGGAATTGTATTTTTAAAATATTACCAACAATTAATTTGCTTAAAAACAGTTTTAAAACATTGATAATAAATTACTGATCAATAAAACTGAAATTCCATTCCTAATAGAAATAAGTTAATCAGCTTTTCACCCTGTACATTGTTATGTTGACAGAAAACCCCAAGTTCGGTACACAAATTGAATAACGTATGCGAATGCCGGAACATAGGAGTTCAGAATTATTGGCAAATGTGTAGGAAATGTGTAGGAATTGGAACGCAAGGCAATTAGAATGGGCGTTGTTACCAGCCTCCCTTAATACGGACCCGCTTTCATATTTCTATCAAAAGGTTAACATCGCCTCGTGGCATTGTTGTAAGGAACCAAATAGGTCAGCCAGGTCATACGAAAACAATGACATATAGTATAGTGTAGAAGAAAGATAGCGCTCTCTATTTTTTAATGCACCAATGATGACAATGCAAGCCAATGCTCCGTTAAGTTCATGTTTACCCGTTACACACTTTTCATGTGGATACAACACAACAACAGTTTTTTTCTATACAATTATCAAACATAATACATATTCTTCAATACAAACCTTCTCCTAACCATTATAAACATAGCAAGAGAAATTGGTGCAGCCTGAATCTGAATTTACGCGCGTACCGTACGTACAGGATGAAATTTTAACCACCTTCTTAATTTTAATAATAGGGGTTAAAGTATGAAATTGCCGATTATTTTCCCACTTTTTATTTTGTTTATAGCTCTTAAGTATAGTCATATTATTGCGTAATTCTTTTTGTATTGTATCAAACACTAAATAAAGTAACTTTTGACTAAAAAAAAAATGCATTAATAGTGTCTATTACTTCAAAGGAAGTCGTTGAAAAGACCCCTTACAATGTGTCAGCTGACCTTCTTGCTTCAATTAAGTATATTTGTATTATATACTTTGATTTTTAGAAATTTAAATACTATAATGCGTAGCTTTATAACCATCTAACTTTCACCTTTAATTGCATCGAAAACGGTTCAGGCGTTTTTAAAAAAACTAAAAAATTGTTAGTATGGAAAATGACTTTTCTCGATTTCGTCCATACAAAACGGCAATTTCATACTTTAACCCCTAATATATCAATCTACGAGACAAAAAGAAATTGATGTATTTTTTCTTTTGGTATAGCCCAGTACATAAATGTTAAGATAAATCACTTACAACATGTCCGCCGAAAATCTAAAATATTTGATACGGCCGCCTAGCAACACTTTTTTTACGCGTTGCGCATCTCAATCATCATTACGATACTATTCATAAGTTTTTTAATTTTTCCTTATACCTTTACAGGTCTAGAACCGTAAAAATTTAAAACTATATGGCGAAAAATATTTTTGGGTGACAACTTGATTTGCTTTTTTTACTTTATAAATAGGCTCTAAATACGATACTGAACACCTATAAACATTTTGGAAAGTGGTTAAAATTTCACCTGTATATATATTTTGGTGTTTTTATTTATGTAGGTTTACGACATGCTAATGACTTAAATATTGGCTAAGGGTTTGTGCTATGATATGAGTAGCCTTAGAAAACGAAACTTCTTAGCATCCTTTGATTCACCGTTCGGATGATGGGTTCGGAACTTCGGATGCCGGGTCCATCTCATTGTCATGCGTTCACAATGATACAAACAAACGCCGTTTTTGTCTTTATTAAAACAAAATTTTATGGCTGTCCTTTTTGAGCTTTGACAATGTCATGACGAATCGCTTAGAACCATACATTCTGTCAGCGTCTTATATTTATATTTGCTGACTATTTCGTTAAAGCCTAAAGATAAAGGACGCTGTGTCTACACCAGGTCAGTAAAGATAATGAACGAGTCGACGGAGATGACTCAAATCTTTTGGATTGATGACAGTTTTATTATTTTTGGAATTCAATAATAATAACGTAAAGTAACAATCCATTACGCTCACTGTTGAGCACGGGTCGCTCTCCTTTTTATGGAGAGGGGTTAAGGCCTTAGTCCCACCACGCTGGCCTAGTGCGGGTTGGTGGACGGCAAGAGAGTCGCTGTGGCAACATCACCCCGCGCCGTTGGACGTTCCTCAAGCCGCCCGAAGGCCTCCAACAGGGCTTAACGACTGTTATCTCGTGACAACAGCCCGGACCGTCTGCTTAACGTGCCCTCCGAAGCACGGAAGCGCTCATGGTATGATGCCACAAACGGTCACCTATACAACTTGTTGACCGCTCCTAGCGTTGCTTATCATTAGTGACAGAGACTGATCACTAAGAAGTATTGGGCTATGAGCGCTTCATAACGTAATAGGGCATAATGTTATAGATTTTATCAATCAAATCAACCCTTAAATGGGGTGAGTAATAAGTCATGTGTGGAGAGTTAGCTTATTATGCATATTAGTTTTTACAAATATTATAAACTAGCTGTTTCCCGCGACGTCGTCCGCGTCAATTTCTGTTTATAAGAATTCGATTATTTTTGCAACATTGCTCACTGATGCTTCGCTCCTATTGGTCGCAGCGTGATGTTATATAGCCTAAAGCTTTCCTCGATAAATGGACTATCCAACACAAAAATATTTTTTCAAATTGGACCAGTACTTCCTGAGATTAGCGCGTTCAAACAAACAAACAAACAAACTCTTCAGCTTTATATATTAGTATAGATGTAAGTTCGGATGTATGTTTATCATTCATTCACGCCAGAACGTCTTAACGGATTCTAATGAAATTTGGCATAGATATACATAAATAAGCTACTTTTTGTACAATGTGCAAATGTACGGTTTTTAAGTGATGGTTTCAAATTTAAAACTCCACGAGGACGAAGTCGCGGTCAAAATCTAGTCCGTAATAAATTAATCATTAATTACGCTAGCAATCTTTTCTCGCCTTGTAATCTAAATGAGAGTTAGCAACGACTGTGATGGGTAGATTCGTGTCAAGGTGTTGAGGTAAACAATGATTGATTGTCCTACTGTATCAATCGTTTTGTAATGTTGAGTGCTAGGTCTCTTTTTAACCGACTTAAAAATCGATTTCAAAAAGGAAGGAGGAGGTTCTCAATTAGACTATGTTTATTTAAATGTTTGTTACTTCATAATTTTTGACTGAGTGAAGCAATTTTGAATTTATTTTGAATTTTTAAATGAAAGGTTGCTGCATATGAAATTTCTTGTCATTATCATCATCATACCTATATAAGTCCAATACTAGACACACGACTTTGCCATATTCGCCACGCTTGGCAGACGGTTTGGTGATCGCAGTTAGGCCGGCAGAGAGACAAGACGTCGTCTTCTGTCTCCTTCTGGCAGTACTCCTTTACTCACCTCTTACGACAGAGAAAGGGGTTGTGCTATTCTTTCAATATGCCAGCACCACACGACTAGGCATTGAAAGTAAAAAAAAAGTAAAATAACAACCCATCATCGCCCACTGTTAAGCACGGGTCTCTCTCCTTTATAAGGTGAGGGGTTAGGGCCTTAGTTACACCACGATGGCCTAGTGCGGGTTGGTGGACAGCGAGGGCGACGCTGTGGCAACATCACCCCGCCGTTGGACGTTTCTCAAGCCGCCCGAAGGCCTCCAACAGGGCTTATAACGTTATCTCATGGCATTGTGTCAATTGATATTTAAAAGGCACACACTTTGTGACTTGTGAATGTCACTCTAGCGCAATTTTTTTTATTGTGCCGATACCACATGAAACTGCATTCATACTCGTAGCTATCCTGTATAAATATGGCCTTAATTAATATTATTAATGTGAAAGTAGCTTTGTTTGTCACGCTTTCACGCGAAATCTACTGAACTGATCATCATGAAACTTTGCAAACATATTTTTGGAGATATTTGAAGTAACATAGGCTATTTGGTATCCCACTGTGTATATAAAGTGTAGTTCAGGCGGGAAGAACCGCGGGTGAAAAGCTAGTAAATAAATAAAATAATATCAGTATACAAACTTGAAAAAATATGTCTCAGGCGGGACTCGAACCCGCATCTCCTCGCATGGGTGTTAAGGGTGCAAACTCCTAACATTTGATGAAGCAACGCTGGCTTACAGCGTTAAGAATATGCTTGAAAAATTCGCGCTGAGTCGCAGGGTCTCGGTGGCTTAATGGTATAGCGCCCGCCCGGCATGCGAGGAGATGCGGGTTCGAGTCCCGCCTGAGGCATAATTTTTCAAGTTTATATACTGATATTATAATTGCAATTTAATTGCTAAATAAAGTAAATAAATAAAATAGTTCAGCTGAAACCGCAGACCTATGGTAAAGTCAAATTCGCGAGCAAATAACATATAATGAAATCAATTAAAAATTGAAAATCCACCATTGTACAATATTAAACTCGTTCATTTGCGTAAACCGAACAATATGGCTATTATTGGCGCCAAAACTTGTGTTTTAATTAATCAAAGCCGCAAACGGTCGGTCGACATGAAAAATTCATTGTAATGATACGAACGGTGAAAGCATAGAATACAAACGTCACGATTTCGAGATTTTTCAACCTATAAACTTTTGAATTTTTAGCCGCCGGAAAAATAGTTTCCCAATTTGACAAATTTCGATGTTTTATAAAATCAAATACCTATCTTTTTTTAAAGCTCAAAGCGTGTTTTATTTTATTTAAAAAACAAAGACAACCTAAAAATAGCGTTGAAAGCCTTCGAAAATTAAGAATAATCTTATCACAAAAGTAATTGAACTATTCTCAGTCGGTCACACCAAACCAAACCAGAAATTACTGATAATTTTAATAGTATTTGGTCACATTTTTTGGAAAAACAAAATGCTGAGTACTAAAAGATAGTCAGATAGATACATAGATAGAATACATTTTATTGCAATAAACACAGAAAACAAAAGGCTTTCCATAGAGAGCGTAGCCTGAGTCATTCTTACAAAAGATCTATATCGATTGAATTGTGACAGCGTCATTATCAACATAACCATCTTTTATCAGTCCACTGCTGGACACCGGCCTCTCCATTTTAAACTGGGCCATAATAGCCACGTATGGCGGACGAGTTGGCGAACGCAGTTAAGCCTATGGTGTAGAGAAGACGCTACTGCCCGTCTTCTTCTGGCAGTACTCCTTTCATCATCAGCCTATCGCAGTCCACTGCTGGACACAGGGTCTCCCTCCAGTTGCACGCCACTTAGCTCGATCCTCGGCCTCCTCCTCCTAGTACTCCTTTAGTCGTCTCTTACGACACATAGGAAGAAATAGTTCGTGCTATTAATTTAATATAGAGGCACCACACGGCTTTGTATAGTGTCACTTGATATTTAAAAGTCACACACTTTGTGACTTTTGGGTAAATGTCAGTGTACAAAGGAATGACCTAATTTATAATGACATCATTAAATTTTGTACTTTCAAGCTAGGAAAAACAAGACTCCATTTTAAACGCAATGTGGAAATCGTCTGAATGGAGTTGACCAGTTCTGGTCCTTTTTTATGTTTTATAGGATATTTCGAAGTTGGCAGTACATATTTACTTATATGTTCCAATGAACAATGGTTCACAAAAATAATAAAAAATAAAAAAAATTAACGCCTTGAAAAATAAAATTAAACTAATAAGTAAAAACAAATTCATCTACATGGAATATCGCACCTACAACTTATTTACAAAATTTCGGTTCTAATCTACTGAACTAAAAACAAAATTACTAAAAAAAGGAAAGTAACAGCCTATAATCATCCCACTGCAGGGCAAAGGCCTTCCATCATTGAATTCAAGTTACTATAGCAATGATAGGTACAGGCATAATCACCACGCTTGCCAAATGCGGGTTGGTGAGCACAAACCCAAGTAATGTTCGAAAATTCGAAATTCTTGTTGCGCTGCCGATGCGACGACTGAAATTACACCTAGACATCTACTTATTAGGTGTTAAAGTATGAAATTGCCGTTTTGTATGGATGAAATCGAGAAAAGTCATTTTTCCATACTAACAATTTTTTAGTTTTTTTAAAAATGCCTGAACCGTTTTCGATGCAATTAAAGGTGAAAGTTAGATGGTCATAAAGCTACGCATTATAGTATTTAAATTTCTGAAAATCAAAGTTTAAAATACAAATATACTTAATTGAAGCAAGAAGGTCAGCTGACACATTGTAAGGGTTAAAATCAGTTAAAATCAGTTAAAATCAGTTTTATTTCTGCAAATAGGCCCCTGGAGGCGCTTTTACACGTCCCAATATTTAACCTACCACTGCTTCGGGACAAATGTGGGCTAGTGCCGAGAAGAAGCAGCGCAAGAAACTCGGTCACTATTGTCAGCCTCTTTTTAAATAAACATGTTTACATAAGATATATGCCAGTGCGAGCTGATTTAATTTAAAGCCAAACGTTCCTATCATTTATATAATCATTAATAGTGTAATAGCCCTTTTTCATTGAAACAACTTTGATATATGATTTGAATTTATGTACAGGGAGGTCAGCAATTGATAGTGGTAATTTGTTGAAAATACGGATACAATTTCCCATGAACGAATTACCTACTTTTCGCAGTCTGAATCCTGGAACGGCAAGTTTATCTTTATTTCGGGTATTGAAATTGTGTACGTCACTATTTTTGACAAAAAATTCGAGGTTTTTACGGACGTACATAATGTTTTCGAAAATGTATTGAGATGCAACTGTTAGTATGTTGATCTCTTTGAATAGCTCTCTTAGAGAGTCACGGGGTCTAAGGCCGTAAATAGCCCGCACAGCACGTTTTTGCAATATAAAAATAGACTCAATATCTGCCGCTGAGCCCCATAACAAAATACCGTATGACATTATACTGTGAAAGTAGCTAAAATATACTAATCTTGCCGTTCCAACATCAGTCAATTGTCTTATCTTTCGCACAGCATAAGCAGCAGAACTAAGTCTTCCAGACAGAGACCTGATATGAGCACCCCATTGCAGTCGAGAGTCTACAGTTATACCTAAAAAGGTAGAGGAGTCTACTGTGTCTAATGGCTCATCTTTTACAATAACATTTGTGGCGGAAAACCTTACATTAGGCAAAGTAAATTTAACACATTTTGTTTTTCTTGCATTAAGCAAAAGATTATTCGTAGCAAACCAATGCAATAATTTAGAGAGGGTATTGTTAACATCGTCAAATGATAATTCGCCCCTCTTAATTTTAAAAATTATTGAAGTGTCATCTGCAAACAATACCATCTCACAAAGATTATACATATAATATGGAAGGTTGTTAATGTATATTAAAAATAGCAAGGGTCCTAATACTGATCCCTGAGGGACACCCATGATAAGGGCCGACCCTGAAGACTCAGTTCCATCAATGCAAACTTTTTGTGTTCTACCTGTGAGATATGAGTTAATTAAATCTAACGAATCATTCGAAACACCATAATGTCTGAGTTTTTTAATTAACGTTTTATGGTCCACACAATCAAATGCCTTTGACAGGTCACAAAAAACACCTATAGCATCTAACCTACTCTCCCAAGCATCGAATACGTGTTTTAGAAGTGCTACTCCCGCATCAATCAGGGGTCTTTTCAACGACTTCCTTTGAAGTAATAGGCACTAGTATTGCATTTTTTTTTAGTCAAAAGTTACTTTATTTAGTTTTTGATACAATAAAACAAGAATTAAGCAATAATACGACTGTACTTAAGAGCTATAAACAAAATAAAAAGTGGGAAAATATTCGGCAATTTCATACTTTAATCCCTATTATATTAAGACTATTTATGGTAACAACTGAACTCTATGAATATACATTTTATAAACATACAGTTCAAACTGTCCAGCCTGTCTGTCAGTCACGCACAAGTGCATAACCTTTGACCAGATCAATAATGTCGTGTCAGCACCAGGTTTTCCCCTGAGGCAATAAACTCTAAAATGCTCCACCAAATACGTACGGTATGCAATAACAATTTGTAAAGCAATGTAGGGTTGACGCTCCTGCAATTACAGACTTTATTGACATTGCGGTCTGTAGTCATGTAAATACTATTGATACTTTTTTATTTTTTATTGTGACATCAGTCATTTGATAGAATTGTGGATGAAGGTGAAAAGTATAGAATTATTAAAAGGAAGTCAACTTATTTCGAATCTAATCTTTGAGGAAACAATACAGCTATCAAACTCAATAATATACCTTTTGAAAAGCATTCACATGTTATAGTACGAGTATATTGTGTATATAAAAAAAATATTTCCTAAAATCCTATCTAGGCCCAGAAACCCCCTTTTTTAATAATAAGTCATGTCTATTTAGATATCAATTATTATTTAAGAAACATTAGTTTTTCAGCACTAAACTCTAAAAGATTTTAGATGACATACGAATTTACCCAAATCGGTGTTAAGAGTAAGACAAATTACATTTACTTTTTTTTTACGAGTAATTAACCATTATGTAAAAATATACGATACATATATAAAATACAATTGTTATACCGTGTTACCGCAGAAACTACGTCATTCTAATGCCTAAGCTAAATTAGTGGAAAAAAAAAATGTGGACAACATCACATACATTGTTCTGATCCCAATTTAAATAACTATTTAAAGCATTCGTATTTAGGAAACCAGAAACAACGAAGATACCACAAACACCCAGACCCGAGAAAATGTAGAAAAACACTTTTTTTCTACATTGACCCGTCCGGGAATCGAACCCGGGAGCTCGGTGCAAGCGACACCTTGAAAACCGGTGTGTACGCCACTCCGCCACGGAGGTCGGAAAGTTTCATCAAAATCCATCAATAGGTTTCGCGTGAAAAAGTAACCTCCATACATCGACACAGACTTTCACATTTATAACATAGCTGTTGTCCATGACTTCGGACGCCTAAAAATTCGGTAATTTTAAATTTACCCATGGGAACGGTAATTTTTTCCGGGATAAATGATAAACTATACAGGGTGAAATTTTAACCACTTTCCAAAATTTTTATAGGTGTTCGGTATCGTATTTGGGCTCTAAATACGAGTACGATACCGAAAGCCTATAAAAATTTTTGTAGTAAAAAAATTTAAATCAAGCTTTCACCCGAAAATATTTTTCGCAATATAGTTTTCAATTTTTGCGGTCCTAAGCCTAAAAAGGTATAAAGGGAAAAAAAAACGTTTGAATAGGATCGTAATTAATGAATGAATGACATGTGAAACGCGTAAAAAAAGTGTTGCTAGGCGGCCGTATCAAACAATTTAGATTTTTAGAGGTCATTTTCTAAGTGCTTTATCTTGACATTTTGTACTGGGCTATACCAAAAGAAAAAATACGTCATTTTTTTTTGTCTCGTAGACTGATATATTAAAATTTGGAAGGTGGTTAAAATTTCACCTGTATGCTACTCCAGCCTGCAACACATTTCCATGCCAAATTTTATTTCGAACCTTTCAGCTGTTCTAGCTTGATTGAGCAACGAACATCCATCCAAACCTTCGCATTTATAATATTGGTAAGACTAGGAAGATATATTAGTAAGATAAGGATTAGGAAGATTGATAAGTTTTTGTGCCACCCCTACCACTGGCTAGAAATTCACGTTGTACTGTGAATGCACCGGGATAAACACAGCGCTATCGGCATCTCGATATTTATTGAGAAATAGGGACCGGAAAACGGGAACTTAAAACTGGACACGGGAATTCCAAGATTTTAGATATTGTCCATGTTTGTATTCCGACTTTATCATGTTTGAGAGTGGGTAGATGTTTGGAGGGAGGTTTACTGCTTTTGTTCGAAGCGCCGTTCGTAATGTATTGAATAAAATATTAAGTTTTTATTTACTGTCATTTAGGGTTGATATCATTCGAGTTGTTGGCTTCCTACTTAGATGCATATATTTTAGAAATATGCAAACTATTCAGAAGAAACAAGAGTATGTATGCGCAAGCAAAAGATTTCTATCATCAACCACGTAGTTTAAGAAACAGAAATAGACTGGTTACACCTTTTACTAAACTTCACATGGTGAGCTCAGGCACTTATCACATGTCGATAAAAATTTATAATAAATTGCCACAAACACTTCAGGATATAGACAAAGATGCTGAGTTTTATATAAAGTTAAAGGATTTTTTTCTAAATAAATGTTATTACTCGCTAAAAGAATATTTTGATGTTAAATTTTAATTATATATAATAAAAAATAATATTTTAAGACATGCCTCACTGGGCCACACAAAGCCATCTAGTCCCAAATTAAGCTACTATTAAGTACCCTGTCGTATGGGGTACTAGACAACCGATAAACTTACTTATATACTTTTTTTTTTTTGTAAATACATACTTATAATACATACAAAACACCCAGACCAGTACAAACAGACATGTTCATGCACACAAATATTTGTACTGAGCGGGGATCGAACCCGCGACCCATGGGTCAGAAGCAGCGTTAACTACCCCTGATCCAAATGGTCGTCAAATTATGTTTTATGTTTATTTAATGTTTTAAATATTTATATTGTATTTTGTATTTTGCGATATCCCTACGGGGTCATGTTAATGGGACTCAATATTTGTATGTACTATCTTTAATACCAACATGTTGCAATAAATTATATGACTATGACTATGAAAAAAAAACAATTGTGATTGAAAATACAACTCCTAACTTAAAAATGTTAGATGATCTAGATGGGATTAGACCATTAAATTAATTTGAGACGGTATGACGTATAACACAATTACTATTATGGTTTTCAAAGATTTTCAAGTTCCACTGTATATCTTCGGTAATTCTACCTTTATAACAGTCGGGTTTGCAGAATTAGCCGCGTCACCTTGCCTTGCCCAGGGCATCCATACACTCAAAACACCTTTCCACCCACAATGAAATAATTGGTACCTTGATGAGATGTAACTCATGAGAGTACCAAGGCAATTGTAGTGTTATGTCTTGTGCTCAAACTGATAATGTTTTAACGCCCACAACACCAATTATCATGGAATTAATGGTAGATACTTGTTTGTAATGAGCAACAAACATACCAAGTTACTGAGCTACGAGTATTTTAATGTTTATTTAACACAATTTGTAGCTGATTTTTGAGACGTCATACGGTCAATCTCGTTTATGTTAATACTAGCTGTTGCTTACGACTTCGTCTGCGTCAATTTCTGTTATTATGATCGCGATTATTTTTGCAAATTTTTTTAACTGATGCTTCGTTCCTATTGGTCGCAGCGTGGTGTTATATAGCCTAATGCCTTCCTCGATAAATGGATTATCCAACACAAAAAAATATTTTTCAATTCGAACAAGTACTTCCTGAGATTAGCGCGTTCAAACAAACAAACAAACTCTTCAGCTTTTTAATAATATTAGTATAGATCTTTGGTTAAAAATCGTTCCTTTTTTGTGTTCTGCTAAATCTAGGTTTTGATAACGTTGGTAATTTTTTTTAAAGTATTGTTATGTATGTGTCCTGTTGATTATCATCATCACCAGCCTATTTAACGCCCCGTTGGTCTAGTGGTTTAAATACCGGGCCAAGATCTCGGGGTCCCAGGTTCGAATCCCGGGTCGGGCAACAAAAAGTTTCGAATTTTCGAACGTTGCTCGGGTTTGTGATCACAAACCCGCATTTGGCAAGCCTGGTGATTATGCCAGTACACCCATCATTGCTGTGGTAACTTAAATTCAATGATGGAGGCCTTTTTCCTGCAGTGGGATGGTTATAGGCTGTTACTACAGCATATTTCAGTCCATTGCTGGACACAGGCCTCTGAGGATTTTGCCATAAGTTTGGCAGGTGGGTTAGCGATCGCTGTTTTACCAATGATAGAGAATTGGAGAGAAGACGTTGCAGCCCGTCTTCTGGAAGTCTCTTATAGTCTCCTCCTACGACACCTATAGTAAGTAACAGGGTTTTGTTATTGTTTGGCTATTTTAACAGGCCAGCACTACGAGCTACTAAAATGATGCCATATTGTACCGCTATTTTAAGAATTTAGGTCGCCAATCACACCAAAAGTAGATCGGAATCGGAACCCGTAAAAATATCGTGCAAATAATTTGTTTTTTTTCGTCGGTGATCTTTTATAACACTAGTAGCGAACCCCGCAGAAGTTGTCCTGTCCGGATAAGCAGTCCACCTACCGGGTCCGATTATACTTTGAAATCGGTTCAGCCGTTGAGTAGGAGCAAAGAAAATTTTGTCTTAATTTTCTTTGGTAGGAGCAACGTGATAAACATACATGTGCAAAAGAGTTACATGTATTGGAATACTAGTATAAAAGTAATAATAATTATTAATAACCTCAACCTCTAAATCAAGAAATGATCTGAGTTAATAACAGTTATCATGAAGACAGTTTGACAGTTGACAAAGTTAAAACTCATCACTTATGCAATAATTACAACCTATAACACAAGCAATAACTACATACATTGTCATGATGAGTACATCGCTAATTTACTTTGGCATCATACAGGTTTTTATGACGCGATAATGAGCCATAATGACGACTAATCGGCGATAGCTCATTGACATTTGACCTTATTGCACAACCGCTAAAACAAACAAAGTGTCATTCGATGAATCGATCGTTACTCTAAATTATAATTACTCTTCATGATCTATACTTAAAAACTAGATAAATGTGAATCTGACTCGCGCACGAAGGATTCAGTACCTTGGTTTAATTAAGCGATTTATTTTTTATGTGAATTTAAAACTAAATATTCTGTATGTAAATATATCAAGCTTCTACCTGTTGCCATTATTGATATCTGTTGCTTGGAGGGAAGCCCCACTGAAACATTTATAACATATTCCGTTTTTGGTAGGTATTATAATGTTAGGTGTATAATGTTAGCGGCATGTATGTATAGCGGCAATAAAAATACACCATCTCTGAATATTTTAATCTATCGATCATGGTTTATGAAATACAACCTGATGAGAGACTGACATATGGACAGACAGTGGAGATTTAATAAACGGGTCCCGTTTTTACCCTTTGCGTCCGTACGCATCAACACATTGTTTAGTCCGTCATCCGCTTCAGTCAGGTGCCAGTGCACCTAATATCAATTATCCACGTCTGACAGTTTAGTCACAGTATGTCCTCGGACTTCCTCCCTATACTGTGAGATTAGTATGACGTATTAGGACGTATTGGGAAGTGTAAAAGCGCCTCCAGGGGCCTATTTGCAGAAATATAAACAGATTTTACTGATTTTACTGATTTTTATGGTGAATAGTCCTCTTCCTATGAGTGTCGTGAGAGGCGAGAGTACTGCTAGAAAAAGACCTGGTAGCATCGTCTTTCTACCATTGGTCAAAACTAGCAGGCAAATGATACGATATGATGATAGTTAAATAATTGAGTGAGTATTTTGGCATTCAATTATCATTATCTCCACCCAACGACGCTCTCTGCTGGACTTAGGCCTCCCTAAGAATCTCCTTGACAGCTTGTTCAATATTCAATATTTTAAATTGCACTATGTAGTGAGAATAAGCATGAAATCGAAAAACTAGTTTTAGTGTCAGATTAATCTCAGCATTCTCCCACTATCTAAAAGCATGCAATACAACTGTCGAATACAGTAACAAAACCTCATGCAATACACATTGACTTTGACTTTAAAATAGATCGATTCTCAACAAAAACTATAGATGAAACATTAGTCCTGCCCTGCGCCTACGCAGTTGTAAGCTTACACTCACGCACACAACGATGGTAACTCTCATTGGTACAGTAGAGGTGAAAACAGAAGAACCAATTTATTTAACAGATAAGCCACGGACTTTATTGATTTTCATGTTGTTTTACTCTTGTTTTCTGCAGTTCATGTCACATACCTCATGTCGTCGGGGTATATTTATTTTGCGGAATCTATATGCGGATCTAGGCTATCTGCCATGCAAAGTATATTGCTTCAATACAATGCAACAAAGTCGTTCAGACTATAGGATACAGATATGGTAGGTCGTAGTGATCAATGAATAATCCAGCGTACGACTATCCCTCTAGAACGGTTCAGACCAAATGATAGGGAAATGCTAGGTCGTGGTCATTACGGTGGTGGTGGTAGGAGTAAAGGATTTAGACATGCACGTATTCATACAATATCGTGATATCCCTGTGATATTGAACCCATACTATTATAATGTGACTCCACAAAATTGTTAAATGTTGTCGTATTTCGTAGGATCCTGGTTTTGAGTACATTAGTATCACTGTCACGCATTTATTGAATTTTGTTGTAAACAAAAGTGTGGTATATTTTCAAATGCAATCATGCTATGCCACAACGCAAGGTTTTTCACATAATTATAAATTATTATTATTATTATTTTTAGACTTTTATAAAGGTTTTTTTTTATTAAATTATCCTTGTTTATAAGTCTTTTTTTTTTTGCGCAATTGCAACGAATTGGCCTTTATTAGTAATATCCGCTTTAATCAAGGTGTGCAATAAATTATTCACACGTATATGAAAAGTTCTGTAACTTTCTTGATTGTGGTTAAGCATCTACACACACATACATAGGTTTTTATTCATGAGACTTCTCTGAACGACCTTGCGGATCGGTGTAACGTTCGGTTACGTGGGTTACCTTATTTGTATAGTGATAAGGTTCATTTTCTGTTTATGAATACTATTCACGTACAGTCGACGTGACACTGCTATCGGACGCGGCCTAATATTTTTTTGTTTACAAGGCGCCGTGCGTACACTCTTGCGCATGGTAAATGTAATATTTGGAGTGTTGTTAGTCTGATGTTTTTTTTTCTTTAAGTTTTTGCTGATGTACTTAAGTTTGTTTTTAAGTTCAGAGGTGCAGACGTAGTTTATGACTTATAACAAATCCTATGTAAATAAAAAATATTTTTAGGACATGCCTCACTGGGCCACACAGAGCCATCTAGTCTAAATAAGTCTAAATTAAGCTACTATTAAGTACCCTGACGTATGGGGTACTAGACAACCGATAAACTTACTTATATACTTTTTTTTTGTAAGTACATACTTATAATGTATAGAAAACACCCAGACCAGTACAAACAGACATGTTCATGCACACAAATGTTTGTACTGTGCGGGGTTCGAACCCGCGCGCGACCCATGGCTCAGCGTTTACTACCGCTGATCCAAATGGTCGTCGATGGTATTCAAATGGTATGTGTTTCAATGTTGAATTTTATTCAATAATATTAAATAAAAAGCAATAAAATGTTTCATCTTATCAAAAAAATTTATACATAGAGTTACCGCGTTTAAAAATATAAAAAATATCTCAAACCCTAATGTTGGTTTCCATGTTCATTCGCTGAATCTGTAGTCGGAATCAATATTGACTATTCAACTCTAAGGTCTCTAAGGCAAGGCTGAATCAAGTGTGGCCGAGGCATAACACCGAGTCCAATCACAACAATGTAAGATGTATCGATAATACCGATGCGATAGAGCAGATATATTCCGGATCGACATAATACATGACACAACTTGACTGTTATAGCGCAATCTATATACAAGGTTGTACGATAAACCACAATACGGCGCAATACTCAAACAGATTGAGAATCGATAATCGTAGCTAACATAATGTGATTAAACACATCACTATTTGAAACAATATTTAAGTTTTTGTCTTCTAAATTTAAATTCTGGTTTTATTTTAATGCCAGTAAGCTATTTGACTGTACTTCCTAGTATTGTTTGCTAATCTGTTACACTGTTATAATGACAGAATAAATCACTAATGTCTGTTCTGTGTGTTTATTCCAAAGACTTTTAAAACAAATACGACAGTAAAAGTAACGTTAGTAAAGTAAAGTAAAGTAACAGCCTATAATCATCCCACGGCAGGGAAAAGGCCTCCATCATTGAATTCAAGTTACCACAGCAATGATGGGTACTGGCATAATCACTACGCTTGCCAAATGCGGTTTGGTGATCACAAACCCGAGCAATGTTCGAAAATTAAAAACTTTTTCTTGCCCGACCCAGGTATCGAACCTGGGACCCCGAGATCATGGCCCGGAATTCAAACCACTAGACCAACGGGGCGTAACGTTATTTCGGTATTAAACAATTTATGTGATAAACGATTTTTATATGACCTTTGCTTCGATATTTTTACGATGTATTCAATTTGGTAAATCGATAGTTTTACCATGTATTCTGCTGTTGCAAGCGCCATGATCACGGAGAGCGCATTTGGCAATTTTAACAGTTTTTCCGTGATAATCGTAGTGAGAGTGCCGAAGTATCGGAAACATGAAAACGAAGCATGTGGCAGAAAAGTAGAAATTGAAACAACCTATTCATATGATAATGATCATAAAAGTTTTAATCAGTAGAATGATTTTAAATTATTTTATTAAATTTCATGCTAAACCGTCGACCTTATTATTTGTGCTTTTATTAGCAGACAATATGATATGGTTTGTAAGGCTTTTATTTATGTAATGTTAAATACAGGGTGTTCGGTAAAAAGTATAACAAGCCGGAACTAGCCTGTTTCAACATATGCATAAGTATAAATACTATGGTGAAGAAAAAAATTTGATATCTTCATTTTAAAAAAAATATTTTCATACAAATCGGAATTACATTTTAAATAAAAAAAAGTAAAAAATAAATTTTAGTTTAAAAAACTAAAAAAACCACGCTTTTAAAACGGATTGAACTAAAAAATTCAAAATGAAACTAAAGTAATCAATTGAAAAATTCATATTTATGTACAAAAAGTGTGGGGGGCTTGATTTACATTGTTGTAAATATTTTATCAATAATTTACTATATCTGTAGATATCATAATTTATTTTTTACTTTTTAGTTTAGTTTATAAGATTTGATTCCTTCTTTATCGACTGTAAGTCCAAAGCTATGCAGGAATCGTAATTGATACAGATCGCGCGCTAGCTCTATCTCTTTTACTCCCTCTTATAGAGGAAAACTGGGAAACTGTTAATAAATTATTGCATTGTCATCGGTCCTTGATACGTGTGCAAAGTTTCAAATTAATCAAAATTCTGGAAATTGGTGAAAATTATGCTCAAATATTCCATTACATACATACATAGATAGATACAGCCCAAGCTAATAAAAGCGTGGTAAAAATGATGATATTAATTTTCTGATTTCACCATAGTATTTATTTATTGTTATAATGTTAAAATAGGCTGGTCACGGCTCGTTATACCCTTTACCATACACCCTGTATATAGAGAAAAATATGAATTTTAAACAAAACGTAATCGTGGTAATCAGGCATCCCCGAAATGCTTGGTCATATATAAAAAAAAAATATGCGCAACGTCATGAGAGCCGTATCTTTTTTCGTTGGTTGAGTAACATTATAAATAGTACATCATAGCTACACACATACACCCTGTACTCTTTCATTGCCTGATTGAAAAAAAAAAAAATATATCATATAACTTAGGTATATACCTTTCTATGAATCTAAACCATTAATGCGATAACGGAAATTAGTTCATTAATTTAAACATTTATTATCTGTTTACAGACGAGTGACCTTATACATACTATAATAACTAACTAACTAACTAATGATTAAACATAGTTGCTATTATAATTAGACATAATATTAATATTTTATGTAATTATGAGCTTATCTTACTTGTAATTTGGTTACATCATTTCAATTAATCAGTTTTGATAAGAATTACTCTTCTAATGTTTTGTCTGTTTATTAGTCTGGGAAAACTATGGGCAGTAGGCCATTAAACAAGGTTATATTATTAATATTAGGGGTTAAAGTATGAAATTGCCGTTTTGTATGGACGACATCGAGAAAAGTCATTTTTCCATACTAACAATATTTTAGTTTTTTTAAAAGCGCCTGAACCGTTTTCGATGCAATTAAGGGTGAAAGTTAGATGGTTATAAAGCTACGCATTATTTAAATTTCTGAAAATCAAAGTAAGTATATAATACAAATATACTTAATTGAAGCAAGAAGGTCAGCTGACACATTATAAGGGGTCTTTTTAACGACTTCCTTTGAAGTAATAGGCACTAGTATTGCATTTTTTTTAGTCAAAAGTTACTTTATTTAGTTTTTGATACAATACAAAAAGAATTACGCAATAATATGACTATACTTAAGAGCTATAAACAAAATAAAAAGTGGGAAAATAATCGGCAATTTCATACTTTAACCCCTATTATAAATGTAGACAATATCACATACATTTTTCTGATTACAAACTAAGTACCCATTTGAAGAAATTTTTTTGCGGAATTTGAAACAAGGAAGGTGCCACAAACAGTCAGATTCGAGAAAATACAGAAAACTAATTATTTTATAGTTTGACCCGTCTGGGGATCGAAGCTGAGATCTCAAGCAGCCCTAGTGTACACAACTTTATTACGGAGTTCGTCAAAATTGAAAGATGCAACTAGTTAAAGATTGCATTTATGAGTAACGAAAAAAAATAACTTAATTAGTTTTTTATTATGATTAAAAAATACTTCTAATTTGGAGTCGTTGCAAACAAATATTCGACGGTAGAGTTAATTTGTTTGGGGTAAATACTATGTAAAAGTAACAGCCTATAATCATCCCCCTGCAGGGAAAAGGCCTCCATCACTGAATTCAAGTTACCACAGCAATGATGGGTGTACTGGCATAATCACCACGCTTGCCAAATGCGAGTTGGTGATCACAAACCCGAGCAACGTTCGAAAATTCGAAACTTTTTTGTTGTCCGACCCGGGATTCGAACCTGGGACCCCGAGATCTTCGCCCGGTATTCAAACCACTAGACCAACGGGGCGTTATACTATGTACTTACCTTATTTTTTTTAGTTTCCGATATTCAACAACAGTTCTCCCGTGATCATGGCGCTTGGAACTGCAACAGTGCCGAAATATCGGAAACTCTATCGGAACCGATTAACTCTAATGATAGACCGTTGTCACGCGTGACGCGCCATAACAAAATATCTGGGTTATTTTTCGGATTATAACTAGGTAGTCCTGTGTTATTTGTAGTTTAGGTTATCCTACGATTACTTTTCTTAACAACGATCAAAGGCTCCAATTTTTTTTAAATTTGATGTACCTACTCGTTGGGATGTGACCTATTGTGACCTAGCCTCATTTTTTTAATCTGTTAGATTTAACTTGTAAAATGTAGCTTTCCTATACCCCCATAAATCGAAGACCACTCTATAACGCGCGCACCATTATTCCTTTCCATACACTATGCATCATCTCTGCAATTTCCTATGTAGGCCTATTTTAAAACCTTCATATATCTTGCTGTAGGCTTAAACCTTTTCTTACAGCTCTAGTAGGTTCAAAGATACTTTTGGGGATAAAATAGTTTTTTATTGTGTGAAATTACAGCTTATACGAGTACGTCTTGTTAAAAGATTTAATTATTAAGTATTCAACTAAGAAAACCCTTTTGGAGTTTTCTTTGAAATTACTCCCGAAATTAAAAATGGACCAATTTTATATATTCCCTTACCAACCAAGAAAATATGGTTAACCTCGTTAAACGTTTTGCACGGTCTTTATGAATATAAACGTGTTAAGTTAAAAACACAAATTTATTTTGTTGGTTAAAATTATAAAGAAATACATATAACAGTCTTAGGGCGAAACTATCCCATAAATTCTTATAATATTAATGACATATTTTTACAGTTTAGGGACGCACGAAGACCCCTAATAATGTCCTGGATCCGGGTCAGTTTAGTGATATTATATGCTAGCAATAACAGCCATTCCATTTCATACAAATATATTTCTCTATGAAAGCGATACTTGTAAAACCCAAGGTGAATCTTTGGTTTCGTTTTAGTGTCACTAATTCCAGAATTAGTTGAATATTACAATTTAGGCGAATCGTTCAGTCACATTAGCGCCTCGTTGGGATAGCAGTTTATGGACCTGACCGAGCTCTTGGTGTCCCTAGGTTTGATCCGTGAATCAGGAAACAAGTACTTCGTATTTTCGCACCTTGTTCGGGTATTTATTTCATCATTCACCATGTTCACCAACCCGCATTTGCCAAGCAAGGTGATTATGCCAGTACCTATAATTGAGTTGGTAACTTGAATGCAATGATGGAGGCCTTTGTCCTGCAATGGAATGACTATCATCATCATCATCATCATCATCATATCAGCTGAACGACGCCCACTGCTGGGCATAGGCCTCCCCCAAGGATCTCCACAACGGTCGGTCCTGTGCTGTCCGCATCCAGCGGCTTCCCGCGACCTTGACCAGATCGTCGGTCCACCTTGTAGGGGGCCTGCCCACGGAACGTCGTCCGGTACGCGGTCGCCATTCGAGAACCTTTCCGCCCCAACGGCCATCGGTTCTCCGCGCTATGTGTCCCGCCCACTGCCACTTCAACGATGCAATCCTTCGAGCGATGTCGGTTGTTTTAGTTCCCCTGCGGATCTCATCATTTCTGATTCGATCGAGTAGGGAAATACCAAGCATCGCTCTCTCCATTGCTCGCTGGGTGATCTTGAGCCTTCTTATGAGACCCATAGTAAACGACCACGTCTCACTCCCATAGGTCATTACTGGCAACACACACTGGTCAAAGACTTTCGTCTTGAGGCACTGAGGTATTTCGGACGCGAATATATGCCGGAGCTTCCCGAACGCTGCCCATCCGAGCTGGATTCGACGAGAGATCTCTTTCTCGAAGTTGGACTTACCTAACTGAACTATCTGTCCTAGGTAAACATAGTGGTCAACAACTTCGAGTGCAATGTTCCCAACGTTAACTGGAGCGGGTGCAACATGGGCATTTAACATGTTTTTCGTCTTGTCCATGTTCATCCTAAGACCCACTCTTTGAGAAGCATTACCAAGAATAACTATAGTTCGTTATAAAGGCAAAATAGATAAATTCGTATCTTGCAATAAAGCTGTGACTTTAACAATGAGATGGCTGATTAGTTCTAGATATGGTGATACTGTATTCTTCATAGGTTGGTCCCTATAAATCTCCATTAATAAACGAGTGACAAGAGGTAATGTGACCGCACCTAAATCACTGAGGGTATTATAGCACTTTGGAGGAATAGAGAATGTCTTTAAGCCGTATATAGGCTATATATTAGCTTTATAAGTACGTGGTATTTTATTGCGGCGGTTATGTATGAATTATTATCAATTTAGAAACATTGATTTTCGTATGTCTTATATTTTGAATGTAAGTGCCATAATTTGATACTTTATTGAGCATTAGTTCGTATCGTTTGCTTAATTATTTATTGCCTACTTATAAATGTAATTTATTAGTTGAAAATAATTACAGATTTATTTACTAGTCGTGTAAAAATATCTAGATTTATGTGTCTTTCGTGATATGATTGGTTGTTTTATTAGAGTTTTTTTACTAATACCGCAATAGACGCTGACAAGTATGAACATAGGCTGTTCCGGTAGGCACGGTCGGGGTTTCCGCTGCCTAACCACTTCCAAGCGAAAATAGCTTGCAATACCTATCTATCCTATCTCCGATATGCTAAAACTAAAGATAGATAGGTTATTGGGACCGGCCGTTAAGGAGTAAGCAGGAGACGGTAGTTTAGGTTAGGTTTAAGTTTAGTTTTTTTTTCAGTAGCTTCTTTTCTCTACCATTGGCCAAATTGCGATCGCCAACCCCATGTTTGGCGATTATGGCAAATCCTAATATTGCAGAAGCCTAGGTCAGCAGTGGACTGGTATAGGTTGGTGATGATGACGATGAAGCATAGGCTGACAAGATTTAACCTGGGCTTATACAGGGTGAAATTTTAACCACTTTAAAAAATTTTTGTAGGCGTTCAGTATCGTATTTAGAGCCTATTTATGAAGTAAAAATGTAAATCAAGTTGTCACCCGAAAATATTTTTCGCGATATAGTTTTCAATTTTTACGGTCCTAGAACTGTTAAGATATAAAAAGAAAATCAAATACTTATGAATAGTATCGTAATGAATGAATGAGATGCGCAACACGTAAAAAAAGTGTTGCTAGGCGGCCGTATTAAAAATTTTAGATTCTTGGCGGACATTTTCTAAGTCTTTTAACTTGACATTTTTGTACTGGGCTATACCAAAATAAAAAATACGTCATTTGTTTTTTGTCTCGTAGATTGATATATTAAAATTTGGAAGGTGGTTAAAATTTCATCCTGTATAGGTTTCAACTGCTTTGACGTTTTAAATTTGTCGCAAGAGTTATTTTTTTATGTTTTTATTATTTATGGACTTACTAAAGTAATGCCAGTCTAATCGTAATCTAAAATTGATACTATAGTTATTTCATTCGGTTTTTATGCCATGAACCTTATTTAAATAATACTCCGCAAGTAGCAAGTGTATTTTTAAGCTCCCGTAACGAAAAAGTTGTAAAATTGGTTTTCATTAAGTATTTGTGCAGTGCTGTTGCTAAAAGTGCGTTAAAACTCACGTATTTCAAGTGCAGTTATAAGCAAATCTCTAGTGAAGCTATAAAGGTCTGTTTTTATCAATCTAAAACCTAATCACTTTGGAGACTTTCTTCTTATACCCTACAACAATAACAACATAGTGCGCTCGGCGCATACGCGTAAGCGACGGCTCCTGCACGGCACTTAATACCTTTTGGTCGCGACATTCAGCGTAACCGTATGTTCGAGAGCATTTATTAGCGAGGCATTTTAGCGACGTGAAGAGAACGGTGTGTTATATGCGCGCCTTTATTAGTGTGCAATTTCCATATTTTAATAAAAGTTTAATTTTTGGAAATCATGAGCAAATTAAGTTTAGAGTGGGGATGCTGTGATCAGGACTTAGAGGGTGACAATAATAGTTTTATACGCTGCAATACTTGCAAGAAGTCATTTCATCTCGATTGCTTGGCCATTGAATTGACATGCGAGCTGACCTCGTGGACCTGTCCTTTATGCGCCGCAAAACTTCCCAAGACAAAGAACAATGACAACGCTCCAGTACGTTTTAACCCAAACATCACAGTACGCTCGAATAAAAGGCAGGCGCTGCAATCTCCTCCAGGAGTAGGCTCATCTGATAAGCCGGTGACGGAGGACGGTGTTCGTGCCATCGTCCAGGAAGTGATGCAGCAACAACTTGAACATTTTACCTCATCATTGAGAGCATTGTTCAATACTGAATTAAAGTCCATACGTGAGGAAATGAAAGATGTTACAAATTCAGTAAACTACATGAATAGTCAGTTTGAGGATGTTCTTAAAGAGAACAAGGAAGCTAAAGAAAGAATCAAAGAATTACAAGAACAAAATGGCGAGTTGTCTGCAACTGTTAAAGAGATGTCAGTACGTATTAATAGCTTGGAGCAACACGCTCGATCAAACAATGTTGAAATTCAATGCGTTCCTCAGAAAAATAACGAAAACCTAATTACACTTGTCACCCAACTTAGTAAAGTCATCAAATACGACGTCAAGGAAGAAAATATTGCAAATTGCTCCCGGGTAATGAAGATCAATAATGGCAACAATCGTCCGAAATCAATTATAGTCCAGTTCAACACACCACGACTCCGTGATACGTTCTTAGCGGCAGCCATTAGCTTCAACAGATCTAAACCCATGGCCGATAAGCTGAACACGTCCCACCTCGGGTTCGGAGGTGAGAAATCGCCAATCTTCATTGCTGAGCACTTGAGTCCCGCAAACAGGGCACTCCATGCGGCCACACGACTTAAAGCCAAATCAAAAGGCTACAAGCATGTCTGGGTCCGAGGAGGTCGGATTTATGCAAGAAAAACAGATGACTCCGAGTATATATTTATTAGAGACATGGACTCATTAAATAAAATTATTTAATTTTTTTTTCTTTTGTTAATATAAGACATAATAATTTAGCTCTTAGTACATAGTTTTTATTCAGTAAAATTCACTATTTATTATCAAAATACTCGGGGCTTACGCTCCAAAACACAAGATTTTTATCGTAACCTGGCTTGTTCTAATTACGATGCAATAGTACTAACAGAAACTTGGCTTAATACTAATGTCCTCAGCGGTGAGCTTTTTGACAACAGGTACTTTGTATTTAGAAGAGACAGAGAATCATCGGGGTTTCATAAGAAAAAAGATGGTGGTGGCGTTCTGGTTGCTGTTTCCAAAAAGTTCACTGCTAATAGAATGCCTATCTGGGAGAGTGAGTGTGAGGACTTGTGGGTAGCTGCGGATACTGGATCCAGTCTTAAAATAGCAATTTGCGCGGTCTATTTGCCTTCACCAGTGCAAGCAACTGTTGTTAACCATTTCTTGGACAATTGCAATTCTGTTGCCGATAGTAATAGTGATTACCATACGGTCTTGGTTGGAGACTTCAACATGAGCATTATTGACTGGAGACAGGCGCACGGTTCCGCGGACTCGCACTCATATTCTAAGCTATGTCGTGACTTGTTAGATTTTATACACATGAATAACTTAAGACAGTGTAATGGAGTTCTTAATAGTACCAACAAAGTTCTGGATTTGGTTTTAGTTGATGTGGCATATTGTGACGTATCTGAAGCTGTAAATAGTCTATGTAAGGTTGATCCATACCATCCCCCCCTCGAAATCCTACTACAAGCTAACACGCAGCATAACTTGAAGCCAAATAAGACTACAAAATTAAACTTTAATAAAACTGATTATCAATCTATTAACACTGAACTAGCTAAAATGGATTGGCATAACATTTTTCTAGATAAAAACGACCCAAATGTAATGCTTACTGTCCTCTATCAAATCATAGATGAATTAGTAAGGAAGTTTGTTCCTTCCACTTTATTTAAAGGTACTTCGAGACCACCATGGATTAGTAAACAACTGGAAAAAATGTTACGCGAAAAAAATGAGTATAGAAAACGATATAACCTTTATAAAAACCCAATGGACAAAATTTCCTTTAGGTTGCTTAGCAAACGTTGTGAAAAGCAATCTAAACTATGTTATGACTCGTATTTAGACCATATAGAACAAAAAATTACGACAAATCCTAAATATATCTGGTCCTACATTAAAAGTAAACGCAAAAATAGCAGTAATTATCCGTCTTCTTTGTCCGATGGCAGCAGTGTGGTGACCGATGGTACTGATATGTGTAATATGTTAGGTTCATACTTTTCGTCTGTCTATTCATCAGTTGTTAGTTCTTGCGATACGATTGAGATGTCTTCTTATCTAAGTAACCTAAAGACAAATTCAGATAGTTTCTTGAACGTAGACATTGATATTGAAACTGTTGTCAGATATCTTAGGAGTTTGGACGTGACGAAGGGACCAGGTTCAGACAATATTCCTGCAACTTTTATCGTAAATTGTGCAGATGCACTGGCCATCCCGCTTACCATGGTTTTCGACAAATCTCTCTCTTCTGGAATATTTCCTCAGCAATGGAAACTGGCTAAAGTGGTCCCTACTCACAAAGGTGAAGCTATAGATGTTGTCGAAAACTATAGACCTATATCGATCTTACCAACTATGGCTAAAGTGTTTGAAGCGTTAATTTGTCTCAAAATTCAAAATTATTTCAAAAAATATTTGTCTACTCACCAGCATGGATTCACTCCAGCTAGGTCCACAACAAGTAATCTGCTAACTTTTGTCGAAAGTACCATTGAATCCATGGATTTAAATAAACAAATCGACGCAGTTTACACCGACTTTAGTAAAGCCTTTGACAAGGTGTCGCATGACGTACTAATTCAAAAACTTTCTGCTTATGGTTTTACTGGTTCTTTTCTAAGCTGGATAAAATCATACCTAACTAATAGATCATTTTATGTTGTTGCTGATGGTTACAAGTCGGATACCTTTGAAATCTCTTCTGGCGTTCCACAGGGTTCGCATTTGGGGCCTATTCTTTTTAATATATTCATTAATGACCTGCCTGACTGCTTCGTCTACTCTACACCGTATATGTTTGCCGATGATCTGAAGATAGCCCGAGTTATAGGTTCTCATGAGGATGCGCTGTTGCTCCAGACCGATATCGACAGGCTTATAACTTGGTGCGAAATTAACAAAATGCAACTGAATGTTAAAAAATGCTCCCAAATAAGTTTTACTCGCAAATTGAACCCAATTGAACATAATTACAACATGCAGGGTGCACATCTAAACAGAGTTGAAGTTGTAAGTGATCTTGGCGTACTTCTTGATCGGAAACTAACTTTTGTCCCTCATATTGATAACGTCATTAAGAAATCTTTTAAAACACTTGGTTTCATTTTAAGGAACGCAAGATGCTTTCGTAAGCCCAAAACGAAATGCATTCTATATAATTCTCTTGTCCGTAGCATTCTTGAGTACTGTGGAGTTGTTTGGCGTCCTCACTACGCGACTCACAGCTTACGGTTGGAACGTGTTCAAAAACGGTTTATGAACCACTTAGCCTATTCCACAGGTTTAGCAAAAAAAATGCCTAGCTACACAAAAAGACTTCAAAAGTTCAAACTGAAATCTTTGGAAACACGTAGAACTGCACACGATCTTATATTCTTGTTTAAAGTACTGAACTGTGTTGTCGACTGTCCCAATCTTCTATCAAAAATTAACTTTAAAGTTCCCCGTAATTATCCTAGATATCCCGTCAACCTTTTAAGTCCCCCTTTTCGTAAAACTGTGTCAGGATCCAACTCTCCAATCTCCAGATTCTGTAAAATCTACAATAGTCATAGCACTAAAATTGATATATTTGGCACTTCACTGAGAAAATTTAAGCAACAAGTCCACTTATTGTCCAGCTAATCGTTGCAATAAGCTTACACAATAATAATTAAGGTAGTTTATTTTATTTTTATTTTATTTTTTTCACTTCTCAAAATATTGTAAGTTGTTGCTTCCATTTACTTCTCAAACCTGTTTAGTTACATAACTCCTAAATGTGCAAAAACTGTCATGACGGTTGAGGATGGATGGATGGAACAATATTTAGTATTTAGATTTAATTAATTCGTGCATGCTGTGTATACCTAAAAAAAAAATATTGTGCAATTAGCCATCCAATTTATTAATAATGTAACAAACATGTAATGTTGTACAATTGTTGGTAGACCAATAAATAAATAAAAATAAATAAATAAATAAATTAATAAATGTTTCCGATATTTCGGCACTGTTGCAAACGCCTTGATCATGGGAGAACAGTCAGTTCTCCCGTGATCATGGCGCTTGATCAAATAACTCTAGTGATCGTGACTATGAGAGTTTTAATCAGTATAAAACTAATAATAACTATTTTAAAAGTAATTTAATTTTAAAGTAAAGTAATTGTTTCGGGGTTTATACCATGTACCTAGCTTTTATTATAACAAAAGAAGATGTTCTCTGATCATGGCGCTTGCAACGGTGCAAAAATATCTTTAACTCATAAAAACAAGGTACGTGTCATAAACCCTAAATCCATTTACACGCGATAGTGACCATGAAAGTTTAAATCATTATATTATCATCTGTCATTTGAAGAGAATTGACAAATAGCCGTGAGGTCATACCTTGCTAACGACGAACTAAATCTCTGGATAATGCGTTTGTAAATTGTTGACTGCTGTCAACTTGTTGTTATTGTGTATTGTGTACTTACATACTTAGTAGTATACGGCCAAGGCTACTTCATAACAGATACACAATGTTTCCATTGAAACATTACATTAGAGTTACATTAAAATTTCTAAATTTTTAAGAATTTTTTGCCAAAATGATGCCACATGTAACTTTAGTCACATAAAATTTGATTGACAAAAAGTGTGTATAAGCCACTAAATTTCGTCATCGAATGATCACCCACTGAACAATTGGGTCCTCTTTGAACTTGGTAGCATCAAACTTTAAGTCTTAAACGTAAGAATGAATACATGCCATTAGTTAGGATTTTAAACTATCTTGTTGCATTTTAACACAACATTACACGGGGTTTACTGCAACAGAATTAATTATTTAAAGGTAAAATGTAATAATTACCTTCCAGACGTTTCGATCCGATTGCACGAATCATGTTAGCGGGCAGACTAGCATGCCATTGGTTGCTTGTATTTGGAAGTCAATATAGTTTTTATTTTATTTTATGAGTTAGCTCTTTTGAAACAGCTGATCCATATTTAAGTGACCATGAAAGTTCAAATCAGTGTATAGCTTCATCTTTTTATAAAATTTTATCCAGTCGTATTGGACACAGTATCCTACATTATCCCTATATAGATGTATATCAGCAGGACAGACAGACAGCCGCTGTAGTGCTATTGACCGCAGACTGGAACTGATTTGCATCTGACGTGGCACTAACCGCGAATGATAATTTTAATGGCGACACGCGGCAATTGGCGGAATCGTTTTGGATATTCTCCTGTTTGTTGGTTGATAACGATATTGAGCTATAGAGAACTTGATATTTGTCTGGTGATGTGTTCGAATTTGTTAAAGTTATTAAAAATCGGGGCTGCACCGTTGGTCTAAGGTAAAGCGTGCCAAGATCTCGGGGTTCTGAGTTCGGTCTTTGGTCTGGACAACATGGGCATGGGCTGTTTTTGAGGTGGTGGGATCTACCTCCCAGTGGTCCACTCTGGGCAAAACGGCATCTTTGGTTTTCTAACCAATGATGACGGCTAACAGATCCCTCTGCGGTAGTAGGCTTCGTAAGAGGCCGCCTTGATGCTACCACCCTCCTGCCGGAGTCCAGTGCCAAACGGTTTTTCTGTGTTTCGTTGGTGTGTGGGAGAACCAGTACCTCTAGGTAAGCTCGCTCTTAGGCTTCTTCTTAACCGTATATTTAAGTACATAGTCAAGAGCAAGCCCATTATTTATAAAAAAAATTGCAACCTTGTAACACTAACAACACACAGGCACAGGCAAAGGCTTTCTTTCCGTGACATTGAGGTTATTAAGGTGCTCTGTCATAAAAAGTAAACCATCCTCCAATTTGGTCCCCAAGTTAACGCCACACCTCCTAACGACTACTAATAACGCGCAAGTCCGTTCCCTTCATTGCCGACCCGCGGGGAGTCTGGCGTTATGCAAAAAGCATCCATTCCGCCATAAATCGTCGCAATCTCACGAATGTGCGGTCAAGGAGATTCTGTTTTATGAGTTATGCCATTTAGGAAGGACGCAGACGATTAGAATCAGTGACCTATATTTTCTAGATTTTCAGATTCAGTTAAATCCCGTTATTTGAAAATCTGATCACACTAACTAAAGCACTTATGTGCTACAGACCTCTAACTGCGTAAGCATAATCTCGGAATCTCCAAATCTGGACTTGGGCGTCTTGGAAATCACGCCACTGGTGTTTATATTTGAGCACTTTTAACACATGTATTATGTTTACTTTTATGTAAATGCATTAGACTCTCGAACCGTATAATGGTTCAGCTGTCTTGAATGAAGTATTAAAGCGAATGTTTTATATTTATTGATGACCAGGACCACGCATTAGAATCATGTTCAAAGTTGATGCTATTTCTATTTGAGAAAAACCATACAACCCTAATAGTTGAAAATATAATAACGAGCTATATTAAAACTGAATTTTATTTTACGAATAATTGTTATGAAAAGCACAAAAAAAAACAATCTAATTTAAGTCAGTGCCTGATTGCCGGCCATTTCATGATCGACTCAAATCAAATTTGGTACAGTTTGTATAAAAAACATTAAGGTAGCTTGGCCCACCGGTTCACTCCATGCAATAGACGTAGTCCACTTAGAGCACCCGCCCGAATAGCACCTGCGTGAATAGCACCTGGCCTAGTCCACGAAGAGCACCTATCAATATTTGGTGCTCTTCGTGGATTCAAGTTTCTTCTTATATTTTTGTCCACGAACAGCACCTACAACACAGCAGCTTAATATGACTGTATTCGATAGAATGCCGCCTGCGTCAGCCTTTAAGCCCTTCGTAGCTCGTTATTAATACTCGACAAATATCTGCAAGTCTGAATTTATAGATTGTCTAGGTAGCCATTGCGTGTTTGTTTCGATCGTAGATTCAGTCCACCGATTACTGCCAATGAAGAAACTGTATCTGGTACGGTTTGTGACCTTTCCGACTTGCTGAACTGTTACCTGGTGGGGTGGGACACAGTGAAAGCAAGTTTAGATATACATATCTAAATAGCGGTCCTGCTAGGAAAAGCGCCACCACCTACCGAAAAAAAAACTATTATTTTTCATTTATTTCAGGCAACAGAGTTTTAAACACAAGCACATTAAAAAAAAACCACAAAAATTACAGAACATAACATCAGAACCAAAGACACAAGATTAGGACTGAACAATATTTAAAAGTGGTCAATTCGGTCCCAGCCTCAGCATGTGCTGTAACGACCCGAGGGCCGCTACAGCGCTGGTATTCTGGTTGGACCCAAATGAGTGACACTTCAGGTACGGACAGAAGTAGCTCTAGCAGTCGAATAAAGAAAATAAATTGCTGGTGTGCATTGGACATATACTGTTGAACTGTCTTAGTTGGGAAAATATAATCTCTGAAACTCTTCGAGTAAGTTATATATAGCTAATAATCCTTCCTTACATAACCAATTTCTAGTAAACGAGGTAATGCATAGCATAGGTATGCAAAGTTTGCATAACGAGTGCACTTACGAGTACTATAGCCTAGGTTAGGTCGAACGAATATGACAATATCAATGAGTCAATGACACATGCATACCTGATTCGACAATATCTCTTACCACTCTCTAAAGTTGTTCAGCACATATTACATTGGTATTAAGGTTGGTATTTGCTTGGCAATTTCATTAACAAGTGAATGCTTCGCTTGGCCCATGTCCATTCAATGTTCACATTACAGCGCGGACTCTATCTTTCATTGTTGACAAGAGACGCTTTCTATCCCTTTTCATTACCCGAACTTTAATATATCCACCTCTTTCTAATGCTGCATTCTTTAGTTAGTTATTCTGTCGACGCTTTATCTCGTTTCGGTAACTATCGAAGAGTTTTGCTCCGTAAGAAGTAAAGAACTCGAACTTAGAGGAGCAATGACTGTTGATTCAATGTTTTGTTCGTTTAAAATTAGTGGCTGTAATTTGACCGGAGCAAGGAACGGTCGTTGCGGTAGGACAAATGACGTAAATCCGCTTAGTTTTGAGTTTAATCGGGTTATTAGTAATTGAATAGATTTTCAACGAAAGCTGTGGGCATGCTTCTACAATTAACAACGACGTTTTGGTATTTTTGTTTTTATTTATTTGGTAAGCATTCGATAAATTCTGGATAAATGTTATGACTTCATCCCATCGGGCTTAAAGTCGTATATTGGGTAGGATCAGAATGTGGAATGAAAGTGATGTTTAAATAAATATAATTTAAAATTTCTATGACAATAATTGACTTCTAACCTACTTTTTGGTACCGTCGTTTCAAAAGAAACGCAAACTAAATAAAGATATTAATGAATTTTTAGATAATTCTTGAAATGTTTTGTTTATGCGGAATTCTTAAGAGATCCTGTAATCCTTAGTAATAATATGCGATTTTGATGAAATAATAAAGTTTTGTGATTGTGATTTAGTTTCACGTGGTTATCGTTTACTTTTTAGATCATAATTAAAGGTATACAAATTACTCCAGCATTTATCTAAATCAAATCAAATAATTGCATTGTTGATTCCAAACATTTTGTTCAGCATAGAGCTGTCACACCTATCTAAAGTTACTACCAGGCCTAATAAAGTAATTGTTTCTATAACAATATTACTATTTATGGGGCCTCAGAAATGCTGACAAACTCGCTTGTCAGTTATGCTAATCCGCGGTTTGGTTCTCCCTTTGTTGTCTTTAGTTAATTGTACGAGTAAGCTAACTGAACTAATTTGATTGCAATAAAAACTTTTTGCCATAATAGTCCGTGACTTTTTGAATTTCTGACCTCTTTACCGAAAAAGCAACACTACTCCTGGCAACAGGTATCTGTCAGTTGACTCCTATCAAAATTTGAACTTGCTGCGTCAGTTAGTTTGTGTCCGACAGCTATCTTTATCAAACTACCCAGTAATTTGAGGAATAAATGGAAAAAAGTGAATTTCGTGTGCTTATTAAGCATTATTTTTTGCGAAAAAAAACCATTACCGAGACCAAGGCTAAGCTTGATAAATACTATGGAGACTCTGCACCATCGATTTCAATGGTAAAAAAGTGGTTTACTGAATTTCATTGTGGCCGTACAAGCACTGAAGATGCCGAACGTCCTGGACGTCCAGTTGAGGTCTCTACACCCGAAACAATCGAAAAAATTCACGATATGGTGTTGGCCGACCAAAGATTGAAAGTGCAAGAGATTGTGGAAGCCGTAGGGATCTCGCATGGCTCAGTGGTTTCAATTTTGAAAGATCACTTGGGCTAGAGAAAGCTTTCCGCAAGATGGGTGCCGCGTTTGCTCACAGGCGACCACAAACGCAATCGTGTAACAACTTCACAGGAAGGTTTGGCGTTGTTCAGTCGCAATATGGAGGAGTTTTTGCGCCGTTTTGTAACCGTGGACGAAACATGGATCCATCACAACACACCAGAGACCAAACAACAGTCAAAACAGTGGGTTTCTAAGGGTGAATCGGCGCCAAAGAAGGCCAAGGTGGGTTTGTCAGCCAATAAAGTTATGGCGACTGTTTTTTGGGATGCACGTGGGATAATCCACATTGACTACCTTCAAAAGGGAAGAACAATCAATGGGGAATATTATGCAAACTTATTGGACCGCTTCAATGACGATTTGAAAAAAAACCGACCTCATTTGGCCAAGAAAAAAGTTCTTTTCCATCAAGACAATGCAAGGGTGCACACATGTGCAGTTGCCATGGCAAAAATCCATGAATTGGGCTATGAATTGCTCCCTCATCCGCCCTATTCTCCAGATTTGGCTCCGAGTGACTACTTTTTGTTCCCAAACCTGAAGAAATGGCTTGGTGGAAAAAGATTTGACTCCAATGATGAAGTCATCTCGCAAACAAAGGCCTATTTTGAGGACCTCGACAAATCATATTTTTTGGAAGGGATAAAAAAATTGGAGAAGCGTTGGACAAAGTGTATAGAGCTCAAGGGAGACTACGTTGAAAAATAAAATGATTTGTTTATCAAAAAATCTGTGTTTTATTCCAAAAGTCACGGACTTATTGACCCGCCGTTATATACTGACGAATAAAAATTACAAGTTGAGGTTGGCACATGACGAGTGACGTGCGTTTTATGTTTTTTAATGACTTTCAGTTTAACCCAGTTTAACCTATATTTCTGTCCGTATAGGTACATATATCCTTTGAATCATGAGCTATTGTTGGATTTCATACAAATATCTCATAAAAAAGTCCACATTGGTGATATTTCCAAAAACCATACAGGGTTTGTCAAATTTTCGAATTGACACTTCAACGTAAATGCTGTCCTCTAAGAAGAAACCATTTGTGGAAATTAGAACTATACAAACTTGAAAGAACCAACCAAGTGCGAGTCGGACTCGCGCACGAAGGGTTCCGTACCAAAAAAGCGAAAAAATTGGGTTTGTTGTATGGGAGCCCTCTTTAAATATTTATTTTATTTTGTTTTTAGTATTTGTTGTTATTGCGGCAACAGAAATGCATAATTTGTGAAAATATCAACAGTCTAGCTATCGCGGCTCTTGAGATACAGCCTGGTGACAGAGCGACGGACAGACGGACAGACGGACAGACGGACAGACGGACAGACGGACAGACGGACAGACGGACAGACGGACAGACAGCGAAGTCTTAGTAATAGGGTCCCGTTTTTACCCTTTGGGTACGGAACCCTAAAAAATATAGAATATACTTATTTTTCTACAAAGTCCCCGTCCGGGAATCGAACCCGGGACTTCGGATCAAGCGGCACCATGAAAGCCGGTGCGCACGCCACTCCGCCACGGATAAAGTCAACAGTAACAAATGCGACGTTGAATGATATTAGTTAGCAATGCTTTGGGGTCCTTGGAGACGGAAGATTGATACCTCCTCAATGTACGATTTATAGCGCTTCAATGCCCGTCTGCTATCTTGATTCCCTCCTGTTGGCCCTTTTAGGGCGTCTGTCTGTCTGGCTAGCCAATTAAATTGACCAGAGGCTCTCAACTAAAGTAGAGCTCTATTGGGGAACATAACAGTTACTGTTTATGTGCAATACTGTATTGGTGTGAATGTAAAACGAGAATAACATTTCTGAGGGCACATAAATTTTATTATGTAGGTATGTCATTGTAAACTGATTTTCAAAAAATATATAGGGTCAAGGTTTATGTCGATTGCAAAGTGCAAAGATATGTGACTGACTTTCTGTTTTTAATGTATTGTTATAAGATAAAAATATTTTGTTAATTTTTCATTTTTTTTTATTATTAGATAGACACAATTCCCATCGCTTATCAGAAACAATGTACAAAGCTATAGTAGTAATATCAAATATAAACAATATGCACCCTTCGTTTACTGCCTAGCCTTATGTCAGGATACAGGGTAATTGAGCGCTTCTAGTTTCTGTAGCCAAGACATTTTTATGAACAGAATGCAAATGTTTATTATTCACTACACAACATTATAAATGCGACGCAATTAAAAGAAAGCTTAGCAGAACTCTGAAATAGCGGGCGCTATCTGTAATTTGGGGTGGTGGGATCTACCTCCTAGTGGTCCACCCTGGGCAACGGCATCTTTGGTTTTCTAACACATCCCTCTGCGGTGGGAGGCTTCGTAAGAGGCTGCCTGGATGCTACCACCCACCTGCCGGAGTCCAGCGCCAAACATCTTCTAAATATGCTTGATATGGCAGGGGCCAGTTGATTATAGTCGTGCTTTGGAAGGCAAGTAAAGCCGTTGAATCCAGCTTTTTCAGATGGAAGTCTTAAAAACAAGCGGCAAAGGCCTATCATAGGCGCTTACCCCAGACAATCATCAACAATGAAGTCTTAATATTCTTTTATCTATAGTACAGTACAGTTCTCAAAATGTATGTAATATTTAACCTTGTAAGTACTAAAATCAAAAAGATTGAGAACCACTGACTTAGACGTTTCTATCGAAATGGCTTCACGTGTCTAGGAAGTTTAGATATTAACTACTGAGCGATATTGCTGGTACCTAATGCGTTGTGATCTTTCAAATTACTTCATCAGTATGAAATTGCTCACGAGAAGTGAGATTATCTGTAGATAATGTAAGTATTTTATTAATTGAATCGGCACGTGATATGACGTTGGTAGTTTATAATAGCGATTTTATACTAAAAGATATATTAAGTGGCCAGTTGTGGCCAAATAAATAGTTGCCGTACAAAATAAACGTTAATACCCTTTTGTAATAAGATTTAAATCTAATTAAAATGTTTATGACCTGGACTAAATGATAATTGCTGGTTTAAATCTAGCAAAAAGCTAGTATTTATTTGATGTACAAGAATTTATATCCTAGACATGGCTTACAATGTTGTAAAAGCGCCTCCAGGGCCCTATTTGCAGAAATAAAACTGATTTTACGCAAAGATGAAATTTGCTCTTCGCTATCCGAGTTATCATGTTTTTTTTTACAATATGATATACTTCTTGGTTAGTAGGCCCCCTACTGGATGGACCGACGATCTGGCAAGCCGCTGGATTTGAGTGACGAGGGAGTAATCGTTGTGGAGATCCTTAGGGTGCAGAATGCAGATCAAGGAGGCTAGGCCACCGCCTATGTCCAGCGGTGGTTGTCTTTTAGGCTATGATGATGACGATGGAGATGATATCATACTTGTAAAGGATGATACCCCACGAAAGTAATGTCAAATGGGTCTATCTATCTACTCACGTAAGATGCGTGAGAAGAATATGCTCGTGTTTATATTGTTTACGACGTAACCAAACCCTTTTGCTTTCACCCTTGTCGTTTATACACACGGAATTTCATACATAACTTCCATACATTCGTTCTCATTGTGATATCCGGAACAATGGCGGTAACGACTTGCGCCATCTACAGCGTATTTACAAAACAAATCACGCAGGAACATTGGTTTTATGGAAGAGAGAGCCCAACAATGGAAACTTTACCCTCGTTTTATGCGTACTATTGTTGTGGCTTTGAAGTATAGTAAAATCTTGAAAAGTTCTCGATGTTACGTAATTATCATCTCAATCTAAATCAGCTATCATGTCTTGCTACAGGTACTATGTGTAGTAGGTCTTTGGCACCTGACCACCTTAAGAGCAAAATCGCTTGCAGCTTGCGTCATCTCTTGTTTGAAGTAGCGTCCGTTTTCATGTAGTACTGCAAGCTATTTTCGTTTGAAAGTGGTTAGGCGGCAGAGACCCCGAATACATAGGAAACAGTACTCAATAAAAATATAATACCTTGATAATATAAGTCCGTGAATATATAAGTGGACTGCCTTAGGGCGACTGCTCTTACGACTGACCTACAGAAGCATGTCTCGAGTTGAGGAGTATAAATTCCTGGAATGAAAATATTGACTGCCTTTGGAACACGAACGCACAACCTTCCACTTACCGGTCGATTTCTCTTTTAATTTTTGGTGTCGACAAATTTCTTCTTCTGCTAGCCAGCGGGATTTCGTCGTTTTTGATTTTAAAAGTCCAACATCCGAAAGAAACATTACCAGTCGGCTAAGAAAAACCAACTGTTTTAAGCATTTTATTTTTAATATTATTTTTTTTTTGTGAGAGAAGATGCCGTCGTCTCTGTTTGGTAGTATGTACTTCTAAAACTCTTACGACACAAATAGGACTCCCTTATTGTCCTAATATTATTTTATTTAAGGCCATTCAGCTCTATTTTCATTCGCTGAGACTTTATAATCAGTATCGTATCTTTATCTTACGGTTGTGTATAGTCACTTAAACCTTAAAATTACTAGTCAACCTTAGTATCAACATTACAGCAACTTCATTTGATACATCCTTCTTCATTTTGAATATATTATACAGAACAATGACTGTAGACTTTACAACATGTGTTTCATATGTTTTTTCAGAAGCTAATTATCATGTTTGCATGGTAGAACCATTTTGTTTGTAATGAAATACGACTTATCTCTTTAACTTTACTTTTGTTTGTTATTTTTTATAAATAATCCTAAAGCGACTAACGGCCATTTCCAATAACCTATCTATCTTCAGTTTTGGCATATCCGAGATAGAAAACAACTTCTGTCTTTGTTTCTCTGGACGGAAAAATCAGAGATAGAAACTGTTTCCTATCTCCGATATGTCAAAACTAGCGATAGATAGGATATTGAAAACGGCCGTTAACTGGTTCGAATCTATGATTAAAATGATCCAATCATAAATTCAAAAAGCCCTGAACCTGAGTTTGAGTGCTAAAAACTCTACCTACCATATAATATAATACTACCAATATCCGAGCCTGTGCATGGCGATCGTCAAACATCGTTTGTTTTGCACTTTTGCATCACTAAAACCCGGATACTTTTTTTGTCCTTTGAAGAAATATTGCTCGTTGATCTTAGATCATCCTTTTTCTTTAGCCGGGTAAATTGGTGGTTCCAAATCGTTTTCTACACAAATTGATATTTTTTTATTGGCACTAGAACATTCAAAGTGTACTAGTTGTTATTTGCGACTACGTATACGTTAAATTTATCCCACATGTATCGTAAATATGAGCCAGTACTCCAGCCTTACATCTATCTCTATGCCAAATTGTATAACCTATATTCCAGATGCAAGTTTCAATCTAACTCTGTTCTAATTTTCATGTAACTCAGTTCACCAGCTAAACCATTAACAGGTTACAAACAGACATTTTCGCATTCATAATATTAGTATGGATTACCATCTCTGGCATAAGCTTTCAAATGTTTACTAATAACCTGAACTATTTTGTAGACTCTAACAGACATATAAAAAATGCCAACACGCTTAAAATTTCTGCATTCAGACTCTGAGGGACCGATTCAGTGTTTCAGCCATTCAGCTTACTCAATGACCAGCTTAAGTAGAGCTACCCTGTTCTTCTCTTGCTCTTCAGAGCGCTTAAGTAAAAAGGCATTTGATCTCGTCTCCAAAGCTCTCTCTGGTCCGGGCAACGAACAATAGAGGTGTGAAAGGGGTTTAAGTAAACACTCTTTTGTGAATCGGGTTCATATTGTGAGGCGACGCTTTGTGCAAATAGATTATGGTGTGAGTACTGTCGTGGTTTGAACATAGTATAGCTTGTTACGGTAGAATCAGGCTAATTTATTAGCTTTTTAGTTAGTGCTCTTATAACAAATTAAAGACCCAATTGACTTAGTGCTACGGTGGTCCGCTTATTATAAAACGACTTTGCCATTGACTTGTGCCTGGAAAGAGAAGGTTATGGTTGTGCTTCAGAAGGCACGCTAAGCCGTCAGTCTCGTCTGTAAAGGACAGCTTGAAAAACTCTGGCACTGTACATGAAGGATAGTTAGATAGATATAATAATAAGTAGAAAGATACTAAATATTTATCCATGAACAGGTTTTGTTAATTATTCTGATGACTGTGGTCGAGTGGTGAACACGTCAGTTTTCAAGTTGATGCCAGAGGTCTGAGGTTTCTCTGATATCTTGTTTAGCTTTAATTTATTCCGCAGGAAAATGAAGCCTACGTGCTAATTCTGTCTTTAATCTAGATACGTTTAGCCATTTTAGTGTGAATCCATCCAAACTATTTTAAGGCAATATAATTTATATGTTTTGGTAGTTTAATACACTTTGTAGTGAGGCTACTGTATCAAATTTTGTTACGTTCTGTTTCTCGTCAAAGAGTTTCTGAACACAATGCATTTAAATACAGCTCTCATAGAGAGTGCTTCTGGTATCGAAGGGATTTGAGATGTGGGCGTGGGTTTGAAAATATTTTGATATTTTTATGTATTTTACCGTTTTCTAAATCCCTGCTATATCACGCTATTCGCTATTGCGCAAACAAAAACCTCAAAATGAGTAATTTAATAAAAAACTGTTTTGACGCATTTAAACAATGAAAAGAATGGAAAGTTGTTTTTAAATTTGTTTTTGAATGTTTGCTGTGGGTTGTGTGTCAAGTCTATTTTTATTTATTTATTTATTTAAACTTTATTGCACAAATTAGTAAAATGTACAAAAGGTGGACTTAAAGCCACATGGCATTCTTTACCAGTCAGACCTTTGGGTCAAACAGAAATGTTTTGTAATGTTTTTATTTATGTATATAAGAGCTAATTTTTGGTTCTTAATTTCATCATCATCATTACCAATCTATGTGAGTCCTCCTCTGGACTCGGGTCTCTCTAAAATGAGGATGATGCCAAAATCACGAAGCTTAGCAGGTGGTTCAACGATCGCAGTTTGATCAATGGTGGAGGGAATTCGCTGGTACCCGTCTTCTTCAGGTTATACACCGTACTTTTTGAACCACCTGGAAAACAAAGACGTTATTGGACCGTTAGGGCGGGTTAGGGCGGTTGTTACGAGCCGGTTTCTAGCCGATCCGGCGTCGTGTCGGTGCCGGTGACGCGTGTTGACGAGCACGTCTCATGAACACACCTTCAGAGTCGATCGTAGCCAACTGATGACAGGGCGTAAGCCCGGTTTGGAAACCGTCTATAGGCCCGGCACAAAACTGGCTCGTCAACAACTGCCCTTATGTATACCTACATCGTAGCATTTTTTTTTTTATTCAGACTTATAATTTGCTGCGGGTCGGGTTATCGGTTTGATGTACCGTACACAGTTACATCTGTGCGCGTCACAGCTTGTTTCAAAATAAAAGCAAAACCAATATTTAATATTTATATAAAAAGTGTTTTGGTAAAAAAAAAATAAAACTGCCAAGATGTTATACATAATGGTTACATAACGTGCTTCGTTTTACAGGTGGTTGAAAATGCACCGTGTAAATACAGGTTGAAATTATAACCACTTTCCAAAAATTTTATAGGCGTTCAGTTTCGTATTTAAAACCCATTTATGAAGTAAAAAATGTAAATAAAGTTGTAACCCAAAAATAATTTTCGCAATATATATTTAAATTTTTACGGTCCTAGGCCTGTTAAGGTATAAAGGGAAATACAAAAACTTTTGAATAGTATCGTAATGAATGAATGAGATGCGCATCGCGTAAAAAAAATGTTGCTAGGCAGCCATATAAAAATTTAAGATTTTAGGCGGATATTTTCTATGTGCTTTATCTTAACATTTTTTTACTGGGCAATATAGAAAGAAAAAATACGTCATTTGTTTTTTGTCTCGTAGATTGATATATTAAAATTTTGGAAGGTGGTTAAAATTTCACCCGGTATAGTTTTAATCGCCTCTTACGACCATACGAAGAACTGCTGTGCTTTATGTGCCAGAACCACTTTGGGATGTCGAATCAGTACAATAAAAACAAATTTTAATTCCAAATATAATTTATTTTTCTATCTATCTCAGTCAATACAAATAACTCAGGTGGTAAGTCTATCAGTTAGAAATACAATGAAACTTATCTCAAATAACGGGTTTGGAGAATTTGAAATACAATATTGTGTAGTAACTCCTAGTTTGAAACTTGAAGAGTTGAAAATTGCGTTACTTAAAAAGATACTACGGATATAAATTTTGTCGCTATGACGTATCTAATAGATTAATAATAATAAATTATGATCTGAAATTCTCGGATGAAGGCAATAAAGATGTAAATACTAAAAGAGATAAGTAAGTCAGTGGTTTCATGCCTGACTTTTCTTTTGTTTTTTGACGTGACAACGTCTTAAATTAGGTTGCGGCTGGGAGTCACTTATGAAAAAGTGTAACGCTCGGTAACGTTACGATGAGTCACCGAACGAGAGAGAGGCCCGCCGAATGCCTTGCGTCTCTCTCCCACTCAACTATGATCGGTCTGCCGCGCGCGCAGCACTAGAGAATTAGGCGCATTGAATCGGACACATTACAGCAGAAACACTTCCTTTCATTTCATATTTCTCCTATCATCGTCCTATCCTCAACAAAATCACTCAAATAGGAATTAGTTAAGTTTAAGTTTACATGTACAATGTTTTAGTAAACAAAATATATTTCTATAGTTAAAATTTGTGCAATTCTTATTTTCATTCAATTCCTTGTTCCTATTGTGCAATTTAATTATATTCATATCAATAAATATTCTACCGAGAAAAAGACGTTGTCACGTAAAATCTTCGCCCGTAAAACCGACTTTACAGGCAACCATTTTTTTTTTTTCATAATTTAGATCCTTATCGTGATGACATGGTTGGTGTAGTGGTGCGGTGGTCCTCTTACTACTTGTTTAGTCCCAGGTTCATTACTCAGACGTATCAATGTAGAAAATAAGAACTCGGGTCTGGGTGTGTGTAGAACCCGCGTTTTTTCCGGTTTCCACAAAACAGGTGCTTATAATATTTACATGCTTTGGGATTAGAGTAATTTAATGTATGTGATGTTGTGCACATTTACTTAAAAATGTCTTTAGTAAGTAAGTAACAGCCTATAATCTTCCCACTGCAGGGAAAAGGCCTCCATCATTGAATTCAAGTTACCACTACAATGATGGGAACTGGCATAATCACCACGCTTGCCAAATGCGGGTTGGTGATCACAAACCCGAGCAACGTTCGAAAATTCGAAACTATTTGTTGCCCGACCCGGGGATCGAACCTGGAACCCCGAGATCTTGGCCCGGTATTTAAACCGCTAGAACAACGGGGCGTTGTGTGTCTTTGTTAAGCCTTAAATAAATTTGCTTGCATTGCAAAAATGTCTTACTAAGCATTAAATAAATTTGCTTAGTCACGAATTTGCCAGTTTATTGGACATCATACAACTGATAGTGATGACAAGCAATTATGGAAATATAGGTATTGATCGTTTTAAACAGTCGTATGTGGTAATCGTAAAGGGAAATAAAATTGTTGATGCATTTTAAATAGTCATCCAATTCGACACGCATAATCCAAGTGAATCGGTCCGTGCTCTTACACATGGGAACACGGTGATAATTGCCGCAACCCTTACCAACCTCCCCAAACTCCTTGTCTTCGTAGATTTACTATTATTACACAATATTGCATTCGGGGGCTTAGAATCGCATAGTGCATTTGATGGCAGCTGCCTGCCAGCTTGGGGTGAACATATCGCATTATTTTTATCAACAATCCAGAAAGAAATTTCAGTCCTAAGCAACTAAAATTACGGTTTAGTTTACTAGAACAGTCTGGTGAATCCCAGAGGACCATATGGACGCCACCCTCTACATAGATTTGGGCAGAAAAAATTACTTAATGGGATGTTTTCTGAATGAGCGATGCTCTAATACTGGGATTGTCTCAAAATCCGCACAGATCAAAACCAATCGTTGATCTGTTTGTGCCTATCCGACTTGAAACCTTGTAGAAATGAGATTTGGTATATTTTTGAAGAATGCAATACCTGGGAAAGGGATTATTTCGTATTAATTGGAAACTAATTGCAAAGAGTTAGCTGATTTGATGTTAATTAAACTTCTGTTGATTGCTACTGTTCTAATTGGTAATCCAATAAATCATGAATAATATTACCCAACTAGCTATACCCGAGACTTTGTTTGCGTGGACTACAGAATGCTTTCATGCTTGGCATGTTGTATCACCCTTTTTCTTTAAAATAAATATAATATCTAAAATAAAAGCCTAGCATAAGTTATTCTTTATAACATTAGCTATCTACAAGTAAAAGTGTTAATAGTCTAGCAATAACAGCGATTAGCTGGAACAAACAAACATACAGATTTTAATAAGTACTAAATTGTTTTTTTTTTGTTGTTTTTATTATACCGTATATTAAGTAGTGTTTAAGGTTCATATGTATAAAGTGTAAAGCTGTTAATTTGAAATAACAAACAGTCACTTTAGTTTTATAAACCAGTAATTTAGCGTTCCTAAAATCAATTACAAAACAATGAGTAAGTAACTCAATTGGTAAGTTAATATTTACGCACGATCACGTCAGAAACAAGTTTTTGCAACAAGAAACATGGGCCATACTTTTTGTTGGCCAAACGTTACGGTTTAAAGGTTTTAATTGAAAGATATTGTAACCATCCGATGCAATTGTTTAAATACAATTGCACAATATTAATTATTAAATGCACAGGGTATGCAAAATTCGATATTATGAAACTAATTGGTATTAATTTTAAACTTAACGCTGCTTATTGAAGTGGCGTACACAATGGTTCTCTAAGTGTCGTCTGCTCCGAGGACCCAGTTTCGATTCCCGGAATTTTGTGTTACTTACCTGTTTTGTGTCTGGTTTCCACAAAACAATGCATTAAATTGTTACTTACTTTAAGATCAGAACTATACAGTATGAAATTTTAACCACTTTCCAAAATTTTTATAGGCGTTCAGTATCGTATTTAGAGCCCATTAATGAAGTAAAAAATGTAAATCAAGCTTTCACCCGAAAATATTTTTCGCAATATAGTTTTAAATTTTTACGGTCCTAGGCCTGATAAGGTATAAAGAGAAAATTAAAAACTTATTAATAGTATCGTAATAAATGAATAAGATGCAAATCGCGTAAAAAAAGGGTTGCTAGGCAGCCGTATTAAAAATTTTAGATTTATTGCGGACATTTTCTAAGTGCTTTATCTTGACATTTTTGTACTGGGCTACACCAAAAGAAAAAATACGACATTTGTTTTTTGTCTCGTAGATAGATATATTAAAATTTGGAAAGTGGTTAAAATTTCACCCTGTATGTATGATGTTGTCCACTCAATGAGTTGATGTTAATTACAATTATCTAAATATTTAGTTCTCAGTCTTTTATCATTACTCGCTTCTAGTTCATCGTCGGCTGTCGGATAAGTACCTTACTTTCTAAGTATGTTGAAGTTAATGTTTCTGTCATAAGCAGTTTCGTTATTTGTTTCTAACTTGATCTGAATTTGCTATCAAATCAAACGAGTATCACCGCGAATCCTGATCCGATACCCTCGTCAAAGACGGACTTAAAAGAACTTCTACCAACAAATATTCAGGCAAGAACTGACCTAAAACAAAAACTTCCGTTGGCTATTAAACCCAAACTGTTTATAAGAGTTCCTGAACCTGTACGCCATCGCGCCAGATAGATCACGTATCAAACTATTAGTAATGAAGTAAACTACTCGAAAGACTGTTCCAAGGAACAGCTGTTACATTTTCACTGCTACTGATACTTGGTCCGCGATATCGGCGATTTTGAACTTTATTCTCAACGGTTTGTTTGTTGTAACCAAGGGATTGTAAGGTCAAGTTGTTGTGGTGTTGTAGCGAGGGGTTGATTCGAGGGGAGTTGTTGTCCCACGTGTGAGATGGACCCCACGCGTCGGTGTACGCACAAGTGATTAAATGGTTGACAAAAAAAATGTAATGGTGCTTTTTCGATGTTAGTGGTGCTAAGAAAAGACTGTTTCAAATGAAAAAGTAATTGTACAGAACTTTGTAACTTGTCATTGGGTTTAAATATGGTTGATTTATAAATGGTAAGGGACACAGTTTTGTTTTTAATTTGTTAGGTATTGCTCCTTACCTAGTAATTACTTTTATATTTTACAAACAAAACTGTTGTGCTGTGTATTGTTTGCCTTAAAATAAATTTTACCATAGTGAATGACAGCAAAATATACTTACTTAAACATGGAGACCCTGTTACGTCTTTCGATTTCTAAACACTCCTGCGTCTGTATACCTACAAGTATTGGCAAATACGACTTTTTTATCAAGACAAAATTCTTTGAAAATAGTATATCCTGTATATCGATAATAGATACGTGTTCCCATCACTAAAGTCTAAAAATCATAAATTAACAGTTATCTACAATTAGATTTTTACTCAAGACTCCCCGGAGGTTTTGTTGAGTTTTAAATTACAAGCTTCGTACTATTTCAACTTTTTAAGGGCTGATAATTATTAGCTGTATACATTTTATAGCTCTTTATTATGTATATAAGTGAACACATATTTCTGTTTATCTTCGTTTATGAACCAGCAGCGATTTCAGAACATTTCATTTCTAATCTGGATGCTAAAGTGACAAACATATTAAAACCTTAAATAAGAATATTTATACAAATTTGTTTTTTTTAAAGTTCCTAAATATGTATGTTTTTAAATCGGAACATTTCAATTAAAAAATATTATAGTAAGGGTCAACACAAAACCCAATATGTATATTTATGAATTGTATCACTGCAGTTCAGGTTAAATATGACAAGCTAATTTAAAATACGAGAATGGGGTAAAGCAATTAAGCATAAAGTGAACCAAATCACTCCGATGACAAATGCAATTGACTTCACTAGTCAAATCGTGTTCCAAAACATTTTCTCACAAAAAACAAAAGCCTCGCGTCACTCCTTTAATTCGATATACAAAATCTATCGATACTAATTGACAGATCAAATTAGGTTCGAAAATCGAAGTCCAGGAATATCCGTCCGGTCAAATGATGAATAATTATTTAGTTCTATTCCGGGTTTAGCGGGAAATCTCATTAGGGCCAGACTCAGGGGCACTGTTGATATACGCCGGCCCTGACTCCTGGAACCCGAAACTGGATTGAACTAGGTATAACTAGACGTGCAGGCTGTGTGTTACACCGAACAGAATATACAATACCTACATATTCAATAATTGCATCAATATCTATACGTTGGTATAGATTTATCAGATATCAGATAATATTTATCAGAATGTAAACATACATGTTAGAATTACATCAACTATATAAACTAACTGACGTATTAACAAAATGAATTACTTTACAAGATATTTATACTTGACTTGACATATGAAAAACACGTTTGCATCATTCATGATGGTCATTTTGCCTTAGCATCTTTACATATTTAAGAAACTTCTCATATAATTAAGACAGTATTGCGATAATTTAGTAATTACTGATAAGTATCCACAAGTACAAAATCCACGGCAAATTATAATTTTTTAGTACTAATATAATATAGACAAGCGGACTTGGTGAAACACAAAAAAAAATGATTCATCAGATCTTTTTGAGTGCTGTGCTATTTTTTTTGTTAGCATTTCAGTTTATTTTTGCGGGTTTAGACTTTTTCAATTTTAAAGTTACGTGATGTTATTAAAATGTAGAGTCAATTAAGTCATCAGAGTTCATCGGTCAGAAAACGAAACATTGCAAGAGTCAATGGATTCGGGTTTTATACTTTGTTTTTTATGATTGATATTTCGGCACTGTTGCATTCTACTGTGATCATGCCGGAATATCGGAAACTCTTAAAAAACTAACTTCATGATATAAACCCCAAATCAACTAGCTTTTGTGATAGAGACTCTAAGAGTTTAAAGAGACTCTGCGAGTTTAAATCAGCATGAAACATTACATTACGGTGTGACGTTCACCCTGCTCGTAGCTCCTGGATTGTCTTTCATCTTAAGCCGTATGCTAACTCCTGTTTGACTCTCCGGTTAAGCTGTCACCTCGCTTGTGTGGTTTAAACCCTACCAAATTGAATTCCGTGCGCCTTTAACTAAGTTTTGCTTGTTATGAATTCTAATCAGAATTGAGATTTGAACATAACGATTTTGTGTTACGTCTACTGTCTTCTCGTGTCCCGTCTCTGACACGTTTAGATAGTCATTAGTAAAATGATAAAAGAAAAGTGGAGAAAATCAGTTCTGACGGTTCAGACCCTGTAAGTACCTAGTCGTAAAGCGCTTGTTTTATGGAATCAGAAATAAAAAACTGTAATTCAACCAATGATACTCGTATTTAAAAAGTAATATCATTGAATTCAACTAATTGTAGAGATCTGTTACAATTGTAGCTAATTTTACCCAGGCCTTAATAACAGATTGTATAAAACAATACTTATCTAAATCGGGTAGTTGAGATGTTACAAAGACACATACGTAAATACAAACTTAAATACATGGACTTCTAAAATCATAATCCTTCCTTTTGTTTTTACCGTAGTCGGGTAATACCTAAGTACACACAGCACGTCAAGTACGTCAACCTACCACAAAACGTAAAATTTTCTCAATTGATATTGATCTCTGCTTGTTGGACTTAAAGTTGAAAATTAATTCAATGACCTTTTACTTTTTCGGTAGGTTGACCTGCCGTTGTCTGTACAATAACGGCCATTTCCAATAACCTATCTATCTTCAGTTTTGGCATATCGGAGATAGAAAACAACTTCTGTCTTTGTTTCTCTGGACGGCAAAAACATAGATAGAAACTGTTTCCTATCTCCGATATGCCAAATAGATAGGTTATTGGAACCGGCCGTAAATCGGTCCGGGAATCAAAACACGGGACCAGAGTTGGCGTCCCTTTGAAAGTCTTTGTTGAAATCACTCAAGGAAACTGAAATTGAAAATAATAAAGTATTGCCATTGGTTTTTGCTAGTACAGAAGATTATTTAGATTAATAAAATACTCATTTCTTCTTAATTTAAATGCCAAAGCAGGCTTATCAGCTTTATATTAACAAGTCGCGGCAAGCCTCCGACAATGCGATTAAACTAACAACAATGTATGACTTGGCGCTACTACGTCAGCCGATACTAGTACTTGGAACATATTATGACTCATGCTTTCTTCATATCCCTGTAACTTATATAATTATCAACCATAACCCCTTCAGGTAAGGTTCACCCTCGTTTGGAATAAAAACTATTTTGCCATGTTAAAAAATATGTATTTTGTATGAATCAACTTAGATTTCCGTTTGCAAAGATGATGTAAACGGATTAGGTGAATGTTTCATCATAATGAGCCTAAAAAACTCTTCTGCTAGACAGAGGCCGACGCCTTTGTCTAGCAGAAGAGTTTTTTGGTCACTCTTTGCGACCCAAGAGTTACCACTACACTATTATCGCTTTGTAGACTTGTCTGTCTCGACCAACACCAATGATGGAGAGAAGTTTTGACCCTTCTACTATTAGTACTCTCTTTAGTCGCCTCTTAAGATAACCATTGGAAGAGATTGAGTGGTGTTTTTTTTGTAGGTTTACCGGATGATACAGCACTCATATTTTTTTTTATAAATAATCATTGTTTTTAAGACATCAGTGCATAGAAGTAGTTGTCAACAGCTCAACATCCAACAGTAAAATTGCAAATGCTTAAACTGCTAAATAAAATCATTCCAATGTAAAATCCTATACTATTCTATAGCAATAAAATATAGTTTTGATTAAGACGTCTTACCAATCTTATAAATATTTTAAAGTGAAATTTTGGATGGAATTTTTCACTCAAAACTTTCGGTGAAAGTCTAAAGACGTTTTATATATTTTTTAAGATGTTATAGATCTTAAGACATTTGTGAACAAATACAAAAAAAACGAATGAAGACGTTTCATCATTTTCTCCGATCTAACAAATACTCTTTTTCCCAAATCTCAATCCGATTTGGTTTCGCTGTGAAAGTAATATGGGGCCAAATGGACCCCTCGCTACGCACAAAGACATATTCACGCGAGAAAAAAATATTAATACATATTGCAATTTAGGGACTGAACTCACTAGCTCACGGTTAGAGAAGTGACACAATTCAATAACATTTATCGATAAGATTATCACTATTTGATATCGAATTAGTTGAGTAAATAAAGTCTATAGATAAGACACATTCTTTTTCAATTATTTCGAGCGATCAGAAGTTACCGTTGATTTGATAATCGTAAAAATGGTCCTAAACTTTATCATACTTCTTCTTTTTTCTTCTATGCACCGCCCGGGCCGTGATATTTCTGTTTGGCCCAATGGTTGACTGGTAGAGAATGCTTTTAGTGTTAAGTCCGCCATTAAGTATTTGATTTTGTCTGTGCAAAAAAGTGTAAATAAATAAATAAATATTAACGACATCCATGTCTCAAGTACATATATGCATATGGTAGGGGCTCATTATAGGTTCAAATTTATATTTTGTTAATTTGAACACCCAACTGCGCTAAATCATACATACTGAGGTGCATACATACATACATATTATCACGCCTCCTTCCCAACGGGGTAGGCAGAGACCAAGGCCTTCCACTTACTACGATCCTGGCACACATCTTTCGCTTCTTCCACATTCATCAATATTTTCATGCATGCTCGTCGGTTTAGAGTACTCTTGACCTGACCTTTCTTCAGAACATCCCCGATTTGTTATAAGTTCGTCTAGGCCTTCCTCTTCCAACGTTCCCTTCCACACTCGTCTTATAGATCTGTCTAGTCATTCTTCTCTCATTCATCCTTTCTACATGCCCAAACCATCTAAGCATCCCTTTCTCAATCCGTGTGACAATATCTTCTTTCACACCACTCGCTAAATCTCGTTAGGCTACTTAGCCTAGTTAGACTAGAAATATTGTAAAATAGGTTCTCTTCACATTATAATGAATTTGGTTTTAGCTGGAATCCAAAAGTGTTGGTGTGCTTTCCAGCTTGTAAGATATATTTTTGCTAAATCTTATTTAGATCCGTTTAGCCGTTCTAACGTAATTGAGTAACAAACATCCATCCAGAAGTAAGGTTACTTTAGTAAACTCGCAACTAAAAAAGTTACATTAAAGTAAGCTACCTGGAGAAAAAAAATCTATGCTTTGTGTAAACATTTTTGTTTATCGTTAAAATATCGATAGTGTTAACGACCACATCTCTATCTCCAGGATAAAGGTAGAGGCAGCCACTGATCCGTCATTGCCTGCTCATTGGGATACAATGAATTAATACTTAGCTGCCTAGAATGTCCAGTCATCCTGGCTAAGGGTACCGACAAAGGCGTGACCAAGCAATTGTTACGAAACTATAAGAAAAAGGAAATAAATGTTTTATATTTTTGGTAACTATTTCTTTAATATGTCGCTGCAATACTATGTCTGCTTATGGGAAGGATTCGGATAGAAAAAAAATGCGAAACGGTGACCTGTTTTAATGAAATTGAATAAGACTAAAATCAAAATGAAAGGTGATAAAAAAAATGTATAAAAGAAAGGTAATAAGAACGTGAAGCATGAAATAAACCACTAAATGATTGAGGTTGTTAGTGATTTCTTGTTTGACACAATAAAAAATAGAGGCTTTTTTTGTTATGATTTTATGTGAATGGTTTTGTAAAGTTGCACAAGGTGCCAGTATTAGTTTTGCATTCAAAAAACCAATCTATGGCAGAAATATTTATTTCAGAAAAACCTATGAAAGGACAAAACTTGTTTCGATTTGTACAAATATTGCAATAAAGGGGTGGGCAAAGCGCCGTGAATCTGAAATTAAGATTTAAAGTGTGAGCCCAAATATTCCCCCACAGACCTGCGCGTGAGTCGGCAAGGGCGACTTGGGGAGTCGCAGTAGAGTTACCATGGGTTGGAAATCTGTGAGATTTAATTAAATTTTAGACTAAATAAGAGTTCGTTGCTACGCTCTATAATGTACCTAGTTTATATATTAACATCATTAAATTTTATACTGATTCAAGCGTTCATGATTACTGTCAAAAAAGTTGATTGATTCGGGGGTTTTTTTGTTTGTCATTAAGATGTTTGCAATAGTGCCGACATATTGGAAAGTCTATAAATTCAAGATATATACAAGATAGTAGACCATCCTACAACAAATTGTTCAACTTGTTTCGTCGACTGAACTGATTTTCATCCGATGTGTTCAAAGTTAAAAAATTTAGTGAGATTTGACATTTATTATTAGGCAATTCATTCTTATTTTTTACATTATATTTTGCAAAATGAAGGATAAAACTTTTTATTTATTATAAAATCAGAGCTCTTTATCACATCGAGTCTATTTTCAGTCAATTTATATAACTTTTTCCGAGACTTTTGTTTAGAATTCTAATATTAATAACACAAGAAGTAAAAAACTCACAGCCCAGATTTTTTTCATAGATTCATATCCTCAATTGTGTTTCGGAACAATATGCTTTTAATTAGAGTTAATCCATCTCGTATAACACTAGGTGATATTTTTTTTGTAAAAATTTCCTACTATTAATTTGTGGACTTTACTGATCTTAAATATTTAACAACCCAATCAGTCTCGCAATATTCGTGTTAACCCTAGTCTGAAGCGATTAAACCCCTCGTGGGCCTTTAATACCGGACAAATATAGTAATCGAACGACGGCTTCTCACGGTTTTTAGAGGGTTAATACGGGGTTTTTTATAATGTTTAATTTGGAACGAACGGTTCGGCACCATTTGTAGAAATAAGATGTTATGTTTTAAGTGAATTGAGTTCGAAGCTTTGAGTTGCCCAGGGATTGATTTTGTTAAAATAAGGTTTTAGTTCAATATCTTTTTTCATAACCTTTTTTAAAATCTGGGATACCGGCTTCGAGCTAGTGTTTATGTAGAAAAAAAAAGATTTATCCATGTTTTCTCGTATCTGGGTGCTTCTTATTCTGCTTTAGTTTTTGGTTTCCACAAAACAAGTGCTTTATAGTTAGTTTTTACTTGTGATGTTATCCACACAGATAATTATTTAGTTATACATATAAATGAATCCCTATTTCCCTTGGTCATCGCATCCCGCGTGAACGGCTGGACCGATTTCGCTATTTTTTTTTGTTTTGTTTGTCATTGTCAGGAGAATGTTCTTATGAAAGAAAAAATTAAGAAAATTGCGAGGAATATTGGAAAATTTAAGAAAACTTAATAAATAATAATAATAATAAATAATAAATATTTAAGACATGCCTCACTGGGCCACACAGAGCCATCTAGTCCCAAATTAAGCTATCAAAAATATTTAATATGTCTTGTCTGAAAAATAGTTCTCAAGGGGTATAAATCTCGAATTTAACAACTCTAGTGATAGTGACCATGAAAGTTTAAATCAGAATAGTTCACGAGGTTTATTCAATTGAAGTCTTAATAACTTTTAAGCTTAACCACTGCTTAGGAATCTTTATTCAGCGTTCCTTGAAAACATTAATAATTATGAAAATACTCTATCGGTGTATTATCGGCAGCAACAATGATACCTACACTAAACTAGTTGCATATTAGGCAACAAGATTCTAACGGTACATTAATAAAACAAAATTCCGTTATAACAAAGTAAAACAAATAAAAAATGTCTTCATTAATTTATAACTTGCCATAAAATAACCTACTAAACTGAAGTACTTGGCGGAAAAATCTACAGTTTAAAACATTTTAATAGTACTTGAAAGCAGTATCTCGACTTTGTACAAAAATCTTGATTAGCCGCAAAAGCAGCAACTTGGTCACTATTGTCTAAATAATAATATTACATATTTTAAACAAACTATAAAATGGTGCGAGTTAGGACATTGTAGTGCCATATCCATTTCATTATTTAATCATTTTGAAATTTGAAACATTCTTACAGAATACCAAATTTGCTTTGGAAAAAAAAAAATATAGTTACTATTTAAAAAATAACAAATTCCACAGAAAAAAATATATTTTGTACCTAACTTTTTTGGGTAAACGTATTTTACTTAAAGAAATAAAACACTATTTGACATTGGCCGAATCAACTTCGCTCAGAGTTAAGTAAAGCATCTAATAAAACTTTGATGACTGAAAGCTAAGACGTAACTTAGACCAACCCAAGAAAAAAGTCTTACACCCGTAAAAAGTAATTACTTAGGTGACAATTTGTAGTCCTTAATCTACGAGTAGTAATTATTGGAAGTTAGAACTATGGAATGTTAGCATTCTCAGCCAAACAATATGTCTATTAATGGTGACCCATTTCCTTCACGTAAGCACCAGGTAGTAACATCTTAAGTTATGACTTTCTTAAGCAATAAGTAATTACTGCTTTATAAATACGGGGGTTAGAAAGGCTGACTTGAGTTACTGTGTGCACATTTACTGTTACAACTGTGGCTGTTGTTCAAACCATCTGGACATCGAATTTAAAACCAATTGATGTCTCCATATAACGTTCTCACCAAGAAATATCATATCGTAAAATGTTATGTGTGATTCATACCAGTGATTTCTTTGTTTTGTCATGTTTACGAGTTTGTCCTTTGTGTCTTACGACCCCAGATATGGGGCTTAGAATTGAATGAATTGTCTTTATTTGGTAAATCGGTGTCCGTTTAAATGGGAATGGTTTTAAATTGTAGCACTTTTACGGAGTGAAAGGTTCTAAATACCTGATCTAGCTTAATTTTAAAGAAAAGAGATATATATTAAATACACAATGACATTATTGTGATCTATTCATTTCTAATACAAAAAACGAATACCGTTGGGACTTTTATTTTGTCGTGATTAATTTACTATTCCGAACGAATATAAAATTTAAAAATTTCAGTAAGTATGGTATTTTTGGGACTAATGGTATTCGTCAGGAATAGAAAGGATTAATAACGATTATAAACAAATACCTATAACACTGGTATTAGTTTTAAGGAATAGATCATTATTGTTATTCTGATTCGTGTGGTACAAAAACAGAATAGCGCTGCCTCTTCTTTTCGTGTCGTTCTTTATCTTGAATTTGCTTGCTCAAAAACGCGATTGAAAATGCCGACTCTATAATAATTATTTTCGAAAACACCTCTTAAATGACACTATTTTTCAAATTACAACGAAATTACTCAATCCAATATATTCAAAGTCACATAATGTCATAATACCTTATTACTGCAGAAGTAAGGAATTTAATTATACGCGGTAAGAAGTTTGAGGGTTCACGGGCCGTGGTGGCGCCTCAAACAGAATTGTGATTCATTTTCTTATATCTTTTTGCCCCCGGCTCTGCCTGCGTCAACTACACTGCGCAGCGCAGCAGTGAGATAAAAAATGTCCAATGCCCTTATTTGGGGTTAAATTGAATGTTTGTTTTAAAAATCATTATAATCGGATCATTAGTTTAGGCGAGTAATCGTTACAGACAGACAGAAAAACAGAGTTACTTTCGTATTAATAATATTAGTACAGTAATACTCGTAATATTATTTATTTAAGATAGAAGCAATAGTAATAATATTATGATCTATTTAGGATGGAAGCATGTGTTTATACGGCATCAAATAATACATTAAGAAAACCTTTTGAATCATTTAAAGGATAAGTAGGTTGTTTACATTCGTTTTTAGGGAAAGGCATGTTTCTATACTGTTAATATAATTTATTATCGCTATTAAGTAAATAATAATTTAATATGAAGGCTTAAACATAAGCTTCAATTTAAGTACACACAAAATTAGTATGTTGTAACTCAATACTATAACTAAACCCTTTTGTGTCGACGGAAATTATACTGACGATAGCACACGAAGCAATACACTGTTGAATCTTACGCAGTTGCAGTAAGGGTGATTTTTCAACGAAAATGTACGACCTGAACTGCTGGCACTGTACAGACGACACCTGTCAATCCAAACACTGAGGCATCTTATGTCGTTGAAATAGGGTTGATTTTGCAACAAAAACATATAGTCTGATATTGGGCACTGTATATGGTGGGTTTTTGACTTCTTGTAACTATTTAAATGTTTACGGGAAATTAAACGCGATCATACCTTATTTTAAATACCGGGCCAAGATCTCGGGGTCCCAGGTTCGAATCCCGGGTCGGGCAACAAAAAAAGTTTCGAATTTTCGAACGTTGCTCGGGTTTGTGATCACCAACCCGCATTTGGAAAGCGTGGTGATTATGCCAGTACACCCATCATTGCTGTGGTAACTTGAAATCAATGATGGAGGCCTTTTCCCTGCAGTGGGATGGTTGTAGGCTGTTACTACTACTACCTTATTATTTTTCCTGACGTTCTTGTAACTTCCGATGAGCAAATGTATTCGCTTTTCCGATTCATACTGTACATAAGCAATATTTTCTCCAAATTATTCTCACCTCTATGTCCATTCGCAAAGCCTTTATTTTTTTAATAAATCATAATTACTGGATAAAGGTAAGCACTCGTATTTTATAAACCATTTAGCTTATGTGTGATTTTTAACAACTTGCGTTCCCTAAGTGCTTTGCGCAAATCGAGCATGCACCGAGCGACTAATCGTCCGTGAGCAGACTGCCCTAACTGTCTTGGATGCAAAGAACTTTTTGTCAATGTCGTTAAGCTAGAATAACCTTGCAAAAAAAATAGTTTTTTAAAATTTTCGTGTGTGATTACCTATTGGATTTTTACTCCTGGTCGCCTGGGAGATTGTGTTCCTCTTTGCTGGGCATGTGACCGTGCCACAAATATTTGAAATTATTAATATATTTATTTTTTGTCAACTTTTTTTGTCAACTTTATGGCTTATTTAATATTTTGATATATTTTTTTTATTTAATTATCCTAATTTATCTGTAATGCATACATGTATTTTTTTTATATTTAATAATTTACTATTTTCGTATCCAATACAATCCTTGACCTACTTGACCTACAATCTAAAGAAAATATATTTATTTGTTTATCTTTCAAATCATTTAGTTTCTTTTTTTTTTATTTGGTAATATCAATATTGCTGTTGTTCCGGATTGCTGTGATTGTCCACGCCTACCTCCAAACATGGCAAAAGCTGAAAACCAGTTTTCTGCTCTTTGAGCAGTGCAAACACTGAGCTTACTGCCTTTTTGCATCGCTGCGGCACACATAACTTAGAATAAGTAATTGTAATTTTTTTTTTTTTATTTGATGAGTATTGTTATTATTTGTAATTTACTGCATGCGTGCTTTTATTTTCTTGATGTGTGCCTTATTACCATGCAAATAAAGATTTTATCTATCTATCTACTCACAACAATAAGACGCTATGTTTTAGTATCATTCACCATATTTTTGACTGTTTATTTACATTAAACTCTCATACAACATTTTTCAAATTAAATATATTTTTTAATATTATCAAGGCAACAGCTTGTCAACTTACTTACCATATATTAAACATAAAAATGTGGCAACTGATTTTAAGCTTATATTAGTGACAATTATGTATCTATTTTAACGTTTCGTGACAGAATAACAGCTGTCAATCTATACTAATATTATAAAGCTGAAGAGTCTGTTTGAACACGCTAATCTTAGGAAGTACTGGTTCAAATTGAAAAATTCTTTTTGTGTTGGATAGTCTATATAACATTCTGCGACCAAAAGGAGCGAAGCGTCTGTATAAAGTGTTGCGAAAATAATCGCGATCATAATAACAGAAATTTACGCGGACGAAGTCGCGGACAACGGCTAGTCAAATATACTGGGTTAAAAAAAATCTCTTCAACCGACTCATCTGATGTAAAACATGTGTAAACCAACTGATAAATTATTTGACAGTATTAAAACATATTAACAAATATGTGGTAAACACAAGTTACTTATATGATTTTAAACTGCGTTTACACATCAGCCTTGCGACTGCTAAATGGAGCGAATCTACGATTAATCGTCCGTGTTTAGAGGGCCTACATGTTTAATAGCGTATTTATAACGTATGTTTCTTCTACGCGCAATAAGGGGGCTAAATGTTTATGGAAATGAATTATATTTGCTTCTAATATAGGTACGGAACTTGAAATAGAAATACAAACTACGCTGGGTTTCTGTGCAAAATATTGAAGTTAATTAATGCTTGACCGGCCTACTCAAAATGACACCAAAACGATGTTTCTTTTTTCGTATAGAGAACAACACAAATCGTGGAAATAAATCTTCAATTTCTTTAATGCCACATCATCTAAGTACAGTTGTAGTTGGTGTCCGTTCAGGATATGTTAGAAACAAGATCAGCTCAGCATTCCTCGATACAGCCACAGACTTGTCTCGAGCTTTTCAATAGGAATCCCAAAAGCTTGTGGTATAATCTCACTTACTCTTATTGACTTATGGATCCCAATCTGACTAAAATAAGTCAGATTGGGATCCAACTCATCCAACTAAGTGTAACATGTACAATATTTTAACATTATATCTGAACTTTGTTATGCGTGTATCATGTTAAACTAAGAAAATCTGTAATTGGCATTACATTGTTTTACTCAATTACTATGTAATTAGTCTGTAAAAACATGCTGTAGATTTTCTCTAAAAAAAAAAAAAAAAAAAAAGTAACAGCCTATAATCATCCCACTGCAGGGAAAAGGCCTCCATCATTGAATTCAAGTTACCACAGCAATAATGGGTGTACTGGCATAATCACTACGCTTGTCAAATGCGGGTTGGTGATCACAAACCCGAGCAACGTTCGAAAATTCGAAACTTTTTGTTGCCCGACCCGGGTATCGAACCTGGGACCTCGAGATTATGGCCCGGTATTTAAACCACTAGACCAATGGGGCGAGACCAACTGTTTTTTTGCAATTCGGTGCAAATTAGAAAATACTTGACAAAATATGGTATAGCAGTACTGGGCTATATACCAATGGGGTCATTATTAGAATACTACTTGCCAAATTGATACGTACCACGAGAAATTGATTCTGTTCAGACATAAAATTTATCCCACGGCCATTTTCATGACAATGACTGTTATATGCTGAATTTTATAGCGATTGGTTCTATACTTAACCATGAAAGTGGAACAGACTTTCGCATTTTATGGTATTATGCACCAAGTGAGTTGTTAATCTTATCGGCAGTTTAGAGAATCAAACTATACGACCGAAGCAAAAGATATTCATCCAACAGAATGTGTTATTTTACTAAAAATATAACTATAGTGACCTGTGTCGAGTGGTTAATGTACCGAGCCAAGATCATGAGGTCCCGGTCGATTTTTTCAGTTCGATTAGTTTGGGCAACATAAGTTTCGAATTTTCGTACATTGCTCGGGTTTGCGACCATCAACCCGCATTTGGTAAGTGTGGTGTTTATGCCTGTACCCATCATTTCTGTGGTAACTTGAAAGAAACTTTTGCTCTGCACATTGATAGTTATCGGCTGTTACTTTACTTTATAATTAGTGAGTATTTTAGGGTTTTGGCACTTCATGTCATATCTTTTTAACAGGGTTTTTTTCTGTAGTACAGTGATTTTTTTCTGTGTCATTTGGTTTTTGATTCATGAGTTCCAAGCGATCATTAAAACCAAAGCCTAAATTATCCTAATACTCTATAAGCGACATAAAAAAGTGAACGATTGCCCGCATTATCTACTACAATGAGTTGTCACGACGCGATTAATCTCTATAATATATCGTTGTATCAGAAAAACTCATCCAATGTTTTTTCTGGGGTTAACGGTAAATAGCTCCCCGTCTCGCTCACACGTCACGAATCCATTCATCCCAACTCAAGTTTGACTAAAATCTCGAACAAAGATGTGAGCGGCGCAATCTGTCGGCGGTTCCACGAAAGTGTAGCTTTGTCCTGCTCTAACCCAGGACAATCGGTGCTTTCTACGCTCACGCGCATCTTTGATCTCTCTTAGCCTAAGCTTCAACTGCAACTTTAAGTTTATTGACATAAAGTGCATTTTAAATTGGTATGAAAAGGCATGCCGAGATTCTAGCTTTATTTATGTTGATCGTGACTGAACTGCATCGGACGACGCAGGGCCTCCAATATTTCTCGGTCCGGGATTTCGTGTGTTGAAACGAGAGAGCCCTACAGCTCGCTGTTATGATGCAAAATTAAACTCTATTAATATGTCATTTGAACTATAGTTGGTTGTTCAAAATTTATCTGCAGCTAAGTCGTGGGTATACCCATGGGGTGATGGCATATGGCATTGCATCGCCGGACTTTGTTATTGCTCAACGGAATAATAAAGGCTACATTGTTTGCCAATTACTACCTTCCATTTGAAGATACCGACGAATTTAATAGAAAACTTGTACCTCACCAGCCTTCTCAAATTAGTTTTAGGTGAAGATATGCAGGGATTTCGCGCAGGTCTTTTAAGAGTGGTCAAAGCAAATGTTACAGTTAACCGGTATGGAATTCGCAGACCAATCTTGCAATTTATAGGTCAAAACAATAAATATGGAAGGTGCTTGGCTTGACCTTTAGGAAGATAACTGACGAGGTGGGGCTTTGGCCTATTGTATTAGCAAATTTCAAAGTTTACGTGCGTATTTGTTTAGGTTTGCTGATTTCGAAGTTTGCCGAATTTAGTGTTAGTTTAGCAACGGTTAGCGAAAATACGCGAGTTTGCAATCATCGAAAGGTGTGATCTGTGTTGTGTTATAGTTTGATTATACTTACCCATCATTGCTATGGTAACTTAAATTCAATGATGGAGGCCTTTGCCCTGCAGTGTGACGATTATATATGTGGACAACATCACATACATTGTTCTGATCCCAATTTGAATAACTATTTAAAGCATTCGTATTTTGGATACCAGAAACAACGAAGGTACCACAAACACCCAGACCCGAGAAAATGTAGAAAAACACATTTTTGTCTACATTGACCCGTCCGGGAATCGAACCCGGGACCTCGGAGCAGGCGAAACCTTGAAAATCGGTGTGTACGCCACTCCGCCACGGAGGTCGTCATTATATTATAAGCTTACTACACAGTTTAATTAGCTATGCAGATATCCTGTAATTTAGTATTATCCCTTCATCCTCTTTGAGTTTGAGTATAAATTTGAAGATGCTGACTTGACGCTATGTTTACAAACCATTAGCTGCAATGCGTACATTCAAAATAAACTAACTTTTATTTCAATAGTTTTCAATAAAGGCTTCGTATTTTTTGGAATCGTCACACCTAATTGATCAAATGTTTGCTGATGTAACTTTTTTTTTATTCATTTGATTCAGGCAACAGATTATGAAATACAGGCCTATAAAATTTGCCTAGATGTACAGGTGCAATACACCATGTTGAAAAGTCAGCCAGAAATTCTATAACTTCTTATACGAGTAAGTACGTATGATTATCATTTTAAAACTGGTCTTCTCATATTTTATACAACAGATGAACTCATATTTTATGAAAAATCAGCCCTTAGTATACTACTATTTTATACCAATACAAGCCTTACATAGTAAAGAAAAATTAACGAGCTTCTGCGATGACAATGGCCGATTGTATGATTGTTTTAGAAAGTTACAGATGTACCCATCAAAAGTTGTTTAGGGTCAGTCAGTAATGGCTACGACTCATTAAAGGAACGACAGCGAATTTGATACCCGATACTGTTATAAATGGTGTAGCTTTAGACAGTAGCCTTATTAAAGGGCGTATTTTTAATCAATGGTGTGGATAACATTTCAGTACTTATAAAAATTCCATCTCTTTATTTAAAACTTTTTTAAATTTTAAACAATCTAATGGTTTTAAAGCACAAAATATTAAAAATAAAATCAAGTAAAGAAAGCTTGCTATAGCTCACTTGAAGATGGAAAAGCTTTCCCATAAGGTCGCAGGTTCATAGACAACCGGGAGTCTTTTACTTATTTCGGTTACGGTATTTAGATCCTTGACTTAGTTTTAGACCGATATTAATGAAACATGAATTTTATCCCTATTTTCATGTTGATTCTACATTTTGAAGTTCTTCTTCTTCTTCTCGAGTCAATGGCAACCAATTAAACTCTCTGCGCCCAAAAAGTGGCCACATCAATGGCCCTCTGGTTGGCGTTGTAAAGGTCCTCTTGCTTGCAGGTGGCAGGAGAAGTAGGGCACGACATTAAGTGTGGCATAGACTGTAAGGCGCCACACTCGCACGTGTCGTCCTCAGTGAAGCCCCACTTTTTCCTGAGTTCATTGCACCTGCCTACACCTGAACGAAGTCTGTTTAACGCCTTCCAAATGGGCCAGGGAAGATTGTGACCAGGCGGCAGCTTCTCAGCCATAGGGATGGATGGGTTGTTGGGGGCGAATTTATCTGACCACAGCTGTTCTCTGGCCTTAGGTGGGTCCACGCTAAGTGGCTCGGTGTTATGCATAAAGCTGCGGCGACTCTTAAGACGTGGGGGTGAAGGTATATGTCCATACAACGGGTGCCTGCTATCTTTTTCTTGATGGAGCCTTTCAATGGAGCATGCAACCTGGCGTCGAACACACGGGGGGGCTATTCCAGCTAGGGAGTAGAGTACATTTAAAGGCGTAGGTTTTAGCGTTCCCGTTATCACCCTGCAGGTTTCATTGAGGGCGACATCCACAACCTTCGCGTGTGCTGAGCGCGCCCAAACAGGGCAAGCGTATTCGCCGGCCGAGTAGCACAGCGCCAGGCCGCTAGTGCGAAGGACATCAGGAGCTGCACCCCAACGTGTAGTTGTCAGACGCCTGATGATGTTGTTCCGTGCGCTGACTTTATTCCTCACTTTTTGGCAGTTAACCTTGTAGGTCAAAGATCTATCTAATACAACCCCTAGGTATTTTGGGTTGTCATTATGGGCAATTTCTACCCCGCGCCAGGTAATGCGTAGATGTTGTGCAGTGAATTATGAATATTATATTATACAATTTTTTTTATTATTATTGATACTTAAAATATTACATATTATCGTTTTTCTACAAATATGTCACAAGACAAGTTATAAACGATCAAATATTACTATCCACTGCTTCTGGATAATATTCTATCGAATCTAGCGCCAAGAAAAATCTACATTTGTCATCCTCTTTAAAAAAAAACAATAAAAATATGTACCGGTGGGGGCGGGGATTTCTGTGTCGGAGTTAAGGGGGCACAGCCACGCGCACATAATTAAATGTAAAGACAGGAGCACGTCAACCTACTACAAAACGTCAAATTTTCTCAATTGATATTGATCTCTACTTGCTGGACTTATAGTTGAAAATCAACTCAATCAACTTTAACTTTTTGGGAAGGCTGACCTGCCGTTTTCAATACTTAAAAAAATAAATTAGCCTCCTCAACAATAAAGATGGACTAAAACACACCATTCTGTATGTAACCCCCGAAGCACGGTATTCGATATCTGGCCAACATTTGGCAGAGCCGGATGCGAGCAGTCATATCAAATTACGGTTTCTGGCAACAAAGCTATTGCTTGGTTTGAAATAGCAACTCATTATTAATATTGGTTGTCTAGTACCCCATACGACGGGGTACTTAAGAGTAGCTTAATTTGGGACTAGATGGCTCTGTCAGGCCCAGTGAGGCATGTCTTAAAATATTATTATTATTATAAAAATATGTAGATTTAAGTTTTACACTTTTAATTCCTTGAATCACTTTTTAATAAACAAAACGCTCCATTGGTCCCAACTCCCAAGTGGTTTGAGTACCGGGCCCGAAGTCTGGGTTCTTGGTTCGATCCCCGGGTCGGGCAACAAGGGTTTGTGATCCCCAACCTGCGTTTAGCAAGCGTGGTTGTTATGTCTGTACCCATCATGGCTGAATTTAATGATGGAGGCCATTGCCCTGCAATGGGTTCATTATACTTTACTTTTTTTTAACAAATAAACTCAATCGTCCGACACGGCTATGATCTGGCAAAGGTCGCGGGAAGTCGTTGGATGTCGGTGTCGCGGGTCTGATCGTTGTGAAGCTCTTTAGGGGAAGACATTGGCCATAAGTGGGTATCGTTTGGTGCAGATAATAATTATGATGATGAACTTTAAGATGATAAGTGAACGAAATTTATACATAATTATTTTCAATACTACTAATTTATTAATTAACAAGCGCGCAGTCTTGACGGCGCAGTTCAAACGCGTGACTGTAAAGCCGTGACGATATATCTCACTGCTCTCGGATCCATATTGTCAGATATTGTAAGCCGCGAATATTTCACACACTTTCATTTTCTGGGCTAACTCAGGCCGGTCATATTTCAACCGGCTGCCGACTCGACAATATCGCCTACAAAAAAGGCATTTGGAACCTACCAGACTACGTAGGACTATAGACTGTGCAGATAGAATAGAATACATCCGTCAAGCATTTAACTCATGTGTGTATAAGGTAAAACGGTAGTTCGATGTTCATTTTGTTTTGCGACCAACTTATCCTTGTAAGTCTTATGTGTCGTTTGTTGTCGGCACGACACTCTTTCTCTTCCTACGAATGTCGTCAGAGACGACTAAATACTCCATTAGTCGCCTCTGCGATGATGAATCTTCCTTTGGAAGAGACCTGTGTTCAGCAAAAGACCGATATAGGCAGATTATAGGTAATAACTCCCGCTGTTGAGTTACACTCAAGTATCCATATCCGATGTAATTTGAAACTCTGCCATATTATGACTTCTCCAGGAACAATAATAATATATAAATCTACATATAGCGGGATTGACAGATGTTTTGTCCAAAGGCGGAAAGAAGTTACCACCCGTCTTCTAATGGCAGTATTCCGCGGCGTTTAGTTAGAAAAGGAGTAGTGATATGCTATTGTTGACCAGCACTAAACGGCTCAGAAGTGAAGACGAGAATATGAACCCCGGTTTTTATCGTTGGTTAGAAATAAAAATGCGGCGACTATAAACCTAAGTTGTCTGTTAGTTAAACATGGGCTATTAGGGTACGTCATTTGGTCGTTTAGTCCAACCTTGAGGTCAGGGAAACGGAGTTAGTAGCCATGACCGTTGATCTGATAATTTGAAACATTTGTTACTATTTAGTAGCATTTTCTGTGACAAGGCATTTTTCATTGTAATCCATGCTTAGGGTTGAATATTTAACTTTGTCTGCTTCCATTTCATATTTTTTTTGTTAATAATGGGCTTATTATTATTGGCTTTATATTTAGTGGTAATAGTAGTAACAGCCACACAAATGCGATTTTGTGATAAAAAAACTTAAGATGTGTCAAGGGACACCCGGATGGAACGAAGTTAATTTTTAGTGATGGAATTGTAATAAAATTTTATTTTATTTAAAATTTATTTTTAATTCTCTTTCTCTCTTTCTCTCTCACTTCCTCCCTCCCTCTCTCCCTCTCCCTCCCCCTCCCTTCCTCCCTCCCTCTCCCTCTGCCTCTCCGTCTCCGTCTCCCTCGCCCCTCCTTCTCCCTATCCCTCTCACTCTCATTCTCCCTCTCACTCTACCTCTCCCTCTACCTCTCCCTCTCACCCTCTCTCTCTCCCTCCCTCCCTCCCTCACTCTCCCTCTCCCACTCCCTCTCCCTCTCCCACTCCCTCTCCCTCTCCCACTCCCTCTCCCTCTCCGTCACCATCTTTCTCTCCCTCTCCCTCTTTCTCTCCCTCTCCCTCTCCCTCTCAAAAATTGTCCTTTAAAAAAGTGTCGTTACAATTTTTTTCGTCTAGCCCCCTTTCGCAACACGCGATAAGGAACTTCGTTCCAAAAATCTGAGCAATGTTTGGAAATTCGAAACTCTTGTTGCCCTACCCGGGGTTCGAACCCAGGACCCCGAGATCTTGGTCAACCAACGGAGCAGTTATTCAATTACTCATAACATAATTAGATGCAATAAACATTAGCCATAAAAGATGTTGAAAGTAATTAAATTATGACCTCGAACCTCGACGAGGTATTATAATTATCTACTTGATGGGAGAAGATCTAGGGGAGACCGGGGATAGTTGATTGAAATTTTGGTACCTATGAAAACTAGGTATGTTTCTCCTTCCTCTCACAAGATGTTACTGGAAACGTGAAATCGCATACTGTCTTTATAACCTTATTAATAGCATAAGCTTTGTAACCTTAGTCAACCTACCACTATAGCCAACTAGCCCCGGTCTCCCCTACTTCGTCACCAGTCCATTGTCCTTATCCTGGAATTGTCCTCGGTGCATTGACTCTCTAATAGGTCATCAGGAAAACCGCAGTCTGTCTGTTAGTTCGTTTGTCTGTTCAATGAATGTGTGACTAAGCAGCGTTTGTTATTCTGATTCGTTTCGCAAGGTTTGTCAATGATAAAATAACGTTGGCTCATTGGAATAATTGTTTAACATATGATTGAGGATCACCTTTTTAAAGTCGGCTGATCAGTCATCGTCAGACTACTGCTGGATAGAGGTCTTCCGAAAACAAATTTTTGACATTATTTGATTGGCGAGTGGTTTACGATTTTAGTATGAGTAATGGTGCAGGGAAGACGCTGCTGCAGATTTTCTATTGGAATTGTTCCTTTAGTCGCCTCTTGGCACCCGGATAACGAGACGGGCTAGTGCTTAACATACCTATTCTCATGTTCATCAGCCTACATAGGCCTCTCCAGTTGCACGCCACTTTGGTCGATCCTCGGGTTACCTACCTACCTGTTCTCCTATCCTAAACCTATTCTCATAACATTGTGTAAATTAAGCTTCAAATTCATGGGAATACTAGAATCCTATTAAGTGATCGATAACAACTGATATCATGCCAAAGGACAAACAAAAGTAATAATGAATGTTCGTTACGTTGTTTGCCCACAGCGGTGATAGAAACATAAATAAATCTCCTCTAAAATGTTAGGGAAATAGGTAGATCATACCAAACAATGGAGCGTATATTTGTGGAATAGGCAGCATATACTCTTATGTTATTGGAAAAGTACACAAGAAATTGCATTACTAGAACAAAGCACAGCTAAGCTAATGACAACGCCATTATCAAGTGACAGTTCTATTAAAGCGGTAGCAGCCGGTAATAGAGATACAGAATGAAGGCAGGAGGAAACATACCAGTCTCAATATCTTAATTATCTGTGAAATAGCCTATCAAGTGTAATTGGTAGGATAACAATACATCTTTTTACATATTCAGGATGGTATCTTAGAATTTAAGTAGTTGATGAAAAGTATGATTAACATATTTTTGTTTGTGTTAGTTTTTTTAATAGCTTTAAGACTAGTGTGTTTTAAAATACTTTGTTTGTATCTGTGTCATGTCTGTGGCATCGTACCTTCAAAACGGATTAACCGTGTTTAAGTGCACTGTTACCTATTATGTGTTATGTGCAGGTTATTAGGTAAAGTTTATTACCTACAAATTAAGTTTATTACATTGCAAAGGCAAACACAGGATACACCGATTATTATGAAAACAAAAATGTTCTTACAAAGTGGTTTCGAGTTCAGTAATGCAATAAAATAATGGTATTTTGCTCACCTAATGTCAACCTTTTTGTTGATTAAAACATGCAATGAACCAATGCGAATACTGGGCGTATCGTTAGTTTCACTTACCATAGTATTAAAGATAAGTGAGGACAATAATTTCGGATTCTGAGGTAATATACGTCATTCCCAAACATACTATTGTATCTACGGTTACGAAACGGGTTGCCCTGAACAAATACAAAGCCTACATTAATTGGGGCACGTGGTCTCTGTGCTATTGTTGTATACCATTGTTCGATGTGGAATGTACGAAATATAAGGGCTTCATAGTAGTAAATAATATGTTCTTTGTTGCTCCGGTAATTACCGGGTTCACGTCTTTGAGGACTGTACAATAAATATTATGACATTTATGACATCTTAGATCTAAACTAGATACACAGTCCGGCTTTATGACCCGGCCAAATTATGTCGACATGCAATAGTTTTGACGACCATTTGGATCAGCGGTAGTAAACACTGCTTCTGAGCCATGGGTCGCGGGTTCGATCCCCGCACAGTACAAATATTTGTGTGCATGAACATGTCTGTTTGTACTGGTCTGGGTGTTTTCTATGTATTATAAGTATTTATTTACAAAAAAAAAGTATATAAGTAAGTTTATCGGCTGTCTAGTACCCCATACGACAGGGTACTTAATAGTAGCTTAATTTGGGACTAGATGGCTCTGTGTGGCCCAGTGTGGCATGTCTGAAATATTTATTATTTATTATTATTATAGTTTGATATTTAACTAACTTATACTACGAGTATGTAGTACATCCTTTTGTCCAATAGTGCACATTTAATTGGGATCATTTTTGTCCCTAGTTTTAAATTTTACATCAATGTATAAATTTCTTGATTACTCAAACTCGTCAAGTACTGTAAACAGGTTGTCAATTTTTGGAAAATACCTTTTAGTTTCAAAATTATTACAAAAAAACTCATTAATGACGTCACTTTTCATTAATCTGAAATTTAACAACAATTTAACCAAACTGCAAGGAAAGCTTTCAGTCTTTTTATTCCGAATCACCAAAATTTCCTATAATAATTGGCTAACATTTAACATGATTTCCAGAACGCTTCTAAAGCTCGCTTCATCGTAGTAAAGTAACAGCCTATAATCATCCCACAGCAGGGAAAAGGCCTCCATCTTTGAGTTCAAGTTACCGCAGCAATGATGGGTGTACTGGCATAATCATCACGCTTGCCAAAGGGGGGTTGGTGATCGCAAACCCGAGCAACGTTCGAAAATTCGAAACTTTTTGTTGCCCGACCAGGGATTCGAACCTGGGACCCCGAGATCTTGGCCCGGTATTAAACCACTAGACCAACGGGGCATTCAAACCAACGGGGCGTTCATCGTAGGCTTCCTCTCAGTGTGAAACCAACCAATGATGGGCTTCATCATCAATAAAAAAAAACCTGTATACGTTACCCGGTTTGTCGATTATAATGTTAAAATCACACTTAGTTCAAACTGTTTCGCTAACCCCATAACGGTGCGTGCTGCCAAATCAGGCCGCGTCGTGTCAAAGTCAATGTCACCTGGTCGGTCACGATAATGACCTACGCTGGTTTGGGGTCAAGATCGTTGCGGTTGAAATGTGTCAAATCTTAAAATGTGTACGTCACACGCAGATATTTTTATACTTAGCTACCTTCATCTAGCGATGGATGAGGTACAAAGTTCTGGGGAAGACTTTTGCTCAGCAGTGAGATACCCTACTTCATAATCTTGAAATAGTTAAATGAGATTCAATTTAAAGTCTTCGGCAGTCTTCAGCATAATAAACAGTCATTAACCTTGTCTATATAGTGGCGCTTGACGTGCAAAACTAATGTGGCCGGTTCGAATTCCTTGTCAGGATAATTTATGTGTGATAAGCACTACCATTTGATTGGTTCCATTGATATACAAGGTGTCCAGTAAGTACCACGACAAACTTAAGGAGAAGCAAGGTGTAAGGGTCAGCTAAGTATCATACAAAAAAATTACCTCTGTAAAAGTGTCATAGATTTCGGAAGTAAGGGGCTCAGATTCACTAAATTCTTAGTAAAGATTTTAAATGAAACTGCGGGTATCACTGCCAAAGGACGTGCTTATTAGTAGAACAGCACATTATTATTCAGCTTCAGACATTTACGGACAGATTAAAAGCCTAGTTTAATTATTTCTGTTGGAGATAGGTTATCGCAATAAAAAAACTATGACACTTTTACAGAGGTTTTTTTTTGTATGATTACTAACCCTTACACCTTGCTTCTCCTTAAGTTTGTCGTGGTACTTATTGGACACCTGTATAAATTATTTAAAATCATCACTGACAACAGTTAGAGGCGGTAGATTTTTACATATTTGCAAAATGACGTATTATATCGACAGCGAACGCTAAATTATCCGAAACCAATTCCGAAACGTTTGGATTAATAAAAATTATACTTAATACTTGTCCGAGATGGGTTTAACATGTAGTAACGGTGAGATACTAGCGCTGTCACAATTTTTTCAAAGCTAGAAAAAAAAAAGAGAAACAGAATGTTTTCTATGGCAACACTATCAAATTTCATTACGGTTTTTTGTGCGAGCGCGGTCACATCATCTTTTTATAAAAGATGTGTAAAATATCTATTATTCTTATGAAATATACCATAAAAGTTTATAATCATGCTATAAAATTAAGGTGGTCATTATTTAAAGTGTTTAATATGTCTTATTGTGACTTTTGGGAAAATTACAAGAAGATCAAAAAGAAGCATATTCAAGGTCAAGGCTTGCTATGTAAACAAAAGCGATTTATAACATTAATCACAGGTATGATTCAATTTATCTTTACTTTTACATATAGAGAAATGTTGTAGTTACGATAGATTCGAATTGAAACTTTAGAAAAATTAAATAGGTAGGTAACATCATAACCCATAACCTATATTATCACCTCACACCATTTTTTCTGTTTTCATTGCGTTGTCTCTTTGACGCTCGGATATTCCAGTCACAATTAAAATCAATTGTTATCGCAACAACCGGTTGTCGCTTGGGGCATAAAGCGCTACAACGAAAACAATGATCTATTTAGGCATTCTGCAGATTCAATATTTATTCATAATGCATAAACCTTTCGTTAGTTTACTGTAAAAACAAAATTGCTTTTCATGATTTCTTTTCGGAGAGCACGTTTATCTTTCGTAACCGTTTTTCTCACTTGTTTGAAAATCTATTCTAATGAAATCCAAGTGTTTGAAGAAAATTAAATTCAAGAAAGAAGATCAGGAAAATGGAAGCTAATAAAGGAAACTTCAAGATTCTCAGAGCAGCGATGAGGAAACATCTTTGACCACACCCTCTTGAATGTGTTGTCATAGATGATGACACAGATACACCAATAGGTGAGGCTTACATATTTCAAAAAATATGACTTTTCCCTATAACAACTTTAAACGCCTGGGTAGTTTCATGTATGATGAACAGACCCACAAGCTCTAATTTTGTGTGAGTTTAAGTCTTTAAGAGTCTGAATAATCACAAACATTGGCTAGACATGCTAAGAGTGAGAGCTTTCTATTAGGCAAGTGCTATCGCTCAAAGATACACATGCTTACATTAAGGGCAAGTGCTAGTACGCTGCGACTAGACAAAGCTTTCATATCAGCATAAGCGCTACCACATAGTTGTAGACAATTTGCTTCTTTGTAATGGACAATGAAAATTGTTCCTTTCAGATGACAACCATCTGACAAAAGAGCTTCTTCTGGCTCTGGGAAAAGAGGGTGTAAGAAAAGCAGAAATTGGAAAGACTATCAAGCTGGAATTTGCCCTATGCTGGGTGAAAATAATGGGAGAAGGCCTATGAGAATAAAAATGCTTACATGAGACTAGGTAACGCCTTCATGTTATCAGTTTGTAAACATGAAAATTATGTCTCAGACGGGACTTGAACCCGCATCTCCTCGCATGCAGGGCAGGAGCTGTATTATTAAGCCACCGAGACACTGCGACTCAGTGCGAATCTTTCATGCATGCATGATCTTAACGCTGTAAGCCAGCGTTGCTTGCCTTATATTACATGGGCTCATGCCGGTTCTTCACAGAGCACTACCACATAGCAGGAAGACAATTTGCTTCCTTGTACTGAACAATCAAAATTGTTCCCTTCAGATGACAACCCTCTGACAAAAAAGTTTTTTTTTTGGCTCCGGGAAAAAGAAGAAATTGGATAGCCTATCAGGCCAGAAATTGCCCTACATGGGCGAAAATATTGACAGAAGGTCTTTAGGCAAATACAAACTCCCTCTTATTTACAAAATGAGGTTATCAATTTTAAACCCAGCCATTAACGGCTTTAATTAGAAGAGGCAGCCAAATTGTTTTACCGAAAGAACCTGACAGGAAATTGAGGACTTTTTTGGGCAGATCCCTTACATTACCTGAATTCCAGTTCTAGAAAATTCCTTGCCTTGTCGGAAGCTGATAAGAATATCCAAAAATAAGTAAAAATGGACGGCTTAATTGATGTTACAAATGATGATGAATCATGAGGCATATGAAATCCCTTTCAGTACCATTCCACCTTCCGATGTCATAGAATCACAACAATTGCCTATCATAGAGAAAAATAAAATTGGCTCTGAGATAAAGAAACTTTAAATTCAGGGAGCGAAATCTGTGTGCCCATACTGTATGTAGAGAATAATTTTTCAACAACTTTTCTGTATTCTTGGTTGAAAAACCCAATGGTACTTACAGTTTTATTTCAAACTTGAAAAAACTTTATCTAAATAATTATATAGGTACAGACAATTTGAACTTGAAAATATTATAACTGCTTACAAACTTATGTCTTAAGACTGTTATATGGCATCAAAAGATTTAAAAGAACTTATCACTGAACCGGGATTTACAAATGTAATGTTATATATTTATAGGTAAAATCGTATTTACCTTCTCAACGATTTGAAAAAAGCAAACAATTGCAAAGACAACATTATTGTTGCATGCAAACTCTTACATAACTTAAGTTTTGAACTTTGAGAAAGTGCACTTGTTACTAATTAAAATTGCAAATACTTATGATTTATTTTACATTCCACTGACCAAACCCTAACAGTGCAAAATGAAAAGCAGTCCACATTTAAATTTATTTATTTAAACCTTCAGTCGAGAAGTATGCTCAAATCTAAAAATACATGGGTTTTTTTTTTTTAGACTTATAGTGTTAAAAGTTATACAAAAACAAAGTGCAAGACTAATCTTAAAAAGTAAATACAGTTGTATAAGAAAACTATAGGCTGTTACTTTAAGAAAGAATTGAATCCAGAGAAATTGTTAGGTACACTTAAGACAATTTATCCAGCTGTTGTATGGATGGCTATATACAAAAATAATAGGAAGACAAAGACTTAAAGAATTACTAAAATCACATGAAAACTGGATGCAGTTATGCCTAGCATTAAGATTACTTAGCAACCTAATTATACAACTTAACCTTTTTAATAAATAAAGATAAATAAATAAGAAAATAAAGATATTAACTATTTGGGGAAAAACAATATGAAAATTAGCAATCCAACAATTATATAATAATAAAACAACTTAACCTTTTCATGGAAATACACACCAATGCCTCAACCCCAGTACCTGGGGTGCTGTATGTAGCCTCAATAAGGCTTCTGGGTCTTAGTCCTGTGCAGAACAAACACATCATATTAACCATTGTAAATCTTGCTTGATTGTGTAATAAATTCTTTTTATTATTCTTATTTAGAATTGAAAGCTGCACTGTTGGACCTACAATGTTTTACTTTAACTATGAAAATTTAATGAGTATTGAAAACACAACTGTAATAGCTTATTTAAATAAAATATTAGTTTTCCCCTATTGACCATAACAACCATGGTTTCCCCTAGTCAACGCCATCGACACTAATAAAAATAATATATATGAGCTTAATAGAACATTATTTTAATTTCAAATATTACTATCACTTATACCATCAGCTTACCCTGGCTGTAGGGCTGTTGACAGACAAGGATTCATAAGGTGGTGCCCTCCAAACTCAGCACTTGACATAATGGTCAATTCTCTTTTCTTAAATACCCTAAATATTGTCATAGTTTTCCCTGTACCCAAAGGTTGTCTGGTAGACATCGCTCTTTAGCGATAAGACCCCCAAAATTGTACATCTTAATATTATCAAAAAGTATGTTATCCCTTTATTTGGTGTGCAATAAAGAGTACCTATTCCATCTGTGTATCTAACACCCGTATTTATTTATAAACAAGTATAAGTGATTACTTGACTGAAAGTAATTACTTAAGTGACAATAAGTATTCCTTAATCAAGTAATTACTAGAAGTGAGAACTATCAAAAGTTAGCATTCTAAGCCAAATAATATGACTATTAATAATAACCCATTGCCTTCAATTATGCACTAGGTATTAACACTTGAAGTTATGAATTTCTTAAGCAATAAGTAATTACTTCTTTATAAATACGAGGGTTGAAGCGATATGACTCACCCTTAAAATTATGGTGACTATTTTGCAGAAAGTACACTATTGATACTCATGAGGTTTCCATTCCTCTCATTGTTAGTTTTTAACACAGATCTATGAGAATGATCAACTCTGTCTCTACTGATTGGTCCTACAGTTAGGTCAAAGGACAGAATGTGTCACCAAAAAGAGTTAACTGAAAAACGGGACGCATTACTTGGATCTGTGGGCGTTAGCAAACGTTCTTGATGTTCAAAGTATTACACATTAAAATTTAAGAAAACGAAATCCTCAGTCTTCGTTTCAATTAGAAACCTTTGCTCAGCAAACATAAATTAATATTGTGTCTACAATCAAGTTGTATATAGAGAAGACAAAATAATTGTCAAGGAAAAAATTGATGACCTTTTGATTTTAACTATCAAAAATCCAGCCATAAGCTGGTGGATTAATTAGATTTTGTGAGAAGCTGGTATTAATGATACAAATATTCTTGGCTTATACCACAAGACATACAACAACATCTGCCGTGCAGCAAAGGTCACATGTTAGAAATGATTTTATTATTAATCAAACTGCAGGATGGTCTCAGAATTATTCTATATTCTAGGCCAATAGTTCAAAACGTAGCAGAATTCAATAATACAGTACCTATGTAATAGTATTTTTCGGATCGAATAAATTAAATGTTTATACTTACTATTAATCTCTCTCAAATTATTTACTTTATTAATAACAAAGTTTTAAGATTTATTATACTTAATTACAATTTTTTTTTTTCATTTTTAAAAAAATTGTATTAATTAGTGATTCACAACCCATCTTCAAACATCTACATGTTAAACCCATCTCGGACAAGTATTAAGTATAATTATAAGATTAAACGAACTTACCCTAAGTGAAGTTCTATCTTAATTATACGAAGATACTTGTCCGAGATGGCAGTCCCTTAATAAACCCACCCACTAATACTAAATTGTATAGTATTATCCCATTAATTGGGTTGTTAATAATGCTTGTCTTTAAACGTAATGAAATTTGATAGTGTTGCCATAGAAAACATTCTGTTTCTCTTTTTTTTTTCTAGCTTTGAAAAAATTGTGACAGCGCTAGTATCTCACCGTTACTACATGTTAAACCCATCTCGGACAAGTATCTTCGTATAATTAAGATAGAACTTCACTTAGGGTAAGTTCGTTTAATCTTATAATAATACACGCGAACAGAATCTTAGTCTTCTCATTGTTCTGCAGGTGTTTTAAGCTATGTCTTTTACCTTCTACTTGTATGGCCTTCTAGAAATTTATTATTCCTACAATTACATACATTCGGTCATATTATTTTGTTTTCAATAACAGTATGAAATCATTCTTTTCTTTCGTCGGTTTGAATCCGTTTGATGTCGGCCAGGCACAGTCGTTGGCATCACTGCCGGTAGACACCATGCTTAAATACCTCTGTAATTACAGTATATTTAGTAATGATTGTTTCATACACAGAATAATTACACTAAATGTGGTGTGGCGTGTGATTCTCAAACATTCCTAATGACCCGCGAGCAACAGATTATAAACACGCGATCAAAACTTATTGTGCTTCCAAGAAAATATAATAATGACAAAGAAAGTTAATTAAATTCACTTTGCAGTGATTACTCATATTGGTTCTTGCTGCAATGGCTTTATTAGTAAATTTTTTTTTAGTAGCATGTGTTTAGTTCAAAGATTTTATATTAGAAACTTACAAAACTATGGTAAAAACGTCTAATCAAGTAACACAAATAATAAAATTGAAGTTACCATTTGTAAATTTAAATTAACTTAATTCACGAAATGATAAAAGTTATTGTAAAAAGATACGGTACCTACATAAATTTAAAAAATAATAATTGTATGTCTCCCTGTTTGTTTGTTTGATCTAGTTAATCTCTAAAGCGGCTGGACTTTCATTTGCAGATAGCCAAAGATTTACGGCCAATTCCAATAACTTATCTATCTTCAGTTTTGGCATATCAGAGATAGAAAACAACTTCTGTCTTTGTTTTTCTGTACGGCAAAATCAGAGACAGAAACTGTTTCCTATCTCCGATATGTCAAAACTAGCGATAGATCGATTATTGTAACCGGCCTGAAGTAGTAGTAGCTAACTCTATTAAATAAATGATTGTTTTAATGATAAAACTAAAACTTAGAGTGCCAAGCATTCGTAGTCGTCCCAACCAAAGTCGCAACATCTACTAAAAGGTTTCAAGGAATCATATGAGCTCTAACGTCCATAAAAAATTTCACAACGGGTCCAGTCGTGTTGTCTAGCTCAGTATCTCATCCTGTGCCCTTTAGCCTAGCGTCTGATAGCTTATCAGCTGACCAGTGTCGTGGGCAACTCGGTTGAACGCTCCGTGACTCAAGCCCTATTCAAATAGTTTTATCGGAATGTAAGCGAACAATAAGAAATACGTGGAATCGTTTTTGTGAACAGACTTCTATTTGAACATATTTTTACGTGTTCTGATAAGGATAATTGGCACTAAAATATGTTTCAACAAAAATTGTGGCGAAAAATCTAAAACACGAATTATGAGGCTAGGATATGTTTGTTGTTATTTTGTAGATAGATAAAACACTTTAGTGCTCAGTGCTCACATTTAAGTAGGTACAATCAAACTTTATTGCCATAACCACAGAACATGGAAAAAGGTTAGAAAGGCGATGTGGGCGGGGAAGCCCCTTTACAGTGGTTATGAGCAAATGCTTGTAAGTGAGCGCTGTGATTGGTTTCTTTTGACGTCGCGCGTCCTAGCGAAGAATCCGCTTCATTGTCGTTCTTTGAACTCGTTCATGTGTAGTGGGGTGCAAGCGGCGACTTCGGTTCTCATACAAATGGCGCATTACAGCCTTTCTAACCTTTTTCCATGTTCTGTGGCCATAACCCAGCGATTAAGTCAATGTCCTTTTATGGGAAAGGCTAATAACCAGCAGTGGACTGATAAATATGCTAAGGAACTATACAGCATGATCTCAAAGTAAAGAAGTTATCATTGTTTAACAAGATCTATGGTGAACAAGAGCGGAATGACCAGCAAATAAATCTCACATTGAGTTGGTCTTTAATCACCCAAATCACCGTGCCATTACGATAATCGGGTCGCTCCTTAGGTGTAGCTATGTAAATAAACTAATATATGTAAGTTAAGTCGTTTTGAACCATCAGGCACAAAAGGTCACCGAGCCCTAGTTGCGTAATGCAAGCTTAGTACCGCGCTTGCTCCCATTCCTTCGTATTAGAGCCGGCGCCGGCATAGGGTCGTCACTTAATATAGGATTTGTTATCCATCTTTATTATTTAAAAAAACCCCAGTATCAATTATATTTATGCGAAATGCGTTTTTACATATTCCAAATAAATAAACCGGTTAGTCTAGTGTTCGATTCAACAAATTTTTAAATATTGCTCGGGTTTGTAATCACCAAAGCACATTTGGGAAGCGTAGTGATTATGCCTGTACCCATCATTGCTGTGGCAACTTGAATTCAATGATGGAGGCGTTTGCCCTGCAGTGGGATGATTATAGGCCGTCTATCGGAGCGGTGGTCCGCCTTGAACAAGGATCCCGGTTTCAATTCCCGGTCGGATCAGATCATGAAACGATTTTTCCTAAATTGGCCTTTTGGTTTGGTTCACGGGATTTTTGCAGCAGAATTAATTATTTGAAGTTATATTAGTAACGAAAGTATGTTCTAGTTGTGCTTGCGGAGGCAAGTTAAACGTTGGTCCCGGCTTTTTTTAATAATCAATGGGCTTGCTCTTGACTACATACTTAACTTTACGGTTAAGAAGAAGCCTAAGATGGAGCGAGCTTACCCAGAAAGTGGCACTGGTTCTCCCACACAGCAGCGGAACACAGAAAAACTGTTTGGCGCTCGATTCCGGCAGGAGGGTGGTAGCATCCAGGCAGCCTCCTACGAAGCCTACCACCGCAGAGGGATCTGTTAGCCGTCATCATTGGTTAGAAAACCAAAGATGTCGTTTCCCAGGGTGGACTATTGGGACACCCCAAAAGGCTTCTGTCGTAAGATGGACCTCGTTAAAACTAGTCACATCAGAAGCCTGTAAAATGCGACATAGAATACTTTGACACCAGACTATTCTTGAAGGATAGCCATACGATAAGAAAAAAGCCATGAAAAGAATAAGCCAAAAAAAAAAAGAGGATCTTTGTTGACATCGCAAATACAATTTCCGATAAACGAATTACCTACTCTACACAGTCTGAAACCTCTGTACCTCAAGCACAAATAATTTGCGTAAAAATAATCGTATCGTTAACTTAAAAAAATTGTATTAGAATCGAAGAGCGCTTATCAGACGTAAAACAAATTAAATTGGGCAGCACGAATGCCTCTTGTACCTGGAACGGCAATTAGCTTTATGCCTGGTGTAATATTATTTTGAATGTCGCCTTTTTGGAATTCAACGAATGCAACGAAGTGTTGTTGAATTCTCTTTGATTGAATAATGCGGTAGTGACAACCCTAACCCCGGCGCCCTACCGACTGATATCGTTGTTTGCAAGTGGGAAAATGCACCATAAATAAGCAATAAAATACAAAGTGTCGTCTCTTATTGCGTTTTTCCGTTTGTCAGTAGTATAATATCGCCTATAGGAGCCCTTCCGATTGGTGCCACTATGTCTTTTCCCCATTTTCTCTATTTGGTATGCTTCTTCACCATATGATAGTATTTACGTATATTGGTTTAAATAGGTTTGTTTCAGCAAGTATTGAGGAGTAACATTCACCTAACACTCTTTATTGGTAGGTACGAGTATGCTTGATCACATAAATTCTACTAAAAAAAAAAAACGTTTGCGATTAATGTTATTTTAAGTTGATCAATAAAAATGGGGATGGCTCTCAATTCGAGGCTTATTTAATTTATGTAATATCTACAAGGTATAGTTTGAGTAGACCTCTTAATGGGTTTGTGCTTAAAAACCAAAATTTTTAGTATGAGTCAAATATGAATATTAAAAGTATCATCTCCAATAGCAGTGTTTTTTTCTTCAAGCGTCCTCCCGTACGTACCGTCAGATGTATCTGGCTCAGTTTATGAAGTGACTAGTTAAGAAATTTCGTTGTATATATTCAAGACAGCCTTCTAAAAGTCATGTTGTGATTCTAGATCACGGCCTTCAAGATAAACGATGGAAAATTGTCAGGCGCAAATATACAAAAAGACTTCGAAAACTGCACTTGTGAGTAAATCCTGCATACAGGGGGAAATTATGTTCAGAAAAGATTATTTCTTTAGTCGACTCGTCCGGGAGTCTAACCCGGGACACTGGCGTAGTAGCTAGACAACCGAATCACAACACTGCATTGCTAGCATACGATCCAGTTCATTGCTAAATTACCGCCCAAAACATAAGCAAAGGAGAGTTGCCAGGCGCAAATAAAATCGGTATATTGCTCCCAGGAGTAAATTTCCTGTATACTGACTAATTATGTTTATTATAGATGATTTCCGTAATCGATTTGTCCAGCAATCGAACCTGAGACTGGCGTAGCAGCCGGACACAATACCACAGTGTTAAATGCTACGATTCGGTGCATATATTCTGCATGGGTCTCCTAAAACTACGTGTTCTGTTTCTAGAATACCGCCCCCAATATAAACGAAGAAGAGTTGCCAGCCGCAAATAAACTCGGTGAGAAAAAGACTCGAAACACAGCTCCCACGTGAAAATCCCGCTCATAGTGAGAAATGGAAGCCCAGTTAAAACGTCATAAGTGGCCATCGGTTCTCAAACTGTAAACAACACGGGTCGTTCCAAAACTTGTACACACGTACTCTGAAAACAATCCTTTACAGTTCGACGCGAAATAAATCCCGTCGGATACACCCGGTGTTAAAATAAAGATTGGGACACACTACACGCCTGCTGAGTGCTGATGCTTAAGGCATAGGTCGCATCTAAGTAAAATATTAGGGGTTAATTGTTTAAAGTAAAGTAAAGTAACAGCCTATAATCATCCCACTGCAGGGCAAAGGCCTCCATCATTGAACGCCCCGTTGGTCTAGTGGTTTAAATACCGGGCCAAGATCTCGGGGTCGGTTCAATCCCCGGGTCGGGCAGCAAAAAAGTTTCGAATTTTCGAACGTTGCTCGGGTTTGTGATCACCAACCCGCATTTGGCAAGCGTGGTGATTATGCCAGTACACCTATCATTGCTGTGGTTAATTGTTTAACTTTATGAATTACTAGCTGTTGCCCGCGACTTCGTACGCGTCAATTTCTGTTATTATGATCGCGATTACTTTTGTAACATTTTTCACTGATGCTTCACTCCTATTGGTCGCAGCGTGATGTTATACTAAAGCCTAAAGCCTTCCTCGATAAATTGACTATCCAACACAAAAATATTTTTTCAATTCGAACCAGTACGTCCTGCGATAAGCGCGTTCATACAAACAAACAAACAAACAAACTCTTCAGCTTTATAATATTAGTACAGATTTCAAGTATAAGAACTTGACTCATAAGGACACCGGCCCATATCAGTCACCTGCAGGAGATGAGCCTCTCAAAGGAAAAAGGATGAATTTGCAATGATTGTGCTGACCACGATTAAATATGAGCAGATATTGTCATGATTTATATCTACCTTAAGGCGAATTCAACCATATTCTTATGATTTATAGAACAATTTTGTATTCAAATATACATGAATGAAGTAAATATAATATTTGGGGTGGTGGGATCTACCTCCTAGTGGTCCACCCTGGGCAACGGCATCTTTGGATTTCTAACCAATGATGACGGCTAACAGATCCCCCTGCGGTGGTAGGCTTCGTATGAGGCTGCCTGGATGCTACCACCCTCCTGCCTGAGTCCAGCGCCAAACAGTTTTTCTGTGTTCCGCTGGTGTGTGGGAGAACCAGTTCCTCTGGGTAAGCTCGCTCTATCTTAGGCATCTTCTTAACCGTATAGTTGAGTATGTAGCAAGAGCAAGCACATTATTTGTAAAAAAATAAAAAAGTAAAGTTGGAGTAGGCATTTCAAGTAAATGTTTTTGCTGTCACTGATTTAGTTTTATATTTATAATTTAATCTGTAATTGCTTGTAAATGCGTAGGCGCTATCCTAATGAAAATACATGGGCCTAACAAGATACTACTGCCATCTTTGAAATATTTGCACCTATTTTCGTCTTCTTCGATCATTAGAGAATTGCTTTCACTTTTTTGCACTAGTGTGTCTTTACCCCAATGGTTCCTCGCTCCTATCACAAGGACATAAGGCGGAGTTTAGACATTAACAACTATTGTCAACTACGTGCAGTAACGCCGCGATGTAGCTTTGTTTCAAATCGTTTGTCCATCGGTGACACTTTTTTCGAGAAGGGTTGTAAGTTTGGAATTGTTTCGTACAGGACTCTAGTGCAACTATTTCTGTATAGTTCTCGAATGGTTAAGGATACAGTTGTAATAGCCATAGAAATAAATAATATAATTGAATTAAAAATCATTGAACGATAAACCGTCCTCACCAAATTAGCGCCTACGTAAACTTTTGGATGCTGTTTCTTATTCAGAAAAGTTTCGTAAATTCAACTTAAAGTCTTGTATGTTAGGTTGAATTTCGATTAAAGCCTTTTAAGCTATTGCATAGCTTCTATCGCGGGCCTTGAGCGTGGAGACCGAATCCAAAAATTCCATAACGAAAATAACCTAACACCCCCCCCGATCCGACCGGCACAGTGGTGATACTTTTTAGTTTTATAATTGTGTAAGTAGATAAAAAATGCTATGCAATAGCTTTACCGCGGCAGTCTCCGAGTGCCACACGTCTTTTATTTTTCTTATCTAGTTCTAATTCTTTATCTATCAATTGGACATTCAAAATTTCGTAATAATGTTACATACCGACTTGTTCCTCTTTCACGGTTTTGGCATGAACTCTAGGCTGCATTGCGCTCTTTGATATATTCCAACTAAGTTCTTAGTAATATCCGTTCCGTAGGGAAACGATTTTACCTTGAGTTTCTAGATTTACCTACCGTACCAAAACAAGTTTCACTCAGATTCAGTTTAATCTAAGTTTCCGTGCTATTCTGTTCTCACATAATAAACATCCTCATCTATACTTTTATCAGGGGACCCGACAGACGTTGTCCTGTCAGTTACCAATTGTTTATTATTATTATGCTTTAAGATATACAACATTCTTTGTTTTTTTTTTCAGCGGGTTTTTCCCCTATTTGATGATATTTGCAGCACGTATTCTGTCAATGTTGTCAAACGCCATACATTAAAAAAGTTTAAATTGTCAAAAGCGATAAGTTTACATAATAAATAATTTAGTGAAAAGGTTAAGTTTTTTTAAATTTTCAAATTTCTAAGAACCTTTTTCGGTCAATAACAAACATAACAAAAAAGAATTAGCGAAATCGGTCCAGCCGTTCACGCGTGATGTCGTGACCAAGGAAATAGGGATTAATTTTTATATACATAAATAGATTTCTGTATAAGACGGTTCAATAAAATATGAAAGTTGCAAACCAACTCGTCTTTAAAGCGATGAATGTCGTTTCGCCTAACGTCATTCGGGAGTCGCATGATCGAACGAATCATCGTCATTTGTCATGAAAAAATGGTTCCGGCACATTTAATAATAATAATAATAATAATAATCATTTCTTTCAGGATTCCTTAATAGTCCCATATTCACAAAAACATCTTAATCAATAAAATTAAAAAAAATAGAAAGGAAATTAATATTAGGATTAAATACTACATAAAATAACAAAATATATAATAAAATTAGGCCCTACGCACTGCGATGACATGTATGTCACCGCAATGTCTCATGTAAGGACAATCTAGCCGGCCAGCTATCATGATTAGAACGTTGTTGGAGCTATCCCGTACTCTGCGCACCAGCGACGCGCACCGCTTGCGGACGCTCGCGTTGAAGCAGTCCACACGCGCCGCCGCAAACATGCCTGAGGCGCTGCAGTAGCGGGGCAGCCCCAGCACCGCATTGTTAAACTGGACACGAAATAACAGCGCCACCCGTTCTCTTGCTGTGGGTGTCGTAAGAGGCGACTAAAGGAGTACTGAGAGAAGGAGACAGGCAGCAACATCTTCTTCCTACCAGCCAAGCGTGGAAATAATGGGAAATCCTCCTATGTTTGTTGGCTTGCTTGCTTGACACAACGCTTGTGTCTGACAGTGGACTTTTTTAATGATGACTAGAACTAGCTGTTGCCCGCGACTTCGTCCGCGTCAATTTCTGTTAAGAAGAATGGAATACTCTTAATAAACAACACATTTTGGATAAGGAAGCCTTTGGCAAATAAATGGCAATATTGCATAAATTTCGACCAAATTTGATTATCATAAAAAAGGTTATAGTGAGACAATCTTAAAAGATAGACATATACTGTCGCGAACATTTTTTTAAATCATTTAAATAGGAATAACTCTATCATACATATATTTTGGGTAAGTTCAACCGTTTACGCAGCGCACGCAGCGGAGCTTTCAAATATGAATAATTTTCCCCGTTTTTGCAACATTTTTCACTGATGCTTCGCTCTTATTGGTCGCAGCGTGATGTTATATAGCCTAAAGCCTTCCTCGATAAATGGACTATCTAACACAAAAATATTTTTTCATTTCGAACTAGTACTTCCTGAGATTAGCGCGTTCAAACGTATAGCGCCCGCCCGGCATGCGAGGAGATGCGGGTTCATGAGACATAATTTTTCAAGTTTACCTATATACTGAAACAAACCAACTCTTCAGCTTTATAATGTTAGTATAGATTAGTAAGATACTAATCTCCTTCCAACTGCTATTACTAAGTTACACCTTTTGTGTGTCACAAATTTGTCGTGAATAAATGAATAATGTTTTGTGAAATTCGTACTAATAATAATTACAGTAAAAGCTTTGTGACTATAAAACTATTGCTTATTCCGAGTGACGATCAGTATAATCGATGATGAGAGTGTGCTTGATGAATTCTTATACAAACCTTAACGTAAGTAAAAGCAGGTTGATGTCAAAATAACAGTAAGACGTCGGCGCTCGAACAAAGGTGACCAGTCCCGAAATAAGGGCTCCGTCTCCTTGGAATGCATTCGGTGAAATGTAAGAGATCCTCCGTGAGCGCAATTTAACCACGGGCAGCGTTTGAGCAGAGACGGTTTAACGTGGCTGGGAAATTGCGGGACGTCCCGAAACAGGCAACAATATTAGGTAGTACTTTTCAATTCTGAGATTTCAATCGCGAGACGTCCGGGCAGTACTATAAAAGACAAAAGTAAAGTAAGACGCCTAATAACCATCCCACTGCAGGGAAAAAGCCTCTATCTGAATTCATGTTACCACAGCAATGATGGGTGCATCTATACTGCGTCCTATACTGCGTCCCAAAACATGCAATACCAGTAGCAGTATTACTATCGCAACCTAAACCGTGATATTATTTATTGATTTTATTTAAAATATCTAGGATAAATTGACGAATGATTAATATCACACTGACACATAATAAAAGGTACCTATGTAAGTACACAAAAAATAATTGATAACTTTGAAATAAAATCAAAAGTAGAATTATAAAAATATTTATCTGAATAATAGGTATTTCAGCGATGACAGGGATCAAAGTAAAAAGTATTTTAAAGATTCACATTTGTGGCCCTAAAAATTATTGACAAAGGTCACGTTAAAAAAAAAAAAAAAAAACTGGAATCTAAATAGAATTGGAATCGTATTTATGTTCCTTGTTGACATAGGTCACGACAATATGTGATCTAAATAAAAATGACAATTGAATTTTAGCTAATTCCATTATTTTGGTTGTTTATTCGACAGTGGCGACCTCCTTATTAGAATAATTGCCATACTTTGTGGGACGTCCCGATTCGTGCGTTCAGCTTGCTCGTTACTGGCAACACTGTCGTTGCTACGTGTTCACCCATCGGACCATGCAACGTTATTGCTTCAAACTTACAATTCTTACAATGTCGCTGCAACAAGCAGCCATTTGCTTTTATACAAATGGCGATCTTGTCTTCTAAAGAAAATCTGTTGTAATACCTTTAATTTTAAATTGCATTTTTGTTGTTGAAACGATTTGTTTTATTATATGACAGTCTCTCATTTCTTCTTTTTTTTTTCTCCTGTTATAAATTGTTTTTACGAATAAGGTTTTTAGTAACAACATTAAACAAGTCTACTCGTCACTTATGATGGCTGTGGTCGTGATTAGGAAGGTCAAGTTAATCTGATGGTCCAGGCTTCTGTTATAAGAACTAGTCATGTCAAAGGCGGTTACAGAAAACAATAGGCGACAAGAAAGTCATACGAAAATAAGAAGAATTTTAATTGAAACTTTCAAGGTCACTACCATATGAGTTAGTTGTTTCAAGATGTTATGAGTACCTATGAGTTTCCGATGTTTTACAAGGAATAACATAATATCTTCTGTGATCATGGCGTTTACAACAACATACCTACATGATAGAAATCTCGAAACAATGATTTCGGCACTGTTGCAAGCGCCATGATCACGGGAGAACTCGGAGAATATCGGGAACTCATAAAAACTAAGGTACATGGTATAAACCCCGTATCAATCAACTCTAGTAATAGTGACCATGGAAGTTTAAATCAGTATAATTCATTTAGCTATTGTGCAAGTAAGATAAAGGTAGTTTCAATCAACTCTGCTAAATGAATTAGTTTATAATGTCTTCTAGTCCTGAGAGGGGCTCAAAAAGTAATGAATATTGTAAATGTGTACCTATAGGCGCTATAGGTCTTTAGTTATGATTATATTAACCTTGTTGCCTTAAATAAAGTAAAAAAAAAACCTCTAAACATATCGACGATTGACTAACAAAACAATGTTCAAGTATTCCTGTTTTTAGTGATCGTTTTCCCTTTACTATTAAAATAAAGGATTTTTGTATAAACACCAATGTCTATCGTTTTAGATACAGGATGTTCCGGCTGTCCTGTTGCGGGACAAGTTAGATCCTCGTATTGGGAAATGCTTTTCTATTTCCATTAAAACTCGGTGCTTTTAAAACGTTATTCCCAATAAAATGTTTTACTTCAAATTCTTGTACACTCAATAACGAACAATGTTATCGTGTTGTTCCCTTTGATTTTACTTGCATTACCTTTATAATCAATACGTAAGCTGTTGTTGTAGCTCCAAAGATCCCTTTCTTCTTATTCTATCTATATAAATTAAAATCATTGCAATAACCAAAATGCGCATCACTTCATAATGGCCGCGCCCACAGAACATGGATGTTCTGTGGCCGCGCCGATTTGGATATAATAACGTTTGGTTTTCGTAACACAACGTTCACCTAATTGGCACAAAATAGGTAAAAATTCGATTGTAAAAGGCACCTAGACAGTATTTTAGTTCCTAAAGTGAAAACTTAAACACTTGTTACCATACCTGAGATCCGTGATGGAAATATCGAAATGTCGTAAAAAAAAAGCAATATCATACGGTAGGCGCAAAGTTGTGAGTTCGGGTCACCCTTAAAGCAGTCAAAAAATTGAGGTATTGTATTTACAAAAAAAAGTAATCTGAATTATAATTACTTGTAGAACCTTCGTAATAACGTGGTAATAACCATACACATTGACGAATCTTGCAATTCAAAATAAAATACTTGGTTGAAGATACCTCTATCGTTCCATCTCGACGGAAAGACTGAACACCCCATTCGGACTTCAGACATCCTGGGTGGGTCTAAACTCTAGATCCCTTTAGTTTTGCAATTGCTTTTCCATTACCGTTTCGTCTCAAGTGGATCTTCGACATTTCTTGATTTATGTACGTTTAAATTCATTGAAAATCCGTTTGTTTCAGAAGAAAGACTGTGAGTGTCGTAAATACCTTTGTCTATTGATAACATAAAACAAACTAAACTTAAAAAAGAAATGATTTAAAAATAAACTAAACTGCAAAGCAATAATAAGGGGTTGGTAATGGTTCCAGATGAAAGGCAAATGAGGTCTTCTTCTTTTCGCATGGCTTTCTTTTTTCTTTCTTTTCGTGTGTTTTTTTCTTTCGGTGTCAGCTTCTAATGTGACTAGTTTTTACGACTTGAACCTTGCTATAAAAGCCGGGACCAACGGCTTATCGTTTCTTCCTAAATATCTTATCTTTCTAATAGTATTAATGCGAAAGTTTGAAAGGATGCTAGTTACTCAATCACGTCACAATAATAAACAGATCGGGATTAATAGCAAAATAGATAGTATGACAAAATTTTTTAAATATTTTTTTTTATAAATGATGGGTTTGCTCTTGACTACATACTTAACTATACGGTTAAGAAGAAGCCTAAGATGGAGCGAGCTACTGAGGTACTGGTTCTCCCACACACCAGCGAAACACAGAAAAACTGTTTGGCGCTGGACTCCGGCAGGAGGGTGGTAGCATCCAGGCGGCTTCTTACGAAGCCTACCACCGCAGAGGGATCTGTTAGCCGTCATCATTGGTTAGAAAACCAAAGATGCCGTTGCCCAGGTTGAACCACTAGGAGGTAGATCCCACCACCCCAAATTACATTATTGAAGTCGTAGTAAATTTGCTACTCATTATCTTTTTCTTACGACACAGAAGACAAGAAGATGATGCCTTTTTTACCCAACTACGGCAAAGCCCTTCGTTGGTTATGATTGTATATAATATGTGTGTGGGTATTTATGTGGCTTCCACATTTGCGGCTAAACTATTGAGCCTTACTTTTACCTCCTAGTGGTCCACCCTGGGCAACGGCATCTTTGGTTTTCTAACCAATGATGACGGCTAACAGATCCCTCTACAGTGGTAGGCTTCGTAAGAGGCTGCCTGGATGCTACCACCCTCCTGCCGGAGTCCAGTGGGTCTAGCACAAAAAACTATCGAATTCGAATCGTTTGCGTGTTCGTATAGCCATCGAAATATTTAGTATGAAAACTTAAACAGCGCTCGCGCGGTCAAAACGAGAACTACAAAACAAAGCACGAACTTTGTGTCGTTTGCTTTCGATACGCAAACAATTCGAAGTCGATAGTTTTTTGTGCTAGAGGTACAGATCCCTCTGCGGTGGTAGGCTTCGTAAGAGGCTGCCTGGATGCTACCACCCACCTGCCGGAGTCCAGCGCCAAACAGTGCCTCTGTGTTCCGCTGGTGTGTGGGAGAACCAGTGCCTCCGGGTAAGCTCGCTTCATCTTAGGCTTCTTCTTAACCGTAGAGTTAAGTATGTAGTAAAGAGCAAGCCCACCATTTATTAAAAAAAAACCGATTGTGCTATCAATTGATTCCTTATTATAGTCTAGTAACATAGGCTACCTTTTGTTAAAAAAAAGTTATAGAGTGAATGCTACAACAATATCTTAGAGTAAGTAATTTAAAAAAAAGTTTGCAGTAATTACGAGTGGGGGTATCAAATGAAAGAAGACAAAGTTCTGAGTGCAAAAATGTTTAAACAATTAAGCAAATATACAGGGTGACTTTTAAATCATTGACAATTCCGTTTCCAGTTTTTTTAACTATTTAATTTATTATTAGATATTTAATCTGCACCCACATGCCATGATTTAACTCTACAGAAACGTATATATTAACATCCTAATAATAAACAATGTGGTTGTTTAAAAAGTAACATAACTTTCATGTTAATTTGTAACAATGGAAAGATCTTATGTTCCTAATTAAAGAACCGCTCGCAATGGCCAGTAAATCATTCCCTATCTCTTTTATTAAGCGCAATTAGAAATCTTGCGGACTGTAACTCGACCCCGTAAATATTAACCCCGTAAGTTACTTGTTCTAGTTGAACTCGTTTTGATTCTAGTGTGTTATAAGAATAAATAAATAAATAAATGTGGATATACGGGGTGTTAGCTTAAGGATATGACATGCCAAAACTAGCCTTTACTAGTCAGAATTTTAATATTATCCGATCCGATTCCGATTAGTAAATTTTTTTTTTAAATTGATATTATGATATTTTTGATTTCACCTAACTATTAATATAAATAATAAATAAATAAATGTGGACAACATCACATACATTGTCCTGATCCCAATTTAAATAACTATTTAAAGCATTTGTATTTTGGAAACCAGAAACAACGAAGGTACCACAAACACCCAGACCCGAGAAAATGTAGAAAAACTCATTTTTTCTACATTGACCCGTCCGGGAATCGAACCCGGGACCACATGAATCCTATTTACTCATGTGCCGGGACCTCGGAGCAGACGACACCTTGAAAACCGGTGTGTACGCCACTCCGCCACGGAGGTCGTCAAATAATAATCGTAATATGCATATGTTAACAAGCTGGTTTCGGCTTGTTTACTATTTACCTAACACTCTGTATATCATTACAAACATAGTTCTAACAAAGTAAGAAACAATAGAAATAACATGATAAGAGGAAACACTACGGGCGAGAGAATTGAAAAATTGGTACTTTTAAAATCTATTGCTGTCGCGCAGTGCCAAACGCATTCACCGCAGAGTGTGATAGAGACTTTGCATTACTGCTTCTTGGACCGAAAATACCTACTAAAAGCACACCAAATCAACGTTTCGCAGTCCCCCGATTACTTTTCCAAAACTAGACCGATATAAATACTTTTTTCAATAAAGATTAAAGAAAGGCTTTGGCTTTTTTTCTAAAGTTTAGCCAAATTTGTTTTCTGGATGTTTGAACACAGCGGAAAATCTGGCGAATTTTTTTGATTTTTAGGGCTCATATCTTTTTTATTAATTAATTTATGAAAAAACAGAAAATATAGATACATGCTAATAGTGGCCATAGATTTTTATAAAAAAAATATTGCTCTAATGGCATTATCCAGGGAAGAAACAGAGGACTACGTTTGTATGGAAAAACGGCCCTTGTACTTCCTCTTAAACAACAAACGGTCCACAAAAACTGAAACCGAGAAGTCGAACCCAGGGTCCTAAGACCTTGGCTCCATATTTAAACCACTAGACTAATGGGGCGTTATTATGCAATAGTTAGATGTAATTAAAACGTGTCCAATGCCTCGCATTAATTAACAAGATGCTACGTGCAATTTATGGGCAGTAAACCGAACCGACATGAGCTACTCATGTTACGATTCCAGTTAATGTCACTGACATGTGGATGGAATGTATGAAGTCACTGTATGTAAGTAAGTTACGGCCTATCAACATCCCACTGCAGGGCAAATGCCTCCATCATTGTATACAGGGTGAAATTTTAACCAACTTCCAAATTTTAATATCTACATATAATCTACGAGACAAAAAACAACAACAGTATTTTAACTTTTGGTATAGCCCAGTACAAAAATGTCAATATAAAGCACTTAGAAAATGTCCTCCAAAAACATTGTAATAACCCTATATTTTTACCTTTAAATTGGATCACGATGTAATTTGTTGTTCTAGGTACTAAGATATTTATAAGATATCTTATTTTAGTTCTAAAAATATCTCATTCTTCAAAGAAACGAACTCCCCTAAATTGGTTCTGAAAACTAATTTAGCTTGGGCTCTTCTTCACTCTTGAGTTCTGAAAATCCTAGATTTATTTTGCAAGAGATCACTTTCGTATGAACAAAGTTTCGTGTTTGATGATTGGAATATATTTTTTTTAAATTTTGTCCCTAATAAAGCGATTGTAATTTTTAATGGTAGGTAATTCATTGTACAAAATAAATTACTTGCACACACACACACACACACGCATAAACATTCACACCAAGGCACGCCCACACACATACATGCGCGCGTACACATATACATGCGCACGTACATTCAGACTTTCTCATACATACGCACACGCACACATGCAGAGACATACAGGCATCATAAATTAAAATTATATATGTATATGTTTAGAATAATTTTATTTGTACCTTTTTACTTAGGCACGCTTACTTTAGTTTCGTGTAATTTTTTAACTAAAGTAATTTTATTCAGGGTGATACCTTTTGCTTTTGAAGTGTATATACCTAGTAATCGCAATATTTGTAACCAAACGTCTTCTTTGTTACAGGTAAGTGAACTATTATCAGGCATCAAGTTCTAACGATCGAGACGTGGTAAGTACTTTGAAAGCTCAACTGAAAGCTCGCGTACGGCTTCTTGAATCACGTCCGCATCCGATGCGTTTCCATACATTTGACGTCGGATTGATGCATCCAATCTCGAATACAATGTCAGGCCAATTCTGCATCCCGTTTGATGTATGAGATATATCCATCTGGCTTCCAATGCAAATTTACAATGGCTTTAGTGGTTTTGCAATGTTATCTAGATTATCGATGGAAGATATAGATTTATTTAGTAAGTAAGCTATTTAGAATTGTCGTTAAATCAAGGTTTTTAATTCAAATTCAAATATTTATTGCTAGATATAAGTGTATATCTTACATAGATCTTAGAAACTAGACAATAGAGCTTAACTACTTAATTACCTTATTAAGGTGTTGCAATCTTAAAGGATAAAAACTAAGGATAACATAATATTATTATTTTTAATTTATACAGTGAACTTATTTATTATAGGTACAAAATCACACACAAACACACTAGTCAGTTACTCTTATACTAGGTATATTTTTATTTTATTTTTTGATTTGGTATTCTTTATTTTGTGCAAAAAAACTCTTCAAGGGTGTAAAAACAGTTAGAAACTGTTTTTTTTTGTAAATGAGATCAATTTTGTTTGTTTTTATGTTGTGAGGTATTCTATTGTATATTTTTAAGTTTATACATTAAAACAATTATGACAATACCTACTTATTTACAAAACTAAACAATGGTATAGTACCTTTAACCTAATATGTATTAGTTAGGTAAAAGGTTATCATTTTCATCATCTCGCACAAACGTCAAGCGATGCTTGGTATTTCTCTGTGCTATGGAATCAGAAGTAAGGAAAACGATGGAAGAACTAACATCAATTCACGCCTGGTTCTATCAAACGACGCTACGTCCACTTCTGAACAGTGAACGGCATTTGGCTAAGATAATAAATCCGGAATGATAAAAACCGGCCAAGTGCGAGTCGGACTCGCGCACGAAGGGTTCCGTACCAAAAAGGCCAAATAAACGGGTTTGTTGTATGGGATCCCCCCTTAAATATTTATTTTATTTTGTTTTTAGTATTTGTTGTTATTGTGGCAACAAAAATACATAATTTGTGAAAATTTCAACTGTCTAGCTATCGCGGCTCTTGAGGTACAGCCTGGTGACAGAGCGACGGACAGACGGACAGACAGCGAAGTCTTAGTAATAGGGTCCCGTTCTTACCCTTTGGGTACGGAACCCTAAAAAACGAAGGCAATAGTGAACATTCCGAAACATTTTACTATAACAACATTTTAACCCCAAACAAAAACATCCAAGAACCAACTTCAGGATGAATTAAAAGTTTGGCGCGACGTCTATCTAATGTATATTGTAAGTCTATGGTGCCTCTGTTTATTTATATTTATATTTACTGAATAAGTACTTTTACATCTGATCGCAATAGGCATTACCTACCGATACTTCAGTTAAAATGAAATCAACTGAAATGTCCCAAAAGATTTATCCTCCTTGAAAAGCTGACTCAATTCTCTGAGAGGGTTCAGGCGAAAGGCTGAGCGGTATGGTAATACAAAGGGCATGAATATTGTGATACAGTAGGCTTATTTCGAACGGACCTTGGATCGTCTTTTCAACCAAATTAGAAATGGCTAGCGCTAAAGATATTTAGCTACTGTGTCATCATCCAGTCTGTAACCTTACACTGCTGGGTCTTAGCTTCCTCACTTTTATTCCACTCATCCTCCTCTTTCCAGCGACAGTTAATGCAGTTGTGCGATGGCAATCATCACGCAAAGGATCGGGGTTCGGTAGGCAACAATCTCTTCTAAATTGGCTCTGGTATGGAAGGGATGGGTATTTGTGCTTTGAAAAGCACGTCAAGCCGTTGATCCCGGTTTCTGTCGTAAGTTGGAGGTTGTGAAAACAACGTCAGACTACACTCGGCCTCAAAAAAATTGCACAATCGCGTAATTTTCATACAAACATGCTCAGTTCAGAGGCCTACAAATATAAAAGTATCAGTGCTTCAGTAATAATTTTATTGTGAATCGATATAAGAAAAGTTAGATTTTTAATTAAAAGTTTTAACTGACTAGAAAAACGTGCCAATTTCCTTAAAATTATGAAAATGTAAGTTTTCATTTTTTGTTTCATACAAGTAAATGGTATGCAAAAAAAAAAACTTACGAGCTACTTTTTTAAGGAAATTGGCATGTTCATTCCTAGTTAGTAAAAAGGCAAATAGAAATCGAAGTTTTTTGACATCGGTTTACAGTAAATATATTACTAAAGCACTGATATTTGTACATTTGTATGGAAATTATGCGATGGCACGACTTTTTTGACACCGAATTTACTATGGATAATCATTAAGATGAGCTTCTATTCTTCTTCGAATATCAGAGAGTAGGTAAAGAGAAGGTCTAGTGAGGTATGGTCTTACTGAGTCCGACTTCATTACGCCAAGGGTAGGACCGTATAGGGCCTACCCTACCCAGAATATAATCTATCGAGGATAGAAATGAATGACCGCGTCCGAAAGGGGATAAGAATTCACACCCGTGGGAAATAACGGCAGTTTCTTTGTCGTATCGTCCCGGAGATTGTATCGGTTTTCGTGCCTTAAGGTGTTTTAAGTGATGAGGTGAGAGCGACTGACGATTGATCGTAGGTATTTTAATATTTTGAGGGGAGCTCAAAAAATAACTAAATATAAAAAATATTACATTTAATTTTGTGACATAGGTCTCTTAGGGTCATCATCATCATTGAAGAAAATGTTTTGTGTTCTCTTTATCCATTGAAAATCTAAACTGAAAATTAAAATAGGAAATTTTAGTATCACGTTGATATAACACTCAGAGTATTTATAAAAAAAAAAGGTGCACATTGTCAACGGATTAGGAATTAAAAGGCGTTGTGATTGACCATTTGCAGGAGGTGACCGAGAAAACACTCTTTCATCTATACTTTTTTACTTAAACTAAGTAAGTTACGCTTTTTGAATCAATCCCAAAAAAAAAACTACGGCCTATATAATTTGGTTTAATTTTTAATAATTTATATATAAGTCACCTCCGCTTCTCCCTTCCGTCTCGCACCGCATCTTATCTCATTGTGTCGTGTTGCTATTATGACCGCGATGTAGTCGGCGAAATTATGCAATTTGCGGTGTGTTTGTATCGGTTGCGAATATTTTAAGACACCGTTATTAGCTTCGGTGCAAAAGGTTTCTTTTTGTTCGACGGTGGGAATGTGCCGATAAATGTTCTATATTTAAATACGTACTGTGTGTGATACAAGTAAGGTAGACCGTCTGGTCTACTTACATTACTTCTATGATGGCTTAATGTCTGGAGTTAGTTCGTGATTATCAGGAAAAAGCAAATTTTAACATTAGTTCGGTATTGTCCTGTTTTGATTGTTTATATAGAGTCGAATTGGTCGCTATCGCCAAAAGCTGACGCTTTTAGCAATAATGTAGGTAGGTAACTGTACCTACCTCGTACTGACGAAAGAATGTCATAATGAAAAGCAATTTAACAGTGATTCAATAAATACCAGAGGTAATTTGAAAAGGTCTAGTTTTTTGGGAATTGATTTTGTTTAGAAGTAATAAAATTAAATCAATTGCACATAGCTCTAGTAGTCTCCTTAAGGTGCATAAACATTCAAAAAATTCAAAATTCTAAATTCAAAATTATTTATCAAGTTATACAAAATACATTTCAAGGTTAAGAAACTCCTTTTAAGCAAACATTTGCCTGTGTTAGGAGAATCTACTCTTCCATAGCAACCATATCAGGTATATAACTGGGTGAGATATATATATAAAATGATAATCAAAAATTATTGTCGTCAGTGCGACATACTCGTATAACAGTTACCTAGTAAATTAATTTAATTTGAGGATTGATAAAAATCTAAATTTATGGCATAATTATCTCATTATAGTGATTGTTTATTTTGCTATAAGTGTGTGTGTTGTGTGTGTGTGTATGTGTATGCGTGTGAAGTTGTATAAAAATGTACAAAGTAGGTGTGATTTAGTCGTAGGTACTATAACTGCGTTTTGTTAAAGTTTAGAAACAGCCACTGCGTTTATGTTGATGCACCTCACTACCTACCCATAACCACGAACACAGTGCGAAAAAAGTTTGACATGTCAAATTAAATGTTTAAACCACAACTACTTTGTACATTTTTATACAACGTGGAAGTCCTAATTACGTGTCGTTAAAATATGTTCCATTTCTTTGTAAATAAGTAATCGATAATCGCCGAGCTCAATCGAGCCGACTCGTAAAACTAATACGTTATTATTCAGCCCAATTATCATCGATACCCATCTAAATCCGTCGGTCCTATTTAAACGTCCAAAGGCCCCTTTTATTTTTTGCCTTCCTCACAATAAGACCCTTGGACCTACGTCGATTTCTCATTTTACAATCGACCCGTATTACGAAACGCAAAGACATTTGGAATTCTACTAAACTCGCCTTTATTTCTTACGAACTTTGTGAGTTTGGCAGCGATAGTCGCACGAAGAGCTACGATTGCGGTTACATGGTACATCCGTCTTCTGTTTTTCTTTGTAAAGGATATGGATGGTTTTTTTTTCATGTTGCACTTGTCTCAACTTGTCAGGCGGTGCGTTGGACAAGTTGGAACATGATTTAGAGACGGAAGTAGAGTTACTATGTTCGATTGCCTCTTTATCTAATGTAAGAATGTTTAGCTATATCATTATACCACCTACTCTAAAATTAAGGATACATTTATGATTACGCCTTAACTAGCTTTAATAATATTTTGGTTTATTTCGACGTTTTGAACACTTACCACCGTTCGTTTTCAAGAACGTAATTTGAATATTTTTATTGTAAGTTATATTCTTATACACGCCAAATGAGCTGACTGTGTCCGGAGTCTTTGCAGTGTTGCCATGGTTGGTGGACTTCATCGATGGTATAACAGACATTGGGTAAGCATCTGCTAATTATATCTTCTGTATCGAAATATATAAGTGTTTTTTAGTTCCTAGAGCTTCTCTTATCACCATTGCGATTTTCTTTGGCTAGAACTTGAAGTTTGTTGAATTTAACCAACTATCTTTATATTAAAGTAAATCTAAATCGTTTGCGAAATTATTAATGTTTCATACAGGTTTTATGTTATTAATGTTTTACATGATGATTTCAGGAAAGAAAGATAATTTATGCCATTTTAAGACTCACTCTATCTTTGCCTGATTCCATCGAAAATGATTCAGCGGCTTATGCGTGAACAGGCAGCTAAACAGACGCACTTTCGCTACTATAATATGTATTAGTATGGCAACATTGAGTCATCATAACACCAGTATAATTTTGCCATTCGTACTAAGTAAACATTATAATGTAAACTTAAATTCATTGCTATAATTTTTTAACTGCATTACATAATTAGCCATAAAGTTTTACTTGCGTGGGAAATACTTTAACAGTCAACATTCGATGTTGACGATTCAATGATGTTAATAAAATGAATCTTATTTCTTTATACTGTTTTAAACTATCATGGTCACTATCACAAGAGTTAACTGATTCAGGGTTCATACGATGTCTCTTATTTTTTATGAGTTTCCGATACTTACCTGATCTTCCGTGATCATGGCGCTTGCAACAGTGCCGAAATATCGGAAACTCATAAAAAATAAGTTCCATGGCATAAACCCCTGAAAAATTAACTCATGTTGCTATGTTAAAAATCTTTTTTTTCAAAATTAACTCTAGGTTTCATATTAAAAATTAATGAATACAGTCTACTTAATAACTTCAATTGTTACGTTTATGCTACGAATCCTTTCGGTTTTGCGTAGAAAGTTGTGTTCTAATTTGTAGGTATACATATTGTATTTTAGGTATATGTCATGTTATCGAGATATTAATATGTATTATAGTATCTAACATACACTGCTTATATCTAGCAATGCCTTAATTATGTGTATTATTATTATATAGAGTTGTAAACTCGAAGGTTCGAAAGTAGTATTCCCAAATATATATTTACGTGCTGAAATTTCCATTAGCGTCTTACATACATGAGGTATGTCTTAAATTCGTTGTACGATTCCATTTAAATTACTTATGCGTTGAGATTTAACTATAATTAGTCCCATCACTGAGACCGGTGTTCTCACGTAAAGCCGATTAGTGTTCTTTATCTACCGCGTTTATTGGCTCGTTGCTTCCTTCTTAGATTTATTTGCCTAATTAGAATTCCGTTCGGTCTGCGTATCTCGAGTAGGTAGAGTGGATCGAACCGAGTTAGTAGTTTCATGATAAAATGAAGACGCGGAAAGTTTATTTGAGTATCGATTTGTTGGTCGAGTTTGTTGGTAATACGAATATTATCGGCCGACCTACCGGGCCTTAAGAAGACCAGTTGTTGTAACTATAATATCTGAATAAAGATGTCGGCAGCCTTAGGTGGGAAATCTCTAACCAATTGAGCGAATTTATTCAAAACTTTTTATTTTGTAAGGCATCGAAGTTTTATCAATATTTTTGGTTAGAGCAGGCAGTCATCCCGTTAGCGGAAAATTTAAGGATCGAGTCAGTTATTTTTTTATTTGTATTGTATATTCAGGTTACACTAGCTTTTTATGGGGTTAAAATGACTGTTTCAATTTATCTTGTGTCTCTTTCAGACCCCGTTGGTCTAGTGGTTTGAATACCGGGCCAAGATCTCGTGGTTCGAACCCCAGGTTGGGCAACGAAAAGTTTCGACTTTTCGAACATTGCTCGGGTTTGACCAACCCGCATTTGGCAAGCGTGGTGATTGTGCCTGTACCCATCATTTCTGTGGAATCTTGAATTCGATGATGGAGGTCTTTTCCTTGCAGTGGGATGATTACAGGTCGTAACTTTTACTTTTTCAGGCACACAAACTATCTTAATATTTAATGTCACCTAACGGCCGTTCCCAATAATCTATCTATCGCTAGTTTTGACATTTCGGAGATAGGAAACAGTTTCTATCTCTTATTTCGCCGTCCAGAGGAACAAACACAGAAGTTTTTTTCTATCTCTGATATGCCAAAACTGAAGATAGATAGGTTATTAGGACCGGCCGGTAATAAGCGTGGCGGTTTCAATGCAAAGAGGCCAGACATACATAGTACAGACAAACTCTAAAATTTATAACATAAGTAGTAGGTACTTAGACTTAGAGGTTAGATTCCCACGTACATATTGAATCTCGAACCAAATTGTTCGGAAGCCCATTACTGTATCACAACACAACGTTATTAACTATACATGATACAATTTTACGGCGAGCATAAACAACGTAATGGCTTCCGAATACATTACAGCCACCGACCTGATCCCGCTTGTAATATACATATGGGAACACAGATATAATAAACTTGGTTCAGACGGTGCGATCTTAAGAAAAATATAACTTTATGCTTAAATTAAATGATGCTGTTTGATTTTTCATTTAATTAGCATCGTTAATGCACAAAAAAATATTTTTTTGAATACCGCCTCCGCCCCGTGACTTTGTTACAATAAAATTAAAATATATTAATCGCCTAAACACTTAAAATAAAGTTACTCAGTCATGTAATGTAAATATGTATTTACGAATAGGAATCACTGCCCGGTCGGTTTTATTATAGTGCATTAGCATTACATATTTTCGTTTATGTCATTTTGACACACACACACGCACGAACACACACACAAATACGCACGAACACACACACAAATACGCACGAACACACACACACAAACACGCACGAACACATAAACAAACACGACCAGATCCTACTCACTTAAACAAACATATGGGGGCAGGCCCGTACATACCTGCAGTCCCGTACATACCTATACCTACCGACACATACATACCCAAACTAAAACACACAATCTTTATATGTATCCAACTCTTATATCTTAATACCTATCTCTATCTGTATTAATTTTATTACTCCACTTGTGTCATTGTAAATAGATTACCCAATTACCTACTTAGTATTGATTCGCGGAGTGGGCCTGGTGACCTGTATCAGCAGATTTTTTCTTCTTAAAAATCTATCATAGGCGCCAGCTCTCACAATGCTGATTAGTACTCGTAAGTTATGATAATTCATAATGTTCAATACCAACATATTTTCGTTTATGTCATTTTGATTTCAGGTCCGCCAAAATGTTTTGTATTTGGCAAGACTTAAGGTCTGAAATGTAAGTAATGTAAAAAAATATACGTGATCAATTCTAATAGGAAAACCTCTCTTATAAGAAAACTATTCTCATTAGAAAATTTTAATCGTTGTCGTTAATCCCTCGATCGTGAGTTATTCCAGACACAATTGAAATCAATTGTTATCGCGGCACGCGCATGCCTCTTGGGGGTTGAGGGAATCAAATACAAATTAATCATCAAACAAATACAAATCAATGAATGCAATGTTATGTCACCGACCATTTGAGTTACATGTACGAAAAATAACATACCTAGTACTGAATCCTATTAGAATATCAGTTTTATTTCTGCAAATAGGCCCCAGGAGGCGCTTTTACGCGTCCTAATATTTAAACCTACCACTGCTTCGGGACAAGTCTAGGCTAGTGCCGAGAAGAAGCAGCGCAAGAAAATCGGTCACTATTGTCAGACTCTTTTTCAAAAATTTTTTTACAAAAAGTTTAAGCAAGTACGAGCTGGGGCAAATAAAAGCCATACATTTCTATCATTTAAACAATCATTAACAGTGTAATAGCCCTTTTTCATTAAAATTACTTTGACATACGATTTCAGTTTATGTACAGGGAGTTCAGCAATACAATTTCCCATGAACGATTTTCCTACTTTTCGCAGTCTGAAGCCTGAAACGGCGAGTTTATCTTTTTTTCTCGTATTAAAATTGTGTACGTTACTTTTCTTAAGAAATAAATAAAAAAAAAATGATTTATTTCAGACGATGTGTCCACATATTTGTTAGTAACAGAAAGGAAAAAACTTATACTTATGTTAGTTACATTATGTGAAAAAAGAATTATGTTCTTACGAACGTAAATAATATTCTCGAGAATGTATTGAGAAGACACTGTAAGTGTATTAATCTCTTTGAAGAGCTCTTTTAGCGAGTCTCGGGGTCGAAGGCCGTAAGTAGCCCGTACAGCACGTTTTTGTAATATAAAAATTGACTCAGTATCTGCCGCTGAGCCCCACAACAGAATTCCGTATGACATTATGCTATGAAAGTAGCTAAAAAATATACTAATCTTGCCGTTCCAACATCAGTCAATTGCGTTATCTTTCTCACAGCATAAGCAGCAGAACTAAGTCTTCCAGACAGCCCCCTAATATGAGCAGCAGCAAATGAGAGTCTACAGTTATATCTAAAAAAGTAGTAGAATCTACAGAGTTTAGTGGTTCATCTTTAACAATTATATGAGTGGCAGCAAACCTTACGTTGGGCATCGTAAATTTAACACATTTTGTTTTATTTGCATTTAGTAAAAGATTATTTGTTGTAAACCAATGCAATAATTTAGAGAGGGTATTATTAACATCGTCAAATGAAGATTTGCCCCTCTTAATTTTAAAAATCATTGATGTTTCATCTGCAAACAATACCATCTCACAAAGATTATGTAAATAACAGGGAAGGTCATTTATATAAATTAAAAATAGCAGGGGTCCTAATACTGATCGCTGAGGAACACCCATAATAAGGGCCGACCCTGAAGACTCAGCTCCATTAATGCAAACCTTTTGTATTCTGCCTTTAAGGTAAGAACTTGTTAGATCCAAGGAATCATTCGATGCACCACTATACGTAATTAGTAGTTTTATTCTTAGAAAATGTCTGCCAAAAATCTATAATTTTTGATACCGTACGCTTAGCAACACTTTTTTTACGCGATGCTCATCTCATTCATTCATTACGATACTATTCATAAGTTTCTGATTTTCCCTTTACCTATACCTTAACAGGCTTAGGACCGTAAAAATTGAAAACTATGTTGCGTAAAATAGTTTCGGGTGAAAACTTGATTTACGTTTTTTACTTCATGAATAGGCTCTTAATAAATAGGATACTGAACTCCTATAAATAAATTTGAAGATGATGAAAAAGTCACTTGTATATTTAAAACAAATGCTTTTAATATGATTCAGTTACATGCTACAAGATGGAGGTATTCTCACTCCACATTTAATTCTTTGTTAAAAACTAATCTCTAGTCTTAACTGAGATATGCCTTAACGCTCTCGCCAGTCTACACCATTGCCCCGTACGGTTAGCCAGTCGGTTGATTATTCGCATTTTCTCGATCGCTTCTGCTGACGGTACGTTGTTGTTGCAATTTTATAAATCTTCCAAACAACGCCCTACTTCACAACTAGTGCAGGATTTGTTGCTTGCTGAGCTCGAAGCAGTAAAACTGTTGATTAAGTCCGGAGATTTGGTTAAAATTGTACTGGGGTTGCAGCGCTTGTGCGGGATTTAGAGATACTAAAGGATATAAAATAAAGATTTGTTTGAAATTCGAAGTTTGCGAATTCAGATGCTATTGGAAGATAGCGACTATTACTGTTCAAGATTTGAGTTACATTTTTAAATTATGTGCGCTGTCTCTCTGTGAAACTTATTTATTTCTGAAATAGTGTTAGGTATGTCTTGGTACCTATATTCGAATCTCGGACTGGTCATTGTAAGTTTTTCGTGTCATCTCGACTCTGGTGGTACCTACCTTCGTTTATAATCATGACCACTAAATACTGATGCCACATGGAAGCTTTCATAGTTGCCTCCTTTGGGAATAGAACAAACAATGTATGTGATCTTGTATTTTTATATTATAGTCTAAGATTCCACTTCTCGGTTCTGGTCACTCGGTCCTGAACACTTCCCTAATCAGTTTTTGCAAAAAAAAAGTTATTCCACACTTTTTTGGGCCTTGGTGTTTGTGGTTCCTGCTTTATTTCTGATTTCCAAAAAAGAAGTGCTTTCATAGTGTCTCAGATTAGATTTTTTAAAGTGCACGTGTAAAAAAAACTGTGGGATACGGGAAAGACTGTGAAACTTTCCGTAGTTTGTAGAAATGCTAATAACAGTACACAAAGGGAGACTTATATGACACGCCCAGTATACGCAATTCAAATAAAGGCATTGGCTTCATCTAGTCGCTACCACACAACGCATCCATCATTATAAATGTCAAAGCGATCAAATATTTATTGACGCGACTCGTTCAGAGGTGTCCGCCATAACGGTGATAGCAATTAACCCATTTACAAATAAGGTGTACAGGAAACTGTGAAGTTGAATAAACTCGTAAACTGTTTGAGCGAAGGGCATGATGTTTGTTAATGTTAAGTAACAACCCATGATCATCCCATTGACGGGCAAAGGCCTCCATCATTGAATTCAAGTTACCACAGCTATGATGGGTACAGGCATAATCACCACGCTTGCAAAATGCAGGTTGGTGATCATAACCCGAATGATGCGATGTTCGAAAATCCGAAACTCAATTTAATTCAATTCAATACTCTTTTTTTGCACAAAACAAGATGAAAAAAAATATGAAAACCGATAATTAGTACAATATAGCGGTCTAATCGCTCATAGCGATCTCATGTTGCCCAGGGATTGAACCTAGGACCACGAGACACACGAGAACTTGGCCTGATTCTAAAACCACTCGACTTGTAACTTAGGATGTGTATTAGTTACGGCCTAAGATATTATAGCAACACCTCATCTTTTCCTATGGGTGTCGTCAGAGGTGACTAAAGGGACACTGCTAGAAGGAAACGGTCAGCAGGGTATTCTCTTCACCGTTGGTCAAGCTGCGATAGCCACATAACATGGAAAAAGGTTAGAAAGGCTGTCATGCGCCATTTGTATAATAATAAAAATATTTAAGACATGCCACACTGGGCCACACAGAGCCATCTAGTCCCAAATTAAGCTACTATTAAGTACCCTGTCGTATGGGGTACTAGACAACCGATAAACTTACTTATATACTTTTTTTTTTGTAAATAAATACTTATAATACAAAGAAAACACCCAGACCAGTACAAACAGACATGTTCATGCGCACAAATATTTGTACTGTGCGGGGATCGAGTTTACTACCGCTGATCCAAATGGTCGTCAAACATGATGAGAGTATGAGAGCCGATGTCGCCGCTTGCGCCCCATTACACATAAACGTCTCCAAAGAACGCCAATCAAGCGAATTCATTTGATGTCGCGCGACCAATAGGATCGCGCGATGAATGATAGCAACCAATCACAGCGCTCACTTAGAAGCATTTGCTTATAACCTCTGTGGCGCGCCTGCCCCGCCTACATCGCTTTTCTAACCTTTTTCCATGTTCTATGGCGATAGCCAAGCCACCAGCCAAGCCACCAGCCAAGCCGCCAGCCAAACCGCCAGCCAAGCCGCCAGCCAATCGTTGTTGGAGAGGCCTATGTAGTAGGCTTATTTTTTTGAATAAGTCAAAAACTTGTTAAACAAATTAAATTTCTCCATTATGCGTTTCGTATTTGGTGATAGGTTTCTTATCATTTCAGACGTATAACAATTACGTAGGTACTTAAAATTTATGTCTACTCAAAATATGCTAAATAACATTTATATTAAGTTATTATCATGTCTATAATTTTATATTAAGTTGGTGTTATGTCAATAAAACCATTGTGCATGTCAAAGACGTTGCTAACCACAAATTACGCAATCAAAAATTATACCAAAAGTGTTATGCCAAACTTCGTTATGACTTAAAATATTTTAAGACCGAAACCGCACCCAGAACAAAAGTGGGTGGTTTTATTTTATTCTAAGCTGACAAGGCATCGTCACTAGCTATTGCATATAAGTTTTTATATAAATAAATGTATTACAATTTATTTCGTAACGGTTTATACAATAATCATTAGTTCCAATGTAAACCTGTCTGATGCAAACAAAAAAACGGACAAGTACGAGTTTGACTCGCCCACTAAAGATTCCGTACATTTTTATGGGTACAGTAATGCGTGGATAACGAATGTATGTATACTATGCAGAATTTTCCCTGTACCTACTTCTAGCAAAATATTTGTAAATTTTAGTAGTTGTAGGCCAACGGAATTACCTAATACATTTTCATTCCTTCGAGACTGTCAAAAATATTCGTTTTTTGTGGCTTTAACGGCCGTGTCTGTTTTTTTTTTAATTTTGATTTTTGGCAGCTTGAATATTAACTGAATACCTCAAAGCGTTTAGTTGAACGGTCTTGAAAGACAGACAGACGGACGGACAGACGAACTCATGTACGTACGGACGGACAGACGAACTCATGTACGTACGGACGGAAAGACGGACGTACGTAAGGTCGGCTGACGGACAAACAACAAAGTGGAACATTATTTTTTTTGTTCCATTTCAAGGTACTGGAGCCTAAAAACGGCTAATGTTAAAGAAAGCGACAATCGCGCGCAATTTCCTCGCACAAATGATTTTATGATCGCCTTAAACGTATTTCAGATACCGTTACGATATTTAGCTATGGACATAGTAATAAAATTGTATAATAGCTATTAAAGTCTAAGGCTGGACAAAGGCTCTCTTTAAAGCTATTGTTATGAAACATAAAGGCTTGATTTCCGCTTTATATGAGTAATCCAGTTATTACTACAATATAGGAGTAATATCGCCTATTAGCGCAATATTTTTAATGTGCTTTTTACTACAAATTCAATCTAGGCTTTTTGAGTTGCCTTACAAAGTGACTTTAGGTGATACTACTAAGGAAAAAACGCATCAATACTAATATTTTAAAGGTGAAGAGTTTGTTTGTTTGTTTGTTTGTTTGAACGCGCTAATCTCAGGAAGTACTGGTCCGATTTGAAAAATATTTTTTGTGTTGGATAGTCCATTTATCGAGGAAGGCTTTAGGCTGTATAACATCACGCTGTGACAAATAGGAGCGAAGCATGAGTGAAAAATGTTGCAAAAATAATCGCGACCCTAATAACGGAAATCGACGCGGACGAAGTCGCGGGGAACAGCTATTACAAATAAAAGTAAAAATCGACAACAACACATTGTATACTTACATTGTTCTGATGTGAAAGTTAAAGAAAATTATGTGAAAATAAGAAAGGAAGTGTTTACGATAAACATCCAGAACCGAAGCTACATAGAATAAACATTATCTCAGTCAATCATCGCCTACTGCTGAGCATTGGCACCCCTAGTAGTACTAGCAAGTAATACCGTTTCATACATACTACAAGTATAGGAAAAAAAAAATGTAAACTATATTTGTAATTATAAGCATAATCACAGCCAAACGACACACTGTTGGACACAGGCATTCCATTAGAATCTCCAGCACGATTGGTCCCGCGCCATTGTCGTCGTCGGCCCACCTGGCGTGGGGCCTACCCACGGACTGCCGTCTGGTGCGCGGTCGCTTCCAAGACCTTTCCGCCCAAAGGCCATCGGTTCTTCTTGTTATGTGTCCCACCCAGTGCTAATTCAGCTTCGCAATTCTGCGAGGGATGTCGGTTATCTTAGTTCTCCTACGGATTTCCTCATTTCTGATTCTGTCACGCAAGGAAATACCAAGAATTGCTCTCTCAACTGTCCGTAGTGCGACCTTGAGCCTTTTACAACTTACAAAATTCGTGAACAGTTACCTGACTCTTTGCTAACGATGCACCAAACTGCCTATAACACTTGTTTTTCATAAAATCATATGACATTAGTCGTTTTGTGTTACTGACGTCAATATGTCATTTATAACTGGCATTAACTGTCGAGTCAGCACTTTATGTCAACGTCAATATCTCTTATCATAAAAGGTTATTGACCCAACAACACTTTGTTTTGTGAAGCGGCGTCACGCTATTTCTGTCTGAATTAGAATTTCAAAACTGATTTATTTGCTTTCACAATTTCGGCCGTATTTGTATTAGTAAACGGTTTTAGGGTCGTTACTCAAAAAAGCATAAAATATTACAATATCGTTACGTCGTTGTTTAGATTAGGGTTTGTCTGGCAAATGCGAACTGATATGTTTTTTTATTAGGTACTTGGTATTATACTAGCCAGCCCAACAGACTTTGTTCTGCCTAAACTAATACTCCTTAAACAACGAAAGGGGAATAAAAGTCCGTGCATTTTTCTGTGCATTCCTTTTTTCGAAGATTTTTAGTAATAAATCACGTTATGTATTCAGAGTATAGACTTTTATTATCATTTATGTACATTTCTATAGGTCGTTGACACAAATAAAAAGCACCGATCACGTAATCACTCGGTTTCGCATTTCTCGTGCGCGTAACATCCAAGCGATCCTTAATAACCGCCACTCCGTTGTCTGAGCTGTCACTGGACATCCGTTCCCGGTCGTTTTACATTTACAATTCGGTTTCGGACGTTTGGGATTTCACATTTAACTTAGTATATTTCGAGTAGATTATGAGTATGACGCTTAATTCATCACAGATGAAAATAATTTTATTTCTTTTATGCCTGGATTTTTAGATCATGGTCACAGTACGATAGAAATAATTTGTCAGGCAGTGGATAAAAGTATGAGTGCATTTTAACTAAAGTAAAAATTGAAATAACTTTTCGCAAATATATTATATTTGATTGCCAAAAATTTCAGCTAAGAGCGCTAAGATGCTTACACATTGCGACTATTTTACCAGGGTAAATTGCGTACAATTGGTTCCGATGCAGTAAATCCAGTAGATGAACAGTAACAAAATCATATTTATTTCTATTTACATAATTTAGAGTCGTGCGTTTTAGAATCGTAAACGACGCTATAAATCTATGCTTTGAAGCTTATACTAGTAATTTTGGTAGCAATGAAAATAATAATATGTTTTATTTGATTGTTTTAGTATTATATTTTTAATAAAAGTTACTATTAACTTTTTTTATAAGTAACAAAATATATTTAACTATAAATTGCCGTTTTTTTAATTTTTTGATTGACTACCAATACCAATAGCATAATTTCAAGGTTATGTCTTCTAGTGAATACAAATTTATAATATGGTAGTAGCACTCGCCCCGTTGCTCAAATTGTGGTCAGCCCGAAATGGCTCACACAGTGAAGGTAGTGGTACTCAATATTTCACACACGGGGGCGCACTTATTTAAGGGATCAGAGGTGCCGTCTGATTTATTCACGGACGCGTCAGATTGTTGCCTAGGCCTGACAGTGCCCATTCTAAATTTGCGTAGAGCTCATTCACACTGCTGAGTGCTGACAGAGATCTGATAGATTTGGTTGGTTGGTTTTTTTCTTTTTCGAAATCATCTAAAGTCATTGTTCTACGTGTCTCCCAACTATTTTTTTATTTGTTGGTATTGTTTGGACTCAATAAGGTCCTCAGTTTAAAGTCACGTTCAAAATCGAAAGAAATATCTCCACGCGTAATCTAAAATACGAAAAAAAACACGAGTTGTGTTCCAGTTTTGGGTATTGTGTGAAACAAAAAATAAAAATACAACGACTGTCTTGCGTTCACTCAAAATAAATGGTTATTTTATTGGAATAGCATTTTATTAGGTTTCAGTCTAAAAATATTTTTGTTAGTAATAATATTATATTGCAATTAGGTACAAATGAGATGGATCCATTAAACTTTTTCTATATCACTTGCTAGGTTACTCTACCTATTCATTTTTTCACAAACCTTTGAACCAACTAAAAACTTGAAGCTAAGTCACCGACTTTTAGTCGGTCGGAGTCGCAAATAAGAAATCACCGCCAATCATCATGTGACTCAAAGTTAAAAAAAAAATACGGGGTGAAATTTTTATCATCATCCAAATTAAAACAAAAAACAAATGACGTATTTTTACTTTTGGTATATCCCAATACAAAAATGTCAGGATAAAGCACCTAGAAAATGTCCGCCAAAAATCAAAAATTTGGATATTATTGGATACCTCGCAACATTTTTTTTACGCGATGCACATTCATTCATTCATTACGATACTATTCATAAGTTGATTGATTGATGATTGATTTTCCCTTGATACCTTCACAGGCTAACGTTGCGAAAAATAGTCACCTGTATTTACACTTATTAAATGCAAATATATTTTATATTTATTTTATAGAGTCGTACTTTTTTCAGGCTGCGTATTCAATACCCAAACTCGAAACAGTTTTAAAAAGTTTAGTTTTGTAATAAACAATCAATTTATGATACCTTTATATTTGTTATGGACCAAGTAATAAATTGAGCATTATACATAATGCCCGGTCATTATGAAAAATGCCCAAAATGAGAGGGCAATTTGAAAGACACACAAGTTATACATAATGCCGTTTTGGGCAGAGTGAAACAATAACATTTAGTTACTATTTTCGTTATTATTATTTAAGTTAAAATAAACAAAATGTTAAACAATTGAAATTCATACTTATCCTTTTTTTTATAATTTAAATGGGAAAATTTGTGTGTCTGTTTGTTTGTCCGTCTTTCACGGCAAAACGGAGGGACGGATGCACTTTGACATAAACACTTCTGACTTAGACTTATGCTAAGTGTGCTCACACCCTTGCTTCTTACGGAACACGATAACGGCCACGTTTGGAACTTAGTTAATGAAGTGGAAGCGGAGAACGATAGTGACGTCATAACATCTAGAATATCTTCCGGTTGCACTGTATTATGCGACGTGCTTAATGATCGGGAATGTGTTGTTCGACGTAATGGATAATGGTGGATATTCAAGTGATGACCCTCTTAGGTTTACACTCGATTCTGGTTCTGGTTTTAAACTATAATTTTAGTAGGGGAGCGAGGGGCTAATTGTAACAGGGGCAAGTAGTAACAAGTATTTTTTACGTAGATAAAAGATTGTTACAACTAGCCCCTCGCTCCCCTATAATTGGTTTACGATGTTTTAACGTGCGACTCCAAAATAATGACAAAATGCTCATCAGATTTTTGCAAATATTTTTTTAACAAGGGCTTGATTTAGTGCCTAGTTGAAAATATTTTAATAAATGATTAAAGCTGTTTCATCTTTAATAACTCAGCCAAACGACGGCCATTTTTAATTTTTAATGGCGGTCAACTCTATTTGCCTACATTTGGGCTGGTTTTTTTCTTAAAATCTTAATGAGATTAACTTTTAAAGTGATATGAAAGCTTTTTCTTAAATCGGTAAGTCTGGTAAAAAGGTTATGCGGTGTTATTAAACATAAATAAAAATAAATAAAGGCGTCGAATTAAGAATCCCTGATTTGTCTTTCTGATTAAAAATAGCTTAGTACCACTGCGTCAGTGTACTTTTTGCTGGCTGGTTGGAATGCCTTTGTACCTTTATTAGAAGGTAATACTTACAAAAGCTCATCTTCCATAGCCACTAGCCAGTATTTGTCGTTGTAACCCGTGATAGGTCAATGGACCATGCTGCCATAGGATGAAGGGTTTCATTATACAAGAACGGACAGACTGACAGATTACCCAAAACAATACTTGAATGCATCTCGCACGATCACTGAATCGATAGAAGGGTTGCGTGGGAGGAGAAAGCTCAATGAATGATTCGAAACTTTTTAAAATTGACCAGGTTTGACAAGTCGTAAGATTGAATGAGATAAAGGTTCTTTGTATGCTATATGTCTTTTTATTAAAATAAAGACAAAGGGATTTTTTTATCATTGTATATGATTCGGTTTTATTAGTAAACTCCTTTGCTGTGATGATTTCACCGCCTAAATTCTGCAACTAGCATTATGATACTGATACTAAAATGTCTTAAATAAGGTCAGTAATTAGGTCATTACTTTTAAAAAGGTATTTTCATTACAAAATTGCAGTTAGGTAATGGACTTTGATAAATCTGTAATTTGTTAAGAGGTATATTATGCTACACTAATATGACCTGTTACAACTGGTTAGCTATTTAGTATTGAGTTTATTCCTTGTTATTCTTTATACTCGTATGTCCTATAAAGAAAACATTTACATTTAAGTAGTATAAGGAAAAAATAAAAATTAATAACCTTAAAAACCAAATCTAATGAAGGTTAAAGTATGTAAAGTAATGTTACAGCCTATAATCATCCCACTCCAGGTGAAAGGCCTCGCGACCGTGCCTCCGATTCATCCAATCCGATATTACGGGATATATTACCACCACAGTTCTGCGTCCAGCCGTACCATTGGCCAAACTTCGTTGCCAGCTCCCTAGGTCTATAACTTCGAGCCCTTCGAGCCTTTCGAGCCTCCATCATATAATTGATTTGGATCTGACGCGGTTGAGTCATTTGTGCTTTGGAAGGTATGTCCAGCCGTTGGTTTCGGATGCTGTCTCAAGATGAAAGTCCCAAAAACGGATCTCCTGCGTCAAAGGCCTACAATTCGCTTGGATAACACTGACGCCAGCCTATCCATATTCATTATTATATAACAACAAGTAGAAGATTAGGTACTGTAAATAAATATGTCGGTTCATACACAAAACGTCCTGTATAATAGGAACTAATTGCAATACTAACACGAGTCTGAGTGTCGCCTCATAACTGTGAGTCGTGAGAGAATGCCGACATATTATTTGAGTACCTCTGGAGCTATATGAGTACACATTCTGCGAGCATTCAGGTCCTGCAGGCAATGTTATGGGGCAAGTTCAAAATTTAGAGAGCACTGCACGTAAGAATGAATGAATGAATGAATGGAATAGCCTTTTATTCAGATCCATATTACAATTAACTTACATGAAAAAAATAAAACATTACATGGGAAACTTAAATACAGTATATACCTTAATCTAATCTTTTATTTGATTTTTTTTAATGTAGATCTGTTTGCCAGTCGGCAAAGGCCTCCTCCAACCTTTTCCACTCATGTCTTTCCTGAGCCACTCTGTTCCATGTGACAGCAGTTGTGAATTGAGATGCAACTTGAATTTGATAAACAAACAGTATGAAATTTAAACCACCTTCTAAGCCGGCCTCCTAGAAACACTTTTTTTACGCGATGCGCATCGCATTCATTCATTACGATATTATTCATAAGTTTCTGATTTTCCCTTCATACCTTAACAGGCTTAGGAACGTAAAAAATAAAAATGGTGGTGCGAATAATATTTTTGGGTGTAAATTTGATTTACATAATAGGGGTTAAAGTATGATATTGCCGATTATTTTCCCACTTTTTATTTTGTTTATAGCTCTTAAGTATAGTCATATTATTGCGTAATTCTTTTTGTATTGTATTAAAAACTAAATAAAGTAACTTTTGACTAAAAATAAAATTGTATACTAGTGCCTATTACTTCAAAGGAAGTCGTTGAAAAGACCCCTTACAATGTGTCAGCTGACCTTCTTGCTTCAATTAAGTATATTTGTATTATATACTTTGATTTTAAGAAATTTAAATACTATAATGCGTAGCTTTTTAATCATCTAACTTTCACCTTTAATTGCATCGAAAACGGTTCAGGCGTTTTTAAAAAAACTAAAAAAATGTTAGTATGGAAAAATGACTTTTCTCGATTTCGTCCATACAAAACGGCAATTTCATACTTTAACCCCTAATATTTTACTTCATAAATGGGCTCTAAATACGATATCTACTGAACGCCTACAAAAAATTTTGAAGATTATGAAAAAGTCACCGTCATTCAATACTTATTTGTGGTACCTTCTTCGTTTCTGATTTTCACAAAACGAGTGCTTTCAATTGATACTTACTTTGAAGTCAGAACAATGTATGTGATGTTGCCTTACGGCTCGCTAACCTAATTTTTATAATTATAATGACTTTAAATAGAGCTCATTTAAAAAAAAAATTTGACGACCTCCGTGGCGGAGTGGCGTACACACCGGTTTTCGAGGTGTCGCCTGCTCCGAGGTCCCGGGTTTGATTCCCGGACGGGTCAATGTAGATAAAATGTGTTTTTCTACATTTTCTCGGGTCTGGGTGTTTGTGGTACTACCTTCGTTGTTTCTGGTTTTCAAAATACGAATGCTTTAAATAGTTATTCAAATTGGGATCAGAACAATGTATGTGATGTTGTCCACACATTATTATTTTTCAGTGCCGTTTTAGCCCTAAAATTGTATACCCTCACACTTGACATCAAAACAACATTATTTATTAATTCCCTACTTTGACCAACTATTTCCGATTATAGGTAGTAACAACAGAATTGCAACTATTTGTGTTACCCCGGGAGAGCTGTGTAAACAAAACACAAAAAGGCCATTAGATTTTAGAGCGGCGCGGTTCAGCGGAGTTTGCCAGCTAGACGAGTTGGTTTGCTGTTAAATTGGGGCCACGAAACGGGCGACTACCACAGGCTGCACGAAAAAAAATATTTTTAAAGTAAAAGTAAAAAAAATATTTTAAAAGCTGTAGAGTGGTGGATTTTAGCCCACATTGTTCAATATAATTTTTCTTTGCGTATTTAAATTCAAGAATCTATCTAGAATCGATTAGGTTACTGAAATCTTGCACTAATACTGGCATCATACACATTACGCTGTCAGATTATATTAAAGAAAAATACTACTGAAAACTCATCAAAAAAAGTCAGATTATACGTCTACTTCAAGAGATCCATCAGTTTTCTCAATAATTCATTTCCGTACTTAATTTCATATCACAGCAGTTTTATTGTTGAACGTTAACGGTAGTTTCTAAAGGATTTATTCGCACGTCAGCTCCGAAGTGTACTGCAACCTATAGATTGAATCGCGAAGTTTGTACATCCGACAGCGCTGAAGTCGAACAAGAAACTAATTTGTTTCGATACACTCCCGCGTGCGGACGCCATATACCGCCGCTACGGAAAAGTTTCAAACTATTCAGTCACAGTCATTGAGATATCCCACGGTTGAATTCTGGAGTTGAATTTGTAATAAAAATGTTTTATGAGAACATTGGAATGTTCGAATCGATTGGCTTATCTTTATTTGAACCAAATGCTTTGATTATTTGAGTATTTTGGACGTCATTAGCTGATAGATCGAAAACAACTTATCGGATCACTGGTAGAATGAAAAAACTTTTAAAAACTGTTTCGAGTTTGGGTATTGGATACGCAGTCTAAAAAAATATGACTATTAATAAAATAAATTAAAATGCATGTGTATTTAATAAGGATACATATTTTTATTGGTATAATATCTAAGGCAAGGCTGCTGAAGCACAAAACTAGAATTTTTGTTATTTTCATTTTAAAACATAAATAAAAATGCTTAAAACACTTCCGAGTGTGTCCAAGGATTTTTGTTAAGGAGTATTAAGCTATCTTTGCTGTAAACATATTTGAATTAGAAAAATAACATCGATCAGCAATATTTTTATAGATGTATTTTTGTCGATATATAGCCTGGCGTAAATTAATTAATATGAAATAGGCCTAATTAACAATAACTGGGACTCATCAATTTCGTGGCCCGCCCGGAATTGGGTCATGCAATAAATTGACGTTTTGGTCGCGGACAGCCTCACAATGATTTGCGCTTGTTCAATTAGGCAGAAGACTTGTGAAAACCGAACTATACGTCTTAATTACGAGTATATTAACTGTGTTGTTATATACAATGGTACAGTGAAGAACTTTATTATTTTTTGCCTAGCAGGTTTACGAAATTTTAATTTTACCCGGTTCTTATTACTACGCCTCGCGATGCCTGTTTTAATTGGATCGAAAAATTAAAGAAACGGCCTATAATCATCCCACTGCTGGGCAAAGGCCTCCATCACTGGCAAAGGCACACATCGAGCAATGATCACAAATTCGAAACTCTTTTGTCCGACCCGGGGATCGAACCCGAAACCCCGAAATCTTGGCCCCGGGGCTTACACCACAAAACTAACGAGGCATTTAAGATTTAAGATGTCATATTGAAAAGTATATACTCGTCAAATCCAGAACCCCTCTTCTTTGTGTAGTAATGTGTAGCTTGAAAAATACTTTGCAATCAAACGCATACTATGCTTTCAGCCTGAACCTTACACTGACCATCATACTTAAGATTTCCATCCATTATAATACATTTTGCAAGTCTACTAAACTCATGGCCAAGTTTCGTGGAGGGCCCCGAAGTCGGTGGAGATGTAATGTTATAGCCGGTGTCGTAAATTATTCATCGGCCCGACTGTAATCGGTATTCGGTAATGCGTTTCAGTGATCCATTATGCTGAAATATTACTGAGGAATCTCTATATTGGTTAGTGGCCAATGAGCGCCATGATTTCTAAATGTCAGGACAACCACAGCAACACAAATTAGTTTCATAATCATCTCAACCAATCGACATCTACTTCTAGACATAGGCCTGTTCTCCAAACCGTTGAGTCCCGCGACACATGCATTCTGTGCTTCACAAAATCGACGTCCAGTGCGCGGTCGCCGTTCCAAAACTTCCCTGTTCCAACGTACGGTTATTATTACACATAGTAAGACCTGTATACTGCTACTTCAGAACAGCTATTTTTCGAGCTTTCTCTCACCACCGATACCATACATTTTTACTATTAAGACAAAATTTCCCGCAATGGCTGCAGTCGACCATAGGAACCATTATTTTATTTTTATTTTATTACAGTTTACAGTGTGTTACAGCAGTTTATAGTATGCCTATACTTTAAAAAAATACAAGTCGTTTTTGTTTAAGTAAGCGTATTTAAATAATAATTTATTTAGTGAGGTGCTGTGAGGAGGAGGAGGAGGTGATGTGTGTTTCCACTTTTATTTGTCTATTTATTCCAATCTTAATCTTGCTCTTATGTGGGTGGGTCACAATACGAAACATAGACGTGAAGACCTAGTCAATGACCAATCAATGGATGTAGATGAGGCAAAGATTATGTTAGGTCAGGGCCCAATATTGGCACGTTCCTAATTCACCTTATTGTGCCGTAAATGGATTAACAGCGTGTTTTAGCTTAAACCAATTAATATTTTTTTATGGCGCTAACGCAGATTTATGGATAGTAGAGTTTATATCGCTTAAATTAAAGTGGGGTATAAATTTTGTTACCGAATCACGCTGCTTAAAAATAGCCTAGGTACATTATATTTTTATTTTTATTTTATTTATTTTATTTTACTTAATATGTCTTCGTGAATGAAATGTAGCCTATGTTATATTCTGACACTTAAACTATCACTAATTATGAATAAAAAGATTGAGAGCTGTCTCTTAACGTTTGGTACAGATAAAAACAGGTCAACCTACCCAAAAAGTTGAAGGACATTGAATTGATTTTCAACTTTAAGTCTAACATACTTTATTTGATATTTTAGCAACTTAATTGCACTTATAATATGGTATGGCGCCCGCCCGGCATGCGAGGAGATGCGGGTTCGAGTCCCGCCCGAGACAAAATTTTTCAAGTTTATATACTGATATTTAAGTCTAACATGTAGAGATCAATATCAATTGAGAAAATTTGACGTTTTGTAGTAGGTTGACGTGCTGTTGTCTGTCGTTATATCATAATTGGTCTGGTTATTGATTTGTCTCATCCTTTCTGATTAATTTCAAGTGACGTAATTTTGTGAATGTTATTTACGAATTTTTGATCTTAATAAAGTTGTCACGAAATTGTATTTTCTGATAATTTTTTTCCTTAGGTATTTTTACTTTTCCCCATAGCTCTTAGTCTTAGCTGCTTCATGCTTTGCTACACCCTGGTATATTAGGTAGAATACATGAGGAAATTTTAACCACCTTCCAAATTTTAATATATCAATCTACGAGACAAAAAACAAATGACGTATTTTTTCTTTTGGTACAAAAATACAAAAATGTCACGATAAAGCACTTAGAAAATGTCCGCCAAAAATCTAAAATTTTTGATACGGCCGCCTAGCAACACTTTTTTTACGCGATGTGCGTCTCATTCATTCATTACGATACTATTCATAAGTTTTTGATTTTCCCTTTATACCTTAAAAGGCCTAGGACCGTAAAAATTGAAAACTATATTGCGAAAAATATTTTCGAGTGATAACTTGATTTACATTATTTACTTCATAAATGGGCACTAAATACGATAATGAACGCCTATAAAAATTTTGGAAAGTGGTTAAAATTTCATCTGTATATTTATTATTTCTAACTAAGCCTTTATTAATATTGTTGTAACAAAGTCAATTTCTAGCTAATAATATAAGCTTGATTAACCATACAAATATCTGTTATGTTAGGTATTTACTAAATAATCCCAGCAGAGTTGTAACAGCAGTAGGGAGGATGTCATGAATGTCAAATTTCGGATACGATACGGATATAGTCATAACGTTATTTTGGTTCATTAAAATCTATTGCTGTTTTTGTTTCTACTTATCAAATGATTGTATACATGTCTTCTTAGCAGTAATAAATAAAATAACTTAACTGTTATTGCCTTCCTGATATTAAAATTAAATGAGGTAACCGTTACTCTCGGACAGGTTACGCATATTCTAATTTTATTTTTTAATGAAACTACGAGTATTGTGGAAATTTTGATATTTGCGATACCGTTTAGTACTACAATCAGTTCTGCAAGCTATCGATAACGTAATATCGTGACAGTTCAGCCGGCCAAAACTTGTCATGTGTCTCATCTAGACTTCGTTCCTGTGCGGAAAAATTAACGTAGGATTCGAGTTACCCGATAGTTTCGGTTACAGCTACGTAGCTCCATAACATCCCTAGTTTGAAGAACTTCATCATCGAGCTATCTCAGTCATCCGACCTCCAAGCCACGATATGCGCTGCGCCTTGTGCGAATTACCTTATAATATCGGATATATCGAATTAATTGTAGCGTCTGCATCGCATGGGGATTCGACAAAAAACTTTTGAATAAGGAAACGATTGACGGTTTTATTAATAAGTGGTTTTTGTTGCATGAAAAGTGTTAATCTTTCACAAGCCCCAACAAGTTCGAGCGGTGATAGAGGTCGGTGATAAAAAGCTTCGCTAAAAACTTTTTCATATAATTGTAACTGATGAAATATTTGAAAGTTACCATTTTTGAGTCGATGCTAGATAATTGTCAGTAATTTCCTTAGTTCATCATTAAATCATGTACGTTAGGTTAAATTTGCATTAAGCTACTCATGGCCCATCAGTCCATGACTATAACTGCTTATATTTAAACTTGGTCAGTTATTAGTATCATTTTCGTATAAATCAATGAATCAACAGCCATTGTCCGTCCACTCCTGGACGTAGGCCTCCATTAACGGCTGGTCCTAATAACCTATCTATCTTCAGTTTTGGCATGTCGGAGATAGAAAACTACTTCTGTCTTTGTCTCTCTGGCAAAATCAGAGACATAAGATGTTTTCTATCTCCGATATGGCAAAACTGAAGAAAGATAGTTTATTGGGACCGGCCGTTAGTCACGCCACAATTGTCTATCCTGAGCTTTCCCCATCCAACCAATTTTGTATGGAACTTAGAATTTCTTAGCTTTAAAGACAAATTTACTCGTGTCCATGTATCAAATTTGTAAACTAACCTAGTTTACAAATGTAATGTGTTATGTGTAATAAATAGTACCTACAGGGGTCCGCGTACTAGGCAGAATTTGGGTCTCGTTCGAGTCAATACTGTTTTTTTTTTAAATTGGCTTGGGTCGTGCTTCGGAAGGCAAGCAAAGCCCTGAGCACCGTCTTCTATAAAATTAAAGTAGTTTTGAAAATTATTTTGCCAATGTTTTCTGTTCGTTAACACCGGCCTAGGGTCCCACACCACACTACCCGCACTGACACCGAATGAGCGAGCACCAGTTTATGCAATAAAGACCCCTGCCCTCCCTCAAAAATGCATAAAGTACTTACAGATAATGCAATTTTAGTACCCAAAACCGATTTAAGAAAAATGTCGACGCGTTTCGCCATTTCATGTGGCATTCTCAGGAGATGGTATCGCTTTCGCTGTGCTTGACTTACCGTTACTTAATTATGATTTGTAATTCATAATTACCGTCTTCTATACCAATATGAAAGTTACAAACATATTGCATTAATTTCTACTTATATTTCTTACATTTTACTAAAATAATTTATTTTAACTTTTTTGGATAAATACCTTTATATCTATACTAATATTATAAAGCTGAAGAGTTTGTTTGTTTGTTTGAACGCGTTAATCTCAGGAAGTACTGGTCCGATTTGAAAAATTCTTTTTTTGTTGGATAGTCCGTTTTCGAGAAAGGTTTTAGGCTATATAACATCACGCTGCGACCAATAGGAGCGAAGCATGAGTGAAAAATGTTGCGAAAATAATCGCGATCATAATAACGGACATTGACGAAGTCGCGGGGAACAGCTAGTTAAAGTATAAAATGCAGACTAAATGCCATATGGCATTCTCTCCTAGTCGACCAGTAGGATAAACACAACTGTTTTGATAATAATTAACTTTGTTATGAACTTTTTCTGTCGTCGGTACATGTAACATTGTAATCACGCTAATATTTGGGCTGCGAGCTCAATGCGGTGCTCGGCACGACAGGAATGTGTTGCTAGATATAATTGGCCAAAACTAAGAAACAGGTTCCCTCTATTTGTACCAAAATATACCACATTGAAAGGTAAACATAAAATTTTTAAGGCTATAAACCAGGCATATGGTTTAATACAGACATTATTCTGATAACAATTCCTTTTTGATCCCATAAATACTCCTCGTACAAAGACTATTATTTGTGAGTAACACTAATGACCTGCTATTTTATATATCATGTCAACCCTTACCAAAACTGACATATACCTACACAAGGTTTTAGGCCTGTTTTCCACTATGAAGAATAGGTAATAAATAATAGGAGTTAAAGTATGAAATTGCCGATTATTTTCCCACTTTTTATTTTGTTTATACCTCTTAAGTATAGTCATATTATTGCGTAATTCTTTTTGTATTGTATCAAAAACTGAATAAAGTAACTTTTGACTAAAAAAAACTTCAGAGGAAGTCGTTGAAAAGACCCCTTACAATGTGGCAGCTGACCTTCTTGCTTCAATTAAGTATATTTTGTATTATATACTTTGATTTTCAGAAATTTAAATACTATAATGCGTAGCTTTATAACCATCTAACTTTCACCTTTAATTGTTTCGAAAACGGTTCAGGCGTTTTTAAAAAAACACTTAAAATTGTTAGCATGGAAAAATTACTTTTCTCGATTTCGTCCATACAAAACGGCAATTTCATACTTTAACCCCTAATGAACAAACTTGGACAATCTATACTTACTATATAATAATAATAATATTAATATTATAAAGCTGAAGAGTTTGTTTGTTTGATTGAACGCGCTAATCTCAGGAAGAACTGGTTCGAATTGAAAAATTCTTTTTTGTTGGATAGTCCGTTTATCGAGGAAGGCTTACGGCTATATAACATCACGCTGCGATCAATAGGAGCGAAGCAGCAGTGAAAAATGTTGCAAAAAATAATCGCAATCATAATAACAGAAATTGACGCGTACGAAGCCGCGGGCAACAGCTAGTATCATATAAATAAGTAAAAATTTGTTTTGATTCCGCAAACAGGCCCCAGGAGGCGCTTTTACACGTCCCACTTTTAACCTACCACTGCTTAGAGATAAGTTTGTGCTAGTGCCTCACAGGCAGGAAACTCGGTCACCCTTGTTAGTCTGTTTATAAATAATTTTATTTGCAAAAAGATATACGCCCGTGCGAGCGACGTATTCCACTTAGAGCAAACTTGAATCCAAGAAGAGCACCAAGTATCGATAGGTGATCTTCGTGGACTGGGCTAGGTGCTATTCGCTCAGGTGCTATACAGGCGAGTGCTCTAAGTGGAATACTAGGACAACTTAATGTCTTTCATTTCTATATGAGCGTTTCATCTTCTCTTCTACTGTATAACAGTCCTAAAACAGTCCTTTCACACGCGTAATTAATTCTTACCGCATTACAAGAGTGGTGACCACCTCGACTGCAAATATGACCCCTATCCCTCGGCCATAAAGAAGCGGGCCTATTATTACCGAGGCTTACATTTCACGTAAGTTATGACCTTTGACAGAAATGAAACAAGTTACAGAAGGACCACTTTACTTTTCTGAAACTTCACCAAAGAAGGGTAATTTTTTTTTTTTTACTTATTGTAATCTTCCTCATGTTTCTGTGTTGAACATATTAATAAACGAGTAATAGGAATTAAACTTACTCTGATCGCATTGGATGTGACCATAACTATACTGGAATAACTATTAACAAAATGATACTCTCAAATATAAAAATATCAAAATGTCTGCCAGTAAATACACGTACACACGAAATATATTAATGTTCGGTTTTATTTTCTAAATCAATCGGAATCATCATCATGAACTTTGCTCTCACATTACGCGTCGTCATTCTATATTTATTTATTTATGTTTTATATTTATAGTATTTATTTAGTATACTTAAGTAGTTGTTCTCGTATTTAGTTTATATATGAAAGGTACTATGTGTAATTTGTTGCCCTTTTTTTAACTTATAATTGTTGTTACTTTAGTCTCATTTAGTTTTGTCTGTCGCACTGCCTACACAGCTTAGCCCAATGATCGACTGGGAGAGAATTCCACATGGCATTAAGTCCACCAATTGTTCATTTATAATTTTTTGTGCAATAAAGTTTTAAATAATAAATAAATAATGCTGGTTATAGTGGTTATACTATCAGTATTTACACGTTCTAAGAAGGATGTATTTTTCAATGTAGACAACATTATTCTTTTCTGATCCCAATGTAATTGTAAGTCACAGTTATTAAAGTGCTTATTCACTCCTTGAAGGAATTACAAGCACCCAGGCCCAAAAATAACATATTAAATGGTTTTAAGTACATTGATTTGATTGGGAATCGATTCTGGGTCCTCAGGGCTGGTAACTTCTTTAAAGTCGGTCTGCATCCCAATTCACCCGGAGGTCGTTAAGTTAAATGAATTCTCCACGACAGATCTGAAAGTGATCCAAATGTAGAAAGTAAAGTATTTAGAAATATTTTTATTCTTATTTTAACAAACAATTGCTTATAATAGTCACTAACTTTGTCAACAGAACAATTAATGTGACCTCGTCCACATTTTTTTTCACTTATTGATTTTGTCTTCAACTCTGACTAAACGACCCTTCTGTATCAGTTTAAAGTATTCCTTTACTGCGTCTTTTTAGGCTGTCCCTCCGACAAATTTATACGTGACAGAGTCTAGATGGAGGTATTAAATAAAAGTAGTAACTCCGGCGATGCCTCCGAGTGTTTTATGAAAACGAAAACGTTATTTAAGTGGGAATTTACTGGCGAGATAGAAAAATGTAAAATTGTGTTCGTTGCAATTCGTTCTAGAATTAAATACAAAGCACTAGCAGTTTTGTGCTTTCTAAAGAATGTTATATTAATATGTTTATGTTTATGTTTGTGTCTAAACGGATTATCTTTTGCTCGGAAAATGATAAGATTCGTTGGAAAATCTGCATATTCAGAAAACACAACAAAACGATTATTTTAAAACGATTGACAATGTTTAAGATATTTTCTGTTATATATCTACAGGACATAGGCGTCCCTAAAGGTCACCCTGTAGAAGTAATTTATTTACCTATAGCAGATATAGAAAATATCATACGATATGTAGAAAAAGCAACAGACGAAATGAATGCAAATACAATTTCCGAAGAACGTATTTGCTAGTTAACGCAGTTTGAAACTCTAAGAGTTATAATTATGTGTGTCACTATGTTTTAGGATATAACTGAAGGTTTTTGGAGGATGTAGATTATGTTTTCGTACATGCAGAAGTTCCTACAGCTCGATTTAGAGGTAAAGCTTCAAAACAAAGAGACTGACAGATATAAAAGAGACAATTAGACAAAGATTCTAAAAGACAGATAGACAGACATAGTTTCTTTCTCAATAATATGAGTATAAAATATGATGACCACACAATCTCTGCGTTTGTCGTGTGGCGAGCGATGTCCTTGTTGCCGACGATTTGTAGTCGCGGCGACATGTTCTGCGCGTGCTAAAGGCCATATTCACACGGGTTGTCTTTTATTTCCTTTCACATGCGATTTCATCATCATCATCACAGTCCTTATCCTCTTTATTGCTGAGGTCGTTCCCAACTTAAAATTGGTTTGTGGTGGTCTTAGTTAGGTCTCTCCACCCTTGCCTATTTTCGGTTTCCCTAAAAGCCAGGTTTATAGGAAGTCCCGTCATGGTCTTAATTTGATCTGACCAACGGTATGGTGCCCTTTCTCGTGGTCTTTTCCCCTCTACTTTTCCCATCATGATGGTCTTTTCGAGGTTGTCTGGATCTCTTCTGGCCGTATGCCCGAAATAGTTCATAATCTTCTGAAAGGAAATTGTCGACAGTCTGGTGCGAATGTTCAGTTGTTCCAATATCACTTTTAGTTCTTTTTGCAGTCCACGGTATACGCAACATTCGTCTCCAGCACCACATCTCAATAGCGTCCATTTTCTGCCTTTCAGAGCTTAGATCAGTCCACTGATTGATACAGGTATCTTTAGTAGGGCTAGCCATAATCATCTCGACAGTTTGTTTGGTTTAAAGTATCTAAGTGAAGTAACCGTCTATAATAATTCTACGGCAAGGCAAGCAAAGGCCTCTATCATTGAATTCAAGTTACCATATCAGTGAAGCATGAATGGGTACAGGCGTAATCAGCACGCTTGTCAAATGCGAGTTGGTGATCACAAACCAATGCAATCCTCGAAAATTCGAAACTTTTTGTTTTAAAGTATTTGTCTTATTTTTCTGTATTTTTATGCTGTAATTGTTTTGTAATCATTTTTTAATCAAATCAAGTTCATTTTCCAAAGCGTCACGATGTCGCGGTGTCGAGTCAAACCGGTCGCAAGACAAGGTAGAAATCCATTACCGGGATGTCTAATGTCAACCCGTGTGAACCGTGCCGTAAAGCAAACTGCCAACTGCATCACACCAACACGCCGTCCTCTGTGCTTCTGATGATAAATATTATTTTCGAATGTATGATAATACGGGGTTATGTGGATAAAAAACCTAAATTTAAAAAGCCAGGTTTGTTTAAGTGAACGACAATCTGGAAATTATTACTAACTACTAGAAACTTTTTGCAGCATTTGAAGCAATGTTCATAAACGTAAGTTCTTCCTTTAAGTAACTGATTAATATACTTAAAATTTATTATTATAAAACAAAATCGTACCGGCACAAGATTAAATGAAGTAAAAACAACTTTTCATGGTTGAAATTTTATACATCATGTGTTTTTTTTTTTTTAAATGTGGATGAGCTAACTAACTAAAAAACAAAGTTTGTATAATTTATACACACTTCTCAATATTATCTTTGTTGTTTTAGCATCATACAATATGTTAACCTCTATGACGTCTTGCAACAGTGCAATCAATTCCAAAATGAATCGAATCCCATTGGCATGCCTAATGCAATCTGCGTCATGTGCCCTTTGCCAATCAATTCATCTCCTCACAAAAGTACTCCTCATCAAAGCCACAATAACCATAATAGATCCGAATGACCGTTTATACAGTCAAGTCAACGGGGAGGGAAGTGGACCTCACTTAATCAGATTAAAACATACGGGCTTAAGGCAGGTCGTGACCTCCCACTCCACAGTATATGTTCTGTTCAGTAGTTTCACTGGAATAGACGAAACCAGGAACTAAATACATAAATATTAATTTGAAACCACCATACACTACACATTTTAGCACAATATGGGAAACATGATAGATTGCAATTCAGTTGAGTCTAAAAGGGGTAAAGTTAATATTTTTATTTATTTATTCATAACAAAGATAGAACAGAAATAGTGGAATACAATACATATAACGCAGTAAGACTAATACAGAATATAATGAAATCTCTGACCTCCATGCTAGGATTAAACCTGTATGACGGAGTTCAGATACTTCCCGCCATTGACACAAAATTAAATCTTTACTAAACGCTATATAAATCAGAGCTACATCATATCAGCCGAACGACGCCCACTGCTGGGCATAGGCCTCCCCCAAGGATCTCCACAACGATCGGTCCTGTGCTGTCCGCATCCAGCGGCTTCCCGCGACCTTGATCAGATCGTCGGTCCACCTTGTGGGGGGCCTGCCCACGGAACGTCGTCCGGTACGTGGTCGCCATTCGAGAACCTTTCCGCCCCAACGGCCATCGGTTCTCCGCGCTATGTGTCCCGCCCACTGCCACTTCAACGATGCAATCCTTCGAGCTTATTTAAAACTAAATAAAAGTTCCTTCCTGTTTATTTAACTTAATTAAGGATTGTTGTCTTATTTCGAAAGGCATGTGAAACTGTTGGTCCTGGCTTCTGTCGCTAGATGAAAGTCTAAAAACAAGTTATGTCAGAATCCCGAAATAGGCGACCTTGAAACATAGAATGATAGCACTATTATGATCAGAAAAAAATTAAGAAAGATTTAAATAACTGAAAAGTTGACCTCCAAATAATATAATGGTACTTAAATCATGGAAAATAATATAAAACATTATATTATGCATTTTTAAATGAAATACATACATATTATGAATAAATACGAATATTGAAAAACTGGCAACATTCATATGGATCTTCTAGTACAGTCTCCAGTCTTTCACTTAGGCATTAATACTATCATGTTACCTAGATAATATGTTTTGTGTTAAAAATCTCTGAAAGAGAATAAATATTGCATACTTAGGATTATTAGAAGCAAATATATACCTCACCGAATACTCGGCCGATGGCTTAGTTTACGAGCAGCGCGAGACACTAATGATCCGAAATATGTATATCCTATAATTTGGTAACAACGTTTCGTTTCGGAATGAGGTTACGGAATAAAGCTGTATTATGCCTAGCCGCTGGGCAAGGAGTACAATAGGTAACATTATTGGCATTTAGTACCAGTATTGTAGGGTATCATTTGCTAGTGGTCATTGGTTTGAATGTATTGAAAAATACTGCGATAGAAAATTTCGTAACCATGATTTTTGTAACGGTATATTTTTGCCTTAGATTAGAAAGAATCAGATTATTTTGCGCTTTGACATTTAAATATTACTAAAAAAGCTGCCACACAAAATTGGTCGATAGACTTAGAGTAACCCGCCTCTTCGATTCATCATCATCATCATCCTGAACATCAGCCCATTTAATCCACTGTTAGACCCAGGCCTCGAAAAGGAGGATTTTACCACAATCGCCACGCTTGGCAGGCGGGTGGACGATCCCAGTCCCATGGTAGAAAGAGAGTCTGCTTCCTATCTTCTCCTCCTTAAGTCGCCTCTTACGAAACCCAAGAAAAGGGAACACAGGCGTCACACTGTCTTGTATTAGTGTTAAGGTTAAAAACCTTTACGTTTCTTTGTTTCCTGCTTCTTTTTTTTTTAATGCACACTTTTGATAGGTCTAGTGGATACTCCTGGTTATTTTCTCTCTTTTAAATAATCAGAAGTACCTACGTCTTCAGTTCAAAACCACGTTGACGTTTAGAGATTAGACCATCGCTTGTATTTGTCTGCTAAAAAGCCTTTTAATTCGGATACCGTTAAAACCGCCTGCAGCCGCTAAAAGGGTAAACACATCGGGATCAGTGCTCGTTCAGGAACTGGATTAAATCGTTCAGGAATCGGATTTATCGGGTTTTATCCAAAAACAAATCACTAGTGAAAATATGCAATCTTAAACCTTTGATTGTCCCGTAATAATTTTTTTTTGGACAGGAGTTTGGTGTCAATCTTGAAATCAAGATACGTTGTAGTTGCTTATTATTTAGATTTCCTAGATTTTTTTCTTGATCCCTTATTACCTCAATGTTGCGTAAAATTCCTTTGGTCTTCTCTTACGACACCTATACAACGAGAAAGGGTAGTGTTCAGGCATGAACTTGTATACAGGTTGAAATTTTAACCACCTTCCAAATTTTAATATAACAATCTACGACCCAAAAAACAAATGACGTATTTTTTCTTTTGGTATAGCCCAGTACAAAAATTTCAAGATACAGCACTTAGAAAATGTCCGCCAAAAATCTAAAATTGTTGATACGGCCTCCTAGCAACACTTTTTTTACGCGTTGCGCATTTCATTCATTAATTACGCTACTATTCATAAGTTTTTGATTGTCCCTTTATACCTTAACAGGTGTAGGACCGTAAAAATTGAAAACCATATCGCGAAAATTATTTTTGGGTGACAACAGTATTTACATTTTTCACTTCATAAATAGGCTCTAAATACGATACTGATCGCCTATAAAAATTTTGGAAAGTGGTTAAAATTTCATCCTGTATATATATTTATTTTATTTGCTTCTCCTTAGGCAAAGCATTTGTTTAGCAGTGGTAATCGTTTGGCTAAGGTGAAGAACTTTTTGTCATTATCCAAATTTTAGATAGCTTGAATTGCATATTGAACGCAAAAATCACTCTCAGGGTTTGCTTGACTTTAACGAGACAGGTAGCCAGCCGAGTAAACAACAAACTGCCTATTACATTATTATACAGCAAATGCTATCGCACGAAATAGGTCGGTTGCGCAATTAACCAATTGGTAAAAGCAGGATACGTTCATTACTGTACGATCTGCGTAGAAATTGCCATCATTTTCAACCTTACGCCACTGATATAAAAACATTTGATGTTGCGTCAAACCTACGGACCACCTACGAGTATCGCTTATAAGGATGTGAACGTGCCACGTTTATTGTATTGAAACGATTCGCTACTAATAATAATGTTGATTCTACGAACGGATGATAAGAAGGAAGCATCGGTTGGTAGTATACTAAAGTGAGCCATGGTCCGTCCGTATATGAATCAAAACAATCTGGGTTCAAACAAAACTAAAGGATTACCACCAGAAAAGAAAGAGCTGAAGCGTCTTTTCTTCACTGTTGGTCAACCTGCCTGTCGAGGGTATAGCTATATAAACACTTTCAGGGACACAGCACGCCCGTCAACGTGATAAAAATAAAACTTCTGTTGTGTTTGTCTGGCACCTGCAGTTGACTTACTAAACTACGGGTTCACTGATGGTCACGGCGCCCCTATAGACCCTGCAGTTGTCTTCACTGTGTCACTTTTTCCACCAAAAAACATTATTTAATAAAATTCAAATAATTTCTTCCTCCATTCATCATCTATCGATTTTGCACTTAGCAATTAAATTGCAATTTTAATATCAATATTTAAACTTGAAAAATTATGTCTCAGGCGGAACTCGAACCCGCATCTTCTCGCATGCCGGGCGTCATAGACACTACGTCATAGGCGTACATTTTTCAAGCATATTCTTAACGCTGTAAGCCAGCGTTGCTTCATCAAATGTAAGGAGTTTGCACCCTAAACACCCGAAAGAAACATCTTTGTAGATGTTTGACACTCAGTTAAGATGAAACAGCTATTTATTACTTTATATGATATTTTAAGCAATTAAATTGCAGTTTTAATATCAGTATTTAAACTTGAAAAATTAGCAGGCGGGTTCGAGTCCCGCCTGAGACATATTTTTTCAAGTTTAAGACGCTGACATGAGCCAAATTGAGCTCAATGAAGATTGTTTTGCTTTAAGCCTATGGCTCGTATTGTTGCCAAATTCTATGTAGTTGTAATTGATCATATTTTCGACCAGGTGGCTCTTTCCAAAACACGATTCTAAAAACTTTTCTCGATAGAAAAAATCTCAAAGTAGCCTCTGAAAATACATAAATTACCATTTTTCTCAGCAGTCCGTATAACAATGATAATAAAATTTTGCTATATTGTATATTACATGTTGCTTAAGCAAATGGCTGATTTAGATTTTTAATAAAATGGCAATTTTAAATTGCACAACGAATTTTTTTGTTTGGCACTTAGGCCCTTCTATTCCATGCGCTTTTTCTCTGTCACTCCTACGAGAATCGACAGTCATAGCTGTGGCGCGTTCCAAAGAAATTCAAAGACGAATAAATTTGTGGGCGTGTTCATTGCTCAAGGTCATGGGCTGCAGTCAGCGTCTTAAATATTGATATTAAAATTGCAATTTAATTTCTTAAAATATCATATAACAGCGTGTATTTGTCCACTGCTAGACAAGGACACGGGCCTCTTCGAAAAATGTGTAATATCTATTACTGTTGAGACTGTTACGATGCATCTTTGTCATACAATTAATACGAATTAGGATACTCTATATGACTTGCTTTGAAAGACTATATTGGTTTTGGGTATTTGTGCCAAACAAAAATGGACATTATCCTTTTGTATTCAGGTTTCTACTCGTCTCAGCCATCTGTTACCAATTGTGTCAATATGAATATTTTCCAGTTTTGTTTTACTTTGTCGTCTTCAATCAGCACTCTTTTATTCACCTCTTATGACACCCTTATGTAGAAAAGGGGTGACGACTTCTACTTGAGACTCTTTAGTACCTACCGGCTTAACATGTCGCCATTTTCTTTGTATGTATTCATAAAATTATTATGCAAAGGCAACATTTAATCCTATGCTGACCATATTTTGTATACAAGTCAGCAAGTTTTTTGGTTAGGCCCAGTACCATCATATAAAAATACATAACCGCTGAAACTCATCTCGTTGCAATCGATAATGTCTCGGGCTAAATAAACTAAATCAGTCCTCTGCCCTCTCTGGTCTCCCCTTGTCCTCCCGATATTTGCAGACTTGGTGATATCGTTGTGATATTGTCGATATCGATAAATTATTTTTGTGTGTTATAAGGAGAAAGAGCAAAACTGGCCGCAAAACTAAAATAAAAGAAAAAGTATTCTTGGCCAAGTTATTATCTTTCTGTTGTAATGGCGTTTGCAGCTATCATAAAGACATTAACATTAATAACTTATTTTGTGCTTTTTTATATTTTTTTAAAATAGAAGTTTAATTTTATGTTTTTCTAACCCTACTTTTCTATCCTTCAGATTAGACTTTTCTTTTGCTTTAAACCAAGTGGAAATAGTCAATAGGCCTGCTCTTGACTATATACTTAACTCTACGGTTAAGAAGAAGCCTAAGATGGAGCGAACTTACCCAGAGGCAGGCTATTTACTTAATAATAATTTATCGGGAAAACAGACGCAGGCAGGGCATTTCACTCCTTGGCGGTGCGCATCACAAAAGAAGAGGAAAAGCGCTTGTTACGTAATCGCGGTATATCAACCAGGAAGGGATGATAACCTGCATTGCGCCTGGATTCCCGAAGATAAAATGGTGTTAAACAAACGACTCTTTTTACTTTATCGATAATATTGAACGCCCATCTCTATCGGCCGGCTTCGTCATGGGTAGTGTTTGTCCGCAGTCACTTTACATGTTATATCCCACTGGTTTGTTTGAATAGTTGCGCAACTTTAGGCGGATAAGTTTATTTTTACATGATTTTCATTTTCATGAAACGTCTTCTATTTAATTCTGCTGAAACGTTACTGTAATACTGTAATTTTGAATGGCACAAATGTGTACAGTGTACCGGTGAGTTTTAAAAATATTTTCTGTCGAGAAGAATAAAAGACCAAGGCTAATCCTTGTTTTGACTATCAGCCTCTATTGCTTTAAACATTCGAATCATTACATCATTTAAGTGGTTAAAAAAGCAAAAAGCTTATTTTTTACGTTTAAGGTATGGTGAATATTTGTTTTCTGATAAAAGTTTCATACCTCACACATTCCCACTTACACTATATTTTTGTAACAAAAAATGTACATACATTTTTCTCCTATAAATTTTCTTATTCCTTTTATTTGTATATGTCAATTTATTAAAATTGGTTTAGTTTAGCAGTTTTACAGCTGTTAAGTCTGACAAACATAATTTCCTTCGTATTTACATTACTAGTTAGGATGAAATTCTTCAATTACTTATGATAATTATGTTTATTTAAGCCTGTCTAAAATGCCGCCAACCTTGGGTAGTCAACTTTAACATTTATCCAAATATTTGTGTTTACACTAAAAGCGTTGTTCGATGTGTTAACAGCGTTAGTGAAGGCTTCACAAATATTTCCATTTAGTGTTAAAATCTGAAAAAGACAGGAAAAGCGCTGGTGGATTTTTTTAAACCCATTAAATATTACAATCAATGTTGTTATCAAACAATCAAATATGTTATGTTAAGTTTTAGTAAAGATCCCTAACATTAATTATCTAGCAAAAGCTTTCCAACGGTGAAAGAATTTTTGAAATTGGCACAGTAGTTTTTGAGTTTATTCATTACATACAAACATACACACAAACAAAAATACAAATCTTTCCTCTTTATAATATTACTATAGAGTAGTGTAGATAAATAGATGGGGTTGTTCTTTTATTTAATAGTTTACAAAAGGTACAAGTTACAATGTAGACAAATTTAGTGACGGTGATGATGATGATGATGATGATGATATCACATTTATCATTCATCAAAGTTCTTGTACTCCCGCCCAAGTTTGCAATTAAATCTTTAGCTTACTTATCCCAGTTTCCATTAAAAACTTTGTTGGTTCACTCATTCAAGCTTGTATACAAAACTTTCGTTTACTCATTAAATTTATCCCATTCATGCCAGCTTTGTTGAAGCAACTCTGTTTTTATTATTAAGACCTTTTGAAACGAAGGAGAATACTGAGTTTTATATTTATTGGTCACAATTTTTTTGGTTTACAGGACTAAATTGATTTTCTTGGCGTCTAGACTTCTTAGATAGAATAAAACACTGGCAGCTTAGACAATCTAACTGATATTTGACATTTAGAATTAAAAAGTTAGAATTGACGCGACCTGTATTTATAAAGCGTTATTTTAAGTAAATACATAGACAATCTCAGACTTTTCTTTGTTTACCGACAGACAATGATACCTTCTTTGTAATATCATTGCCGACAGATCAAACACTAGTATTTAAACTTATTTTAAGGAAGGCTAACAATTCAAATAGTGACCGAGATTGATTATTTATTTTTACTATACAGTAAAAATTTAAAGCACTTAAAACCAATTTCATGGTTGACTACCAATGAAATGGCACCCAAGTTTCTGGGGCGACCGCGCACTGCACCGCATTGCACGACGATCTGTGGGTAGGAGGCACCTCACTAGGAAAATCATAGTTACATCAAACACAGATGAAAGGAGATTGAAAACTAGATAGGGAATATTTAGCGACTTATTTTGTCATCTTTTGAACACACTCATAGGTTTGAAAAAACAGAGACAACCGACCAAGAAAAGACAATTTATTTCTTACTAGCATTTCGTGATAAGAGTTTAATATTGATTATTATAACAAGAAAAATTGTAATATCACAATTGTGTAGGTCGCCATATTACCGATGAAACTGATAAAAAAATTAGCATCAATATTGAACCAGCCACATGCACTGAATTTTTGACATTCCCTTCTGTTCAATTTTAGTATGTTCTTGTTGAAATGTTTTTCTGATTCTGTAAAGCAAAAATTCTGTACCCAGTTTTAAGGAAATAGCGCAGATGTAGTTTTATGATTATACTGATTCAAAATTTAATGATGATGAGTTATGCAACTTTATCTTCTATTTCAAAGATTAGAAATTGCTACTGTTTAGGCACTGTTCCAAGCGCCATGATAATGGAAGAACTAATCTTGTGTAATCATGATGCTTGCATCAGTGCCGAAATATTGAAAACTCATAATGTTTCTTCACAAATACCTGAGCATTTCTTCTTTGATATTAGCATGGCACAAACTACTTGACTTCTCTTTAATGCCGAGTACATCTTTTCACATTCGTATGTTAATATGCCTAGTACAGTCAGTTTATTAAACATCCATAGTGAGACAATGATCAGTGGTGCTACGAGTAGCAAAGAGATTTCCTGTAAAATGAAAGCTATCTTAGATTATGAAGACTAATGGTAACTTAAAAGATATTAAAATTAAAATTTTCTGAACGACTATTTTTCCAAACCATATTTTTTCTCAAGTGATTAGCGCAGAGAGCTAGCCTAGTTCCGTACATATTTTAGGTTATAAATTTCAATTTTTATTATATAGTAAATAAAATTTGCATGTTACTGCACCTCACAAAAGAACTCACTTTTCTTCCGACAAAAAAATCTTTGCTGAATCCAATACTCCTTTCTATGTACTGTAAAGAATGTTGGAATGCGTCCAAAATATAAAGCAGGATCTAAAATATACAAAAGTAACGTTTGAGCCTTGCAGTCAGAAATACTATATATGATACAATCTACAGAACTGTTTGCGAATGCGTTTCCTGGTAGATTAGCTCAGGTATTATTTGTAATTACTTTATTTTTTTTTTAAAAAAAGAATTACAGTTACCCCTGTAGGGATTGTGTTTGACTACATTGGTCCCAATTATAAGAAACAACAGCATTTCACTTCTGATGTTCTATGCCAGTGAGCAGGTTCTTGGGATGACATGGCAGATGGGATTACATATAGATATCAGACTATTATTGAAGGATATACGATAAGATGAAGAAGCTTCGGATGTATGGATGATTTACGCACTTACCACTTTATCAAAACATTTCTCAAATAATTTCATCGTTTCCACTATATCCAAATACCTGTAATACATCTTCTTCCAATATAATTTTGAATTCACTTTTTTGATGAAACTCTTAGATGAAAGATCCGATGTTAACTGTAGTTCTAATGTCCATGCTTCCAAGTTACTACGTAACAATTTAAGCATTCGGGACGCATAAATAATAATTACATCAAATATTTTAAGAAAATGGGCAGTAAAACAAATGAGGACTTCTCTGTGACTTAACAGTGTCATAAATAGTTGAATGATATGAAAACAAACGAACATAATGCATAAAGGCCAATTGGAAGGAACTGCAAATTTCTTTGATGTTGCTTTGTTGAAGTTGGCTGTAGTAAGCTTTTGCAATTTAATTACTAGATCTACTTGTCTGAAAGATTGAAAGACGGTGTATTTGTAGAAAATGAAGAATCCAATCGGCATGTAGACTACGTCCCATAAGGACAACCAGCGCGAATGGTATGCAAATGTTGAAGTTGTTAAACTAAACGCAATGGCACTACGTGCTAAATTAGTAAATAACAATAGTGTTATCACAATTGCACTCAATATTTTCACAGTAACACAGTTGGGGATAATCAAATTGTTTTTAAAAAAATAAAGTGGAAGGAAATATAAATAATGTATGAAGATAAGAGGTCGCAACATCGCTTGGATACTTTTGTAAATATGATTGGGTAAACATATTTCAGAAATTTTGTACATTTTGATTCTGAAATGTACGTCTGTTGATTGACTAATACGGTATAGTACTAATAGAACAGGAAAACTCATAAAGTCGCAAAGGCTTTTACGATAATTAATATGAAAGTAATTTATTGGATTCGTTATTTGTCGGCTATCCAAATAGTGATAATTGTAATTTAATGACCACTTTCAATAATTTTCTAACCGCTTGTTTGATCATGTCTAAGGCATCAAAGTTATTTTTGTGATATCATTTCGAATGTTTAACTTTAAATTTTTATGTTAATCCTTCGGTAATTTAGGAAGCACGTGTCCTAATTCTAATTAAGGATTGAAAGATGGGTTATATGTCTTAATGAAATCGGTCACTAAAATAATTGTATAATTTTATTGATGATTGCTGTCATTTATGACTACTGTCCAATGATATTTAAAAAGTATAGATAGGTTATGCCCTTACAAAACTATCGAAATATATGTGCCGCTTGCGAACAACTGCACACATGCGTAATTCTTATTTTGTCCTTGTCATACTCGTGAAAAGAACCATTACTTTCTCTTTCATGGATTTGAAAAGACGTCACAATTGTGACGTTTTAGGGACGCATATTGAGAGCGCATGTAACATATCTATTACTTTTTAAATATCATTGCTACTGTCATAATTTATTGACACAGTTGAATTGGATTGGTGTCACAGTTAGGTTAGTGACCAATTGTTTCAGGGTTTATCCGCGTTCATTATAAAGTCACATCCTTATATTGTAGACATACTTATTTTTAACTGACTAAAATATGAGGTATAAATTTAAAGCTTAGATTTTAATATTACCTAAGTATTAATGATGTCCTGAATTTAAACGTGGATATTGGTGTCTTGAATTTACGCGACCACTATACATTGAAATATAGATAGAAAACCCGTGACCATAAACTCTGTAAAGAATTCGAAAAATCGTCCACAAAATATATTCTAAAATCCAAATAAACGCATGTTGAATCCGTAAATATGTATTTAGTTTCAACTTGCGTGGTTAGTTCGGTCCATGCTGCAATCAACATCGATTAATGGCACCATGAAACGCGCCGTGCCAAACAATTTGTCTGATTGGAGCAGCTTCCCGCGACGCTTCGCACTTTCAATCAGCTTAAACGTAAGTGTGTTGCTTTAATATTTTATTTACTTACTACTTTGGCATTCTGAAACTCGGTTATATCGACGACCTTTGTAATCGTTAAAAAGGAGAATGCTCACGAAGTATGAAGAAAAAAAAACCCATGCTTGGCGCAAAAGAAACTCTATTATTATCTCATTTTTTATTTATTATCGAGAAATGAAATGCCACATATATGGCATCATCAAAATCCATGGCTAAATATTATAGAAATGCTATTTGTTTAGTGACAAGATTAAAATTCAGGTATTTCAAAATCTAAACATAATATTTACAACTAGCTTAAACTATTAACAGATAACATGAAGTTGTATGTATTTAACATTTTTATTAACTTTTATTTGCCGTGGTGGTGTCACCGTGACACCGCGCAAGTTGAAACAGGAATATTTTAACAACCAATAGGGCTGTATCTGTCTCTTTCAGTAGCTGCTTGTTTTGACTTGACCTTTCGTTATCCCAATATTTGTGAAGTAATCATTCAGAAAAAATATATATTTTACATATTTTCCACATAAATTTGATTCAAAATATCACTTCAAACAGGGTGTCACCATGACCTAACCTCGGCAATTAGGTACTGAAAATTAGGGTCGGTAACTAAAGGTTAAGAAGACTGACCTCGGTCTCAGTCTATGTTTGATTGATGATTGATGAAATTAAAAAAAAAACTAGCACAAGCGTTAACGTTCAGCCGTATCTTAATATTAAGTCACCAATACCTTGTACCTGTTTTTCAGATACTGGTATCTATTAGATACTGGTACTGGTACTGGATCAGATACTGGTACCTCTGGAGGTAGCAATTTGTACAGATAAACTTATAAAAAAAGAAAATTTTGTATGCATTCAGGCTACTTCAGAAATAGTATTTGCAATAACCGCCACGTTTGACAGGCCAATTGGCGATCTTAGTTTGACTAATGGCAACGTGAAGCCTCTGCTTATGTAGTAATCCTGTAATCGCCCATAGGATGAGAAGGTGTGATCCATTTCATTTTGGGTACACGAAACACCGCTTTATCCAGGTGATGCGTGATATAACATTCACACCGTTCATTCCCACTAGAATTGTGAAAGATTACGTTACTTGGTCAAAGAAACAGTCTCTCTCAAACAGCTACAAATTCCTAATCCTTAGAGGGTAGAACAAACTTGCCTCTGAGGAGGCGAAGCACTCCTGGTCAAGTAGAGATATCGTTCCCAGAGGGCTCTAGCAGAATTGTCGCAAGGAATACTGTGGCACAATATTACTTTGGATGTTAAAGTTGGTTTTCAGATAGAATTTTGTATTTTAAAGGAGAATTGTACAATAAAGCGTCGTGTTATATGAACCTAAACAACAGTGAAGAAAGGATGGGCCGATTTTGTGTTCTAGGATTTGCTGGGTTTGTAGAGACAAATCCAACGCTGAAATTCTGCTATTACCTCAAACATTTTATGTCAATTAATTTTGTGGTGAATCATTTTCATATGAGCAAGGCCCGCAAAAAAATTAGACAATAGTGCGTTTAAAAAAATGTTCTGAAGAAAATAACCAAAGTCAAAAAGCTCACATTTTAGTTTAAATTTTTGCTACAGTGTTTATTAAAATAAAACATTTCCAAAATTAAAAGATATTAGAAAGATGTGTGTTGTAAGTCAGATAAGCTTTTATCCGACTCCCACTTGACAACAATGTTTCCTAACAAAAACCCCGCCTTGTACCCAGCAATTTTAGATTTGCGTGACTTTGTATCATTATTCCCAGAACAAAATCATTCTTTGTACTCCCAGAGGTATCGCATTTATTTACTCGAAGGAACAGTGATAACACTATCTTAGGAAAGGTCGCGTGGAAAGGTCCAGAAGGAAGGTCTTGCATAAGTAAGACCAGGGAAGTAGACTCACTCCCTCGTGTACGAAAATTTAAGATTTGTGTTAGACACGCTTTAGATAAGGCAGACTTCGTGTCGTGGGTGTCTTTCAAGTATTACCTGGTGTCAGAGTCTAAACTTATGTTGAGAAGAAAAAGACAGTAATTGTTTTAAATAAAGAAAACCAAAGAAGATGTTTATCAATTTGGAGCTGTTTAAGTCTGTGTCACATTTTATGCCTACAAATTACAAATCAGAGTGTATTTTTCTTTACAAACAGTATGATCAGAACAATGTCAAACTATTTAAAAGATGCCTTTGTTGGAATCGCTTAGCACTGAACATTGAACAACACTAACCCTTTTGTTTTATGGGTATCTTAAGAGGCAACTAAAGGAGACGGACAGCAGTGACTTCTTTTCTACATTGGCCAAACTGTGACCGTTTCTAATAGGCGTGGCGATTATGGCAAAATCCTTATTGGCGAAGCCTGTGTCCACCAGTTAACTGATGCAGGCTGATGTTTATGACTTTGTTAAGTAGGAAGTAACCTTTACCCAATCACAAGGTTAATACCATTCCTACTTTAATTGTGGCTCAAAGTAGTAAGAAAGGTTCCGTACCATAATCCCAAAAGTGTATTTCGTTGCTACGAGTTTCTTCGTACAATGGGACACAGTATTTTTTCCCTTTGCATACCTACGATAGATCGACCAGTGTTCTTTGAGCTCTAGATATCAGATATCTGTATCGTTCTCTTTCATGGAACCAAGATAAGAAGCTCAGGTCTAGTTGATCTGGCTAGAGATATGCCTGCTTCCCTGAGGTGGACCCGATGAAATGGCCCAGACACAGGGGCAAATTTCAGGAAAATTTGTCATATCCTCGTGATATTGTGTGATAAATAAAATTCACGAAAGCTTCTCTTTTATGTTCGGATATTAGTTTCATTATATTTCTTTTACGTAAGACAAAATGAGGTCTCTTTTCCGCGAAATATGAGTGCTATAAAAGTGTGCTGTGCTTTCAGAAATGAAACTATATTTTGCCATGTGGTTAAATTCTGTGTAATGAAAACTAGTTGTTATAGTTACAGAATTGATGCTCTATTTTGGGTACTGAATTGAAATATACTGTTGTATACAGGGTGTAAAAAAACTAAACGCAGACCCTGAAGTTACGCAATCTGAAAAGCAAACCAAGCCATATTATAAAATATTATAGCTGGGAAATGATTTTTATTTATGGGACTCAAAACAATATTATAATTCGTAGCGCGCAATGTATAGCAGCCGTAGCGTAGGCCGCTGCGCTGGAGTTGGCTGCTAAGTTCAAAAGTCGTCCGCGCTGAGCCGTACATTGCGTATTGTAATTAATAAAGCCTTATTGTGAACGAAATAATAAAAACAACCACTATATATGTATGAAGAAAAGTTTTTAAGTATCCTTTGGCAACAGTTTTTGTAATAAAATGGAAAACAAAATTGTGACTTTGACCCTCAATATCTTCGGAACCAGCAGTTTTCCAGGTATAGTCCTAAAGATAAAAATGATCCTAATGGTGGGGACAATACGTGGTTTTCGGATCTGCGTTTGGTTTTTTTACACCCGTTATATCATTTTCGTTGTAATATACAGTTGCAAAGATATCACCGCGCACTGATATCTTAGTGAATAAAAAAAAACGCCATGAGACAACATATTTTAACGACATCCGACGTCAAGTGGCTTAGAATCCAGTTCAATTCTCGGACGAGTCAAAGTTAATGACAAACAAAATAAAAAATATTTTCTCAAATCTGAGTGGTTGTGGGTAGGTACTTAGTTGTTTCTGGTTTCAACAACAACATAGACACATGGGATTTAAACAAAGTCTATGATGTTTGTTTACATTTCTTTATAGTACAGTCAATGATATTTATTTGTAATATCATTGAGTACAGTACACCAAGAGTTAGTCAAACAAAACGATAAAAAATTAAAATGGTTTCGGTATTTTTTTCTGTAAAAGCTACTTGTAATTCACGGCCGTGTTAATGCGTTTACAAATGAAATATATCGTTAACCCTTGTCTTGAGGCTCATAAACAGCTTCATGTTTTTGTCACATTTCCTCAGACAGATGTTCACAGCTCGCAATTTTCCCAAAGAGCCAGCTAATATAAAAGTTTCCGCAGTAACATTAAAATGTATCTGCTGCAGAAAAAGGTTTCAACGGAGCTTAGTACGATTCATTTTCCACTTCGACCCTGAAACAGACGGCGCAGAATAGTAAGGCTCATAGTACATTCTAAAAACCTTTCTAGCGCTTTTACCGATAGATACTGAAGTTTTATTAATTGGGGAAAACTATAGGGTTATTGTTTTTTACTACGAGAATTATGTCTTTGTGACATGTGTACTGTGTAACATCTAAGCTGTTTGTTTTCCATGAGAACAAAAAGGAACTTATTATAATTTTAATACTTTTACTGTCTGTCTTTATCAGTTTACACTACCTCGCCGGTCGAATTCTGCGATACGGTAAGCCAAACTTTTCTGTAACAGAACTGCTAACCAATCACGCCAACTATAAGGATTATCCTCTCAGGTTCCACATAGCCACGGACAATATGTGTCCGTACAAGAACCACCTTATTCAAAACCAACCTATATTTACTTCACTTTGACTAAACTATATAAGAAGAAACAGGCAAAACAGAGTTCACTCTCTTATTAATCTTATTATAAATTGCTCTTCGCCCGCGGCTCTGCCCGCGTGAACTCCACGACATTTCGCGCGGTCGGAAACCTGTGCCTAGCGTTGGCATATAGAAAGATATATTAGTAAGGCTTAATAAATTCGTGTCTGTGAAACCATGGAAATGCACATACTAAATTTCAATCTAATCGGTCAAGCCGTTTAGTAGTTGACATACCGACAGCGCCACCTACCGGGTCCCGCGGTAAAAAGTTGCCTATGTTCATCAGGGATAATGTCGGCTTCTAATGATGAAATATTTTTTTCAAATCGGTCTAGTAGTTTCAGAGCCTATTTAGTACAAACAAACAATCAAATCTTTCTTCTTTTTAATATTAATAGTGTAGATATCGTAAACCATTTAAAACTCCATCATAGCCTGCTAAGTGGCTTTAATAACCATTATAAACAATACAAATTCTAGATTAGTAGTGTGTAATCGTCGACACTATAGAGTGAGATAAACTTTGACGACCATTTGGATCAGCGGTAGTTAACGCTGCTTCTGAGCCATGGGTCGCGGGTTCGATCCCCGCACAGTACAAATATTTGTGTGCATGAACATGTCTGTTTGTACTGGTCTGGGTGTTTTCTATGTATTATAAGTATGTATTTACAAAAAAAAAAAAGGTATATAAGTAAGTTTATCGGTTGTCTAGTACCCCATACGACAGGGTACTTAATAGTACCTTAATTTGGGACTAGATGGCTCTGTGTGGCCCAGTGTGGCATGTCTTAAATATTTATTTTAACTCGAGCGGCTACAAACCAAAGGGGATGTTAATTTTACGTTTAGTTATTTATATTATTTTACGGCCCATCATCTAAAATCTTAAAGAAGGGTTTCGGTCAGTCATACCGGGCAGCGCTGAGAACGCTAATCCTAAATCCACCACTCTAGTGATTAGGTGATAAGACCCACAGAACATGGCAAAAGGTTGAAAAGACTGTCATGCGCCATTTGTATAAGAATCGATGTCGCCGCTTGCGCCCCACTAGTAAGAAAGAAAGAAAGAAAGAAAGAAAATACATTTATTAAAATTTGGACATCACAAACAGATAGTAGCACACAAAAAAAACAAGATTTAAACAGACAAACACAGAACCTCCTCCTATTTTGAAGTCGGTAAAAAATCATAATAAAACTAACACAAAAAAAATATTCAAAAACAAACAACAACAAGAATATCGAGCAGTGCCACTACGTGTCCGTGACGTCCACTTTAAAAAGACCTCACTCAGCATGTGCCATGGCCCGAGTAGGGGGTGCCCTTCGGTTCGCCTAAAATTTGAAGTCCTAATTTCATTTGGCCGAACCGTATTGGCCTAAACTTATAACGTATAATTATCGTCTAGCCTAACAGTTGTTTTCGCACTATCATAGTTGGGTCTAAAAATTTAAAATCCTAATTTTAGTATGTCTATTAGCGAATGCACTAAAATATATTCGCATCTTTCTTTTGGCATAACGCTAAGTAATGAAACCTATAATTTTTTTTAAACCGAAAAAGTAAAAAAAACGAATCGCTCACAAACCGACCCCAAGCAGTCTTGTCTGCCCTACCCCTAGAGTGTAATTTAAAAGCGCGTAGGCGCGGAGGGGCGAGGCGGCCCGCGGGCTGAGGAGCAGGAGGCTGCAAGCGAGGCTCCGCGGCTGAGGCTGGCCGGCGCAGCCGGCCAGAAAGCCGAAGCTGCGGTGCTGAGTGTAAGCCATCTGCGACGATTAGCACGCGTGGGACCGCCGGAGCCCCGCAGCACCGAAGCCGTCACGGAAGTCTGATTGTTTGGATGCATGCATGATTGCTTGTTTGCATGCATGTCTGCTTGATTGCATGCATGATTGCTTGTTTGCATGCATGATTGCTTGTTTGCATATATGCATGCTTGTTTGCATGCATGCATGCTTGTTTGCATGCATTCATGCTTGCTTACTTGCTTGCATCCATGCTTACTTCTTGCAAGCAGGCATGCATGCTGATAAAGTTTTTAACTTTCTGCGAATAAAAATTTGGAACTGCAAAAGGGTAGGTGTTATGATATATTCGGCGAAATTATAATACGGCGATATAAAGTTAAGCGTAGTAAAAATAGGCTAAACACGTTTAGAATTAGGAAAAATGTGCGAAAAAATTTTAGTCTAATAGTTTGTGCGCCAATGACAATTAGGAGTACAAATAATTAGGCATCCCGATATATACCCCCCGAGTAGGCCATGGCGCTAGTTTTCAGTGTGCCCTGCTGAGTAAGGTACACGGACGTCTACACTACGTTGCAATTTTCACATAATCGAGTTCAAAGAACGCCAATCAAGCGAATTCTTTAGACGTCGTCCGACCTATAGGGTTGCGTGCCGTCAAAAGAAACCAATCACAGCGTTCACTTACAAGCATTTGCTCATAACCTCTGTGGCGCGCCTGCCCCGCCCACATCACCTTTCTAACCCTTTTCCAAGTTCTGTGGTAAGACCGATGGTAAAGTCCCATTATAACAGGTGCCAGAGTAAGGTGCAATTCACAATGAAAAAATCTGATTATCTCCAACTAAAGTTTTTTTAAGACTTACGAATAACGCACAAGCTTTATGTTCTTCAGCCCATACTTAAGTACTTACGTGCAGCCTTCGTGTGTGCTACCCTAACACCGCAAGCCGTGCACCACTTGAATTATTAAAACCCTCCATTACACTGCGCATTGATTGAAATTGCACCTTTGACATTTTCAATTCTGAAGACACACGCTGAATATTTCTATTGTGACTTACTTTGATATTTTATTGCTTGCTGAAAGCACTTAAATATTGTAGGAGTCTAGTGAGGTGAAATTTTTAAAGTGTTTCTGTATTTGTTATTGCAGTACTGTGGTAGGTCAATTGTTGTTTGTTTTCGGTGTGTCCTTCGAGCAACGCAGCCTTCCGTTTACGGGACGGAAGGCCGCGTTGCTCGAAGTGTGTGTCCCATGGTAGAACTTGAGATTAGAAAGCTGAAATGACCTTTAACCAGTAAAATAGCACAAAACCATCAGGCACAACGAAAGATCCGGAGTTGATTAAGGCGACAGTTGTGGCAACTTTTAAAAACTGTTTTTTTTATAATCTATAAGCTTGCTCTTAACTATATGCTTAACTTTACGGTTAAGAAGAAGCCTAAGATGGAGCGACCTTACCCAGAAAGTGGCACTGGTTCTCCCACACACCAGCGGGACACAGAAAAACTGTTTGGCGCTGGACTCCAGCAAGAGGGTGGTAGCATCCAGGCAGCCTCTTACGAAGCCTACCACCGCAGAGGGATCTGTTAGCCGTCATCACTGATTATAAAACTAAAGATGCTGTTGCCCAGGGTGGACCACTAGGAGGTAGATCTCACCACCACAAACCTATTTCAAAGTAATTATAACTAAAAGTTGAGAGTGCTTAAGGCAAATCGATTTGCAATACCTCGAAGTACAAAGACTTTAATTGCTTAAGTACTTTGCGGCTATGACAAATAAGTGGTGTCTAGTATTTATTATTGATTTAATACATCGGAAGACACGATAACATTTGCGATGGATATCAGTCTTTAATAAATGAATTATGGCTCGTTTGCAACATGTGGAGTGTGTCGTCGCCGGGCCTTGTTTAGTAGGTAATGTCAGGTAAGGTAAATAAAACCTTACGTAGACGACTTTAAGATGAATTCAACTGAGGTAACCAATAGCAACCAAATGTTAATTGGGTGCTCATTTGGTGATGACATTTTTCGTTTACTTTATTTGATATTTTAGCAACTTAATTGCACTTATAATATCAGTATATAAACTTGAAAAATTTTGTCTCAGGCGGGACTCGAACCCGCATCTCCTCGCATGCCGGGCGGGCGCCATACCATTAGGCCACCGAGACACTGCGACACGGCGCGAATTTTTCAAGCATATTCTTACGCTGTGAGCCAGCGTTGCTTCATCAAATGTTAGGAGCTTGCACCCCCAACACCCGAAAGAAACATCTTTGCAGATGTTTGACAGTCAGTTAAGATGAAACAGCTATTTATATACTTTATTTGATATTTTAGCAACTTAATTGCACTTATAATATCAGTATATAAACTTGAAAAATTTTGTCTCAGGCGGGACTCGAACCCGCATCTCCTCGCATGCCGGGCGGGCGCCATACCATTAGGCCACCGAGACACTGCGACACGGCGCGAATTTTTCAAGCATATTCTTACGCTGTGAGCCAGCGTTGCTGGCATGCGAGGAGATGCGGGTTCGAGTCCCGCCTGAGACAAAATTTTTCAAGTTTATATACTGATATTATTTTTCGTTTAGTTTAGATCAAAGCTTTATAATAAATAATAATAATAAATATTTTTAAGACATGCCTCACTGGGCCACACTGAGCCATCTAGTCCCAAATTAAGGTACTATTAAGTACCCTGTCGTATGGGGTACTAGACAACCGATAAACTTACTTATATACTTTTTTTTGTAAATATATACTTATAATACATAGAAAACACCCAGACCAGTACAAACAGACATGTTCATGCACACAAATATTTGTACTGTGCGGAGATCGAACCCGCGACCCATGGCTCAGAAGCAGCTTTAACTACCGCTGATCCAAATGGTCGTCATGTGAAAATACAATTTCTTGAATATTATTTTTCTGGTTGGCGCTGTCATTTGTTTCTCAAGTTTCTTATTTTTCAAATGCTACATGTCACTCCTTCTGATAAAACATAAATGCATCTTACTCTCTTATATTATTATGCCAGCACGTGTAACGCGACACAGTAATAGTGCAAAATTATTCCGGCATAAATTTCACATCGCTAAAGTAATGAAGAAAGTAAATTTGTCGCAAAGATCATACACATTATAACCACCTAATTTCGTCTTAAGTTTTCGTACGCGTGGGGAGCGTGAGTGTCGCTATGAATTATTTATCGTGTGCCAGGTTGCATTGGTAATGTCTCATTCGCTCTCGATATGACTCACCTTGAATTTATGGTGTAAGACACAAGAGTTTTGCTAGCAAAGTTTACACTTTCGTCTTGTTCTTATCTTGTGATCGCGTCTGTCAATGATAATCTGGCTTCAGTGTTTCCTTAGCCACCTGTTACAAGCCTTTGACACGACTTGCGACAGACACCAAGAGCAAAGGCTTAACTTGCCTTCCGAACTACGCCTAAACACCCCGTCCCTACTAGGCAATTGGGAATCGAACCCGGTACCACTAGATCAACTGGGTCATCGATCCGTAATGTGTTCGAGAGGCTTTACTCCGCAACATAATGTCCAAAAAATATTTTGTTTGACTTCATCTGTGTCTCTTGCTCGTGCCAATGTTTAAGTCGTATGAAAAAAGACAGATATATTTCGTATATACTGGCATAGCGTTGCGTAGTGGAGTCTCAGCGACAATATCGTTCATTTGCAGTTTTGCTCTTGTGGTCTTCGTGTTTAGGAGCTTGATCTTGCTGGTGGATTTTTTTCGTTCGTCTCGGTCCTCCGCCATTCTCTTGACCTTGTTATACGACACCATATTTAACTTTTCCTATATTTGTTGCGTATAAGTTATCTTCTTCCTTACTTTCTTCCCTTTATCATAGTTTTGATTAAGTTTTCGTCTCAAATCAGCTGTCCCGATATTTTATACTATTAGGGCAATGAAAAAAATCGCTCAAAAACTATCGCTTGTGCCAAAAACATTGCTCATATTCGCGCCGTCTTGCCAGAGTTGATGTGTTGCTACACTTTTATTTGGCAAATCATGAATATTTATCTAATAGTAATTGTAATCTAATTAGTTCGGGCTAATTGGAACAGCGTTTGCATTGTATTGGACTGCAAATAGGGGTATTTGGGGTTGTACACAATATAGATTATTGGATATATTGTTTGCTAATTAACGGTCAAGCAATAGCGGCATAATGTTAAGTAATTGGCCTTATTTAATTGTGTCGTAGTACATAATATGATTTGGTTAATATTAAGATCTATTTGATAGGGCACTGGTATTGCAAAGTACAGGTCTATAATATAAGACCTATTAAACCTTTGGAAGGCGTTTTCGTTGCTCGACCCCGGGAACAAACCCAGACCTTCGAGGACTTTGCCCAGTATTTAAACCGGAGCGTGAAGATAATTATAAGGCAAATAATTCAGTGCCCGAAAAAAATTGACGCCCCATGTGTAGCTCATCTTGCATATCTGATGCACCAATAACCATATTTTTCAGTATAGACTTCTCATTCACTACTCTACATAGTCAAGTTAATCAACTTTAAAAAGTAATCATAAAGGTGCTGTTCCACACTCTGAAGTAGACCGCAACCGCAAGCGACACAAGGGTATTAATCGGTTAACCGCATTGGTATTTGCGGTCGGTCGCCTTGATTCCAAGCAGTGCCACGCTGACTGGTGTCAGTCCTGTTATCGACGAATGTCAATCGTTCTCGTATTGAATGAGGTATATAACTGAATGGATAGGCTATCCACTAACGGCGGGTCCTAATAACCTATCTATCTTCAGTTTTGGCATATCGGAGATAGAAAACAATTTCTGTCTTTGTTTCTCTGGACGGCAAAATCAGAGATAGAAAACGCGCTTTTTTAACCACCTGAAAAACGAAACTATTATGTAACATCTTGGTAGTGGTTTTTTAATTTTTAATCAAGATTAAATTTTTATAGGAATATTAAATGTTGGTTCTGCTATTTTTTTTTAAACACTCAGTAACGCGCAAGGACGTGGTTGTGTAAGGTTCATTCATCCGGGACCCCGCCGCAGCAAAATAATACGTCATGACAAAATTAAATGTTAAAATCAGTATTTAATATTTTTCCAAAAATATTTTTATTATTAAAATAAATTACACTGCCATGATTTTATACTAATGGTCGCATATTTCTGAGTTTCTTTTTTCAGATGGTTCAAAAAGCACTGTGTTTATTTTGTGAAGCCATAAAAACTTTGGGTGTTATTACAAAAAACTAAAGCAATGTTTAAACCGTGTCTAATTATAAGACGGCCAATATGAGTTGTTTGACATATTACTGAACTAATATCACGGATGCATATTTTCAAATTAGGCGTCTTAAAATTAGACAAGGCTTAAACCTGTTTATCTTTTATTGTAATAACACTGTAAGATTCCAACAACTTACTACACTTATTACTATTATAAACAAGTGACTGTTCCCGAATCGCCTAATTACCTACTTGTTAATTTAAAAAAAAAGTCTAGTTTTACGATCTTAAATAAAGGGTCAAATTAAAGAACCTTCATTTTCGAATGGTTCCAGAATACCAATTAATACTTTATTAGCACTTGTGTCGTGTCCTTTTTTTATAATTGTACTAGCGGCCCGTTCCAGCTTCGAACGGGTGGATCTGTTAAGTTTTAGAGAGGATCCCTAACCTTATCTAGCAATAAATATAGCCTATATCACTCAGGGTGAATCTAGCTTTCCAATGGTGAAAGAATTTCAGAAATCGGCACAGTAGTTTTTGAGTTTATTCATTACAAACACACACAAAGTACAAATCTTTCTTCTTTAAAATATTAGTGTAGATAGAGGCCACTCAAAGAATACCGCAATATTATAAAAAACAACAGCGTTTTCCAACGAACAAACTGCAAACGTCGACCCACCTGCCAATCACTGTGATTATAGCATGGGCCTTTTTGTTACCTGATTTAAATAAATAAAACAAAATAAAATAAAAGTAGCAAAATCTCCCTTTGAATAGGTCTGTGTCCAGATGTGCATTGATGCCGCTTATGATGATGACCCAATATAATGCAGATTCATACAAAATAGAACGGTCTCTGGCATCGACTTCTGGAGTTTGCGGTCACCCGCCGAGCGTGGAATCTCACCTTAGTATTTGCCATAATTTATTAATTTATTGCACCCTTTATTTTACTTACTGTATCGACCATCAGTTGATTGTGGTCTCACGCACGAGCTACTGCCCCGGTCAGTGGGCTTCTCGTAACGAACTTAGGTTCATGTCGTTAAGTTATCGAGGCATCTGTAACAGAATAAGGGTAAAGGGGGAAGCTAATTGATATCCTGCGGGCGTAGGCAACTCAAGCTAAGAAAGCGTTGACAATCTTACGTTTTTTCATGAAAACCTTACAGCGACTGAAATAGATTTCTGCGGTTAACACACGCTAAAAATGTGTTCTATATTTTTTAGCGCCATTCATACTTTTGAAGATCCTCCTATCGGTTACAGGGTATGCGACGGAAGATGGCACTTGATATTTTATTCTTTATTCTTCTTTGTAACCAAATATTGACCACCTTGCTTGCGTTTTCCTCACAAGAGTTCGAAACAGAAGACTGCTCTCGGCAACTTTATATTATTCTTGCATACGAATTGACAACACCTTATTATCTGAAGTTTCATGATAAGTGGCTCTAAGGGACAACTAACTGAACCCTAAACTTAGTTTCCAGGTATAGAGGCCTTACACGGCCTTGCCACAACGTGCGCAAAATCACCCTTAAATAACTAAGGTGGAAGTCATTTGCTTCAATATCTTTTGTAACAGCACCATTTGAGCTCTAAGCTTAGCAAACACTTAAAGAGTATCTTACTTGCTTACTTCCGAAGACAAAGAAGACATGCATACGGCCACTGGCTTCAGAATGAAAGGAAGTTTGACTCGCACGAACAATGTGAACAGCACTAAAGCGACTTTGGTAATCTGTGGGGTCAAGCTGGCCCCCTGCTGGGCACTCCGCAGGGAGCGCAGAGGGACGCCCTCAGCGGTGGCTTGTAGCCATTAGAGCGTCGGGAAAATCTTATTGGATTTCTCTAAGAACCGAAACAATTTAGCGTTTCAATAGGTCTTTTGATGTTGAAAATGAAAGGGCTACCAGTTAAGTAGTTTATTTGTGTCTGGCGTAAATTAAGATGAATGTTAGAATGCTTCGGTTTAAAACCTTTTACGGAATAAGTCTCGGGTTTGGTAATATTTTTCTTTTTGCGCACATGAAAAGAAGAAATGTTTAACGCGTATATATGGTTTTAGGTATGTGGGTGTAAGGTAATTGAAATTTCTAGCCAAAAACAGCATATGTTAAAATTAGCATGTAATTACTACTGTGGCGACAATTTTTTATGCTTTTTTATTAAGTAGCATAGAGCTCAAAATTGGTTTTGGTTTTAAGTTATTAATTGATACCTTATTTTATCATATGTTTACCTTTTCATCTATAATAGAAAGGTATTGGAAAGCGCTGAGTCGCCTAGGCTAGGTCCGTCTAGCTAGCGGCCTGTTGAGTGTTAGGGAAAGAATGTATTAGATATACAAGTACAATATAAGTAGCACGTGAAGCTAAATACCCTAATTTCAATAGAGATTATTGGTTGGAAATTATCATCAACGATATCCATTTATCATGGTAACACTGCGAAACTCCGGACACATTTCGCTGTCACCATTTAAAATAAGTACTTACGAGTACTTTCCATAAGACCAATAACACCTTAGTCTACCCGTGACAAGGAACGCTGTAAAGAGTTGGAAACGTTGGGATATACCAAAATTTACTAGAAAACCCAAGTAAACGGGATTTTAATTGTAGGTATTCTGACTGAAATGTGGTCTAATGGAACTTCTTTTCTTTCCATCATTGGTCTTATAATAAAATGTTATCTCACTAGTTCGTCGGCGAGTGAGTTATAAGAAACTTTACTATTAAAAGTTCTGAAAGCTCCAAAGATTATTAAAACTTTAATTCAAATTAGTTTGAGAGCGTTCGGTTTTAAATGGGAAAATAGGTTTTTATTAACTTTTCAATTGTAATGAAAGCTTTCATTACAATCCTGAAGAATTAGTCATTAGGTATTTCCATTAATTTAGATTGTGAGCACAAATCTATACTAATATTATAAAGCTGAAGAGTTTGTTTGTTTGTTTGTTTGAACAAGCTAATCTCAGGAAGTACTGGTCCGAATCGAAAAATTATTTTTGTGTTGGATAGTCCATTTATTGAGGAAAGCTTTAGGCTATATAACATCACGCTGCGACCAATAGGAGCGAAGCATCAGTGAAAAATGTTGCAAAATAATCGAATCCTTATTAACAGAAATTGACTCGGACGACGTCGCGGGAAACAGCTAGTCATAAATAAAATCATCAATCATTTAATTTCATTTAAAACAATCACAGTTAACAAACATTGACCCAATGCTTCTTTTAGGTAAGAAATATACCTACCCGTACCAGGAAGTATGGCTCTTCTATAGCTAAAAGTTTTGTTTTTACACAAAATTTTAATTAAAACTACATAGATTTCTATAGAATAATATCAATAAGACATATCAACAAAACACTTAAAAATGAAGCAGTGCATAGTACAAAATTCTGAGGGTAGAAGTAGAACATTTGCTGGTAGGCGATGTATTGATATTTATAATTGAATTAACTTTTGCTGTATGGTACAAGTAACGAGCCTATTTAATAAAATTACTTACACAAGAGGCCTATGTCCACTGCTAGACATAGGCCTCTCCAATTGCACGCTGCTTAGGTCGATCCTCGGCTTCTCGCATCCAGCTCCTGCCAGCCACCTTGCGCAAATCATCACTCCACCTGGCCTGAGGGCGTCCTACACTACGTTTGCCGAGACGCGGTCTCCACTCAAGAACTCGTTTACCCCAGCGGTTGTCGGTTCTGCGGCTAATATGGCTAGCCTACTGCCACTTTAGCTTGCTAATCCAGTGGGCTATGTCGGTAACTTTAGTTCTCTGCCGGATCACCTCATTTCTGATTTTATCCTTAAGAGAAACTCCGAGCATAGCTCTTTCCATAGCCCGCTGAGCGACTTTGAACTTGTGGACTAGCCGTACCGTCAACCGTTGACGGTACGGCTAGTCCACAAGTTCTTACACGTAGGTAAATTTAAATTAGATTTTCATATCTTTTTTTCATAGGGTATTTGCTAGATTAGTTTTTTTATATTTTAAGGCCAGAAAACAGGGACAAATAAAATCTTGCCGTAAAATGGTCGATGATAAACAAACAGCGATTGTCAACATGCATCATATTAACATTTATGTTATGTTACTATTAAAACGTTTTAAGGTAACTAAACGCAATTAAACCTTCTTCGATACTTTTCATCAATACATTTTTTATTGATCCTTCATAAAAAAAAATACACTCGTGACATTTCCTAAGAACACGAATAAATAAAATTAATCACTATCATGAAGACAATCGCAAAACCGATCGATACTCGATGTCAGCGTTTATTGATTAAGTATTTATTGAAATTATTGTTTCAAGTGAAATTAACTTTTATGATAACTTTCGAACACAACAAATAAATTAAGTCAATATCACGAATACAATCGCAAAACCGATCGGTTTATCGATATAAGCGCCTTAGTCGCATCTCTAAAATCGTTTCTTAAATCCAGCCAAGAAATCCAACCTTCAATTACTTAAGCAACCTCCCTTTTGAGACGCTTAATTACGAGTATCCTTTCTCATTTAAATTTAACCCAGGTATTAGTCGCGAGAGCAATGTTTATTTTTGGGAGGTATTATGGGACCCCTTTTTCACCCCTTCGGCGGATTAAAGGCCTTGGAAGTTTAGAGTCTATGTGTTGACGGTTTTGAGTGAGGAAAGGTTATTGATAGATAAAAAATAGACAATTTTAGCTTATAACATCCATACATACAAGCTTTCATGTTTATAATACATGGAATAAAACTATATGAAACCATAGATTAAGGCTGCCCGCCCACGTCCGACTTTTTGTAGGACCGATAATCGGGCCGATTTTACTATAGTAGGCAGCAGCATACACAATCATGACCGATTTTTTGTAGGACGTGTGCGTTGCTCCATTGCTATCAGTACGTTCTATTTTTCTCCTACAAAAAATCGGTCACCGATTATCGGACGTGGGCGGGCAGCCTTATAATAACACGTAGAAAACAAAATACAAAAATCAAATATATTCAAGGAGTGGTATTTTCAAAAACGAGTAAAATCAGATTTGGTTTTTAATTTTAATGTAAATCGTTCAAATAAATTCCAAGAAACCAATCTCTTACAGATAGGCACAATGAGATGCATAAGAATTTAATAGCTAGAAGTTGTGAATAATATGTTTCATACTTAAACTTGAACAGGATGTCTTTTATTCCTCTTAACGAGTACTACCATAGTAGAACACTAGTCTTTTTAATGCAACGTGGCCGCCCTCAGTACCCGTAAAAAGGAAACCTCAGCACTACGGCTGTGTTCGCGGCTGAACTGAAAACTCATTACGCCATACCGACTGCCACACAATTAGTAGCAGCATTAAAAGAAACCGACGGCACAGTAAAGATTGTAGTACAGAGAGTTCCGTGCAATGATATTATATTAAAACGAAGCAGATATGTATTATATGCACGCGCGCTGTGAATATTCAAATACGTCCTAATTAGGCCCTTTTGTTCACAGTCTGCGTCGAGCGCAATCACGAGCGGTAATCGTTAAAAAATATTGCTATCTCTTTCATTTGCGTGCTATTTCGCCTCTGTTAACAGACGAATTACTGAACGTAAAGTATCTATATTTTAAATATCATTGGTTCCGTGTAAATAAATCTTACTATGGTAACGCCTTTGTTCTAGTAGTTTAAGAACCCGTCTAAGATCTCGGGGTTCTGGGTTCGATTCCCGGGTCGGGCAACAATCTCTCGGGTTTGTTTTCACCTACCCGCAATTGCGTGGTGATTATGCCTATACCACAGAACATAAAAAACGAGTAGAAGTAGTAAGTAGGTGGGCCCCGCGTATCACACATAGGGCATGCTTGACGCATCTCATGTTTCCGCCCCCTTTTACGCGCTTCACACGGTGACAGTTGCTAAAACGTGCTAGACGTTATGCTATTCAGACAAAAATCTTTAAATATGCCGACCTGCTCAGTATTATAGTGCAAAAACACAAGCACTAAGAAGAATTTATCCGAACGAGGCGTCACATACCATCGGTATCGTAATTATATCGTTATTTTAATAGAAATTATAAATTTTGCGGGTAATACCAATCCATAAAAAGTACAACCTAAAACCATTCCTCTGTGCATAGAGATAAGGTCGAAAGTATATTTTGGTAATTACTTATTTTTGTAATGTTTCGAAACGCTACTCATTTAAGGATGTGGTAAAATATCGATAAATTAGCTATCGATACTTATGATTATGTATGATTAAAAAAGTAAAAAGTTTGATAAATTGTAAAATGTTATTTATAAATGTAAAAAAAATACAAAAAAATAGTTATCTATGAAAGTACTAAGTTACAAAAGGTTATTAAATATACAGGGTCTTTGTTACGTCGTGTGCAAAATTAAAATGGCTCACAGTAAGAGTCTTTTGCTATAGTTTCCTGCCTTAATTTTTTTAAATTATATTGTAGTGGTTTTTTTTTTGACGTAATAACTTGTTGCAATTAGTTAATAATATACGTATTTAATTAATTCCTTGATATTATTTATTTGAGGTTCCGTAAAGCTCCAAACACAAAAGAAAAAGGGATTGAAGCAACCAGGAGGCGAAATTGGTATCCCGGAAAAACATGCACGAATAAAAACAGACTTTTCTTAAACATGCTATTATCTCCCCTCATAATGAACTTTGCTTTTAGTTCTTTTAACCTTTAAATCTAGGCAAAAAATTTTTTTTTGGTTTTATAGCTTAGAAGTAGGAAGTCATTAATAATTTATATATATTTTTAATAATATGTTAATATTTAATAATTAAGAAGATAAGAGAGTAAACATAACGCGGTCTCTCTTATGTTCTTCAAAAATGTCGACACTAACAAGTGTCGATATTCTTGTTACGATTATCATAACTATCCCACCCCTACTTATAAGGTAGCATCTATCGTCGCGTAGCGGAACTATTTGATAGTGAATAAGAGGCATCCAGTGTCAGGTAGCAGAACTATCTGACAGTGAAAAACTGATCGCTACAAGACATTCTTGGTGTGCGTGATGATGTGATATAATCTCAAGTGTGTTAATTTGGTTACACTGGTTTTCATACAAATAGGAGTGGATGCTACTTCTATCGTTTTTTATGTTCTGTGGCCTGTACCCATCATAAATAAATAGTTTTTATTCAATAAGAAACATGTGTACAATAATTCGTGATTATCATCTTTTGAGCACATTTGTCTGTATTAGAAATTTCCGCTCTTTACTGTGTATCTTGAATTCAATGATGGAGGCCTTTGCTCTGCAATAGGATGATTATTGGCTGTCACGTTACTTTTTTACTTTACCAGAAGGTATTTACATTTATTATTCTAAGGAACCCTAGCAACGGGTGTTTGAAGGCCACCACTCCACACTAGTTCAACAATAAAAGAAGGTGTATCCGTCTTTATGTTCTTTCCTAGTAATTACTCGTGCAGAGAGGATTTCAGATTTTTCTGTATGTACTTATGTCTAAAATAGTGTCGGACTCGTGTTTTGATTATTTATGATTGTGTTTTATACTACCACTAACTTTTCGCTTACGTCTCTGCTCGCTTGAACTACACTTAATAAAATTTTGAGAAGCCGATTTGTATGAATTTTTTTTTTCAAAAATGATATCAAAATTCCGACTTCCCCATATAGTATTTAAATGCATATATTTTATTAACATAGACTGGTTTCTTCGTTATTCATTAACACCTGAAACAATGATATTTAATAAGTATAGATAGGTTATGCCCTTACAAAACTATCGAAATATATGTGCCGCTTGCGAACAACTGCACACATGCGTAATTCTTATTTTGTCCTTGTCATACTCGTGAAAAGAACAATTACTTTCTCTTTCATGGATTTGAAAAGACGTCACAATTGTGACGTTTTAGGGACGCATATTGAGAGCGCATGTGACATATCTATTACTTTTTAAATATCATTGACCTAAAAACATTAAAAAAAGAATAAGTACATGTGTTTTATTGTCAAACGTTTTCGAATCTGAATAGCAATAATAAATTGTCCAAATGTTCTCATGCCAGTATAATATGTCGGCCATTTTGATAAAGCGTTTATTTTCCCCAAGTGAAGTTATTAAGCTATTACATGTTATCTAAATGACTCACCGGCAACGAGCCTTGTCTTCGTAGGAGACTAGGTACCGACCACAATATAGTTGGATATAGTAGGCACATTAAATGTTGCCAAATGAAACTTGAAAATATATTTATGGTGGATCTTCTAAATTTGATTGAGGAAGACTAAAAATAAAAAAAAAAAAAAAAATTAGGGCCACATCACATAAAATATTATGTACTCAAAGTGACTAACTATTTAAATCACTCGTATTGTGCAAATCAGTAACAACGAAGATACCACAAACATCCAGACCCGAAAAAATCGATCCCGATCTCCGAAACCGGTTTTGATAATAAAATAAGTTGGTACTTATGGTATGATTTGGTAATGCCCGGTCATAACCAAACTATAAAATAAGTACCAATTTATCTCAATGGGTGGCTTATGTTATTTTTTTTCCTTATTTATAAATGTTTTTGCTTTCATTTGTGTTGTGATACCCTTTAGCAATAAATGTTCCATATCTTATTTTGTTCTTTATTTTTGTAGTTTAAGGTTTTTTTAAACATACAAGACAAATGCTTGTTTGCTTTACATTTGGCGTATTCCTAGTACGGAGTGAACCTGTTGCGTTTTGCTCTATTATGCTAGGTATGTGCCTATGTATGCGAGTATGTATGTACTCGCCTACGTATTATGTATAATGAAATCTCAGTCGCCAGTTCTACCGAAATTATCTTTGATTTATTTTATGTCATTACTTCCAGTCTTTCACAAGTAAACATCTAGTATTACGTTACTGAATGGGCGGTATTTATTTAATGTTATATATCATAATGAAATGATAACCATTAGGGTCCGTACACATTGTTAACTTAGAAAACTAGTTTTTTTTTAATTATAACAGTCGCCATTAATCGAAATATTTGGTCATTGAAAACAAAAATTTTCAAGTTCATAGGTCAACTCTCCATATTCAACCAACCACAAAAAATATCTTTCTTGTGTATTACCACCACGCATAACTTTTTATTAAGATTACTGATTTCAATGTTTTGTTTGTGTGATAGGATCGAAAAAGTTTCATTATGTCTTTTTTCACTGGACTGGGTGTTTTCTGTGTATTATAAGTATGTATAAAAAAAAGTATATAAGTAAGTTTATCGGTTGTCTACGCATACGACAAGGTACTTAATAGTAGCTTAATTTGGGACTAGATGGCTCTGTGTGGCCCAGTGTGGCATGTCTTAAATATTATTATTATATTAAAATTGTATAAAAACTTGCCGTAGAATCTGTTAAGAAAATAAGATTGACAGCCTACAAAAATTACACGAAAATAACCTTCAAAAGCTTGATGTAAGCCATGCCAATACTTTTAGGTCCGTGCCTAGCAAAATTTACTATATCGATTATCGATTATTTATAATACGGAAGCATTGACTCTGCTCAAGCACCGACTCAAAATCGGTGGCTTATTTGACGCTTTATGACACTATTGCATGTTTTTTGACAATAAAGTTTTTATCAGTATATAAACTTGAAAAATTTTGTCTCAGGCGGGACTCGAACCCGCATCTCCTCGCATAAAGTTTTAATATGAAGTTTTTGTGAAAAAAAGCTGCATATTATTCCACTTCATATAGTTAATGTTCCTGCTTTAACACTTACCTATTAAAAGATAGTACTTGCTCACAGCCTTTGGACGTAGTTTTTCAAAATTGAAATCCTAAAATATACGATTCTGAACCAAACAGTGCAGATATTTAAAAAAGAAATTTATAATATGTAGAAAGAACATTTTAATAACATATCTCGTGAAAAAGGGATTTGGTATAAAACACTACAGTCGGAACCTCCTCATAAATCCTCGGTTTTTAAATACCAATTAAAAGCAGAATACATATTATTACGGCTCTTAGGCTCCGAACCGGTCATATTCCATTAAATAAATTTAAGTTTATTATGAAGTTAACAGAGGATCCAAATTGTGCAATGTGTGGAGTATTAGAAGATGTGCATCACCTGGTAATGGAATGTGAACGGAATCGCCACTTGAGAGCCATAGTTTATAATTTATTAAAAATAAATAAACAAGACGTTGGTTCATTGACCAACATCCTAGCTGACCCTTCTTCAGAGGCAGCTAAGATTATTATTAATTTTGTTATCTCTAGCCTTAAGTTGGAATAATGTAAGTTTAAGATACAATGGAGCTGACATGATCGAAAGAATCGATCAAAGCTCCTAAATAAAAAGTTGAATTAAAAAAAAAAAAGTTTTGTTAAAGAAATATAACGTTATCATAATTTAGTCGCGTATGTATATTAAGCTTAACTCCAACCGTACGGAACCTCACCTCTGACATTCCGCCCACGTGGCGGGTCCAATTACATTATGTGCTAACAGATAGTGAGCCGACATGCGAATACTGGTTTAGTGGTTTTCCTAAGACATTTAGTGGCTGGTAAAATGTTTGGATTCAATTTTCAAGAGCTAAATTATGATCTGATATTTTTTCCTTTATATTTTTTTATGCGATAGACCAATTGATTTTGCCAGAAACGATTATTTTTCAACTTTTAAATATATTTGAGGTTTTTTTAAACACCACTGCAAGCAACCATACCACACATGAAAAAAGGCACTGTATACCATACGCTACTACTACGCCAAACTTAATACAATACCAATAAATTGATTTAATTTTTGATTAGATTGGATTTCAAGCCAGTGGATCATAAAAAAAACGATATGTGCTAAAATCCATTGCATGTTTTCATATTTTCAATTGTTATGTATTTTTTCTAAGGTTTTTCTCTCGAAGTTAAGATTTGTTTTTCGTTTGCCATTTCAATGAGGCTCCTACATCTCTTGAATACTAAAAAACAAACAAACACCTCCATCTACTTCTGTTATAATGAAAAACGCCTACGTTATTTCTGCCACTGTTTTTTTCCGCTAATCCTGCCCGAGTATTCCCTCAAAAATCACTCTCTCAGAACCTCTCCAAACAGAATTGCGAATTCATGAAAATGTTAATAATTTTTATGGAGGTTTTTTAACTGAACTGAAGGGAGGCTTATTTATTTAAGGGGATTGGAGGCAGTGCGCTTAAGTAGATAGACAGTAATTTGAATCTTAATACTATGCCATTATTTATTTTCAGTTGAAAAAAATGTATGGGCTTTTTCGAAGCGGAGAACGGTGTTAAAAGAAAAATCGACTGTTCCTGTAACACTGGAATTCTGCTAGAGAATACTTTAATACTATTGTTTTAAGGTTTACTATTGGTTGTTTTAAGACAGATAATATAAATTGCATTAAAATAAATGGCTACTGCAGTCATAATGCAATCGGGTACAGTAAGATTACGCTCGAAGCAATACAGGATGAAATTTTAACCACTTTCCAAAATTTTTGTAGGCGTTCAGTATCGTATTTAGAGCCCATTTATGAAGTAAAAAATGTAAATCAAGGTTTCACCCGAAAATATTTTTCGCGAAATAGTTTTCAATTTTTACAGTTTTAGGCCTATTTAGGTATAAAGGGAAAATCAAAAACTTATGATGAGTACCGTAAGGAATGAATGTGATGTGCATTGCGTAAAAAAAGTGTTGCTAGGCGGCCGTATCAAAAATTTTAGATTTTTGGCGGCCATTTTCTAAGTGCTTTATCTTGACATTTTTGTACTGGGATATACCAAAAGAACAAATACGTCATTTGTTTTTTGTCTCGTAGATTGATATATTAAAATTTGGAAAGTGGTTAAAATTTCACCCTGTATATTATGTACACACGTAATAAAAATATTTTAATAATTATCATGATATTATTAGTAGTAATTTGCAATAGTTATCACTTTTCAAGAGTTGTTTCTGATTTTCAACTACAACAACCTTATTTAAGAGACATAATAAATAATATACCTAGTTTCATAACAACGTTTACCTATTTTAATTCATTATTTATTTTATTATTATGTTCATCTCACTGAATGAACAATCAGTAATGTTTAAATCAGAAAAAAAAGTTAATAAACGAGGTCATTTACAACCATATACTGGCAACATAGCCATAGACCAAAATCAAAATAGTCTGGTCTAGTTCCATTTAAGAAACCCGAAGACCTCTTAATAAACGATCTAAGTGTAATAATAAGACTAGCTATGTGTGTAATTGTAGTTAACTAATTTGGAACCTAACATTTTGAGCTTTATTCTTAGGAATTTTAATATTTAAACATATTATGACACAAATTTTATACTTATAGATTGACGAATTCCTATGTGAAGTGGCATACACAACTATTGACAAAATGAAACAAGCTCTGAGGTGGCGGATTGGATCCTTGAACCTTGTCAATGTAGAAAAAAACTTATTGTTTCTCTATTTGTCTTGGGTCTGAATGTTTGTGGTAACGATTTTTATCAAAATAATATGGGATGCCTTAAACTATTACGATGTAGTAAGCCTACTACTTCGTACTGTATTACATTGGTAAAATGTAACTGTAATTGGTTCGCGCTATATGAAATGTATTTCCCATTTTTAAAAAAGAGTTTTAAGCTTTATTAATGAGTAAGCTTTAATTGAATCTCGGATTATAAAGTGGTATTTTAAACACAATTTCGGGGGATTTCGGTTTTAATTAATGTGGTGGGAAAATAAGAAAATATGAATTATATTTCAAGCCGCTTGCAATGTTGTTGAATTAAATGGCTGTGCAGGCATTAAAATATTTTTACTGAACTAGTGTTTCATCCCAGTAACACAAATGGACTTTAATATTGGAGTTTATACATCATATTTTGGTTTCAACGTTAAGAACATTTGGATCAGCGGTAGTAAAAGCTGCTTCTGTGCCATGGGTCGCGGGTTCGATCCCAGCACAGTACAAATATTTGTGTGTTCATGCACATGTTCATGTCTGTTTGTACTGGTCTGGGTGTTTTCTATGTATTATAAGTATGTATTTACAAAAAAAAAGTATATACTTAAGTTTATCGGTTGTCTAGTACCCCATACGACAGGGTACTTAATATTGCTTTAATTTGGGACTAGATGGCTCTGTGTGGCCCAGTGAGGCATGTCTTAAAATATTTATTTATTTATATTTATTTAGAACAATTTCAGCGTCTGTTGTTGTCAGTAGAATGTTCTACCAGTAATCAAAACCGATAGGCAAGCAGGATAGCAGGCTTCGTGACATATTTTTTTTTAAATTTTCCTGCTGGAAAGTGATCTCCTTCGTAAAATTATCGCAAATGTGGATTATTTGGCGAAGAATGTGAACGCTTTGAAAGCAGAATAAGGAAAAAGCGCAAAAATAGGCGGCCTCAAAAAAGAAGTTAGTTTGTTGATATAAAGATAGTAATTTATAATCCCTCAACCCCCAGAAGGCACTCGGGTGCCACGATAACAATTGATTTCAATTGTTATCGTGGCACCCGAGTGCCTCCTGGGGGTTGAGAGAAATAAACTTAATTAGATTCAAGATGTAAAACTGAGTTTTGGCGCCGATCTTGTAAGTCGCCTTTGACAGCTATACCTCTGGACCCCAGTCAACAGTGGCGCCAACTGGTGAGCAAAGAAACGGTAATCCCCATTGCACGCCACTTACGTCGATCCTCGGCTTCTCGCATCCAGCTCCTGCCAGCCACTGTGTATAAATAACATCTTCATTTTGAATTATGCTGTGATTGTGATATAATTATTAAACAATCGCTTTCAGGCACCATGTTAGGTTACATTTCTTGAGTTAATACAATTAAGATTATGAACCTTGCTTGCACTAAACTCGACACCATTATTTTGTATTCTGATTTATTTACTTATTATTAAATTATTTTGTTCTTGTGTTTAGTTTATATGTATATTGTAGCCGATTATGTAAATAAATAAATAAATAAATATTTAAGGCATGCCTCACTGGGCCACACAGAGCCATCTAGTCCCAAATTAAGGTAGTATTAAGTACCCTGTCGTATGGGGTACTAGACAACCGATAATCTTACTTATATACTTTTTTTTTTTGTAAATACATACTTATAATACATAGAAAACACCCAGACCAGTACAAACAGACATGTTCATGCACACAAATATTTGTACTGTGCGGGGATCGAACCCGCGACCCATGGCTCAGAAGCAGCGTTAACTACCGCTGATCCAAATGGTCGTCAAACGTGTGTCGTTTCTTATGTGTTTTTAGTGTAGTTTTGACTATGACAATGTTTTAGTTTTATTAATAGGTATTTGATGTAAATTTTTGGATTTTTCGACCAAAAAAATTCTGCTTAGCGCAAATATTGACAGGTAGATAATGCTATCCATTTTTTACACCTTTTGATTGTCTAAAAGCCCAAGTAAAGTATGTATATCCATACATGATAAAATTCTGTAAAAATCCAAACCATCGGCTTTGGATCGTCCAAAGTCTTTGTCGTAAGTTGTTCAATACAAATGCCCTCCGGTTACTTAAATTCTCATATCCAAACGATTTTTCCATACCAAGACATCCGAACGTTTAATATTAGCAGCGCATAACAGTGGCTTTAGTGAAATATTTATTTGCCCGGGTCCGCTTAGTGTGTTTGCGGAACGTGACGCGTGCGATGAAGATGTAGGTAGGTACCCGGGAAATAGATTCTCGTTGTGTGCTTGGTCACAGTACATAAGAGTCCAGAAGACTTAATCTTAGTACAATTCCTTGAAAAAACCTTCCGCTTATCGGGTAACTGCTGTTATCAATAAAAGTCAGTCGAAATTTTCATTCAAGTAATGGTATTTTTAAAATGCATTTATCTAAGTATATATTTAAAAGTCACGAACTAACATAACGGAAGATAAGATGCAGCGTGATTGGTCTACGATAAGACTTTAGTTATGAAAAGAATAGCATCACCTTTCCTGTCTTATACAATTTGTAAAAGGTATCTAAACGAGTTACGACCTAATCTTAAAAAAAAAATCTCTCACGATTTTTTTATTAAAATCTTTCAAACCGCTTCGGAGGAGTTCGGTTGCAAACAATGTGACCCTGTATTAAATAAATTATTTATAAAACTGCTCTTCCAGCATTTGTCGTGGTAGACAACCGCACATAGCCTTCTACATATTCTTGTATTAGAGCTTAGTTGTCTCAGTGGCAATAAGTCCGGGCTTGTATGAAATGTCTTCTGAAATAGAGGCTTGTTGAACAATGCTCGAATATACAGAGTTATTTTTAAATAAGCTGCCAGATATTTATGTATGTAGTATTATGCTGAAAAATATATAATAGGGGTTAAAGTATGAAATTGCCGATTATTTTCACACTTTTTATTTTGTTTATAGCTCTTAAGTATAGTCATATTATTGCGTAATTCTTTTTGTATTGTATTAAAAACTAAATAAAGTAACTTTTGACTAAAAAAAAATGCAATACTAGTGTCAATTTATTATTAACTTTTATTATTTCAAAGTATTATATTTATATTACTTCAAAGGAAGTAGTTGAAAAGACCCCTTACAATGTGTCAGCTGACCTTCTTGCTTCAATTAAGTATATTTGTATTATATACTTTTTGATTTTCAGAAATTTAAATACTATAATGCGTAGCTTTATAACCATCTAACTTTCACCTTTAATTGCATCGAAAACGGTTCAGGCGTTTTTAAAAAAACTAAAAATTTGTTAGTATGGAAAAATGACTTTTCTCGATTTCGTCCAAACAAAACGGCAATTTCATATTTTAACACCTAATAGTTTTCCAAAAGAGATCTCCAGTCGAATCCAACTTGGATGGGTAGCGTTTAGGAATTCCCTGAGTATCTCAAGACGGAAGTCTCTGATCTTTGAGTTTATTATTGATGATTTATGGTACTGAAAAGTGTACCTTATATGGGTCTCATAATAAGGCACAAGGTCGCACAGTGAGAGATAGCAGTGTTTGGTATTTCCCTGCATGATAGAATCAGAAATGAGGAAATCCGTAAGAGAACTAAGATAAACGTCGATGATTTTTCCAAGATATTACTTCACTCTCGTCTAGTTGTCTGGGTCTGATCACAAAGTACCTAGCTACATACGTTTGTACTTAGCGATGTAAAAAAGCTGTAATTCAGGCCCCTAATTCTGCTAATTTACAAATGGCTCAATAGAATCGCAATTGCATCGCAATCGTATATTTTGAAATACTACCTTAATAAATGATTCTATTGAACCATTTGTAAATTAGCGGAATTGGAGCCTAGTTTGGACTACTCATAAGACCGAAAACTATTCAGTTGAGTTACATGTGAGCTATGTATGTGCCTATAAGCTAGAGTAATACCTCACTCTGGAAAGTAGGCCAAAGATAATATGAGTACAGTATATAAACTTGAAAAATTTTGTCTCAGGCGGGACTCGAACCCGCATCTCCTCGCATGCCGGGCGGGCGCCATACCATTAGGCCACCGAGACACTGCGACACGGCGCGAATTTTTCAAGCATATTCTTACGCTGTGAGCCAGCGTTGTTTCATCAAATGTTAGGAGTTTGCACCCTTAACACCCGAAAGAAACATCTTTGCAGATGTTTGACAGTCAGTTAAGATGAAACAGCTATTTATATACTTTATTTGATATTTTAGCAACTTAATTGCACTTATAATATCAGTATATAAACTTGAAAAATTTTGTCTCAGGCGGGATTCGAACCCGCACCCGAACCTAATGCTATGGCGCCCGCCCGGCATGCGAGGAGATGCGGGTTCGAGTCCCGCCTGAGACAAAATTTTTCAAGTTTATATACTGATATTATAAGTGCAATTAAGTTGCTAAAATATCAAATAAAGTATAATATGAGTACGTTTAAATCTAGCCGTTATTCTTCATTGTATCCTACAAGCTACATATGTGATACATAAAATAAATTCTCCTTTCAAACAATAGAGTCGTTGTAGGTAATCATTCAACCTTTAAAGCAGAGAAATACTCAGAATATTTTTTTTTATAAATATGAATATGTTCTTAGAAATATGTAGGATGTATGTTCAATATCTCTACACAGAACATATAATATGAATGGAGTTCACTGATAGAAATAACGTCTAATATTATGGAAACAATTGTACTTTGAAATTATATTATTGAATACCAAGCCTACGTAAACAAAACATACTTTTTATTTTGTAGATCAAAACACGCACTGTCTCGCTTGAAGGATATAGAATAGTGTAGTCTAACATAAGCTTCCTCCCAGCAGCCCTTTATTTGGAACCTTCTAGATTTAGTTACGCCTTAGTACGGCCCTTTAGCCATCATTGAAAAGTTCAGAAACGTACCTAATACATGGTTGGAATATTGAAAAATGGACTATCATTGCACAGCATAACTCTAATGCGTTCATTGTCATCAGTCGTTATCAATCCATTGCCTCATATTAGTGAAAGGAGGAGTTAGAAGGATTTAACCATAATTGCCGCGCATAGCAGGCAGGCTAGCGATCGATGTTGGGCCAATAATAGATAGAAAGAAAATGGAAAGTCGGTACTTCCTGTGGACTAAATTGTGGGATGATTATCTTTACTATTAGTGACTATTACGACACTTAGTATAAAGAAAAAGCTATTATTATCATCAGCAGCCTAACACCATTAGTCCACTGTTAGACACAGGTCTCTAAAAGGAGGGTTTATAAGTAATTGTGTCTTAAGCCACTGCCGCCCACAGAACACAGAAAAAAGGTGAGAAAGTTGGTGTAAATGGGGCAGGCGTGCCACAATGGTTATGAGAAAATGCTCATACTTCTGCCCAAACATGAATGTAGTAGTAGTAGTAGTAACAGTCTATAATCATCCCACTGCATGGCAAAGGCCACCATCATTGAATTCAAGTTACCACAGCAATGATGGGTGTACTGGCTTAATCACCACGCTTGCCAAATGCGGGATGGTGATCACAAACCCGAGCAACGTTCGAAAATTCGAAACTTTTTTGCTGCCCGACCCGGGGATTGAACCTGGGTCCTCGAGATCTTGGCCCGGTATTTAAACCACTAGACAAACGGGGCGTTCTCATGAATGAGTTCTCAACATGAATGTAAGTGAGGGCTATGATTATTTTCTTTGAACGTTGCTTTTCGCTTTCTCTTTGATTGGCGTTCTTAAAACTCGTATATGTGTGCGAAAACTTGTGTTTATTATTTGCACAGGTAGCACAGGCGCAAACGGCGACATTCGGTTCCTCAACAATATCGCATGACAGCCTTTCTAACCTTTTTCCTTGTTCTGTGCTGCCCGTCTCCTTCTGGCAGTTCCCATTTAGTCACCCATACGATATCCATACAATGATTTATTTGTTTATTTATTTATTTAGAAAACCAACTGCGTAACATATAAATATTTCTTATATCAAGTACTTAAATCTAGGAAGGCAAATGACAGGTTTCCCTTAACTTAAAATAATGTATTGGACGTAAGACAAAAATAAAGAATAGTTCGCACAAAACACAACTGTCCACTTACTCCATTTTTTGCTATTTTTTTTATTGTTTTACATATATTTATATAAAACAATAAAAAAAAATATATATTTTATTTTTTTATTTTATTTTTGTTATTTTGTGCTATTTTTTAGCCTCACAACATTGAAATGAGGAAATCCAGTTGCCCTTACACAGTAGAATTACAATGATCAATTGGCAAATACATGGTTTAGAGTTTTCAATTTTGCATGTTCCGGCTCCGCTAGTTATTTTATGAGCGTAAAAGTTTCGGTGCATTTGTATGCAATGCCACGTAACCTGAGCGCGAATATGAGAATTTACTGTTTAAGTTTTAGTTATTCCCTTAATATAACGTTTCTGTTGGAACAGTTAGTGCGGGATGTTATATAGCTGTGTTGTTGAAACCAAAAGTTTTGAATTAACCGGGTTGCAATAAAATTGTACACGCTATTTTTATGGCTTGTGTGATAACGATGTTGGTCGCCTTTTAGGGTTTTGTGATTCGGGACATCGGTTTATTGCAATGGTTATCAAACATCTGGCTGTTACAAAAAAATTACAGCATTAGAATCATGAAGACATGTTCAAAGGATATTTAAATGTTCAAATTTTCTCTAAGCAGTCGTGCATCAAAAGATCCGGGCAAGAAATGATTTATTAAAAAAAAATACTAGGCGGCCCCTAATGATATCCATGCCAATCAGTCCCGCGCAACCCGCTGAACAACCCGCATTCAGCGGCTTCCCACAACTTTTTACCAGATTGTCCAGTGAGCATTTTCTGACATTGTCATATCTCGCGTCATCCAATGTCTGCCCACAACCTTTAATAGAGTGTCCATAATTTTCTGACCTCGACATTTCTCTTTTCAGTAATCGAATCTGGAGACGAGCCGGCTGCGTGCAGTGGTCGACGGACGCTGGTCCTGGCCAACCATCAGAGCACGGCAGACGTTCCCATGCTGATGGCCGCGTGGAACCCCCGGCCTGGGGTCTTACCCAACCTCATGTGGATCATGGACAGGGTGTTCAAGTTCACCAACTTCGGCATCGTGAGCGTGCTGCACGAGGACTTCTTCATACAAGCGGTGAGTTCTTCTTTTTTATCTGCTTCGTATTTGTTTATGCAATAGGTATTTATATGGCTGCTGTGATGAAATAAAACATCCGATGCTGGTTATTTATATTGAGCTGATCTACGAATAACCTGAACTCAGTAATTGTCTGGCTTATTTATTATCTTGTGCTAACCTGTGGTGGAAATCTGCCTATGGCAGAACCTTTATGTTGCCTGCAGACACCTAAGGTTAGAGATTAATTTTAATTATGTCAGTTTGACAAGGCGTTAGGTTTGAGGACTCTCCTGCCTGTGTTCTATGTAACCAAATCTTCAGAACTAAGTTCGGTTTTTCTAAACATCTCAGAAAGATTCCATCATTATATAACAACACCTGATGCTTGACAACAAGAAGTGGCACACGGCGTGGATTATTACTTTGACATGGTGCCAAAATGTTCTGTGACTTGTCGTGCCCATCGAACAGGTATCAGTGGAGAGTTTAACGGCCGGTCCTAATAACCTATCTATCTTCAGTTTTGGCATATCGGAGATAGAAAACAACTACTGTCTTTGTTTCTCTGGACGGCAAAATCAGAGACAAAAACTGTTTCCTATCTCCGAAATGTCTAAACTGGCGATAGATACTCGTAGATTATTGGGACCAGCCGTTAGAAACTACCTTTTCCTAGCGATTGGATAGTTAATGTTTTTAAACTGAATCTGATGATATTTTCAAATTTTGAACCAATTCTTTTGTTTTTTGTTTAACTAAATCGAATTCCTTTGATCAATAATCTCGATTTTCGCGATTAATATTTAACTGCCCACTCTCCTTACAAAGCGGTATCGATAAAAAGAACTTGAATATTTCCGATGCCAATATAAAATCCCTTGGGTTGCGAAAGTCGTTACGTTCCAAAAATATAATACTCCTGTTGAATTTTTTCAGTGGAAAGCGTAAAGAGCAAATTTGAGGTTATTTCAAGTTATCATCTATTTTCATTATGTTCCATTTGAAATAATTATTTTATAAGCTTATTCTCAAATATTGGAATTCAATTATCGTTTCTGCTATCTTTCTCTAAGTAGGATCTAAACACAGTTACCTAATTGAGTTTTGTGAATAAAGAGATTAAGTTATTGCTCTTTCAAATGAAAATGTGCACAGTTTGGTAAACCCAGTTATTGTAATAAAAGCTTTTTTAGTATCAGCATTTAATGACGTAATTTCAAAGAGCTTTTGTAAGTATTCCTCTTGCAAACTCAGTACCATTTTATAATTATCTTATTATTATAATAAATGCGGACGTTTGGATTCATAAGAGTTAATTGATACTGGGTTTATACCATGTACCTTGTTTATAATTTTCCAATTACGGTATGTTGCAAGCGCCATGACCACGGATAACGGATCCTCGTAATGATGATTTATTTAATCTATTATAAAATTTCAAAGAAAAGTCAAAATTCATAAGTTCATATAACCAGCGCTGCAGCGGCCCACGGGTCGTTTCAGCACATGCTGAGGTTGGGACCTAATTGGCCACTTTACTATTGATTTATATGTTGTAAATTCATATTTTCCGTGTCTTTTGTTCTAATGATTGTTCTGTAATTCTGTATATTCGTTTTTCTTGTGGTCAATTATATATTTTCTTATTCTTATTGAAGTGCACCGACCCAAATCCTGCCCCTGTAATCAAGTGAAACTTATGGGGTAAACCAAAACGTACCTTGGCTGTTTATTCCATTCATAAATAAATTAAATTTTATGAATTTTAGTTTTATGAGTAAAGTTATGAATGTTATATAGTTATGATAAACTGTAAAAATCATTCTCAAATTAAGTTTTATTATTTTTGTAATACAAGTAACCAATAAATTTCAATATCGCTAACGACACTTGCATTTAAGAGCCTGGGCCCTGATCTTGTTTCTCTGCTGAGGGAAATCATATTTCTATCTCTTTCTACATGAATGTTAAATCATCCGAAAACGATACTTAACTCATCTCACAAGGTATCACCTTAACCGAGAAGGTCGAGTGTTTACTCTACGACACTGAACCACATTCAGGGTCTAGTGAGCCACTTGTGTAAAAGAGAAAAAAAAAAAGTTACGTCTTTGAATATATTTTTCTGGGTTCCATTGGCCTACATCAGTACCTACTATGTGTGACAAAAAAGAAACGAAGCTATTCTCTACCATTCAATGCGTATCTTAAGCAAATGGCACAACATAATTAAACAACAACATCCAAAAAAAACGCCCGTTGGTCTAGTGGTTTAAATACCGGGACAAGATCTCGGGGTCCCAGGTTCGATCCCCGGGTCGGGCAACAAAAAGTTTCGAATTTTCGAACGTGGCTCGGGTTTGTGATCACCAACCCGCATTTGGCAAGCGTGGTGATTATGCCAGTTCCCATTATTGCAGTGGTAACTTGAATTCAATGATGGAGGCCTTTTCCCTGCAGTGGGATGATTATAGGCTGTTACTTTACTTTTTTATACAAAAAAAAAAACTCACAAAACTTTTACCGAAGGGAAGTTAAAAATATCTTTGAGTCAGTGCAAAACAAGTGAATTAGTGGCTTATTTTAAGCTTCTATTCGTATTATCTAATGTTTTGTGAAAATTGTTTATTTAAATATTTTACCAAAAATTATACGCCATGTATCTATGTAACCTAAGAAGTCTATTTATCTTTTATATTTGTCAAACTTTAACATTCCTTCACAGTCATCAGACAAAAAGCGTAAAACAAGCCTCTTATTTAGAGTTCAACAAAGGTGATTGTTGATTAATTCTTGTTTCAATACAAAAAAGTTTAAATAAATAATAAGAATATTAGAGTAGTTTAAAAAAACTGTACCTAATTTCACATGTACCATTCACCCTCAAACCATGGACCCCCAAAACATGTATCAGGTAAAAGATTCCCAAAGGAATATTCAGGGTAATGAGATAGCATAGTGGTCTTATTCACGCTTGCTTTGTGGAGGTCTCGAGATTACCCGCAGAATATAAGGAGTTTTCCTTTTAACCCGATTTTTTCAGGGAAACTATATTGCCGGGAAAAATGAGCCGGGAGTAGCTTTGGTCGGTTACCTCTAGTCCTGTACTGAGTAGTTTTCTGAATAGAAAATTTTGGTGGGTTGAGTTGACCTCGTTTGAAGTGGTTAGGAGATTATCTGGCGTATTAGAGGATTTCTGATGGAATGGATTAATTCAAAATCAAAGTATCAAAAACAATGAAAGAGAATACACTTTTTAAAAGTAAAAAAAAAACCTTTGAAAGGAGACTGACGAAAGGCACCGCACTTAAAGCAAAAAATTTAAATCAATAGAACACATTAAATCGAAAACGCACACCAAATTGATTTACATAGTTATTGTGAGACATTTAAATGTATTTATTTATAGCAATTTTTATGCTACTGTGTTCCAAATATTTTGGATTTGAAACCTCAACCTTTTTCCATCAGCCTGTATAACGGCTATTTAAAGCCATATTTATTAAATGCGTTTACCCCAAACTCTTCAATACTTGAGTGCGATTCACCCCATTTTAAAACCACTACTTAAACATAGATTTGGTGTCCCCACGCCTATAAATCAAACGAGCAACGAGTACATTATACGTTCATTACTTATGGATCTTAGACAATGATTGATGAAGCGAGAATCATTGTTTTGGTGTTGTGAAATAAGCCTTAAGCTATAAGCCGGATAATCTCGACATTGACCGGAGAAAGTGCGTGCAGTACTTGTGTTGCTTCATGTGTTTTTCGATTAGGTTTTTAATAACGATAAAAACTTTTTTTGAGAAAAGAAGACGCAAATGCGTGTAATGGTACGGCTACGCAGTACGTTATTAAAAAACATAGATAAGCCTTAGGAAACTAGCTTTGTTCCTGCGGTTCTCTACTCGCGTGAGCTACGCGTAAAATCACGCAGGCGGAAACCTGTGCCTAGCAGTCTGGGACAACAAATAGCCTATGTCCTTTTTTAAAGTCTAATCTATCTTCGTTTTAAATTCCATCAAAATCCGTTCAGTAGTTAAGGCGTGAAAGCGTACCAGACAGACAGACATGGTTACTTTTGAATATATTATAGTATTAAAATGTAAGATAAGTTTACGGATTTAGAACGCGTTTATTTTTTATTTAACCCGACGTTTAGAACCCTTTACAGCGTTCATAGTACCCGTGACCATGTGTTCGCGTAAACTCAAGAAAACAGTATATAGTATTAGGTATACACGGTCCAATACAAAGAAGTTATTTCCAACTGTCCAAGTGTTCCGCTAAAATTTCCGCTAGTCAAATTTTTCATTTAATAATTTTTTCCTAATTACAAGGTTGTAATGTCAAATACCTACCCAATATATTTACTCATTTGTAAAAGCTGAAATTCCCTTCATTTTAGATAGCAAAAAAATTGTGTTTTAAATTTGGAACGTGTAAAATGTTCTGTATTGTTTGGCGGATAAAAAGATCGAAAGGTGAATATTTTATACATAAAAGTTATTGGCTGGTTAGAAGCATGGCGCGCCGGCTATAAAAAATATTAAAAAGGTCAAACTACGTTTCGCGCCAAATTCTTGCTTTTGCTTTTACCTATATTATATATTTTATGACCTTTTACCAGCTAAATATTATTTCTACAATTACTACAAAGTTTTTAAGCAATTTCATATTTGTTTTGTTACTTTGCCGTTACTAGAAAGTGTTTAAGTCTTAGCTTAAGTACCTTTAATGAATTGATTGTGTCTGTTAGGTAATAAATTAATAAAAATATGAATGAATATTTTGAGGTACGGATGTGAAGTGAGACCTATACTTCGATTGTTGTCTTGTTGCACTTGTCCATTTTTTTTAAGCTATTGCATAGCTTCTATCGATGGCCTTGAGCGTGGAGACTGAATCCATAAATTCCGTAACGAAAATAACCTAACACCCCCACTCCGACCGGCACAGCGGTGATTAAGCTATTGCATAGCTTCTATCGCGGGCCTTGAGCGTGGAGACCGAATCCAGAAATTCCGTAACGAAAATAACCTAACACCCCCCCACTCCGACCGGCACAGCGGTGATACTTTTTAGTTTTATAATTGCATAAGTTGATAAAAAATGCTATGCAATAGCTTTACTGCGGCAGTCTCCGAGTGCCACACGTCTTTTTTTTATTAATCGATCTATTAAACATTGGCATTGTATTCGTTAGGCCTTTTGCGAACACTGAAACGGGTAACGCGCATAATTCATCCCTAATCTGCATTTGCGATCACCTGGCCGTTCAATGCATTTTGGGAGTTTCATCAATAATTTATTATCGGACAGCACACTCGTTAATGACCAATCACGACGATAGATACCGCATGTAAAATTATACAACTGTATTATTACCAACCTATATCAAACTAATGTTAAGCAACGCTGGGAGCGGTCATTAGTTGGATGGGTGACCGTCTGTGGCATCATACCATGAGTGCTTTCGTGCCACGGAAGGCACGTTAAGCCGTCGGTACCGGCTGTTGTCGCGAGATAACATTCGTTAAGCTCTATTGGAGGCCTTCGGGCGGCTTGAGAAACGTCCAGCGGCGGGTTGATCTTGCCACAGTGTCGCCTTCGCCGACCACCAACCCGCACTAGGCCAGCGTGGTGGAATTAAGGCCTTAACCCCTCTCCATAAAAAAGGATAGAGACCCGTGCTCAACAGTAAGCGAAATGGGTTGTTACTTTATATCAGTCGACGGCTGGACATTATTATCATCATCACTTACTTCATATCAGTCTAAACAACATCACCAACCCAGATCAGGCAATTTCAAAAGGAGGATTTTCCATAATCGCCACGCTTGGTAGGTGTGTTGGCGATCGCAGTTTGGCCAGAAGTCGAGTGTAAATTCTGCTGCCTGTCTTTTTCTGGGAGTAATCCTTTGGTCACATTTTACTACAGCCACAGAAAGAGAAGGTGTGGTGCTTTGGTATAGAAAGAAAGAAAGAAAAAAAAATTTTTATTTGGCATTAGACAAAAACATAAAAACACTTATCAATAAAAATAAAAATATAATACACAAAAAAATAAAAAAATAAAATAATAATATTATGCCAAAAGAGTCCCCCGCTCAGCATTTGTCTTGGCAGCTTAAGGCATGCCACGACGCTGATCTTCTGCGGGAGCCTACACAAACAGGAAGTAAACACAAAACAAGTGAGTAACAATAAAAAAAAAAGAACATAATAATAAGAATAATACATAATAACGAATAAATAAAGTAAATGCACAAAACAGTTTGAAAGTATGTACAAAAATAAAAATTAATAAAACGAACAAACACTAAGGGAAGCCACACTGCAACAGAATTGATATGATGGGTACACGCATATACCTATGCGTGTACCCATAGAGAATACAACCATCATTCATCGTTCATTCACTAGTAATAAGTAGTATAGTAATAGAACTTCTTCATCATCACTGAACATCACTGCTGGACATGGCTTCTCAATAGGATTTTCCATAATGCCCACTTGGTAGATGCTTTGGCGATTGCAACCACCAATGGTGGAAAGAAGAAACTACTGCACGTCTTCTTCTAGAACTTTTTTTCGTTGTGCTATTCAATTTTAAACTGGTGTGAATATATACCTAGTCAGGTCATAAGTCCTGTCACACAATAAAAACTTTTGAATTTTGAATTGGAATTTCGAATTTTTCATAAAAATAAAAATGTGTACTTTTTAGAATTTTCCTCATTTTTATGGAACAACTGCCATGATGTTTTACATAACGGTCCAGGGCTTCCTTTTTCACGTGGTTCTAAAAGCACGGTGTATTAGGTCAGTGCACTCGAGCGCACTTTGTATATTCTTTTGATTGACGTCTGCACGAATCCGTGTTTTGTGGTTGCGGCGTCTATGGGCCCAAGTGCGCATGGCATACGCGCATTAATTGATATTAAATTAACTCCACTGGACTGACGTATTGGCCGAGAGGCGCAGGCGATAATTAATTTTGTTTTCCTTTTAAATAGATTCGGTTCATTAATTTTAATAATGAATGCACACTGATAGCAACGGGTTGCCTCTCTTTGGTTTAATGATGAGTGATTATTTTATAGGGTTGTCAGTAGCGGACGACTCTGATGGTGTAATGGGGTGATCCTACAACTTAAGAGGAAATTAGTGTTTCTCCTTAAGCGAGAGAATTGAAAAACAGGTATTTGTAAAATCTATTGCTGTCGCGCAGTGCCCGAAAGTCTCCCCGCAAAGCGTGATAGAGACAACTGCATCTTGGACTGAAAATACCTACTAAAACCACACAAAATCAACGTTTTGTAGTCCCCCGATTCCTTTTCCAAAACTAAACCGATTTAAATACTTTTTTCATTAAAAATTAAAGAATGGCTTTAGCCGTGTTCGTATATTTTGTTTTTTTTAGTAAAATTTAGCCAAATTGGTTTTCTGGATGTTTGAACACAGCGGAAATCTGGCAAATAATTTAGATTTTTGAAGGCGCATATCTCTTTATTTAATTAATTTATGAAAAAAAAAGAGAACATAGAAACATGCCAATAGTGGCCATAGATTTTTGCAATAAAAATGATTGCTCTACAGGCATTATCTAGGGAGGAAACAGGGGACTACGTTTGTATGGAAAAACGGCCCTTGTATTTCCTCTTAAGGGGTCCGGGTTTGATTTCCGGTTGGGTCAATTTACCACTTGCATTTCTCCTTTAGTCGGCTCTCATGTTACCCATAGCCATAGGAAGAGAAGAGGTAGTGTTATTATTTTTATGTACCGACACTACACGACACTCTCCACTGATACGACTAATGGCAGTAAACAGCAGACTGTAGAAATTAAACCAACTTCCTTAAATTAACAAAGTTGTGCGGAAAACACCACTACAGTATGTCTGCGGAAATTCGAAGCAGTAGCCGCCATTGGTGCTCCCAATTTGCGACTTTAAGACTTTGAGTTAAGGACTAAACTGTTTTATATAGTTAGGGCCGCCGCACGCTAGGCTACAGTTTACCTGTTACCTTTTAGTGCAAAAGGCCAGAAACGTGTGATTAATACAACGTTAATTATTTTAACCTTTTTTTTACTTTATTGATAATAAAACTAAGATTGATAGTAAGTAATGAGACTCAATTAAATCGATTGAATTTTCACTGGGAAATTTCGTCTCAAGAAGTAAAAAAGTAGGTTTGATGGTTATCAAAATACTAAATATTAAAACTAACTTCTTCCTAAATAAATTAGCATTATTGGATATAAGTCTAAATTACTTAAGTCATTAGTGGCAAAAAAATAGTTGCTTCCATCATACAAACATTTAGCTTTGTTTACCTACTTTGTTTAAACCAATGAACCAATGAGTAAAATATTGTTTGCAATATAAATTATTGATGGAAAATCAATAAATAATAACCTAACAAAAATCTAACTTCTGGTGGACGATGTCTCATGGACACAAGTCTCTGCAAAAGTACGATTTTGTCACATTCCACGCTTGGTTGACGGGTTGCCGAGTGCAGATTTATTTTTGTGCAAAGGAAAACCACTGCTGCATGACTTTTTTAACGAATTTCGTCGTCTCTTACGACATCCACGATAAAAAAAAACTACTATTCTATTTTCCACAGCTTAAGCAACATAGGCACACAATTATCGTCACTGGCTACTGTTTAGGGTAGAGTTCACCAACAGACGTATAAGTTTTAACAGCGTTTAAAATATTATTTGACATATTTTGTATGGGAATTGTGTCAAATTAATCGTCAATCTATGTTTACCGGCTGTTTAAGAATTGGTGAACGTACTAGTAGTAAAATTTTATGCATTACGTAAATGATATGATAAACCATAGATAATTCTTTTTCCATACGTAAATAAAATATAACTTATGTGGAAAACATCACATACATTCGGATCCCAGTGAGATAATTGAAATCTGGTTGCAAGTAATTGTCACTTATGGCGATCAGTCTCCCAGTTTGCGGTAACCCTTAATATGTCGTCGTGTAGTATACAGTTTTTAATAAAGAAGCTACCTTAATTAGTCACTTACGGAAGGATGTGTCGCGTTAAATCATTCGCCATGTTGTAGCAGTAAAAGGGTCGAGAAAAACTTATTTCACACTTTTAACGGTGCATTTTTTTTTTTTATTAAACTTAATATATGGAAATCTGGTGTCGTAGCGTTTATAGGATTGAGTTAAAATTATCGTATGTTTAGTAGCTCTTAACAGATAACTTAAGGAGATTAGGGACCAGCTGTACCAAACATCAATATTTCTATCAACTCCTTATCATATTTCATGAAATATTGATCACAAAAAATTACCCTAGAAAACCGGGTAATAAACCACAAATTTTGAGGCGATGAATAACTTTTGGTAATTTGTTGATTGGCACCAACTTATAGTTTGTGGCTTATTTTACGTTGTTTGACGGTTCATATTTTTTTTTAATTATTTTTTTATATACGCTTCCAATTGAGAACTTTTTTTTTATCGGTTGGAAAGTCTTCAATAATAAGTTTATTTCACTACCAGTATAAAAACTTGAAAAATTATTATCTCTCAGGCGTGCATCAAGCTTAATGGTATAGCGCCGCGCCCGGATTGCGAGGAGATGCGGGTTCGAGTCCAGCCTGAGACATAATAATTTTTCAAGTTTTTATACTGATATTACAATTGCAATTAAGTTGCTAAAATATGAAATAGAGTAAGTTTATTTTACTAATTCTTAAAAATTAAATTAGATTAACTCTTCTAGATTTGCGTATTTCATACAAACATTAATTTACAAAATCTATAGTAGCATGAAGCCAACTTGTAAACCTTTTCAAGTTTTGTGGCACCAAAACAGGTGTAAAATTCAATTCATTTTTAACACGCGTCTGTAAAAACAAAAGTTTTATTGAAAGCAAGAACAAATCAGAATATCAATAAATCCTTTTGACACGAATCTTATTGACGATTTGCATATTATCTTAAGTTTGGCAACTCGCAAAAGTAAAATCCTTCTTATCTGCGATAAACCGCGTCTCTGAAAAACTCCAAAGATGCTTTAAGAGCATAATCTCATGTTTCATTTATAGCACATCTGCAATTCCTCATCGCACCCTGATTATTCTATTCGGCATACATTATACATGACATCACCTGTCTATCCCTCCGCGAAGGTTTTATTGCACACTTAAAGCAGGCTTTGAATTCGCCACTCTATGAAGAGTGGTAAAAAAAAGGTTTTTAAGTATGGGCCATTTTTTTTTTATAAAATGTCATGTCTATGCATGCATTTTTAATAGCACCTTGATACATGTGCCATAGAAAAGTCTGTGTACAGTTGATTCAATACGCTACGGCTAAGAAAGTGGTCTACCAGATATGTCAAAATTTCTTGTGTCAGCAAAATAGCGATAAGGTTTGAATACATGGATTCTTACATTTTTAACAATGAAAGAGATGACTTATCAAAAGATGTGCGAATGATTTTCAACCTTAGGGTGACAGATGACAGATCGCTTTCTTGGCCGACCGTACCTCCATTACCCAAATCACTGACTGTGCATTCAAACAGTACTTAAAATAAAAAGGAAATCAATGTTTTATTAAAAACATACAACACAGATTGGGGAAATCACGAAAGGAAATGACGCGTATTACAAAGTTGGGGCAATTGTAGATTTTATGACGTCGCAACAAAGTTGAAACTTAATTGTGAGCTTTCCTAGGACGTGGGTAAGTGTGAGTGTGGAATTAAGATTGGAAGGGATAGGCGACGGCGATTTTTAACAGCTTTTACGAAACTTGAGCAATATAAATAACACACCAAAACAAGTCGTATATGAATATCGTATATAATGACAACCCAACTTTGAACTGCTGTATAGGATTCAACAAAAACTTAAAAATAAAAAAAACTAAATACAAAAAGTTATTCAAAACACGACGATCGTTTGTGAATGCTCAACCGACTAAAACAGGACTTGCTCAACAGTTTTTTGGTAAATCGTTTATAGCCTGGCAACAATATTTTATTATCTTTAGGGCTGATTTTTCAATGGTCAGATAAAAGTTACCTATCTGTTGGATAACATCTAAGACGAGACGACTGATTTGCAAACGTCAATCATATTAGGTTACATGGCAGTCCTGGTCGACTTTTTAAATTAGCCATCTTATGTTTATACTAATAGATAACATTTACCTGACGATTGAAAAATCAGCCCTTAGAGATATTATTATAGTTCCAAATGAAGGTGTGTTTCAGTTTAAGCAATTCCCTACTAAACAAAAACAAAAATAGACAATGAAATTGAAGTCTACACATACCTACATATAAACAGAGTGTTTGGTAAAACCAAGAACAAAATTTTAGAGACTGCTCTTCGCACTAATATGAACAACTTATATTATGTGGCTATAAACATACATTTTGATAATATGTACAAGTTTACTATTAAAATTAATGAGCAAACGAGTTTTTTTTTTCAATTTTACTATTAGTTTTCTCCGTAGTATATAAAATAAGTGTTAACATATAATAAACACATATTTTAGAATCTAGTATCACTAAAAATGGAACGGCTAAATAAATTATTTCTTTAACAGAATGTCAAACCTTATTTTTTACTAAGATGACACTTAACTACAAAAGTCAGGATCCTGTATAGGAAAATTGTTTTTTTATAGTATGTTATCGAGTAAACATACATATATTTACCCGATAATATTCTATGCAATGTAATGAAAAGAGGTGAACCGAACAATCAACGAATTGTAAAACTAACCAAATATTATGGCTTCCACAAACACAAACAAACTGTAATTATAAATATGAAAATTAATTAATTTGCTATCAAACTCAATCATGTTACAATTCGTTTGTGAGTTTAATGAATAATTTGTGATATATGCGTTATAAGTGCGGAAACCACAATCAGGATGTAAACCGCAGCCGAATGGACTGTGTTTTGCAATTCCACCACTAATACGAATTGATTGTGTAAAATTAGGGATCGCTTTGTGATACGAGTAATATCCAATAAGTGAATTCCGAATGTGATTGGTTGAAAATGTAAAAGAGGCGACAAAACTAAGATGGTTACTATTTAAATGGCGTTTCGAGTAGAGTTGATTTAAAACTTATTCGTACCGCGTCATATTTGGAAGGTTTGAATATTGGGACGTGTAAAAGCGCCTCCTGAGCCTTAGTATTTGCAGAAATAAAACTGGATTTGTTGATATTTTATGATTGTCGTAATAAGTGTCTAAAGAGATACTACAAAAGGGAGACGGTTGGCACTGTATTCTCTCCACCGTTTGGCCAAACTGCGATCGCCAGCCTGCCTTCTAGTGGAGGCCTTTTTCCAGCAGTGGGCTGATGGTGATGACGACGTCGTAAATTAGTTTTTAATTTAAAATACCACTCGTTAATACATACTTCGACTGCCTTAGGTCCGACGTAGGTACTCATTCTTTCGCGTAGGTACTGTGTGAATGCTTGAATGCTCTGACCTGGTTATGAGTTGTATGCAAAAAACACAAAATTAAGATACCTATTGGGTACGTAATTTGAGCTATTGATATTAGAATATATATTTCGAGAAAAGGATTTAGTAGAACAAAAGTCGCTGAATCCCCAAAACTTGTACCAAACGTATGGTGTTAAAAACAATGTATTGAACCCTCTCAGGCGTTTACTGCCCCCTTTATAGACAGAACTAATAAACTAAAATCGTTATACAGCTGATGTATAAGTAATGCACGGGAGCTTACTAATGACCAACCTTTGGTTGTTCCGAATATAACTTTGTATACAAGTGGTAAAAAAGGTGAATTACAATCGTATATAGTTGCAGCAATGGTATACAGGATGACATTATAACCACTTTCAAAAATTTTTATAGGCGTTCAGTATCGTATTTAGAGCCTATTTATAAAGTACAAAATCTAAATCAAGTTGTCACCCGAAAATATTTTTCGCGATGTAGTTTTTTATTTTTACGGTCCTAGACCTGTTAAGGTATAAAGGGAAAATCGAAAACTTATGAATAGTAAAATAATAAAAATTAAAAACAATGCTGCGAAAAATATTTTCGGGTGAAAACTTGATTTACAATTTTTTACTTCATTGTTGGGCTCTAAATACGATACTGAACGCCTATAAAAATTTGAAGATGATGAAAAAGTCAGTGTATAATGTAATAATATGCACAAAAACATATTGCCAGTCCGCCCTAGGACAATTGAAATGAACAAATAGAATCATTAATTGTAAAGTGATGTAACGGTCAAAACTCATCCCACTGCAGGGCAAAGGCCTTCATCATTGAATTCAAGTTACCACAGTAATGATGGCTACAGGCACCCATGCTTGCAAATGCGGGTTGGTGATCACAAACCCGAGCAAAGTTCAATGATTCGAAACTTTTGTTGCCTGAGGCCTTACTCTGCAACACAATGTCCGTATATTTGTCTCTGTCTGTCTCGCTCACTCATACCAATATGTCAAAGTATCTGAAAGGGCCAGATAGATCCGTAAATACGGGCTTAGTGTTGCGGAGCAGGGCCTCTGACCCGGGGATCGAACCCAGGAGCCCACCACTGAGAAAACGAGACGGTTAATGCAACCGTAAAATTGTTATCTACAACCGAGTGAATTAGTTACGATACAGCTTACAGTATAATTTGCTAATAGCAATCGTGCTAATTCTGTTACGCTTATACGGTTAGTTTTAACAGAGATTCTGCTATCATTATAATATACTTTATGAAATTATTTAGTCCTTTTAACAGATAAACTGTTAATATTAACAGAGCTTAATGGTTGTTTCTAGCATATTTACTTTAATGTTAGCATGCTTACACTGTTAATATTAAACGAATGCACGGTTGATTCTAACAGAATCGGTTAGTAGATATTAACAGAGTATTTTTAGAGTTATTGAAATCTACAGTTTTAACTGCTTAGTTTTACAATAACCGTATCGACTCGGTTGTTTCTAGCAGATTTTTGGTAATTTTAAACGAGTATTCGGTAGGAAATAACAGTTTTGCCACTAGTACAGTACAAATCGCGTTTTGCTAACGGCCCGTTTTCTCATTGCGAGATCTTGACCCGGTACTTAGTATTGTTATAAGTATTGAAATGCTAAAACATAAGTTACATGTGGCGCCATCTGGTTTATGTATGTGCCACTAACCATTCAAATAAAAGTCAGTCTGTTACAGCTACTCATTGTGTTTTATTAGGTTATGGGCCCAGTCCCATTTCTCTCGTGATAAAAAGTTGTTTTTAGATCTACAAATTGTGAAATATTGTGCTCTTCATAGTTACTCGTTTGTGAACTATAAAGTTAGACCAGATTTGTTCAGATTAAGAACTGTAGTGCGTAAATTGTTTCTCGCCGAGTCACGTTCTTGAACAATGGCCGCTAGCTACATTGTAAATGTACCAAAGCTCAAGGGGCGGGAGAACTATGATGAGTGGGCGTTTGCCGCCGAGAATTTTCTCATCTTAGAAGGAGTGGACATCAACGTGAAGCCAGATGCGGGCATCCTTGCCGTTGATGCACAGAAGGCAAAAGCAAAGCTGATTATGACCATCGATTCATCACTTTATGTTCATATCAAAGACGAGAAAACTGTTCATGATGTGTGGGAACGTCTAAAATCACTCTTCGATGACTCAGGATTTCAAAGGAAGATCAGCTTACTACGAAATCTTATTTCCATCAGATTAGAGGATTGCGAATCTATGACTTCCTACGTGACCAAAATTGTGGATACGGGACATAAATTACGAGGAACAGGTTTTCAAATTACTGATGAGTGGATAGGATGCTTGTTATTGGCAGGATTGACCGAAAAATTTGCCCCGATGATAATGGCGATAGAGCATTCGGGTATGGCAGTTAGTACGGACGTCATAAAATCAAAATTGTTGGATATGAGTGCAGAGGTTGGCAGCATTGGAAACGAAAGTGCCTTCTTGTCGAAAAGTTGGCATCAGCGTAAAAAACAAGTTGGCAGCAATGGCAGCAACGTCGAAATGTCAAAGTCAAAAACGCCATCTTCGAAACCTGTTAAGACGATTCGATGTTATAAATGTAAACAAGTTGGACATTATAAAAACCAGTGCAATTACAACAACAAAGATAAAGAAAGCACAGTGTTTAGTGGTTTTTTCTCAAACTCAATATACAAGAAAACGGATTGGTATATTGATTCCGGCGCCAGCACCCATATGATTTCCGACAAAGAACGTTTGTCAGATATTTCCTATAACCCATCCGTGAAACACATTGTAGTAGCTAATGAAGTAACAGTACCAGTGCTATGCTCAGGAAAGACGCAGTTAACCACGATGGTGGATGGTTCAGAGCACGATATTACTGTGCAAAATGTCATGTGCATTCCTAACCTCACTACTAATCTTCTCTCAGTTAGTGAGCTCATTCGAAACGGAAATAGTGTGGCTGTAATTTTGCAAATATTTAACAAGAACAAAATACTTGTCGCAAAAGCACACTTAGTGAATGGAGTGTACAAGTTGGACATTAAACCAGAAAGTTTATTGGTAGGTGCAACAATGCAAGATAATAGTTTGTTATGGCATAGAAGGTTGGGCCATATAAACAGTAAAGATCTGAACAGCATGAAAAATGGCGCTGTAGAAGGAATTTCCTACTCTGATAAAGCTGAAACTAACAAATCCCAGTGTATCACATGTTGTGAAGGGAAGTTAGCGAGATTGCCTTTCTTACACAAAGGTTCCAGGAGTGACAGTGTGTTAGAAATCGTACATGCGGATGTTTGTGGTCCCATGGAGACAGTATCAGTGGGAATGTCAAGGTATTTTCTTCTATTTATTGACGATTACAGCAGAATGTCATTTGTGTATTTTCTGAAGTCTAAGAGCGAAGTAATGATGTACTTTAAAGAGTTTAAAGTTATGGCAGAAAAGCAAACAGGAAAGCCCATCAAGGTACTGAGAACAGACAATGGTGGAGAATTTTGTTCTTCGGAATTTGAAAGTTTTATGAAGAAAGCCGGGATTGTGCATCAAAAAACAAATCCCTACACGCCAGAGCAAAATGGCATGTGTGAAAGATTAAACAGAACTGTGGTGGAAAGAGCTCGTTGTCTTCTCTTCGACGCTAAAATGGAAAAGAAATTTTGGGCTGAAGCGGTAAACACTACAGTATACCTGCGGAACCGAACTTTGGCATCAGGTTTAGGAAAAACACCTTACGAGCTCTGGACTGGAAAAAGGCCAAATCTTAGCCACATTCGTGTTTTTGGAAGCACTGCAATGGTTCATGTTCCTAAAATAAAGAGAACAAAGTGGGACAAGAAGGCAGAAAAGCACATTCTTCTGGGATATGCAGAGAATACTAAGGGATACAGACTATACAACCCGGTAACAAAAAGAATTACCACCAGCAGAGATGTTGTTATCATGGAGTCTTGTCAAGACTCAGACATGGTACAAGCTGTGGTGGAGGAGCAGAAAGAAGAAACACCTAGGGGTGAAGAAGAAGAACAAGATCAGACCAACCATACAGACCAAACATACATGCCAAGTGACCAGGATTCTTCATTCTCTGTAAGTTCTGACGAGTTCTGTGACACTGTGTCAGAAAAGACAAATACAGAACCAGTTGAAAACTTAAGTAGAGAAAAGCGTGTGAGAAGACCACCAGAACGGTTTGGCTACAGTCATGTATGTGTGACTAATGATAAAGGTATTGGTGAAGAAAATTTAACCTATGAAGAAGTTATGAATGGCAATGAACGGGAACTGTGGTGTAAGGCTATGGAGCTCGAGCTGCAGTCGTTCCAAGACAACGAAGCATGGGAGCTTGTGGACAGACCTAGTGATGCCTGTGTTGTTCAGTGCAAGTGGGTGTATAAGAAAAAGTTAAATAGTGATAACACAGTGAGGTACAGGGCCAGATTGGTCGCTAAAGGTTTTACCCAAAAGGAGGGAATTGACTATACAGAAACTTTTTCCCCTGTGCTTAAATATTCTACTTTGAAATTGTTATTCGCTATCAGTGTTAACTTAGATTTAAACATCACCCATTTAGATGTCACAACAGCCTTTTTAAATGGTAATCTTGAGGAAACTGTGTACATGCAACTGCCTAAATTCTTGAAATGTGAAAATAATGAATGTAAAGTGCTAAAATTAAAAAGAGCTATTTATGGATTAAAGCAGTCTGCACGTGCATGGTACAAGAAGGTTGATAATTGTTTACAGGAATTAGGATATAAAAACTCTGTCCATGAGCCATGTTTATATGTAAAATCATCAGGCATTGTAAAAACTTTTGTGGCCTTGTTTGTTGATGATTTTTTCATTTTTTCAAATTGTAACAAAGAAGTTGTTCACCTAAAAGGCGAGTTAAGCACCAGATTTAAGCTGAAAGACTTAGGCAAATTAAGGCAGTGTTTAGGTATGAATGTAACAATAGAAAAAGATAAAATTTGCATCGACCAGAAAAGTTTTATAGAAAAATTATTGTTTAAATTTAATATGGAAGATTGTAAAACTGTGGAGACTCCTATGGAGGTTAATTTAAAGCTAGAAAAAGGTGATAATATAATTAGTAAATATCCTTATCAACAACTCATAGGTAGCTTAATGTATCTTTCAGTTCTTACAAGGCCAGATATATCATATTGTGTAAGTTACTTAAGTCAATTCAATAATTGTAATAACGAAACCCACTGGAAACATGCCAAAAGAATATTAAAGTATTTGGGTTCTACAAAGTCTTATGGTTTGATGTATGTTAAAAATAATTCAGATTTAGTTGGGTATGTAGATGCAGATTGGGCCTCAGATATTGTGGATAGGAGATCCTATACTGGATACTATTTTGAGTATTCAGGATGTATTGTTTCTCATGAATGTAGAAAGCAGCAAACAGTTGCTCTGTCCAGTACGGAAGCTGAATACATGGCCATCTGTGAGGCTAGTAAAGAAGCCACTTTCTTAAAAAAGCTTTTATCAGAACTCATTAATAGAGAAAATGTGCCAGTATTATTGTATAATGATAACCAAAGTGCACAAAAATTAGCAAAAAACTCTATGTATCATAGAAGAACCAAACATATAGATGTTAAGTTTCATTATATTAGAGAAGCTGTAGAAAAGAAACTTGTTAAGATTGCATACTTAAATACTTTAGAAATGCCAGCTGATTTATTTACAAAAAGTTTATGTAAAATGAAACATAATAACTTCATGACAAAAATAGGTGTTGTAAAATTGTATTAGAATAAATAAAATGTTACTGCTTTTGATTATTTCAATAAGAGGAGATATTGTTATAAGTATTGAAATGCTAAAACATAAGTTACATGTGGCGCCATCTGGTTTATGTATGTGCCACTAACCATTCAAATAAAAGTCAGTCTGTTACAGCTACTCATTGTGTTTTATTACTTAGACCACTAGACATATGGGGCGTTACAAGAATTAAATAAACCTAATCCAAGCTCGGGTTAAAAGTGAGACCAACCAATCGGTGGGAGTACACAGAGAATAAATAGTTGATTGAGTAATCGGAGAGGTCGAGCGAGCCCCGCATTAGGGAACCAATCGCCAATCTAATTACAAGCGAACTGCGCCTTTATCACGCCCGCCCGTTATTAGAGACAACAATCACTGAAATCCTGAAATTCTATTACAGACAAAATCCCTGATGCGGCCACAGAGGAACCTTTACCGCGGTGTTATCAGTTTAGATTGTTTTTACTGAGGAACGCTGGTCACTTTTGGTATAAAGCTAATATCCGCTTTACATTATGCCAGTTAGAATATTTTTAAGCTATTGCATAGCTTCTATCGCGGGCTTTGAGCGTGGAGACCGAATCCAGAAATTCCGTAACGAAAATAATCTAACACCCACACCCACACACTCGGAGCGAGGCACGATCGAACAATTTTGAATTTCCGAAATTTAAAAGAATTTAGAAGAAAATAAGGATTTTGACAGTATGGTTGCCTATGGTAACCATATCTGCCAAAATAACAGAAAAGTTTAATTACAAAAGTCAATACATAAAATTATAAAATTAAGCTATTGCATAGCTTCTATCGCGGGCCTTGAGCGTGGAGACCGAATCCAGAAATTCCGTACCGAAAATAACCTAACACCCCCCACTCCGACCGGCACAGCGGTGATACTTTTTAGTTTTATAATTGCATTGCTTTCTCATGTCTCAATACTTTACCGTACCACTGCTTTGGGATATGTGGAGACTAGTACCGAGAAAAGCAGCGCAATAAACTCGGTCACTATAGTGAGCCAATCTTTAAATAATTCATGTTTACGAAAGAAATATACGCTGGTACAAGTTACTATAAAGAAATGTCATACAGTATAATCATTCATATAATCATTAACGTTAAAACTACTCTAACATTCGACTCAAGTTCATGATTACATGTAAATCAGGAACAGACTGTGGCATTTTATGAATCTGTGAAAGCAATGTCACCCAGTCCTAAATATTTGGCTCTCTCTAGAGCCTAGTATAGCAAAACATCATCTTTTCTCGTCACAAAACAAGTGGTAGAGGGTCGAACCGCCCAACTTGCCTAGCCTAAGAGTTACAGTGGGCTGATAACATGGACTGATCTGATATATTTTGGACACTTTCTCTCATACACTGTGGCCAGACCAAACTCGCAGGGTCTCGCCCGTGGATAAATTTCTGGATGTTTGTTTATTTTCGCCAGCGTTACGATAATTGAGTTTCCTCTGATGTCGGCCGGCGACGAAATTAAAATTAACAATTCTCACTGCTGATCGAATTTCGAAGGTTATTGGCAGGATTTTTTATAAAAAGTAATCGTTGATATCGATTAGAAATTGGATTCTGTTTTAATTTGAAATGATGTGGAAATTAGAGGTTTCTTGAATTTCTGCGAGCACTGTACATTGATTTAAAGATAAATTTAGGAATTTTTACTTGCTTTTATTAGGGTAGACTATCTCTGATCTCTATTAACGGTTTCGAATTTTCGAACATTGCTCGGGTTTGTAATCACCAACCGGCATTTGGCAAGCGTTGTGATTATGCCAATACCCATCATTGCTGTGGTAACTTGAATTCAATGATGGAGGCCTTTTTCTGCAGTGGGATGTTATAGGCTGTTACTTTACTTTTTTTAAGGTTCATATAATTCCTGACTCGGGCCTTTAATAAGAATAAACCATTTCTAGTGAAGGCCCGAGTATGGCATATGCATGGTTTATGGTATGGTAATTTTAAAACGTGAACTTAAACATAAGCATCTACCTAATTACTTACCTATGCCGTAAATTAATTGTTCAACCAAAACTTTGTATTATAAATTTCGGTAGGAATTTTTGCGACGATCATTATTACCACTAGCTACAATCCATTTTTGGAATTTGCCACTATCGCCACACTTGGCAAAGTTATACCGGATTAGGCATCATCATTAATTATTGTGAGACTGGAGTCTAAATTAAACAGTTTTCCTGTCTGTATCTTAAATCACCAGGCCTCTCACCCTCAGAAACAATCATGCCTTGGATTTATTATTGCATTGCTTTATGCTAATGCTACGTCTTGTACACTGTTGTTAAAAATACTGCATCTCATATACTTAACGTAATTAGACAAAAGCCATTTATTTGTAAATAATTCCAAGATGCCTCACCTAACGAAGCAGTCGCTTAAAATCTTAATTAATCATTGCCTCCCCGGCTTATTTCCTATTCTCATCAACTTTGGCCGTGGTAACTTCACAATCCCCCAGCCGTATCGCATTACAGGCCATACATATTTGATAAACAATTGGATTACAGAAGCCATCGTAATGTACGTAAGCGCGTCCTAAATGTGCCCCCTGGGCCAGTGGTATGTGTTCTTTTGGCGCTATAAAATTATAAGTGTAAATTATTCAAATCGAGGTTCTAATGGAGCTATGGTTGCTTTTTTAATCAATATTATGGTGCCTATTTGAACTTCGTTTAGAATATTTACAAACCTGAGAGATGTAGAACAATATGGCTTTTAAACTTGGAAACCATTTCACTTAAACTATACACTGTTCCAAAGGCATAAAATTAATATATTTACAAAGCATTTTTTTTTCCTTAGATCGTCTCTGAGGATAGAAATTACTGCCTTTAAAAAAAGTAAAAGTTTTTTAATGATAGGATCGCACAGTCTGCGGAACCTTAACACAGGTACATGATTATGATACAATAGAAACAAAGAAAAACCTAATTCTACAACTTTATTTGAATACATAGTAAAGAAGCTCAAGAGTAAAATATTGATGCTAGTGAATTCCTTGCCGCAAAATATTTTCGTACATACTAAAAAGACACGCACCACCACCACTTTTACGTCATTCAGGGGTGACAGAGGAGCATGGCATTTCATATTGTTAAACAGCGTCTACGTCAAGACACTCCCTGACATAGTGGGGCAACTACGAGTATCCTACTGCGGCATGTATCCGGCTTTTGAATATCCAGTATCCCTCAGATCCCAAAAGGGACTATAGTCCCTTTTTGGATATGACTAATTAGCTTTTGGGAATTGAGGGATTATGGCTAAGCAAATCATATTCATTGCTCATGTTTAAAATCATCGAAATAAATTAACCTGGTAATAAATAATGCGGGGTAATCACTTTAAAATTGTCACTTACACTACCTTTTAAAATTCTTCAATCGGGCACGCAGATTGAACTTGCGATTAATTTATACTTCTGCCAAGTGGCACCCTTCTATCCTATATTTCGGCTTAAAATATCCGCCCCAGGTAGGGGTTTGTCGCTTAATTCGCTACCACCTGATTTGCGCCTAATTAAAGGAGGAATAACAGGTAGGTAGGATAATTTCGCTTTTTGTTCCGGTCACAGCCCTCTTCGAAATCGCCGCTTGCCTTAATGACTTTTTGACGTTGATATTAGAACGATTTTTTGTTGGCTTGTAAATTTGACCGGGTAGAAATATTGCTTCGATTACGCTGACATGAGCCAAATTGAGCTCAATGAAGATTGTTTTGCTTTAAGCATATGGCTCGTATTGTTGCCAAACTCTATGTAGTTGTAATTGATCATATTTATGACCAGGTGGCTGTTTCCAAAATACGATTCTTAAAACTTTTCTCGATAGAAAAAAATCTCAAAGTAGCCTCTGAAAATACATAAATTACCATTTTTCTCAGCAGTCCGTATAACAATGATAATAAAATTTTGCTATATTGTATATTACATGTTGCTTAAGCAAATGGCTGATTTAGATTTTTAATAAAATGGCAATTTTAAATTGTACAACGAATTTTGTTGTTTGGCACTTAGGCCCTTCTATTCCATGCGCTTTTTCTCTGTCACTCCTACGAGAATCGACAGTGATAGCTGTGGCGCGTTCCAAAGAAATTCAAAGACGAATAAATTTTTGGGCGTGTTTATTGCTCAAGGTCATCGGCTGCAGTCAGCGTCCTACACTTTTTTCGCGTGTCTTTTGTCATGTTTGACCATATAGTAATAATGGGGGCTATCGCTAGTAAATTTGCCACTAGAGGCGCTTGTGTCGCGTGAGGTCCAATATCATTCACTTTGTACTGGTTTTTTGCGGAATTTGTTGCATAAATTATAATTTCTTAAATTTACCTGCCGGAAAGTGATCTCCATCGTAAAATATAGCAAATATGGATTATTTGGCGATTAATGTGAACGCTTTAAAAGCGGAATTAAGAAAAAGCGCAAAAATAGGCGGCCTCAAGAGCAACTATTTCAGAAGTTAGTTTGTTGATATCAAGATAGTTATTTATAAACAATATAACCTTAATTAGATTCAAGATATAACACTTTGTTTCGGCGCCAATCGCCTTTGACTGCTATACCTCCGGACCTCAGTCTACAGTGGCGCCAACTGGTGTGCAAAGAAACGGTAGTCCCCATTATGATACTCGTAGCATAGGTCAGGCATCGGCCATAGTCCTTCCATAGCCCCAGTTATAACCCAGTTCACCCACTCTGCGAATTGGCTTCGGCTCCTCGTATGCCTTCCAAAGATTTGGAAATCTGTAGTTCCCGGATTGCAAAACACCAATATAGTATAATTAGTGAACTTTGTATCGCCATTTGATCGGACATTCGGAGTTCCGATACAAATGTCCACTTAACAATAGGCTCCGAATTTGACTAATTGTTTTTTCTTAAAAAAAGTTATTTACCCCTGTAAAATATTTGAAGCTAACCCCGTATACTTTTATTACTCTAAGCTGTAATGCGAATCCCCACTCAACGCATACAGCCTTTCCTTTCAAGCTTGCACCAAAAGCCAGTAATGGTTTCTTTTGCTGACGTCAACATTAAAGCAAAAAAAAAAAGCCAATACGTCACTCGCTGCAGTGTATGCAAAATTCAGATCTACAGTACAAGAAGAACAGTATTGTGATTCTGCTTCTGATTAATGAAATATTTTTTTAAGTAAAAAAATTTTAACAACTGTCAATCAAATCAAATCAACAGCCATTGTCCGTCCACTGTTAGACGTAAGACTCCTTCAAGTCACGCTACAATTTGTATATCCTGTCTTAGTATCCTGTCCCCTAATTTGCGTAAAACCAAATCGTATCATAATCGTAATTGAATTGCAGGTTTTTGACAGTTCTAATAAGGGCTAAATGTCAAAATCGTCCAACTCAATCACGATCGAACTGCGATTGAAATAGCCCCTGGGCTTTCCCTATCCAGCCGCAACGACAGTACTAATGAAACATTAGAAATGTTTACTCATATAATTTGATCTTTTTGAGAAACTTTCTGAGTAGTAAGCATTTCGAAAATAACAAAACAAATGTGGACAACATCACATTAAAACTTATCACTGAACCGGGATTTTCAATGCAATGTTATAATTTATAGGCAAAACCGTGTTTACCTTCCCGTTTTTGGTCCGATTGCACGAATCATGGTCACAGGCAGATTATGATTATATGGGATTTTACCTATAAATTATAACATTGCATTGATAATCCCGGTTCAGTGATAAGTTATAAGTGTAACAATGCATCAAGAAAGTTTAAAAACCTGTATAACAGCACATTTATTGTTCTGATCTTTACTTATGAAGTAAGCCTCGTTGGTCTAGTGGTTTAAATACCGGACCCAGACCATCTGTTCGATCCCCGCGTCGGCCAACAATGGTTTCGAATTTTCAAACATTGCTCGGGTTTGTGATGATAACCAACCTGCATTTGGGAAGCGTGGTGATTATCCTGCACCCATCATTGCTGTGGTAACCCGAATTCAATGATGGAGGCCTTTGCCCCGCAGTGGGATATGCCGTTACTTTTATGTTAAAGTAGCTGTTGCCCGCGACTTCGTCCGCGTCATTTTCTATTATAATGATCGCGACTATTTTTGCAACATTTTTCACTCATGCTTCGCTCCTATTGGTCCCAGCGTGATTTGTTATAGGCTAAATCCTTCCTCAATAAATTGACTATCCAACACAAAAATATTTTTTCAAATCGAACCAGTACTTCCTGAGATTAGCGCGTTCAAACAAACAAACTCTTCAGCTCTATAATATTAGTATAGATTAAATAATATACTGTTATGTTTCACCTGTGCCACTGTGACCTGTCGACACGGTGACCCGGTTGGCGCGGTGCCAGCGCGGTTGTGTCGTGGCTCGCGGGTCGCAGGTTCGGTCCGCGTCGTGTTCACGTCATGTCTGGGCTCTGTCTGGGATTTATTGTTTAATTAGATCGTGCCCTATTGTCCGCCGTGTTGGGATGGAAATAATTGTCTGTTGTAGGTAATTGCCATTTAATTATTCCGGTTGAGCTTAGTAAGGAAACGATAAAGTTAGCGTCTTCTATAATAGTTTATTTATTGTGCTTATAGGAATTAATATGTGGTTTGATTTCACCAATTCTCTTTTATAATAGTGTATCGTTTTTATATCAATTAAAATGTGGTTTGATTTGACTAATTAAATTGTATCTAATTAATGTTGTGATCAGAAAAAACTTCGAATTGTAACGTACTAGCGCCTTTACCGCGACTCAGTTCGTGTGAAGCGACTTTATCACACTCCGATCGGCTTTGTGATTATATCGCTCTTTAAGATCTTTTTTTTTTTGTAAATGTTTTTTATTTTTCCTTAAACCTACCTACTAAATTAATTGATTCTCCATCAAACCTATTCAAGAGACGATTTCAAGGACTAAAATGATCAAATAGTAGTGTTTTTCAAAATCTTTTCCAATTTTAAATTTTATCGGGATTCAAAAAACCGATTTTGATCGGCCAAGAAATTATTTATTCTAGGATGATTTCTGAAAAATACTATATATTTGAGACTCATTATTTCAGTCTTAAACTATGTCTATGCTTCATTTCATTCAAATACGCGGTTCCTCAGTTTTTAATCTCTAGCTCCAAGTAACAATCACGTTACACTTTGTTACTTGTCTAATACATACTGATTTTAACTTTCATGGTTACTATCGTAAGAGTTAGTTATTTAGAGATTATGAGTCTAATAAATGTTTGTTATAACCACAATATTAACAATTTTTTTCACCCATTTCGTGTCTAAATCTAATAAGCTGCCTTTTTGCAATACGTTGCGGAATCCTAGGTCTATTTCCGAGCTAGGAGAATAAAATTCGTTCTCCAGATATTATGAGGTAACGAATGAAATATTTAACGATCCACCAATGGTCTAAGAAACGTAAGTAGGTAGGGCTGCCGGAACGATAAGGGATTTATACAGAATGAAATTTTAACAACCTTTCAAATTTTAATACAACAATCTATTAGACAAAAAAAACAAATGACTTTTTTTTTCTTTTGGTGTAGCCCAGTACAAAAATGTCAAGATAAAGTACTTATAAAATGTCCGCCAAAAATCTCAAATTTTTGATACGGCTTCCTAGCAACACTTTTTTTACGCGATGCGCATCTCATTATTCATTACGATAGTATTCATAAGTTTTTTATTTGACCTTCATACCTTAACAGGCTTAGGACCGTAAAAATTGAAAAGTTGCGAAAAATATTTTCGGGTTAAAACTTGACCTACATTTTTTACTTTAAAAATGGGATACGATACTAAACGAACGCCTATTAAAAATTTGAAGGATATGTAAATGTCATCCTGTAATACTTTATACCTACTAAATATTAAATTTTCAAAATTAAATTAGCCGAAATTACTGAGATTAGCCAAAACGAACAGATACACAGGTAGAAACTGTAAAAAATTTTTTTTTGATATAAGTACTGCATAAACTTTCATATGCATTTAGCGAAAAGCTGTGAAATTTAAATTATAACCAGATTCATTAATTTTATATATATGTACAAAAATTAAGTGATTTCCCATTATAATACCATTCGCCTTACACCTTATACTTATAAGTTTAAAGCTTTTTAGACACGGCGTTTTTGTTACATTGAAATGAAATGAAAAGAAATAGTATTTATTTCAAAAAGTAGGTATTCAGTTTCCCTGTGCTATAATACGAGAGACATCATCATCACGATGTGTGTAGTAAACCTTTCAGATGAGTTAGGACATGGCTAGTACTAACTTAGTCAGGTCAGGGCCGTAGTCACTTCATAATATGTCTTATTTTAGAACGTACTCTAAGAAAACCAAGAAAACTTGCCGTAAAATGTAGTGTATTATTTCACCGTGTTCCTTTGCTACGTTCGCTAGTGTTGCCATAACGTCGATAGTCTTGGTAGACTGTATCGATAGTTGGTGATTGTGTCGACGGCGTGTATGCAGTGGCGTGCACACCATACATACAAATAAGCATTGCATACCCTGCCTACATACCTAACTAAATAAAATACGAACCCTTATTGAATAAATAAATTTATAAAGTAGTTTATAAGTATCTTCGTAAATGTTTTGTTTTGAGCTGCCTTTGTAAATGTAAAAGTTTAAGTTTTCTGCCACTGGCAGCGCTGTTGTTCTCTTTCTGCGACTAAAGAAATGGTGTCAATCCTTGTGTGCAATAAAACATTACTAAAGAAATCTAACTACAGTTTAATTGAACTACTGCCTAACTTGAATAGGTTATGGGCCCAGGGACTACAATAATTAAATATTTCAATAAAACTTCAAGTTAAGAGCAAGATTACAACCGGTAAAAAAAAAACTTACCTACAATGGAGGTCACGAACGCCATGAAGATTGAGAAGTTTGATGGAAGAAATTTCAAACAATGGAAATTCCAAGTGAAATGCGCATTAAGAGCAAAAGGATTGAACATAGAAAAGGCAAAACCAACAGAAATCAGTTCGCAAGTGCAGTGGGATAAGGATGATGGCATGGCCATGTTCATTCTAACAATCTCCATGGATTTGAACCAAATATCACTTATCGAAAACTGCGAAACTGCTAAACAAGTTATGACAAAATTGGAAGCTATCTATGAACAAAAATCAGAATATAACAAAATGTTAATTCATGAAAAATTTTATCAATATTCATATAGTGCCAGTGATACGATGGCACAGCACGTGTCTAAGGTGGAAAGCTTAGCAAAGCAACTTCGTGAGACTGGTGAGAAAATCAGTGACACAGCCATAATGACTAAGATTCTAAGTACATTACCAGCAACATACCGTTCACTTAGACAAGCATGGTTGTCACTAGATGAAGAAAGTCAAACAATTCAAAACCTCACTTCTCGCCTAGTAGATGAAGAAGCTAGCCTTTCCTATGATACAAGTGGTAGTGAGACAGCACTAGTAACATCAAAAGAAAATTTTAAATCAAGAAATGGAACTAAACAGAACACTTCAAATGATCGAGGAACAACAAGTCATAGATTTGTATGCTACAATTGCAATAAAAGAGGCCACTTCGCTAAGGATTGCAGAATGCCAAAGAAAAAATATGATAAGAAACCTAACAATATGTTAGCATTCAGTGCTGCGTTGAATGAACATGATGAAGAGGCATGGATCCTTGATAGTGGAGCCTCAATGCACATGACCTTCAAGAGGGACTACTTCTGTGAGCTTAACGAGTCCCAACACAACAATTCTGTTAAATTGGGTAATAAACAGAGTATCAAAGTATGTGGTGAAGGAACTGTACTTATAGACAAAAAGGTTAATGGTACATGGGAGCGATGTAAACTTGAGAATGTTTTATATATCCCTGAATTACGAAGGAATCTGTTTTCGGAAGGTGCTGCCACTAGGAGAGGATATATGATAATGAAGAGTTGTGAAAAAGCAATGATTTTGAAAAATAATGTTGTTGTTATGAGTGGACATCTAACAGAGAACAACCTGTATGAATTAGATGTCAAAACAATAAAACAAAAAGATTGTAATATTGTACAAACAGATATAAAAGTTTGGCATGAAAGATTAGGACATTTGAATGTCAAGGAGCTTCAAAATATGAGTAAGAATGGTGTGATTCCTGTTACATTGAGTGGAAATCGGGAATTTGTTTGTGAAGCATGCCAATATGGGAAGCAAGCAAGACGCCCCTTTGTGAAATCCACTCGAGGTCCAACACAGCCTGGTGAAATTGTGTACAGTGATGTGTGTGGTCCTATAGAAGAACCTTCTGTGTCTGGTATGAAATATTTTATTTTGTTCAAAGATGGAGCTACAAGTTATCGCCATGTTTATTTCATGAAGCATAAAAGTGAAGTATTTCAATGTTTTTTGAAGTACAATGCAGTTGTGAAAAACAGATTTCAACGTGATTTGCGCATACTACATACAGATAATGGTAGTGAATATGTGAACCAAGAATTCACAAATTTTTTGGAGAATAAGGGAATAATGCATGAACGTACTGCTCCGTATACCCCTCAACAGAATGGGAGAGCAGAAAGAGAAATGCGTTCTATCATGGAAACTGCAAGAACAATGTTATATGCAAAGAACATTTCTTTGAATATGTGGGCAGAAGCTGTCAACTGTGCTATATATTTGTTAAATAGAAATACATCAAGCCAGACGGGAGATGTTACATCATTTGAACTGTGGCATGGAGTGAAACCTAACTTGCAACATATCAGAATATTTGGATCCATTGGTTATGTACATGTACCAAAAGAAAAGCGAAGAAAGCTTGCCAAGAAAAGTGTAAAGATGTTGTTAGTTGGTTATGATCATGATAATTACAGGATGTATAATGAAATTACTAAGAAGATTACAGTATCCCGGGATGTAAAGTTTGATGAGTATAGTACACCAGAAGAAAAACAAAGTTTTGTAGAAGTGACAACTAAACAAGAAGATCATTCTACGAGGTCTACCCCACAGGATGAGTTTCAACATGTTATTGATCAACAAGATAATTTACCTGAAGAAAGTAGTTCAGATGATAGCATGAAGAGTTTAGAAGAACTAGATGAAACTTATGTCCCTCCAAGACGTATATGTTTGAGGCAGGAAGAACACAGAAATATCACATTACGTCCACGGAGAGATAATAACCTGGAACTAAATTTCACAGAATTTGAAATACCTAATACCTATGAAGAAGCGATGAATTGTCCAAATTCTCATCAATGGAAGAAAGCCGTGATTGAAGAGCTTCAGTCACATGAAGAAAATCGAACTTGGATACTGACTGATCGAACAGAGAAGAATCCTGTATCTTGTAAATGGGTATTTACTATAAAGAAAAATAAAGATGGAGAAATAGAAAGATTTAAAGCACGACTGTGTGCACGAGGGTTCACACAAGTCAAGGGCTTAGATTATAATGAGACTTTTTCCCCCACTAGCAGGTATGATTCCATCAGGGTACTTCTCAGTATTGCTGCGAGAGATGGACTGCAGATCGAGCAATTTGATGTCAAGACGGCCTTCCTGTACGGTGAGCTCTCTGAGGACATATACATGGAGGTGCCAGAGGGGTTGGAAATACAGTCTTCCAAAGTATGTAAGTTAATTAAATCCATATATGGTCTTAAACAATCATCTAGATGTTGGAATAAGAAATTTAGTACCTTTCTTGACATTTGTGGTTTCAAACAATGTCCATCTGATAATTGTGTATTTGTAGGATATTTTAAAGATGTAAAAGTAATATTAATCCTTTATGTTGATGATGGATTACTACTGGCTAAAAGTAAAATTGTTTTATCTGAAATATTAAACATTCTTAAACAAAAGTTTGATATTAAGATTCTAAATGTTAATTCATTTATTGGTATGGAAATAAATAAAGATAAAGGCTGTATAAGCATAAGTCAAAGACAGTATATTAAAACAATAATAAGTAAATTTAATTTGTCAGATGCAAAGAGTAGTAGTACCCCTGCTGATGTAAATGTACACTTATCTAAGAATACAAGTAACGAACCTATTAATTTCCCATATAGAGAAGCAGTGGGAGCATTATTATTCTTATCATCTGTATCTAGACCTGATATAGCATATGCTGTAAATATTGTTAGTAGGTATGTCAATAACCCAGGTCCTTCACATGTTACAGCTGTAAAGAGAATTATACGGTATTTAATTAATTCTAAAGATATGTCTATTGTGTATCAAGGTAATGTTGAGTTAGTAGGCTATTCTGACTCAGACTTTGCAGGTGATTTGGACACTAGGAAATCTAATACAGGATATATATTTTTAATGAATGGAGGTCCTGTCACTTGGTCTAGCCGTAAACAAAATACTGTGGCATTATCTACAACTGAGTCTGAGTATATGGCTGCAAGTGAAGCTACTAAAGAAATTTTATGGCTTAGGCAATTTCTTTGTGATGTTGGGGAGCCACAAGGCTTAATTACTTTGAATGTTGACAACCAGAGTGCAATTAAATTAATAAATAATCCTGTTTTTCATAGAAGAAGCAAGCACATAGATATAAGATATAATTTTATTAGAGAAAATGTTGCAAAGAATATTATTAATATTAAATATGTAGAGAGTTCAAATCAATTAGCTGATTTCTTAACTAAAGCTTTGCCTGTGAACAAGTTTTATTTAAATAGAGATACAATATTGAGAAACGTTTAATGTGGCTAAGGTTTGATTTAAAGTTTAAGTGATTTAGTGTTAAAATAAAAAGAAGTTTATTTTTGCTAAAAATTGTTTATTAAAAGTAAAGTAAAGTCAACTACATATTATTATGTCTACCTTATAAATTTAAGTGGGGGTATTGAATAAATAAATTTATAAAGTAGTTTATAAGTATCTTCGTAAATGTTTTGTTTTGAGCTGCCTTTGTAAATGTAAAAGTTTAAGTTTTCTGCCACTGGCAGCGCTGTTGTTCTCTTTCTGCGACTAAAGAAATGGTGTCAATCCTTGTGTGCAATAAAACATTACTAAAGAAATCTAACTACAGTTTAATTGAACTACTGCCTAACTTGAATAACCCTTACATTACTTCCTATTTCATTTCAACTATTTCATCCCTGTTTTCTTGAGTTTACGCGAACACTAACATTGAAATGAAAGATAAATGTGTACGGATTTAGTACGCGTTTATTTTTGAATTTACCCAACGTTTCGAAAACTTTACAGCATTCATGATCACGGGCAGACTAAGGTGTTATTCGTCTTAAAGTAGGTAACTTGAAATTTTTTTCAAAATTACCGCCTCTAATTTTAATTGTCAGTTATGTTCCTTTTCACACAATATGAGCTAACTGTGTCAGGATTCTTCGCACTGTTGCCATGGTTTGTGGACTTCATTGATGGTAACATGAACGCTGTAAAGTGTTCGAAACGTCGGGTTAAATCGAAAATAAACGCGTACTAAATCCGTAAACATATTTTTCATTTCAATATATTTCAAAGTACTACTGATCAAATACCTCCTCAACAATATTCCAGTTTAAAAAAAGTTCAAGAAGATTATCTTTATATTTTCTTTTATATGACACTCGATTAATTATCATGTCCCGAAGATCCATTAGGATCATAGCGAACGTGTCCTGGCTGGGTGTACAAAATTTGTGTGAGTTGCCATTGCTACGATCTATCCAATTCTACATTTCAAAGTATCGACAGCTTCGCTTCACAACTACACTATTTAGTGCCACAATATCAAGAGCAACGGTAGCCATTTGGAATAGTTACAACCCTAGCGTGAGTCTAGGTCAGAATAAAATTTTCAGAAGTCCGCGGAGTCTCCGCTAAAAGTTTCACAAGTCGCGCCACCTGGCGACGGGCCAGAGAATTTATTAGTTCAACTTACTGATACTGGCCACTTTTGACATTGATCGCTTCTGTTATTTTAAAATACCTTATACGGTTTTAATAAACCCACTAGTCATGCATGGCGAATAGTGGCGATTATGGTAAAATCCTCTTTTTGGTATTGCCTGTATCCTTCTGTGGTCTAACCGTGCCCATCGGTGTTATTATAAATCAAATCAAATCCATTGTCCGCCCATTTTGAACGTAGGCCTCCTTCAAGTCACGCCAAAACTGTCTATCCTGGGCTTTTCCCATCCAGCTGCAGCCAACATTTCTCCTAAGGTCATCAGTCCATCGAGCTACAGGGCGTCCTACACTACGCTTGCCTAAACGCCGTCTCCACTCCAGGATCCGCCTGCTCCAACGGTTATTATTATAATTCTAACATATAATCTTCGTTAAATTTATAATTAACATAAATATGTATATCTCACTAGCTGGTTTATTGTTTGATTCCCGGTCAAATCACTATTTTCACGATATTTTCTAAATTTCCTTGGGTATGAAAGAGGGAGGTTGGGATCTAGTCCTGCTTCGGAAAGTCCAAAAGCACGCCAAGCCGTTATTCCTATCCGTTTTAAGACGGAATATTTTCAGGATAATCAAGCGACAAGAACAAGAAGACTTCTACCTTTCTTCATTAATGCCATGATAAATTCTTCACTGATATTAAACGGATATTAACACTGGCTCGCCTAAATTTGAATATCAATCGTTCCAATAACGAGCGACACCAAAATACCGTTCCCGATAGACAGCCAAAACCTTTCTCCCGTCTGTTCCAACCTTTAAATGTCATTCCCTGTGATTCGTCCCTTTCGGTGCATATCTGATGACTACCTTTTACGCGGTTTGCCCTTATAAGTTTTTAAAGCAACCTTCAAAGGGTTAAATGCCTCGTGTATATCGCTAATGAAAATGTAAATGGGTCTCGAACGGGATGGAACAAGTTTATAACTCTGATCAGAGGGTTGAGTTGTGTGAGGTTATTTTTGCCGGAATGTCAAAGGAGAAGTTTTAATGTTGGGAGGAATCGAATTAAAGATGTGGGGTTGATTATGAGTGGTTACTCGATGCCTTGTTGAACTATTCGAAGTTACTTATTTTGGATTTTACAATATTCATAACAAAATCTTAAATATGCTTGGTCTGTCACTGGGCTGTGGCAGGAAAATATTACCGCGTGATTACTTTATTTTCTTGAAATTTTCTTAAATGTTAAAAGAAAAAAAAACCTTCTGACATAAATGTTCTAAAGGTGGCATATATCTTGCTTGTGTACTTTTTTAATAGGTATAACACATTTAAATTGGTATTTATCTTGTTGTTTCCTCATCTTGTCCATTTTTCGCAGGTTTAACATGAAAACATTATTATTTACATCACTTAGGTTTTGCAAGCCCACACATTTAATGGTTGTTATAAATCCTAGTCATTAATAAGCGCTGACATACATACAATGTCCCCAAAGCTTCGAACTAATCTATTGGACATAAAGAAACTCAACCAATGTTCAAGGGGAAATGGCTATATTGAGAATAATTAAGTTTGTACTTAAACTTTTCGGTTTAGTTGGTCTGTGCAAATTCACAAAAACAATTGGATGTAACAGCCTATAATTATCCCACTGCGAAAAGGCCTCCATCATTGAATTCAAGTTACCACTGCAATAACGGGAACTGGCATAATCACCACGCTTGCCAAATGCGGGTTGGTGATCACAAACCCGAGCAACGTTCGAAAATTCGAAACTATTTGTTGCCCGACCCGGGGATCGGACATGGGACCCCGAGATCTTGGCCCAGTATTTAAAGCACTAGACCAACGGGGAATTAATAGAATCATCTAACAGATTAAACTGCGATTTGGACATTGAGGCATTTTAAGTTATGTTTGTTTCAAACAACAGTTGCTCCGCGATCATGGCTCTTACAATAGTGCCGAAATATCGGATGCTCATAACAATAAGGAACATGGTAGAAATCACGAAACCACTAACTTATATGAACATGACTATGATAGTTTAATACCTACAGTATGTTTAAATATTGTATCTGTTTTGATCGAAGTGTGCAATATAATAGGCGTTAAAGTATGAAATTGCCGAATATTTTCCCACTTTTTATTTTGTTTATAGCTCTTAAGTATGGTTATATTATTGCGTAATTCTTTTTGTATTGTATCAAAAACTAAATAAAGTAACTTTTGACTAAAAAATATGCAATACTAGTGCCTATTACTTCAAAGGCAGTCGTTGAAAAGACCCCTTACTATGTGTCAGACCTTCTTGCTTCAATTAAGTATATTTGTATTATATACTTTGATTTTCAGAAATTTAAATACTATAATGCGTAGCTTTATAACCATCTAACTTTCACCTTTAATTGCATCGAAAACGGTTCAGGCGTTTTTAAAAAAACTAAAAAATTGTTAGTATGGTAAAATAACTTTTCTCGATTTCGTCCACACAAAACGGCAATTTCATATTTTAACACCTAATATAATTGCTCCCAGAAACTGGAAATCGTATAACTTATTTACTGTCACTTACTGGTAGACTATCACTCGATGTAAACATAGTATCAAGGCGATCTAATCTGAGCCTTGTCCTACAGAACACTAACTGCTATATGACAGTGCGCTGTCGTTCGCCATCTTGAGTGTGACCACGTGTTGCATGGTAGTGTGACCATGCGATACTAATTACCCGGGATCTTACAGACTACTTGCATTATGCGTTTACGCTACATAGTCATTATCAATTTTCTCTTCATATTCGACATATTGGAAATGAACAATCTAATGAAACTAAATATTCTCAGTATGTTATACTGTTTTTAATTTATTTTTATTTTATTTTATTTATTTTAGGGAAATAAACAGTTAAGAGTTACAAATAAATGCTACATAAATGTAGTTCATATACCAATGAAGTCTCCACTTATAGTAATAATATAAAAACTATGCAGCTAGAAAAGTACAAACCAAAACAAAAAAAAGAACAAAATAAACTAATAAATCACAACAACAAAATAAACAGAGAAAAAAAACAAACAAAAATTAATCAGCAGCACCAGAATTACAACCAAAAAGCAATAAGCAATTAATTTTTCGTATGTCAGCGTCGTAGGACTCGTAGGTACGTCATCACTTATATCACAGCCAAACGACGCCTACTGCTGGACATAGGCTTAATTGATTGACCTGACATGATTTAAAGAATGTGTGTGAAAAAGTACCTTATGGATTTATTGAGTAAAGCGAAAACCATACATTACTTTGAAATAAAATATTTGTTTGATGAATTTTTTCTCGTGACTATTTATGGTTTCAAACTTTTGACAACATTTACTGTCACAGGTCCCGCAAATTAATTTTAATATAATCCATTTCTATTCAAGACAAATTTTAATGATGTTGCGTAACGATCTGTAGCCATTTATAGTGATATATACAAAAATAAGGTACCTCATAAGGTACCTCTAAAATAATAATTTATAGGTAGATAAATACAAAACATTACATTGTATTTTATATCATACCATCTTTACGATTTCCAGTAAGTAGCACAACTTAGAATTAACAGATATAAACTAGCAGTGAAATCATTTTAGAAGATTAAAATGGCGATGTCCTTAACGAGGTCACAGTGTAGTAATTTGGCATCGATTGGAGCTTTATACCACATGTTGCGTGGTAGTGTGGCCACAATGTGTGTTGACCGGGGCATAATACTGCTAATGCATAATAGTATACATTTATATCGGCTGCCAGTTCGGTTTAGTTAATTAATATTTATGAGCTTTAGTGTTTGTCATGTCATCACAAAATGCAATACTAATAGTGTAATTAAAATATTAAACCATGGTAAATGAAATACTTTTTAACCTACGTGAAGATAATGTGACGGATGTAAAAGCATTTGAAAAAAAAGCTATTAAGAATTATCAAAATTGCTGCGTTTCATGATTTCAGAAAGCCCAAGGCAAAGCTTAAACTTAGGCGAGAAGCTCCTACATGTTTAACATAGTCTAGTTTAGGACTTCGCTATCTGGCATGGGTCAAGATTCAGGAGAAGTTTCAAGCTTTCTCACAATATCAGCATCGTTGTACACCTTAGATTGCTAAACGCTGAGCGAGGATCATTTTTGGTATTATACCCGTATTCAGATAATTTTTTCTCCTTTTATCTTGTGAGCCTGTATCAACCATGTATGCCAATGTTTATATTATTTTTTCAAATCAAATAAAAAAAAAGACCGTGGCCTGAACGGCGCGGGTCAGTCTTGTAAAAGCCAAACATCGTGGTCGCCCTACCCTTCTTACCCGGGTCGAGATCAGGTCGGGCGCAGGTCAGTGCATGCATTGCCCCCACAGATTGTTAATCTTCCTCGGTTTAATGGTTACCATAACGGCCACAGACGCAACTGCACTTACTGTATACTACTTTATAGTCTATGGGCTCATTAAAGGTTATGTTTTAGTATGCCACAGCTTAGGATTGCGTACAGGGTAAGATACTCGTAAATATGTAAGTTGTGTGTAAATTTTAAATGCTAAAGCATTTTAGTCAAATATTTATGTAAATAAATATTATAAAAATATGTTTTATCGACTACGGTTCTTGATTAATAACCTTTAAAAACTTTGCACTGGTGGACCCGTTAAGTTATAGTAGGGATCCCTAGTCTTTTCTAGCAATAAATATAGCCTATGTCACTCAGGGTGAATGTACTAGCTTTTCAATGGTGAAAGAATGTTTGATATCGGCACAGTAGTTTTTGAGTTTAATCATTACACACCCACACAAAAATACAAATCCTATTCATAATATTAGTGTAGTTATCTATTATCAGTATATAAACTTGAACAATTTTGTCTCAGGCGGGTCCCGCCCGGCATGCGAGGAGATGCGGGTTCGAGTCCCGCTGAAGACAAAAAAAAAATTTCCAAGTTTATATACTGATATTATAAGTGCAATTAAGTTGCTAAAATATCAAATAAAGTATATAAATAGCTGTTTCATATTAACTGACTGTCAAACATCTGCAAAGATGTTTCTTTCGGGTGTTAAGGGTGCAAACTTCTAACATTAAATGAAACAACGCTGGCTTACAGCGTAAGAATATGCTTGAAAAATTCGTTTACGTTTACCGGCCCCTGACGTAACTTATTTTTACGAGCTTTCAAGCTTAAGCTAGGACTAACGGCTAAACATGCCTGTTAAAACACAGCTATACCAGACCCAATGTAATTTAGAAACTATCGGTTCCTACATCCAGGAATCGGAAAGATCGGAGCAGCTGGTCCGAGAATAGTTTTTTAACTGCATAATTTTTTTTATGGTTTTTTATTTTTATTTACAATCCGTTTTGGCTTTGTTCATGTAAACTTTAATACGTTTATGATTGCAAGTTGTAAATCATGCATGAAGTAGCATGCTTAAATCCATTATAATAAATATGAGAAGTTGTCTAATTAGTGTGCGGTATAATTTATTAGTCTAGCTAAAAACGCTAATTATTTATATGGCAATTTATAATTAATTACGACTGGGAATTCAGTTTAATTATTACTTGTAATTGTGGAGATCCTTTGGGGAGGTTTATAATCAGAAGTGGGCGTCGCGTCGTTTGCTGAGATGATCCAACGTAAGGATCTAATTTTTTTGATAACAGTATCGGCTTATACTTACTATAAGGCTTAGGCCTCCAACATTAAATAAAATTACCTACTATAAGGCTAAGGCCTCCATCATCAAATTCAAGTTACTAACTCCGGTCTAGTGGTCTATATGCTGAGATAAGATTTGGGGTTCCGGGTTTGATCCCGGGTCGGTCAACAAAAAGTTTCGAATTTTCTAACATTGCTCGGGTTTGTAATAAGCAAGCCGCATTCGGCAAGCCTTGTGGGTGATTATATCAGAACCCATCATTGCTGTGGTAACTTGCACCCAGTAATGAAGGCCTTTTCTCAGTGGTATGGTTGTAGGCTTTTATTTTACTTTTTTACTTTTACCTATATGGTTTTACCGTATCAACGGTGGTTTTTGATGAAATATCAACTTTATTTCAAGCAATTTAAATATATGCCACACATCTGAAATTAGTAAAGTTGTTTTCTTGAGTTTACGCGAACACATACATTCAAATCTATACTAATATTATAAAGCTGAAGAGTTTGTTTGTTTGTTTGTTTGAACGCGCTAATCTCAGGAAGTAATGGTCCGATTTGAAAAAATCTTTTTGCGTTGGATAGTCCATTAGTCGAGGAAGGCTTTAGGCTATATAACATCACCTGCGACCAATAGGAGCGAAGCATGAGTGAAAAATGTTGCAAAAATAATCGCGACCATAATAACGGACATTGACGCGGTCGAAGTCGCGGGGAACAGCTAGTGAAAGATAAGTTTACGGATTTAGAACGCGTTTATTTTTGATTTAACCCGACGTTTCGAACCCTTTATAGCGTTCATGGTCACGGGTGGACTGACCATGTCTACCCGTCTATCTTTCATTTCAATTAGTAAAGTTTATATTGCACATCAACTTAAACTAAATGTTGAAATGTTTGTCTTCACTGACATCATCATCATCATCATCAGCCTATCACAGTCCACTGCTGGACATAGGCCTCTCCAATTGCACTGACATCAATGATTTTTAAAACTAAGAGGGGCAAATGTTCATTTGATGATGTTAACAATACCCTCTCTAAATTATTACATTGGTTCACAACAAATAATCTTTTACTAAATGCAAATAAAACAAAATGTGTAAAATTTACCATGCCCAATGTAAGGTTTGCTGCTACTCATATAATTGTTAAAGATGAACCACTAAACTCTGTAGATTTAACTACCTTTTTAGGTATAACTGTAGACGCTCTCATTTGCAATGGGGTGCTCATATTAGGGGGCTGTCTGGAAGACTTAGTTCTGCTGCTTATGCTGTGAGAAAGATAAGGCAATTGACTGATGTTGGAACGGCAAGATTAGTGTATTTTAGCTACTTTCATAGCATAATGTCATACGGAATTCTGTTGCGGGGCTCAGCGGCAGATATTGAGTCAATTTTTATATTACAAAAACGTGCTGTACGGGCTATTTACGGCCTTCAACCCCGTGACTCGCTGAAAGAGCTCTTCAAAGAGATTAATATACTTACAGTGTCTTCTCAATACATTCTCGAGAATATTGTTTACGTTCGTAAGAACATACATTTATTTGTTAAGAAAAGTAACGTGCACAATTTCAATACCAGAAATAAAGTAAACTTGCCGTTCCCGGCTTCAGACTGCGAAAAGTAGGAAAATCGTTTATGGGAAATTGTATCCGTATTTTCAACAAATTACCACAAGGTATTGCTGAACTCCCTGTACATAAACTTAAATCGTATGTCAAAGTAATTTTAATGAAAAAGGGCTATTACACTGTCAATGATTATTTAAATGATAGAAATGTATGGCATTAAATTTTCCCAGCTCGTACTTGCTTAAACCTTGTAAAAATCACCTTACCTTGTAAAAATTTATTTAAAAAGTGGCTGACAATAGTGACCGAGTTTCTTGCGCTGCTTCTTCTCGGCACTAGCCCAGACTTGTCCCGAATCAGTGGTAAGTTTAACTTGGGACGTGTAAAAGCGCCTCCTGGGGCCTATTTGCAGAAATAAAACTGATTTTAACTGAAAGTTCATAGAAATATTGAATCTTTCTTCAACGATCGAAGATTACCAGTTCATCTGACCCAATTATTCAGGCTTTCGATCTTTTTGCTTTCCGCGCCATTTTAGCCGCTAACCTCCAATAAGTCCGGACCTCAGCTGATTGAAATTCCATTATTATCGACCTCCCTGTAATAGTAAATCTTTGTAACTCCTTTTTTCCCCTTGGCTGGTTCTGAGCTCTTTGTTTGAGTTTGAGGATTAAGGGCGTGTTCATACCGATGGAATGTTTATTGTTATACAAGATGAAATTTTAACCACTTTCCAAAAATTTTATAGGCGTTCAGTATCGTATTTACAGCCCATTTATGAAGTAAAAAATGTAAATCAAGTTATCACCCGAAAATATTTTTTGCAACATAGTGTTAAATTTTTACGGTCCTAAGCCTGTTATGGTATAAAGGGAAAACCAAAAACTTATGAATAGTATCGTAATAAACGAATGAGATGCGCATAGCGCAAAAAAAGTGTTCCTAAGAAAAATTATAGAATTTTGCCGTATCAAAAATTATAGAATTTTGGAGGACATTTTGTAAGTGCTTTATCTTGACATTTTTGTACTGGGCTATACCAAAAGAAAAAATACGTAATTTGTTTTTTGTCTCGTAGATTGTTATATTAAAATTTGGAAGGTGGTTAAAATTTCAACCTGTATATCACATATTTACAATATATTTACGATAAATAAATAAGATATAATCATCGCACTGCAAGGCCTCCATCAGAAAATTCAAATTACCACAGCAATTAAGGGTGACGGGTATACTCACCACCCTTGCCAAGTTTAGGATGGTGATCATAAATTAGCAATAAGATTAACAAGTAAAATAATAAAGTTGGCCTAAATATGAGAAACACTGAAAATGAAAATGAAATTCCTTTTTTTTTATTTTAACAGTTTTAAAACCATTTCACAGATACTAAATTATGTACTAATTTAATTAATTGTCTGTTCAGTCGGTAACACACACCATTAGGTATTGTTAAACATTGTAACACACATACTAGTAGGTCATTAAAATTTGTAAATTAAATAAATAAATGTGGACAACATCACATAAATGTGGACAACAACATCACATACATTGTTCTAATCCATAATACATTGTAATACATTGTATATGAAGACTGCAATGTTTTGACCATTAGACAACTTTACATCTTACTGTGTATAATAAGAACTAGCTGTTGCCCGCGACTTCATCCGCGTCAATTTCTGTTATTATGAACGCGATTATTTTTGCAACATTTTTCACTGATGCTTCGCTCCTATTGGTCGCAGCGTGATGTTTTATAGCCTAAAGCCTTCCTCGATAAATGGACTATCTAACACAAAAATAATTTTTCAAATCGAACCAGTACTTCCGGAGATTAGCGCGTTCAAACAAACAAACAAACAAACAAACTCTTTAGCTTTATAATATTAGTTTAGATTCACAAAAAAAAACATTCCTGATTATAATATTAATGCTAAACGAAATCCATATACTGTAATTAAAAAAATATATCTAAAACGAATTTTTCACGAAACCAATATTATTTAAAATCCTTAAGCCTGTATAATAAAATAAATAGAATACTACACATATACAACATGACATTTTTAGATTGTAAAAAAACGTTAACTGCTTGGTTGAAACAATTACATTATGTTAAAACTGAAAAATTACAATAATATAATATTTTCTTGAAGACTATAAGTGTTGGTATAAGAATACTAGATTGTAAACTAAACTTTTGTGCTGGATACTTCTTGTATGACGGGGGCTGACAAAATCTAACTTGTAATTTGTACATGTTCTACCCATTTGATACTTAGGATTAGCGGCTGTATCCTAGGACAGGTTTAGTATATAAACTTAATAGGATAAGCCCGACACATATTTGTAAATGTAACATGTATTTAACAATAAATATTTTGTATTTTTGTATTTGTATTTTTGATAACTGTTTCAAGCACTCGTATTTTGGAAACCAGATACAACGAAGGTACCACAAACACCCAGACCCGAGAAAATGTAGAAAAACACATTTTTCCTACATTGACCCTTCTGGGAATCGAACATGGGACCTCGAAGCAGGCGACACCTTGAAAACCGGTATAGTCAACATTCCGCCACGGAAGTCGTCATAAAAAAATTACTATAACTTTTTACAAACTGGTTTATTTTTTTCTTATCTGGCTAACCATTTCAATGTGAAGCAGCCCTTACAGGGTCCCTCAGTAAATAGTGGAATGCGCTCCTTCTGAAATTGGGTTGAGGAGTACTCGGGGTTATGTGTGGCTGATTTCCGCAACGGAATAAATACTCTTTTATTTCTTTTGCACTTAATTTTCCTTCCTGCCAGTTACAAGGATAAAAGAATTGTTTTGTCAATTACTTTTTAACCTTTTTTTTTTTGAGATAGAGTTATGTAGAGAATTTTACTAATATTATACCTATATGCGAGTGTTTTAATGGATGTTTGTTACTCAATCTCGCTAGAACAACTGAACGGATCCAGATAAAATTTGGCAATCAGATAGCTTAAATACAGATAACTTGAAAAAAAAAATTTCAAGTTTATATACTGATATTATAAGTGCAATTAAGTTGCAAAAATATCAAATAAAGTATATAAATAGCTGTTTCATCTTAACTGACTGTCAAACATCTGCAAAGATGTTTCTTTCGGGTGTTAAGGGTGCAAACTCCTAACATTTGATGAAACAACGCTGGCTTACAGCGTAAGAATATGCTTGAAAAATTCGCGCCGTGTCGCAGTGTCTCGGTGGCCTAATGTTATGGCGCCCGCCCGGCTTGCGAGGAGATGCGGGTTCGAGTCCCGCCTGAGACAAAGTTTTTCAAGTTTATATTCAGATAGCTTAAAGGCTGAAATAGTATATAGGCATCTTCACTTTGCATCCCGGAACAAATTACAGTTTCCACGGGACAGTTTAAAATTTTCGAAATTCCACGAAGTTCTAATACGAAGTCGTTGGCAACAGCTTGTTATTAATAAATGGTTTTGAAGTATCTTTATCTAAAAAAAAAGGGTGACATGGAGGTCTACATGGCCATTTATTTTTCTTCACCGAGAGCAGATAAAGGCACCAGTTAAGTGCTGCCCTCTTCATTTGTCTTCGTTGACAAAGGTAACGTTGTGAGGACAAAAAATAGACTAAAAAAGGCGGGAAACGAAAAAAATATAGAAGTCCTAAATTCGAAATTTCTATGTAATTTGTTCTACGCATCGCACACATGTTTACACTCGTAATTAACTTGATACATTTTTTAAACTGTTCTTTAAGCTAAGAAATTGCTAGTTTAAATTAAAATACAACTCCGTCAACAAAATTTTTTGACTGCTTGAGGGGGGATTCGTACCTACAACCTTCTTACCGGGGGATTTCTCTAACCAATAAGTTACCCAGACATTTGGTGTGTTAGGCAGTCAAAAATCAAGGAATTGAATTATCTTTTGATACGTTTTTGTAATAAATATTGTTGTTTGAACTAAGCTTACTCTCTATTGTTCTTTTTCGTGTGGAAAGATGTCTTTTTATCTATATAAATTATTTTATTTCGATGTGAATGTTTTGAACTCTACAAAAAATTCTGTAGTGATACAATGCTGCTTCTATGTTTTGGTCACTCACCGGAAAAATACTCAACATCTCAACTGGGCACTATTTACTTTGCGCTGAAATAAAAATGAGGGGAGGAATTTAAATTTAAAAATACCTACCAGGTGCGAGAGGGAGGGTATCCCGAGGGTTTTGAAAAATAAAAATTTTTCTTCTCATTTAATTTTTGTCATTGGAATGCGAGGTTATGTTTTTGCGTGTTACGGAAGTATGTGTGCAGTGCGTTAATCCTTTACTCGGCCACGGGGAAGTTGAAAAGAAGGGATCTGATTTTATCAGTTAAAGTATTTTAAATAAATAAATATTTAAGACATGCATCACTGGGCCACACAGAGCCATCTAGTCCCAAATTAAGCTACTATTAAGCACCTTGTCGTATGGGGTACTAGACAACCGATAATCTTACTTATATACTTTTTTTTTGTAAATACATACTTATAATACATAGAAAACACCCAGACCAGTACAAACAGACATGTTCATGCACACAAATGTTTGTACTGTGCGGGGATCGAACCCACGACCCATGGTTCAGAAGCAGCGTTTACTACCGCTGATCCAAATGGTCGTCAAAGTATGTATGTTTGTATTTTCGTATGGTCCTCAGTAGCGCCTTATATTCTCTACATATTAATAAAGGTGATGTTAATCGATTTTCACTATGATCCAGGTAACAATTGCTACATTTCAATAGACTTTAACAATCGGAAAAGTCCACTTTAGTTTAGATAGTCGGGTAAGAGTTTTTTTATTGTTTTTTTGAAAATGTTAAAAAAATACAGTCACGCAGACGGACGGACACTTTCGCATTTGCACTATTAGAATCGTATAGAAATTCCATTTAGAGACGATCAGTCGTTTGGAAATTCTATTGTTTATTAAAAACAAGTTACCAGTTTACGATTCAAAAAAAATTTAATGATAAAGTTTGACGGAACTCCTCAAAATAGACTTTGCCCGACAGACCCTTAAGAGGGGCAAAAGTTTTATCAAAAGTCGTACCGTTGAAAAATTTAAAGCCTCCCAGGGTGGGGGTGATCCATCAGCAAATGAGGCTCTTGTGTGTATTGAACCTTTTCAAGATTGATCTCTTTACTGGGAATTTGTCGACTGCGTTATTTCTTTTACTGTTATAATATTAGGAGTGCTACGATTAAGACCTCAGTTAATGTGAAGTAAGAATCTGTATAACATTAACTTCAAAAATTGAGATAAAAATTTAAGTATTCACAATATAGTTAAATTTGTTCCAACACTTGTTTAACAATAGTTATTAGAAACATTGCCCGGTGCGGAACTCGAACCCGGGACCTCGGAGCTGGCGACACTATGGAAAGCATCACCCTCCCCCTTCCTCTTCTTAGGGGTGTCGTTAGTGCATATTGAAGGACTATTGCCAGAAGAAGATATATGTATATGCAGCGTCGTTTCTTTACTTCACTTCAAACTGCTATCGCCAACCCGCCTGCCAAGCGTGGCCACTATGGCGAAATCCTCCTTTTGAAGAGGGAACGGAAAGGAACAATAGTCCATACAGTAATTTAAATTTTTACACGTTTTTAAACACTTTAGTAGATAAATGTCGAAATCAGCACTAAATTAATTGTCCGAACATGATATCGTCGTAAAACGAATCGTGAATCAATAGTACCGATACGAAAGGTGGGATTGAATTCGCGACCTCACCTATAAGCCTCCCTTTGCAGCATCAATCAATTAATTCTGGTACTTACCCCCCTTTTATCTGTTTCGTGCTCCGTGAATCCGCAATGCGAGGTACAGTCGTCTGCAATGGCGACAAGATTTTTTGATTTAATTAAAATAAATAAATGTGGACAACATCACATACATATTCATTGTTCTGATCATAATTTGAATGACTATTTAAAACACTCGTATTTTGGAATGTAAAAACGAAGGTACCACAAACATTTTTTTTCTACATTGACCCGTCCGGGAATCGGACCAGGGACCTCGGAGCAGGTGACACCTGGAAAACCGGTGTGTACGCCACTCCGCCACGGAATTAGTTAATTATTAAAGAAATTAACCTACAAAAAGCGGCGCATTCTCCCTCCAATGACCAAACTACGATATTTAAGCCTCTAGCCAAACGTGGCTATTACGACAGAATCTTCCTTAAAAGGCTTATATACTATAAGAGATATGGAACGTGTAGCTTTAAATTATCCTAGCTTGCACTGGCATGTATCTCATGTAAACATTTTTATTTAAAAAGAGGCGGACAATAGTGACCGAGTTTCTTATGCTGCTTCTTCTCGGCAATAGTACACACTTGTCCCGAAGTAGTGGTAGGTTTAAATATTGGGACGTGTTAAACCGCCTCCAGGGTTCGGAATGAATGATGCAGAAATAAAACTGATTTTATTGATTTATTGTTGCTTGTAGAGTATAATAATTTTAACACCGAAAAAGCCGGGCCTATTTTCAGAAATAAAACTGATTTTATTGATTTATTGTTGCTTTTAGAGCATAATAATTTTAACACCGAAAAAGCAGTTTTAGATACGCATAGATAAATTTTGTTTAGTAAAAAATAAAAAGTATATAAATCCTAGTGCTATAGTGACTAACAAACAACTGTAAATGAAATTAAGCTAAATATTTACCAAGCACGCTGCACACACACAATACTTCCATTGAATAAGTTAATATTCTAATCATAGAATGTAACCAATATTCTAGTTGGATCTCTCTCTTGCAATAAATTGATAAAAACTTCATTTAATTTCATGTATAATTATTTATAAGTAATAAGTTAATTATGATTTACTGTTCTAACAATCCCCCCCCCCCTCCCCACTACTCAACATTGTCTCAATACTACACGAGATGCTCCTCTGTGTTTTCTTTCCAAGACTTCCATAACAGAGTCGAACAAGTTTAACTAAAGTCATTATATCAGAGCTCGTTATTGATAAAGATTTTTTCTGCTCTCCTCGACTGTACTACACTTAGTAATATCGTGACATATTTACCCTTATGCGTATGGAAATAAAGTCTAAAAATGAGGCTCTAACTGTTCATTCAGATGAGTTGTGTCTTGCGTTGTTTGAAGTTGTGTTATGTAGAAATATGAGGTTTTGTGAGACTTTTTAAGGGAGGGACGTCTTTTGTTTTTATTTTTAGAAGGCGGGTTATTCGAGTTTCGTTTACGCACGTTGTTTTTGTTATTTATATCGAGCGTAAAAACATGTAATGTTCTACTCAGTTGAATTTGAATTGGGGATATGCCTAGTTGATTTGAAATAGGTACATACTACTCTTTGCTTCTTGAACTTACGCGAACACTATAATTGCACGTGTCCGCGAACGTTGTTAAATGTACGAAACGTCGGTATAAACCAAAATAAGATGTAAAATCATAATAAATACGAGTAAAATACGATAAGCGTATGTCTAGTATTAGTCCACTGCTCATCCAAAAGGAGGATTTACGGGCTGATGGTGATGATGATGATCTAAAGCAAATCAAAAACGATGACGCATTTTGCTACATCAGAGTAAAGATGTTGCCACGACGGCAATTCATAAATGGTCGTCAGATCGCAATACTGAGTGCTACTCCTTGTAGTATGATTATATTTCTGGTAAATTTCTCAAGTACAAAATTTAATAAGTACTGATATTATAAATGCAATAAAGTTGCTAAAATATCATGAAAAAAATATTTCTGATGCCAGAGCTTTCTTGTAATTACTTTTTCCATATTGCGACAGAAGACTGGACGGCTAAACATGCTGTTCGAAGCCAGACTTAAATCCACCCACCGCACCTCTTCCAGACTCAGGCCAATTTGAAGTGGATCTTTTCCTTAGTTGGATCAACGCACTACTACACCAACTAGGTCGTCGTATTGGTATAGGACACAATATTTAATCCACTTATGGGAATATGGAATACCAGGAATATTTACAAATATCTGCAATTACATTTATCATTTATCCATAGCGTTAAATTGTGCGACTAATATTTATACGAATAAAGCAAATGGTGCTGCAAGTATAAAAGGCTAAGCAATAAAATATAATTGAATTGTTCTCATAAAGATGAAAGGTTTAGAGGTGACCAGTGTCGAGGTGAAAAAAGTCAGACATTTCTTTATTAAATTTAGAAATTCTTTAATTTGGACCATCGAAAATTCTCGCGATACAATCGGGTCACTACCCCGCTACCGTCTTTTGTCTCGAAATTCATTTTACGAATATAAATTTTAGATTTTCGCCCTCATTAACTCTTATCGTCGATTTAAAAAACGCCCAAAAACCACGAAGCTTTCCGCCCATTATACGGCTGTCCCCGGCCAGGCATGAATGCAATTTAGCATGATTTGAAACGGGAATACCTTTTCAAAAGCGAGTTTTGCGGCTTAAACTGAATTGGAGTGACTATTTCCTTGTATGAAAATGTTGGAAATTATTTCCTTTGACACGGAGTAGTGAGAGAATTTATGTTTCATAAGAGGCATTCTGTGTTCATACTTTTAATTCATATGAACACAATGCCGTTCGAGTGGAGACGCTTCAGCTCCGAACCGGGGAAACTTGTTGAAATAATAATGGGATGCACGTTATTATAATATTAATCCGTCTGAAGAGGTTTCATGTTATGACATTGCTATATACATTTTTCATATGTGGAATCGTATTCTCTATGCTGTCTGAAGGTTTTCATAAAACATTGTTTTGTTCATATGAGATATTTGATTAAAACGCAGTCTTTGATACTCGTATATAAATTTTCGAATTTTTACGTTGAAATGTTTTCACTGTTTGATGTTTCAAATATTCGTAAAACGTAGGTACTATTTTTTACGAAAGTAAAAGTAAAGTAACAGCCTTTAATCATCCCACTGCAGGGCCTCTATCATTGAATTTAAGTTACCGCTGCAATGATGGGAATTGGCATAATCTAATTTATTACGAAACTATTCAAAATTCTGGGAATCCATTTTATGTCATTTTTATTTGAACTTAGAAACATAAATAATAAGATTCAAGATGTATTTGATTCGCATCGCGTTATTGATTCGTCATTAATATGTTTCATTTGAACGCGGACTCTTAATTAGATACATTTTTATTTTTTCCTATCAACCGGTTTTCCATTACCTGCATAGTTATTACCTATGAAGCTATAGGATACAAAATATGAACTTTTAAAATACTTCATAGATCGAAGATTTGTAAACTCCCTTAAAAGTCAAACATTTATACATACCTACCTCTTAAATATCTTTTGGCAATTAAAAATTATATACCACTCAAGAAAATTAACAATCAAAGAGTCCGTTAACAAGGTTCAGTTTTCACAGTTAGGTGCAAAGTACCGAAATAAAACATAACAACGCAGGAAGAAGTTTAAAGTTTGCTTATAAATCGAAACACCCCTCGGATAGGGGATGTTAAGGTAAGTACGTAATTTGAGATAGATCTAAAATCCTGATGTCTCTCCCCCTCTAATACATCAAGATCAACCAATTTATTTCAAACTCCAGCTCAGGCATATCAAACTATTTTGATTCTTACCAACGTAGACTTAATGCATAGATTGGATTTAGCGTGCGGTTATCATCAGGTTGGCACAAAAAGAAACTGGAGAAAAGTGGCCCTTTGTTGGCAGGTGTATAAAAAATGTGACGTATTTTATTCGCCCATTGGAACGTTAGTAAAATGAGTTTAGGTGAGCTGAGAGCTGTGGAGAGAAAAATACAAGCGTACGATTCTAAAAATTTTGTAGTTTATTTAGACGACCTCCTAATAATTATGATAATGTTACCTTATTAATGATGCAGGAAATTATTTTCAACATATTCATTCTCTATGGATGCTGATGAATTGATTTAAATTGTTATTTCAAGTCTAACATCAGTTTTAAAATTAACCACAGAACGAAAATTAAACAACTTTTTTAAAAGTTGATAAGTGGTCAATAAATCTTCTAACGAAATTCACAACGGAAGTTCATCAGTTTTCGTAATGGAACGTAACCAAAAATTTAAAAGATTAGGATATTTGTTATTAGGCACTGACATAAATTTTTCAGTATTGTTTTCAGATGTAGGTATTAAAACTGTCGATGATGAAATGCCATAAATACCGTTGAGTTTAACTGTCTGTTAACTATTCCCATAACTTTAACAACAGGTAAAAATTCTGACATGTCCTTTAAAAGGACAGCCCCTAAAGTAAAAAAAAAGTATCTCCTAAGGTGGAATTTCGATTGGCTAATAACAATCGATCTCACGGCACCCCTGAACAATAGGGTTCGGTTTGAGCTCCCTATAACGTATCGTGATTGAGGTAATTTTTCTATTTCCCATAGAAATGAGATTCCTAATTGTTATCGATCCGTAATTTTTGTCGTGACTTGTGTTACCATTTTGATTCGCTTAACTATACTTATTAGTATATCAGCGTTTATTTAAGCTGCTTTTTTACAATTATCTAAACTATTGTAAAATTGTACAAAAAGTATTTTGTCTCTTAAGAATCTGTTCAAGATTATACAGGATGAAATTTTAACCACTTTCCAAATTTTAATATATTAATCTACGAGACAAAAAACAAATGACGTATTTTTTCTTTTGGTATAGCCCATTACAAAAATGTCAAGATAAAGCACTTAGAAAATGTCCGCAAAAAAATTTTTTACGCGATTCGCATCTCATTTATTCGTTACGATACCATTCATACGTTTTTAATTATCCTTTTATACCTTATCAGGCCTAGGACCATAAAAATTAAAAACTATATTGCGAAAAATATTTTCGGGTGAAAGCTTGATTTACAGTTTTTACTTCATAAATGGGCTCTAAATACGATACCGAACGCCTTTAAAAATTTTGGAAAGTGGTTAAAATTTCATCCTGTATAAATAAATTTGGACAACATCACAAACATTGTTCTGATCGCATAGTAAGTAACTATTTAAAGCACTCGTATTGTGGGAATCAGAAACAACGAAGGTACCACAAACACTCAGACCTAAGGAAATGTAGAAAAACACTTTTTTTTACATTAACCCGTCCCGGAATTGAACCTGGGACCTCGGAGCAGGCGGCGACACATTATAAACCGGTGTGTACGCCAATCCGCCATGGAGGTCATCAAAATAAATAATTAAGTTATTAAACATCCTGACAAAAAACAGAGTCTAACTAATCAAGCTAATTTGTACTCGTGAATAGAATGTGGTCGTGGTCCGGCCCAGAGCCCGCACCAGGCGCGTGGCGCTGGCGCCGACTAACCACGCGTTGCGGCTAATCGGGGATCTACTCTCTCAGCACGACGATATTGACTTGTACAATGACAATAGGGACTACCGTTTCTTTGCTCACCAGTTGGCGCCACTGTAGACTGAGGTCCGGAGGTATAGCTGTCAAAGGCGATTGGCGCCGAAACAAAGTGTTATATCTTGAATCTAATTAAGGTTATATTGTTTATAAATAACTATCTTGATATCAACAAACTAACTTCTGAAATAGTTGCTCTTGAGGCCGCCTATTTTTGCGCTTTTTTTTAATCCCGCTTTTAAAGCGTTCACATTAATCGCCAAATAATCCGTATTTGCGATATTTTACGAAGGAGATCACTTTCCAGCAGGAAAATTTAAGAAATTATAATTTATGCAACAAATTCCGCTAAAACCAGTACAAAGTGAATGATATTGGACCTCACGCGACACTAGCGCCTCTAGTGGCAAATTCACTAGCGATAGCCCCCATTGGGGTGGTTTAATTGGTAAATTCCGTAAAATACTAGACAATAAGGTGACTTGCAATATTTTGACCATGTAATATCAATTGACTATGTATTTTATCTTTTATTTTAATTCATTTTATTTTTGACATATTTTGCTAATTTTATTTGACTTATTACTAAATTTGGTATGTGTTTGACATTAATTTATTGTGAAATATTTTGTAATGAAATTGTATAACTACCATGTATGCGCTTTGGAGTAAACTGTAAGCATGCTTGTGTACATATCTAAATAAATAAATAAGCATTGAATACAAAAAAATAAGAATAGAATAGAATATAATGTATTGCTGAAACTGTGTACAATGTGCAGTTGGAAATACAGTTTAGAGGTAACAACAGTGTACCCATAACGGGCATGCAATATTTAACATTAGTATTTTAAGTTTTACATAAAATAATAAGTAGCTAACACTTACATTGATATTACACGTGGGTATTTAGATACTTATACACGTGAATGGCAAAATGAGTAGAGACCGATTTCCGTTCTGAAAGATGGAGCTGTATATCATATTGCCAAAAGTAGTAACATAACTAATGTCGAACTAAAAAGGGAAAAGTGAATATTGTGTTATCGTATAATGGAGTTATAGTTTCCACATACGATTAACAGAAATAACAGAACAATAACTATTTATAATACCTTCGTTGACGGTCGACTTATACTAAACGATATAATGCGGGAAAATAGCAAATGCTAAAATGTCCGTTTTATATTCTACAAGAAATCTTTTTGTAATTCAGAGTGCATCTTTCCTTTAATGTTGAAAGTTATGTTCGTTAGTAATAAGAATACAATAACTACCGACAAATAAAAAAGCAATAAGAAGCTTGGTTTCGTTACGACGATTTTTGGGTACAAGCCAAACTTAAAACTTTTTAACTTTCTTTTATAAGGATTAAAGAACTAACTCATCAAGTGCTACCTACTACTTTAATTATTATAAAAGAAAGTCGTGTTAATTACACCATTTGTAATGAATAACGACTGAATCAATTGTTGTATTCTTGGTTTTGTCTTCACTCGGAATCGTTCGATGTTAAATATGATATTAATAAAAACCGGCCAAGTGCGAGTCGGACTCGCGCACGAAGGGTTCCGTACCAAAAAGGCCAAAAAAACGGGTTTGTTGTATGGGAGCCCCCCTTAAATATTTATTTTATTTTGTTTTTAGTATTTGTTGTTATTGTGGCAACAGAAATACATAATTTGTGAAAATTTCAACTGTCTAGCTATCGCGGCTCTTGAGATACAGCCTGGTGACAGAGCGACGGACAGACGGACAGACGGACAGACGGACAGACGGACAGACGGACAGACAGCGAAGTCTTAGTAATAGGGTCCCGTTTTTACCCTTTGGGTACGAAACTCTAAAAAAACGTTCTATCGCCAACCCGTAATATAGATATGGCAAAACAACGTTTGCCAGGTCACCTATTTATAAATGTATAACTTTTGACACACTTTACCGGTTTCTATGTGTTGACGCGAAGTAGTGGCGATGTTTGAGGAGTGTTAATACTATTAAAAGTCTTGAAATCTTGCGTATAATATAAATTTAGATACAAATGGTGTCGTGTTCAACAGAAAGAATTTGAAAGTTAAGTAGGATGACGATGATTTTACATATTTGCTAGGCAAAGTTGTCAGATAGAAAAATGTAGTTACTGAACACGATGTTCTTTTTGACTTAGTCCCATTGAATTAACAAATCAAAAAAAGAAAATGATCATCACCAACTCAAATTCAGTAGCTCATAATTAAATCGTTTCTTTCTTTAGAATTCGGTAGGTAGTAATACTTTTAGTTATTTCATTGTTCGTATTGCGTAGCTCCGTGTAAACCGGCTCCAACGCCTCCCCATCCCTCCGGAGGTCTCGCTCGCCGCCAAATTATTCCCTCGGCCTCCAGCATTACCCATTCATGCTTGCCCAATTCCGTTATTCCTCCCCGACGCACTTCTGTTATTCTTTATTTCTATTTTACTTTATTTTCTTTTCTATCGGTCTTGTGAACGAGTTTTTTAAAAATGGATTACGGACGCGGCTTTTGTACATTCAGCCAAAAGAATATATATATACATAATTATATTAAGATGAGTTACCTACCTGTTGGAAGCTTGCTTCAAACAAAAAGGTTTTTACTACCTAGGCCTTATTACAAGTTGTGAGACGGTACGTTGAAGGAATGGCACCGCCCCGTCTCTTCCTATAAAGGTCGTCAAAAGCGACTTAGGAGTACTGCTAGATAAAAACGGGCTGCAGAGTCTTCTCTTCATCATTGCTCAAACTGCAATAACAGTTTTTTTAAGTCACAAATGGACTATTTGTAGCTTTCTACCTTGAAAATTGCGGAATGCTCCATACAAACTTTCACCCCCCATTTTAGGGAAGTGGGGGGTTAGGAAGAGATAAAAAGTAGCCTATGCCACACTCCATCCCTTCAACTATCTCTACTTAAAAAATCACGTCAATTCGTCGCTCCCTTTTGCCGTGAAAGACGGCAAACAAACAGACACACCATAGATTTAATTAAATCTATAAGACACACACACACTTTCCCATTTATAATTTTCTTCTTTAATATATATAAATTACGTGTCACGTTTTTTGTCCGCGATATACTCCTAAACTACTTAACGGATTTTAATCAAATTTGCACACTGTGTGCAGTTTGATCCAACTTAAAAGATAGGATAGCTTACATCTCAATTTATAGTCGCAATATTATTTTATTGCAAATGTTCTGTGTAACATGGTAAGTAAGTAAGTAAACGCCATATTTGATGCCAATGACATTGTGTGACGTCTGACGTCAAAATTCAATTATATTATTCTAAGGCGATACGAAGTTCGTGGAATAAGCTAGTAATAAATAAAGTATGGATAAAAAACTCAGTGGCATAATCTGAGACATACGAAACTAAATAAGCCACTGAGTGCCAGACTCTTCTCTATTGATGTAACTTGTATTTTTAACTAAATAATAGTGACATTCTCAATATATTTTCCGGGTGTTAAAAATAATTTACATTTGACTGATAACTGATATTCATATTTTATCATTTCCGAAGCGACAGCCACTGAGTGCCAGACTCTATATTAAGTTGATGTAATTTGTATTTTTAAACTAAATTAAAATGATATGCACAATATTGTTTACCTGCTTGAATATAACTTGAAACTGATTTATATCAAGCATTATTATCATTGCCTATATAGGCAATTGATTGTAACATAAATGGTTTGATAACTTACCATATTATTTGGCTTATTTTGTATTTATTTTAAGAGACAAACTTCTTAGCGTTCCATGGATTCACCGTGCGGGTGCCGGGTCCATCGTGTGGCAGAAAGAGAAACTTCGAGTCGCTCCCGGGACTTGTGACACGGGTGTAGACTGTAGGTTTAAGGGGCCCCTTTCCGACGTACATCAACACTCACCTTCACTATTCGTGTTTCTCTCCCTGCCCAGCCAAATCTAAACTGGTACGAACTTGCTAATGCAGCTTTTGACACTCGCTCTAGTATAGAACTTACTGCAGTTCTGGCCAAGCCAAGGTCTTTCAACAGCTTATAGAGAGATTTTGCTGTATGCGATATTATAGGAGATCATAATATTTGTTTTCTTTCATTGCGTGGTCTTTAGGTATTTTAGTTTCCCACGGCATGGTAAGCTCTACAAGTACAATCCGTTTTGTAGCTCTAGAAAAAAGAAAAATGTCCGGTCTGGATGATGAAACACACACATTGTATGCTTTTAATACGTGTTCATTAAAATAGTCCAGTCAGGTGCAGTACCCAGGATTGAGTATGGCTTGTTCTTAAAATTTACAGTGGTGCCTTTTGTTTGTAGTCAATCCTTTTGGGCCCTAGCCACTGAAAGGCTTATAGCTTCACGTATGATTTGAAGTACTCTGTCATGGCGATGTGAGTAGTGACCCCTATTCAAGAGCAGCTTGCATCCCAACAATTTAACAAACCAAGTTAACGGACACATTCGACTGAATTGAAAATTGAAAGTGTTATTGTTCACTTGCAAAACATTTTGCGTTCCAATTACGTGTCAAGAGTTGATCACAAGTAATAATTTGGTAAATGAAAGTATGAGATAGTGATAACTTGTAATTTTTTTCTGTATAATAAAGGAGACGCAACAGGATTATCAGCTCTGCAATTTAAGTGACTATGACTCATAAAAGACCTGACTTAAATCCTTCTTTATTTTTCGCCACCATAATCCAAACATGCAGATTTTATTTTAGTCCTTAACAGTGAAAAGTGTATACCATTTTCACCAGTGTTGCCTGGATAAATAAGTGACTACTATTTTATGTATTTCACCACCGGATTAATCCCAACGCACGGCCATCAAGTATTTACGCTAAGGCGTTTTCTTTTATTTTCCTCCTACGCACAATGACATGTGGTGTACCTTTGTCTTAGAGAGTTTCATATGTCTAGAAATATGCGTTTTTTATATAGTATACCATGTTCTAAAAACCTGTACATTCCATGTTACAGTCAAAAGTCATGATTACTCAAAACTATGACTATAGTCCAATCCAATATTTCTGCAATATGTAATAGTTTTCACCTACAAAACTATTTTTGACTGTTAAATTCAGTCTGACTGTTAAAAACACTGTTTACGACTTAAATAAGGACTCTGGTCATCTATAAGTAAAAAAAAACTGTAACACATACACGGGCATGTGTATATTTTACAGTTTTTATTAACGCAGACAGTCTAATAAACCCATTTTAGCTATTTGTCTCGTTCTTTCTTAGCGCTGTCATCATTTGAAAGAAAGTGACAAAACAATGTAATAGCTATAATAGTTTTATTAGACTGTATGCGGTATTATGAATAAGGGGGATGGTGTCAACTTCGTGAATATACATGTACCTACCCATCATTGCTGTGGTAACTTGAATTCAATGATGGAGGCCTTTGCCCTGCTGTGGGATGATTATATAGTATAGGCCGTAACTTTTTATACACGAGGAATTAATAAAGTGTTAATTGTTTTGCCTTTTAACATGTAAATTATGTTCCAAAACATAACAACCTTGTTAGCTCATACTCAAGAACTTTCACTTCAATACAGTTTTTTCCTTAACTTTGTGTATACAGTAAGCTTGAAGAATCTTCAGTCTCTGAATAATGATTTAGCTTTTCTTCCTATTGAATTGTGTCCCATAATATTTACTGTTGACGCAAGCCCCGTGCTGTCTAGACTGTAGGCTTGTTAACTTATACAGGGTGTTAAAAAATTACAATCAAATTATAAGAGGATGGTTCAGAAACAGCTTTAGAATACTGGAAAATGTTTGAAAAAATATTGTTAAAAAGTTCTTTCAAATCATCTTTTCTAATTTGTACTTTTATAAATATAAAAAAACCTGCCTGTCTTCTTTTATAGTTTTCTCTTACCTTTTCTAGGTTAATTCAAAAATCTGATACTTGCAAATTTGGTATCAAAAACGTATGAAGTAAACTGAACTATGCTAGTTATTATACCAGAAATCGGCCTTAGAGGGTAAGAAAGGACATAGAAGTTTGTTTGAGAACCCAGTAACCTAATTGTTAGTTAAATTTTTAAGGAATTAAATTACTGATGTGAATTGTGAATTCGATAAAAAAAACTTGAAAGTTGGACTTGTACATCCTGTATATATCACGTCTAGACATTCAAGTTATCATATATTTCAGCTCAAGTGGAGCTATTATGTTGCCGACCTACGCATAACATTTCGAGAATATATGGTAACGATAGGTACCTGTGTCTATTTTTGTCGAGAAGCTAAAATCATTGAATTCAGAATTACACTAAGAATGTACAAAATAATGTTGTTACTTCAAAATAGGTAGATTCTTAATGATGCCTTTTTCATTTTAAGAAAGCACAATCGTTTTATTTTTAAAATTAGTTGCGGTAACTACCTATTTCTGGCCAGTATTAGAAAATTTAAAATAATAAGGTTGTGAAAATCTTATGACTCGACTAGATATAACCAACATAGTTTGGAATCCATACTTCCATACTTAATATTATAAATGGGAAAGTGTGTGTGTCTGATTTCATTGTTTGTCCGTCTTTCACGGCAAAACGGAGCGACGAATGGACGTGATTTTTTAAGTGGAGATAGTTGAAGAGGTGGGGAGTGACATAGGCTTCTTTTTGTCTATTTCTAACCCCCCATTTCCCTAAAATGGGGGGTGAAAGTTTGTATAGAGCATTCCGCAATTTTCAAGGTAGAAAGCTAAAAATTGGTATGCGAACTATTTGTGACTAACAAAAAAATCGTGCATCATTTTTTTTAGGAAATCCGCCCCCTACCCCTTAAAATAGGGGGTGAAATTTTATTGTTACCCCGAATTTAACGCAAGCGAAGTCGAAAAGCTAGTAAGACATAAATACACGCATCGTAACAGCAACACCCTTTTGTTATTGGCTTTCGAAGTACACAACCATAAAGACGACATATAAAATAATAAATAAATTTAGGCAACATTACATACATTGAATGTAATGAAGGTACCACAAACACCTAGACCCGAGAAAATATGGAAAAATCCTTTTTCGAAACTGATCTGTCTAGGAATGGACCCAAAACCATAGAGCAGACGATATGGAGGTCGGACAAAAGGACGAACACATAAAAAAAGTCAAATTTTTTACAGCTTAGTAAGCAGTAAATATTCAGCTAACCATAATCTAATGCAGTTCTTTAAAACAATTTTATCCACTACCTCCAGATTAAATTTCTCCAGACAACTTTTCGTTTGTTTTCACATTCAGCATGTAAATAAAGTCTAAGTATGTACATAATGCTTAATTAAAACTAGTGATGTGCCGGATCGTTAAAAATGTATGTCCGCGGATACGAATCCGAAAGCGGGTATTTGGCGTCAGGATCCGCGGATACGGATCTTAACTGTGTCGGCTGGTTGGTCGCTATCGGTGTGCGTGACCTTGAAAGTTTAAAACGATAGCCACTTGACGCTTTGCGTAACAGGTCGGACATGTTCGGACTTGTATTGTTGTTCTTTTGTCTTTAGTTTAGTGTTACACGTGGTGATTGTCTGTACCTTTCATTACTGGAGGAACTTAAATTCAATGATGGAGGCCTTTGTCCTGCTGTAGGATGATTATAGGCCGTTACTTAGTGTGAAACTGAGCAGCATAACCTATTCGTGTGTGTTTAATACAAGAGATTAAAAAATCCTATACATGCATTGAAAATTAAGAAGCTTAAAAATCTGCTAAAGAAGTGACAAAGACAGATACGCATGTGTCTTTTTCCGCGGATACGGATAGCCGGCGCATCACTAATTAAAATATTGCGTTACGCCCGAACGCCCCGGGGCTGACTGGACGTGCTATCCTATGAAAGCGTCTGGAGCAGAGCTTTTAAAGTTAGAACGTTTCGTTAGTAGTAAGTTAGCGGTAGCAGCTTAGTAGAGATTTTATGGAATATTTTTTATGTAAAGAAAATCTTTTGCATGCAATGAAAAACGTTGAAGAACAAAACCTTTATTAAAGGGTCTGGGCTGACAGCTTTCAAAATAAAATTCACAAAAAGCAAGCCGACATATTTGTGTCAGCGCATAAGTTTGACAGGGCTTTATTAGCTTACACCGACAATATTGCTTACTGCGAATTATTTTTTAAGTATTTATTCTGTTTTCAATTTTGAATGGGACCATCCTTGGTTTTTTCATATACTTTTTATTACTTATCAATATTTTTATATCTTATATCTTATAATATATATATTTTATATCTTATAATATAATCATAAAATGTCTATAATAATTTTCAATACTCGTACGAATTAAAATAGTTAAACATACATTTTTATATTATTGGCTCAACATCAAACCATACATCAGCCACTTACGATTCCATTTGTTTTAATAAATCACAAATCAAATAAACCATATTCATTGTACCCGGTCAGTGTCTGCGGGCAAATTTGAGATACCTAAAGTAAATAACTACTTTGGTGATAGAACATTAAAGAAACGGTTACCATATATTGAATAGTTTGCCCGGGGATATACGCCGGGAACAAGATAAAAATGTTTTTAAAAGAAAACTTAAAAAGTATTTTTTAGCTAACTCAGCTTAGTATTCAAGTTTTAATTTGGTATGTTAGAGACTTGTGATCCCACAGACAAACTATGTATATAGTTTTGTGGGACAACTGAATATTTAACTGTAAAACGCTGTTTGTCTAATAAATGAATAAATAAATAATAAAATAAATAAAATGTCTTGTCCAACACTTACGCAAAAATAATTACAAAACATAAACACGTCGATTGAAAGTCAACTTTAATTTCTTCGTTTAAAAAGAAATAAAACTAAGGGCCTGTTTCACAATCGCTGAATAAAGTTCTGGGTAAGCTACTTCGACCCTATCTGCTCAGTAAACTATTTTTTACGTTTCACAATCCCTGAGTAGGGTTAATCACCACTTTATCTGCTCGTTAAGTTAATCACCGGATGCACTGCCAAGTAGCCTTTTACTTGATAAGTAAATTTAAGAAAAGATAACCTCAAATACGTCATTTCCAAATTTTCATTAAGAACAAGTTATTTTATTATTTAAATGGACAGTTTTGCAGGCATTGTAAAATAACACAATGTTCGTAATGGTAAATTCAATGCAAACAAGATCACCACACAAAAAGTACCAAACGTCGGCAAATTTGACATTTGTCATTTACTGACTAACTGACGTTGACTCGACATAGACTTTTTGTTGAAACCTCGTTGCGTTCCATTCTTACAGAAACATTGATTTTAGAAAAGGTGAAATGACTCATTTACAGTAAACAGTTTTTGTACGATTTTTTTGTTTTTATTACTTATAATCATAACAAATAATATTTTTAATGATAATTCTGTGATTACTATACTTTATGGAAACACATTAATTATTCTTGCCTTGAAACGAAACGTAACTAGTAAGTAAGTACTAATTATATAATCTTCACTTTAATTTACTGATTAGATGATTGTGAAATGCAAAGAAACTTAACGAAAGGATTTAACCTCTATGTAATTAACTCGTTGAGTAACTACTTAAGCCTTTACTTAATATTTGTGAAACAGACCCTAAAGTAAATAACTACTTTGGTGATAGAACATTAAAGAAACGGTTACCATATATTGAATAGTTTGCCCGGGGATATACGCCGGGAACAAGATAAAAATGTTTTTAAAAGAAAACTTAAAAAGTATTTTTTAGCTAACTCAGCTTAGTATTCAAGTTTTAATTTGGTATGTTAGAGACTTGTGATCCCACAGACAAACTATGTATATAGTTTTGTGGGACAACTGAATATTTAACTGTAAAACGCTGTTTGTCTAATAAATGAATAAATAAATAATAAAATAAATAAAATGTCTTGTCCAACACTTACGCAAAAATAATTACAAAACATAAACACGTCGATTGAAAGTCAACTTTAATTTCTTCGTTTAAAAAGAAATAAAACTAAGGGCCTGTTTCACAATCGCTGAATAAAGTTCTGGGTAAGCTACTTCGACCCTATCTGCTCAGTAAACTATTTTTTACGTTTCACAATCCCTGAGTAGGGTTAATCACCACTTTATCTGCTCGTTAAGTTAATCACCGGATGCACTGCCAAGTAGCCTTTTACTTGATAAGTAAATTTAAGAAAAGATAACCTCAAATACGTCATTTCCAAATTTTCATTAAGAACAAGTTATTTTATTATTTAAATGGACAGTTTTGCAGGCATTGTAAAATAACACAATGTTCGTAATGGTAAATTCAATGCAAACAAGATCACCACACAAAAAGTACCAAACGTCGGCAAATTTGACATTTGTCATTTACTGACTAACTGACGTTGACTCGACATAGACTTTTTGTTGAAACCTCGTTGCGTTCCATTCTTACAGAAACATTGATTTTAGAAAAGGTGAAATGACTCATTTACAGTAAACAGTTTTTGTACGATTTTTTTGTTTTTATTACTTATAATCATAACAAATAATATTTTTAATGATAATTCTGTGATTACTATACTTTATGGAAACACATTAATTATTCTTGCCTTGAAACGAAACGTAACTAGTAAGTAAGTACTAATTATATAATCTTCACTTTAATTTACTGATTAGATGATTGTGAAATGCAAAGAAACTTAACGAAAGGATTTAACCTCTATGTAATTAACTCGTTGAGTAACTACTTAAGCCTTTACTTAATATTTGTGAAACAGACCCTAAAGTAAATAACTACTTTTTTGATAGAACATTAAAGAAACGGTTACCATACCTATTGAATAGTTTGCCTGGGGATATACGCCGGGAACAAGATAAAAATGTTTTTAAAAGAAAACTTAAAAAGTATTTTTTAGCTAACTCAGCTTAGTATTCAAGTTTTAATTTGATATGTTAGAGACTCGTGATCCCACAGACAAACTATATAAATAGTTTTGTGGGACAACTGTATATTTAAATGTAAAACGCTGTTATCTCATAAATAAATAAATAAATAATAAAATAAATAAAATGTCTTGTCCAACACTTACGCAAAAATAATTACAAAATATAAACACGTCGATTGAAAGTCTACTTTTATTTCTTCGTTTAAAAAGAAATAAAACTAAGTATAACATTTCTTTACAGTTATTACATAAATCTAACAAGCAAATACATTTATCTTTGCTCTCTATCTTAGATATTGCTCTCTCGATATCCACAGATTCCATTTTCCATTTACAATGTACCTCTCAACCAAGCAGGTTTAGTCATTCACAAAACGCTAGAAAAACTCCAATCTCCAGTATTGCTGTACCATTGAGGCCTGTAATAATGTATACGGAACCGAGCAATATTTTATCCTAAGGGTATAACGTTAGGGCCAAATGTTAAGCCTAAAAGCAGAAGTAGAAAATCGGCCAAGTACGAGTCGGACTCGCGCACGAAGGGTTCCGTACCATTGACTAGGTAAACAAAAGTACCTTAATGTGGTGCCTACCTTTTGCCATTATTAATATCGAGCTTAAAGGGCAAAAAAATCGTGTTAGTTGTATGGGAGCCGGCCTTAAATATTTATTTTATTTTGTTTTTAGTATTTGTTGTTATTGCGGTAACAGAAATACATAATTTATAAAAAAATCAACTGTCTATGTATCGCGTCTCTTGAGATACAGCCTGGTGACAGGCAGACGGACAGACGGACAGACAGCGAAGTCTAAGCTATTACTGTCTGGTCCCGTCTTTACACTTTGGCTACGGAACCCTAAAAAAAAGGATAACTTTTTTGTTCCGCTGGGAGAGGATTTAATAAAGTAAGTCTCTTATCGTTTTATCTCCGTTGCGGTGTGGCGTAGGCACCGGTTTTCAAGGTGTTGCTTGCTTCGGGATCCCAGATTCGTTTCCCAGACGAGAAATTATCAAAAGTGTTTTTCTATATTTTCTCGGGTCTGGGTGTGTGGTAACTTCGTTGTTTCTGATATCCGCAAAAAACAAGTCCGTTAAATATTTATGTACACTCGACAGCACATCGAGTTAAACAGTTGAACTGCGATAACAGCTTTTATTACGTAGGGCATAAAGGCGGTCTCAAGGTCAACATGTATAGTCTGATGTGCCGCCGTGTGTACTTTGGGACCAAAGCAATATGAGATGTATTCCACATTTACTATATTTATTTAGAACAATAACATTTCTAAAAGGGTATATTATTTGACGACCTCCGTGGCGGAGTGGCGTACACGCCGGTTTTCAAGGTGACGCCTGCTCCGAGGTCCCGGGTTCGATTCCCGGACGGGTCAATGTAGAAAAAATGAGTTTTTCTACATTTTCTCGGGTCTGGGTGTTTGTGGTACCTTCGTTGTCTCTGATTTCCAAAATACGAATGCTTTAAATAGTTATTCAAATTGGGGTCAGAACAATGTATATGATGTTGACCACATTTATATTGTGTGTTTTCTAGTCCTATAGGTGTCGTAAGAGGCGACTAATAGTTATCACAGCAATGATGGGTAATGTAATTAAATAATACTCAATGTACTGAAACTAAAAAGTATTTTAAAAGTTAAAATCGTGTTAACTTATCAAAGCGATCGAATTATATTTCTAACGCAATCAGTCCTAAAAGTGAAACGTCTAAAGGTCTTATAATTTAATCAAGGGGGTAAAAAGGGGAGGGAATCTTAATAGGTGTGATTTATTAAATAAACGGTGACTTTAACACGACACGGCCATAACACTCAGCGTATAGATAAGCAGGAAATTCGTTAATGGGAAATTGCATTCGCATTTTTTACGATCTACACACAATCACAGTTTACTGCTTGATGACTACCTTCGTGATAGAGTGGCGTACACACCAGTTTTCAAGGTGTCGCCTGCTCTGTGGACCTGGGTTCGATTCCCGGACGGGGTAGTGTAGAAAAAAAATATTTTTCTGTATGGTCTGCTTATGCCCCTACAACAGAACGGGCCACCAATTCTGCTAATTTACAAATGGCTCAATAGAATCTCAATTGTATATTTTGAAACATTTACTAAGGGTGTGATGTCAAAATATGCGATTGCGATGCAATTACGATTCTATTGAGCCATTTGTAAATTAGCGTAATTGGGGCCCGGGTGTGGTGCCTTCGTTTACCTAATGTCAACAAAATAAGTGCTTTTAAAACAGTTACTTACTTACCCCCAAGTAAGTAACACAACAAGAACAATGTGGGTATGTTACGTTGTCCATATTTTTTTTCATATTCGAATCAGTTAAAATCTATATGCGGTCACTATCGGTCACAACAATTATTGTAATGTGTTTTAGTTCCAAATAAGTATGAATTATCAATATTTAAACTTGAAAAATTATGTCTCAGGCAGGACTCGAACCCTAATCTCCTCGCATGCCGGGCGCGGCGCTTTAACCATTTAGCCACCGAGACACTACGTCATAGGCGTCAATTTTTCAAGCATATTCTTATCGCTGCAAGCCAGCGTAGTTTCATCAAATGTTAAGAGTTTGCACCCGCAGCACCCGAAAGAAACAACGTTGCAGATGTTTGACAGTCAGTTAAGATGAAACAGCTATTTAAATACTTTATATGATATTTTAAGCAATTAAATTGCAATTATAATAGCAGTATTAAAATTTTTTTAAATAAAATTTATATACACACAAACACACACACACACACACAAAATATTTTTTTGCTTAATATATCATATAAAGTAGATATAAATTATCTTATCTTATCTTTTATTGCTGACCTACTCATAAAACGATAGCGACCGAGCTTCTTGCGCTGCTTCTGCTCGGGCAGAATCGATTATTTCAAGCTTCCGGTTATGTCGCGTTTCTTAGAGTTCTTATCAAATATCTATCTTAATATTATGTACTCGTAAATTGGAAAGTATTAATTTCCTACACATTTTCATCCCCTTGAAATTTCGGATAAAAACTATTCTTATACATTTTCAGTAGTATGTAAACTGTTATTTTGCCAAATAAACTGATAGTGATAAAATAAAATAAATATATATAATTATATGTTTAAGGAATTGAATTTACAAATTATTAATTGTCCAAATATTTCCTTTTGAAGAATGATCGAATTGCGAGTTACATAGATTCGCCTAAACAATATAAGAAACTTTATTTGATATTTTAGCAACTTAATTGCACTTATAATATCAGTATATAAACTTGAAAAATATTGTCTCAGGCGGGACTCGAAGGAGATGCGGGTTCGAGTCCCGCCTGAGACAATATTTTTCAAGTTTATATACTGATAATATAAGAAACCTTAGTAGGTGTTTAAAAACAATCAACCCATTCTACAAACAGGAGCCTCCTCAAAATAAGCCGCCAATCGCCGAACCCAGAAAGAGCGAGAAAGATCAACATGCTTAATATTCTCGTGGGAAGTTGCTCATTCATTATTTCAAAGAAGAATGTTCAAGGCAACACAAACATCAGCCGTAGACTTAGTTGAAGTTCGCGGTGCCTTGAGGTATTCTGCCATCCATGGAAATAATACACTTTTGTATTGATTTCATTAACTAACTGTTGTTGTTGCCTGCAATTTGGTATGCGTGGAATTAAAAAAATGAAAAACTACAAGGGAACCGTACATTCCCGGGATTAAACGTAGCCTATGTGCTATTCCAGTTCGTAATCTAACTCCACACTGAATTTTATCCAGATCTTCACATTTATAATTCATTCAAACTTCACATCAATCATTCACATTTATACTATAAGTAAGAGTAGTGAAATTAGTAAGGTTGTTTTTTTGCTTTTACGTGTCGTGTGGTGTCGGCACATTAAAATAATAGTGCTATCCCTCCCATCTCATGATTGCTGTTAGAAGTGACTAAAACTCCGTACAAAAAACTGACAGCAGCGCCGCGCCTTCTTACAAGTACCTATTGGCCAAACTGCGATCGCCAACTTGTCTGCTAAGCGAGGCAAAATCGTCCTTTGGAAAGGCCTGTGTCAGCTGTGGATTAGTATAGGCTAATAGTGGCGATGATTTAACAATCGGAATCAATATCTGCTGCGTTCCATTTGAACATACATTTTAAAATGGCTACAATGTCCATATTGGTGACTGGTTTAGGTGTTTGTGGCACTTTCGTTATTTCAGATTTATACAGAAAAAGTGTTTCGATTGTAATTTACTTAGGAATAAGAACATGTACGTAACATGTATGTAATGTTTTCCAAAGTCTAAGGATGTGCGATTACAAACTCTTAATCCACGACAAGGTGGCAAAACGAACGTTGGCGAAGTGTTGCCCCACCCCTCACCGTTTGATTATGGCGTGACAAAACACGTCGCCTCACCCCACACCCGAACAGGATTAAACTGGTTTACTGAAAAGTTTATACGAGTATGTTGGGGTTTTTCTCGACATAAACATACAAAATGTGAATTCAGAAGAGTCACTCGCTAATGTAGTGGATCAAACAAATGGAATAGAATATGTATGGTTTTTAATGTACCGGCTGCTTAAACGCAGATATGCGCCATACGACAATTGTTTTCTATTGTCTCTGGAATTACCCACAAACGAGGGTGTAATATTCGAGTTTGAGTTACGAGTTATTCAAGTTATATGTCGACGATATTTAACGGACACAAAACACCCTTTTTTTCTGTCAGTTCAACATGGTCCTCACAATTAAACGAAAGTTTTCTTGTAAGTTATTATTTGGTCCTCAAATATATATTTTTTTAGTAAAATGATATTTCTACTTACTTGTACATTATCGAATAAAAACATCATCAAAAACCTCAACCCATTAGCCGAATGTATAAACAAAAAACATTAAAAATGTCGAAACTTCCTCATTTTTCTCTGGTTGACAAATATTTTGCGTCAAATTGTTGACCTTTCATCGTGAGTTTTTATTAAATCATGTTGTGTATACTATTTATGGAAGGTAACCTACAAAATTATTATTTTTTTCGTCCGTCCGTCCGCCTTTTATGTCAAGGCCGTTTATCTCGGGAATATGCTAAGGCACTGAGTTGAAATTAAAACCTTATACCTACTCAGGTTTGCAGGCCCTTGAAGCTTTGAAAAAATCAGTCTTTTGATTAAAGGAACCGTCATTATGACAAAATTAAACGTATATTTCGACACTGGTGGTATCAATATTAATATACAACGACGCGTGGTATCGATATATAAAAAGTATTTTCTTTTGACCTAAAACTATGAAATTTGATAATTAATACCCTTATATACTACAAGTTTAAATAAAAATTTGAAAACTATGGATTGAGAATTTAATCATAAAAATATTCGGAAAAAACTGCGACACTCGATTCTTGTACTGATTATAATCTACAAATTTGCACCAAACTGTCGGTAGGAAAATCCGATTCGTAATAGTCCCTTTTTTAATATACCCTAAACCTTATGCATGCCTCAGTAATATGTTCACCCCACAATGCGTGACGTTTGATTAAGCCGTGACAACACTCTACCCTCGTCCCGGGATCACCTGATTCGAACGTGTTGTTTTTAATTATCAACATTAATGTTGATTCTGAATCAACTGTTGACGTGATTGGAGCTTGTTTTGTGAAACCTTTGGAACGGTGTTAAAATCAGTTTCAATTCTACAAATAGGCCCCAGGAGGTGTTTTTACATGTCCCTATGTTACATATTACTGCTTTGGGTACAAAAGTGGACAAGTGCGCTAAGATCAGTCCCAATGTTGTAACTTATCATTCGAGGAAAGTGTATGCTAGTAGTGCTTAGAAGAAATACTCGGTCACTATTTTTCAAAGTAAATGAACGACCTATAATAATCATTCCTCTGCAAGGAAAGCTTACATTGTTGATTTCAGGTAACCACAGCAATGGTGGGTACAGGAATAATCACCACGCTTGCCAAATACAGGTTGGTGATCACAAACCCGAGCAATGTTCGAAAATTCGAAACGTGTCGCTCCCGACGAGGTTCTCGAGATCTTGGGAGCTTGTACCATTAACCCATATTGTGTTATATAGTCATTTTCAGACCATGTTAATTTTACATCAACCGAATAAGTTCAAGTTACTATGACAGAGTTTGTTGCGTCACTTTTTCTCGGCACTTGTCCTGATGCAGTGGCAGGTTACAGGCCACAGTGCAGGTTCTAATGATCTGTTCATATTGCAAAAAAAATGTATACGCATCCTTTTTAATCGACAGCCCAGAGACTCTTGTAAACCGTTCTTCATAAATGAGAAAATCTTGACTCTGCCATGTATCTACATATTAGAAACCGCAATGTTCGTAAGGAAACATATACATCTCTTTAGTTTCATTAAGAGTGACCGTCGTAACACTAAGTTAATTTTGCCAACACCTAGATTAAAAATGTTCAGAGATAGCCCACTTTATAAAAGCGTTCTGATTTATAATAAGCTTCCAGATTCCCTAAAACTACTAGACTCAGACATAACCTTTCAAGGCAGACTAAAAAACTTATTAATTAGAAAGAGTTACTATAAGGCAGAAGAATTTTTGACAGACAATTTAAAATAACTTTGTATTTCTATGATATTCTTACATTGCTGTACCCTAATAGGGTTTGTACTTTAGCTCTGTGTATGTACATAGTTCTAAGTATATTTTTGCAATAAATAAATAAGACTTAAATAAAATAAAATAAAATATTAGGACGTGTAAAAGCGCCTCCAGGGCCTATTTGAACGAAACTGATTAACTAACTAAACAGAAAATATTGTATCCCCACAAAGTCAATATAACAAGCTTGCATTTCTCGATATGGCGTTCCACAGCAACAAACTGTCGGTCCGTTTGACGACTGTATTAGGTATTGCCGTTCAGTATAATATGTGCGTTCATAGTAATGCGGCAATAAGTATGCCCGGAACGCGCCTACCGTACGAGATAAGATGTGCCGCAGCCGGCATGCGACATCCGGCTTATTGCGAACTGTCTGGTTTTATGGGCAGTGGGAATTTTAGTTTGATGTGCCTAGTTATTGACTGACAAGAAGAGGTTGTGAATTTGACACTTATAATAAGACAAAGTTAAACTGATGAATAGGGCCAATGCTAAACAAGAAATTATTAACAATTATCTATCAAAGTTTTTATGAAAAATGTGTTTTTCTTTTACTTTAATTTGTATTTCTTCAAATTGAAATCGACCTTTTTTGAAGGTTCATCATGTGAAACAAAGATGTGAATGGAGAGATTCCTCTTTTTATGTCGATTGAAATTATTATATCTGTCTAATTACTAATTACAGTTATTAAGGTAAAACTAGAACTGCAATATTCTTTAGGTTTTTAAAGCAATAGAAGCAACTGTTTGTACGTTCTTCGTAAATACTGTTGCAGTAAATCAGTTTTAATTCTGTAAATAGGCATTTTAATAGGTCTTAGAAAGGTCCTGTGTTAAATATTTTACTTTGGTAGCCTGTAAACCCTGTTGTTTTACTCGTATGGGCCAAATATACACCAAAGACAACGAAATACAAGTTTCGAGCACTAGTCATTAATTTAAAGAATTTATGGGTTAATACTGCATTTTTTGTAGGATGAGCCAAACGGTACTAATTTAAGTAACATACATACGTATGTACCTTAGATGAATGAAAAGATGATTTTAAATGATATACGTACGTAAGTATATCATTTAAAATCGTCTTTAAAATAAATATGTTTTTTTTTAACTTCTGCGTTTTTTTCCCCGTCTATTTCTTGCGTCCAAAACAGAATAATATCTGAACATTCTATCTCAGCGGCGCGGACCCGAACGGACCTGTGCGCGGTTTTTATCGCCAAGAAAAATTAGGCGAATACGTCTAGTCGAAGGGGAAGCTTGAACACGGTTTGCTTAGTGGACGATATGTTTTACCTGAACAAAAAAAAGGAAATTCCAAATTATATTTGTTTCATTTGGTACTCATTTTTTGTTTTTACATTTGAATAAAGAGCTTCAAGGATAGAAAAATAGGAAAGCGATGAAATGTTTGAAAAATGGAATTGGTTTAAAACAATAAGTACGAGTATCTATGTAACAATTCAAAATGGTAGCTTTCTTTTTGTTTTTGATTGCTTAGTTATTTTGTAAATTAAATAACTAATTTATTTTGATCATGTTAAGGTACAAAGCTTACAGCAATATATTTTTAGTACTAAATCCAGAAAAATGGGGACTTAGTCAAAATTATCCAACCGTCTGAAATACTAAATAAATCGGCGCCAACGAAAATTGACAATATGCAGAGAAAAAAAAAAAACAATTTTGAGAAGGCGCTCTAAAGTAAGTTACATAAACCTACAAAAAACATAAATACATATATGAGAATATTGATCGTTTATTGTTCGGTAGCTAAATGCACACAACCTTTTTGAAATGCGTCTATAATAACATGGCGTACATTCTGCCACAGGTGAAGCCATAACGCACATCGGTGTGTATATAAACTCCCCACGCAATTGGTGGAGTAATGACCACCAGTGGGACCCAAATAGGCAACAACTATCAACAAATGCCCTCTAATATCAGTTAATATCCCTACTATCTCCTCCCGTATTTAGGCCACCTGTGTATCATTTTCCTTAACTATTGCCATTCGTTTCTTTGGTTCGGAATGTAAGAACACAGATTCGAAAGTAAATAAATGTATATGTATAAAAAATATGTGTATATTTTAAGCATTATTCACTAAAATCTGTTTTATTTCTACAAATAGATCCCTAATTACTTTTCCACGTTCCAATGTTTTAAACTACATTCTATTTAGGTATGAAATCACATGTCATGTAGTGCCCGCACATTAAGAGAATATTAGCACAAAGTTTGAAGTTTTACTACAAAAAGCAAAAAAAAGTTATTTAACAGGATACGAACAATCTAAAATACCCTTTTATGATATTTTAGCAACTTAATTGCATACTTTATTTGATATTTTAGTAACTTAATTGCACTTATAATATCAGTATATAAACTTGAAAAATTTTTTTGTCTCAGGCGGGACTCCAAACCGCATCTCCTCGCATGCCGGGCGGGCGCCATACCATTAGGCCACCGAGACACTGCGACACGGCGCGAATTTTTCAAGCATATTCTTACGCTGTGAGCCAGCGTTGTTTCATCAAATGTTAGGAGTTTGCACCCTTAACACCCGAAAGAAACATCTTTGCAGATGTTTGACAGTCAGTTAAGATGAAACAGCTATTTATATACTTTATTTGATATTTTAGCAACTTAATTGCACTCATAATATCCGTATATAAACTTGAAAATTTTTTTCAAGTTTATACGAGTATACTGAACTTAATTGCAATTATAATGTCAGTACTTGTTGTAGCTGTTTCATCTTAACTGACTGTCAAACATCTGTAAAGATGTTTCTTTCGAATGTTAATAGTGTAAAACTCATGTGTAACAGTTTATGAAACTACGCTGGCTTACAGGCAGCGATAAGAATATGCTTGAAAAAATTACGTGGTGTCTCGGTGGCTAAATTGGCAAAAGCGCCGCGCCTGGTATGCATGGAGATGCGGGTTCGAGTCCCGCTTGAGACATAATTTTTTAAGTTTAAATACTTGGTACAATGCCTTGTTTTCCTAATATTATTCTACCAAAAAAACTCACGAAATAAGTCGGCACACGATTCATTGTTTGACAATTTAAAGCAAATTTTTATTGCTTCTATATTTTGTGATTGCCACCAGACCGTGATTTTTGAACAAAGCAACATGACTTGTTCGAACGAAACCACACTTGGATTTGGACCTTAAAAATACCTTATCTTAAATGCTTTTCCTCACCAACGAAATACAATCTTTGTGTCAACTCCTAAGCGTGGCAGTACATCAAACTAACAAGTACACCCACATATAGAGAGACTATCCGAGTGTGTTGCAGCGATACACACAGGTCGGACAAAGTTACAAATGGCCACAATTGGTCAGCCTGTCGCCTTGCTTTGTATCAGTGTACACGTGGCACATTCTGGGACTGGTAACTTCACAAATAAATGCATGCAGTTTTACTGCGGCTTTAGAATTAGAAATGTCTGATCTTTGTTAGAGACGTTTTATGATAACAAATTTAGTTATTTCCATACTAAGATATTATTTTAAATATCATTGTAGTGTAACGAAGGTACTACAAATATCACCCAAACCCAAGAAAATGTTGAAATACACTGGATCCCCTCGGGAATCGAACCCGGATCCTCGGAGCAGGTGACACCTTGAACACCGGTGTGTAAATCACTACCACGAAGGCCGTCAATGGTTATATAGCATTATCTACCCACCAAATAAGTTAGAGCATACTTGATGCGAGATAAAAAGTATCTATACTTAATAATCACAAAGATGCGTTTCCTTTCCTCTTTGTTGTCTAACTCCGCAAAACAATACCTGTAATTTAGTCTTAAGACCATCACTTCATGTAATTGGACAGAACAGACTTATCCTTCGTAATTACATATTTAATTTTACTTGTTGCTGCGAAATTACAGAAGACCGTTAACTTTTTACGATGAACAAAATGGCGGATGACGCGCAAATGCGCGCGAAAATCAAACCAAATCCCTATTCTGTTATCATCCTTACGTGTCATAGTTATAAGGTTGATGTTGGCAGCACAGGTGATGTTAGTGAGGCTTTATGAGATCCGCCTAGGGCATTTAATGGCACTCTCTTCGTAGATTCTAGTCGTAAAAAGGAGTTGGTGGTTTTTGCCTTACAGGCTGTTCATGGCAGGCATCCCTTTTCGGTGTTTCATGTTGAAATAGAAATAAAATGGGTAAAATAATTAAAATGGGTATTTATATTTAGCATATCAACATAAATTTGACAGATGTGTCCCTTAAAAAGAAAAAAATGATCTTAAGACATATTTGTCGAAATATTAAAACAGATTTTAAGGTTTTCAAAACAGTACAGATCAATTACCAAATTTATTATGTTTAGTTAAAAAAAATGTTTAGAAAAAAGAAGCTTTAGAAAAAAATGTTGCTCAAACTCATTACTTTCATTCAAATTGTTTTACCGTGGTTTAAAATAAATAAACAATTTCCCATAAAAATAGACTTAACGAATACACCTGGTTGACAAATGCTGGTTCAAATTTTAGGACAAATGAAAAATGCTTTAATGTTGCACAAATCTCGCTAATATGTATAATAAATGCGTTAGTTTGAATATACGTTTGTTACTGAATCACGCCGCCCAAAATGGTGAATACGAATTCGAATGAATTTTTTCAGGGAAATAGATAATAATATAAAAATAATAATAATATTTAAGACATGCCTCACTGGGCCACATGGAGCCATCTAGTCCCAAATTAAGCTACTATTAAGTATCAGTATATAAACTTAAATTTTTTTTTTTTTGTCCCGCCTGAGACAAAATTTTTCAAGTTTATATACTGATATTATAAGTGCAATTAAGTTGCTAAGATATCAAATAAAGTATACTATTAAGTACCCTGTCGTATGGGGTACTAGACAACCGATAAACTTACTGATATATTTTTTTGTAAATACATACTTATAATACATAGAAAACACCCAGACCAGTACAAACAGACATGTTCATGCACACAAATATTTGTACTGTGCGGGGATCGAACCCGCGACTCATGGCTCAGAAGTAGCGTTTACTGCCGCTGATCCAAATAATAGGCTGGAAAAGCTCATAGGCTTAGAATTTTAAAATTTACGGAATTATTTAAAAATATTTTATCCCGGTTGTAAATGTACGGTTCCCAAGAGATAATTTCAATTTGCAAACTCAACTCAACGCGTACAAAGTCGCGGGCTACAGCTAGTGTTTTTATAAAGCTAAGTTCACACTTAGTTGTTTGCGGCATGGTTGTTAATTTGTTTTTTTTTTCTTTTTCAGGTAAGACGGATACATTATTAACATAATTAATGGATGTTATGTAAGTATTTGTTAACGACCTTCGTGGTCCATTCGTCCATTGGCCTTTGCCACCGGTTTTCAAGTGATCGTCAGCCCCGATGTTCGATTCCCGGACGGGTCAATGTAGAAAACCACTTTTTAAATTTTCTCGGGTTTGGGACGTTGTTTAGTGGTACCTTTATTGTTTCTGGCTTTTACGAAAACAAGTGCTTATGCTTTGAACCCCACGAGGCACCCAGGTGCCACGATACCAATTGATTTCAATTGTGTCTGGAATAACTTACGATCGAGGGATTGATAGATTCTTACTTACCCTTTGTGCTTAATTAACTATCCTTACTAACCCAAATCTTAATATTAAAAATGAAAAAGTTTTGATGAATATTTTACATTTGTTAGTCAATGACGCTAAAACTGCTCAATGTAGCACAATATATTTTTAAAGGGTTTTCATAGAATAGTTCTGAACTCAATGTTTCACACGTGCGAAGTAACAGCTGGTTATTTTATGTTGAACTTCCTCGGTACGTTAGTCACATGCAATTACCGTTTGCCCAGGACCTAGGCCTATAGAACAAAAAAAAACCGTTTCCCATAAATTCTATAAAGCCAAATTTACAACGCACAAAACAACACTTACTCCTGTATATTGTGAACCACAAAATAAAACAATATGCCCGCATAAAATAATACAGATTATATCGCTTCGGACAATCTCACCTCATGGCGATAAATCTAAAACCTAAACCACCTGAGCGTTCGACATCCCAGCGATTATGAATGAGGCGACCTATCCCCCTATTCCACCCCACAACCCCACTTTTCACCCCCTCATTCACCCCCACGCACCCATACTAACAACCCGCACGCGACACAACTCCCAACTTTATTACAACGGCATAAAACTCATTTCACCGAAAGAAAAGTTCTAGCAATAACCGAATTAGTGTTCGAAAAGCAGACCGTATTCCTTGCTGCATAGCATACAAATCGCTAATTCAAGTTTTCCTTACACAAAGTGAAATGATTTAGACTTTACTGCGAATGAAATACGGATGATTATTGAGTGATGATTATAGAGCGGGGGCTGTAAAGGGCTGTTTACACCCCGGGTCCCAGCCCGGGCCTAGCTCGTCTCCCGGGCGACCGGTCCCTGCACTCTGCACAAAGTGGGTGCGCGCCCTAACACCCGCCGGTGATTGGCCGCGGTGAAATTTTAAAATTAGAACGCGAGATCTCGTATTTTTGAAATTAGAACGTTTCCGTTGGAGATTTCAATTTGGACCTTTGAGTTTTTTTTTCGGCACAGAGTCTTTGATCTGCGGCCAGCGGAATATGATGGGATTTGTGTAATTGGAATTTCGGGTTTAGTTTTGAACAGACGCTTCCTGTTGAAACGTTTCCAACGCAAAATGGTGGGGATTAGTTAATAAAGAAAATTCAGCTTCAGCTTCTTTTTAAAATATTCAAACTGCCCTGTAATGTTTATGTTAGGGAAGAAGGATAATAATAATAATAATCTATTAAATAGATTATACACACAATTTACTTGACACTGATTTTGATCGCGGTGAGATATTTATTAGCACATATTTTGTCCTGTCTTAGTATGATTGATTATGACATTTACAATGTTGGCAAATTTATCGTATATAGGTATCTAAAAATAAAAAATAAATGAAAAAAGTCGCTGTGACTTTATGCAAAGTTATTCGTTGACTTTCTGTTCACTAGCAGGTTCTTATTACTTAAATATTTTGTGATTTTGATTATGATATTGTTGAAGTTGTATTTCTAGTACGAGATATAGGTAAAAATACCTACCACATTTGCGGGACTTGTTTTATATAGCAATAAATTTTATGAAACTTGTGTTAATTAATGCATATAATCGCGCATTTAAAATGTTTGTGTATTTGTTTTTTATCTTCATCATTGCAGAACTAATATAAATGAAATATTACTCTCAGATTTAGAATACTTAGCCTACGTGTGTCCGGTATACGAGTTCACGAATATAAGCGCACGTGGTAAAAAAAACGGCCTATAAATTAACCACTGCAGGGCAAAGGCCTCCATCATAGAATTCAAGTTACCGGTACAAACATAATCACCGCGATTGCCAAATGAGTCGAGGAGATCAGATGGCATAGAAAAGAAACGGAAACAATCCACTAAGAACAAAAACCTAGCGGTCAGTTTGTACTGACTTGACCAGAAATAAAAACTTTTGCTAAAATTATTCAAAACAAGGAACTGAACCCAGTATTCGTTTCGTTCAACCCGTTTTACTCCAAAACCCCCGTCGTAAAAAGGTCAGCATACCATAAAGGTAACTAACGTAAGAGAAAAACGAATCAACCGTCATCTGATATCCCGCGAGGCATGATTCTTCCTTTATAGGTATTTATTATCATTGTGTTATTTGTATAAAAAATATATTTTATTTCCCTTTTACCCACCTGAGTGGGTCCATATAATTTTACGGGCTGCAACCGAGTCGGCAGTTCGAATAGAGGCGGCCATTCACCACGACTACTGAGTTAACTCACCGGGTTTCCCCCTCGTTATGTCAAAGAGTATAATATTCGGCGAAAGGATCTTTTCTGCCTAAATTTTGAAGCATGACATTGAGTGAGCAATGAGCATGAAAATGTAAACGGACTAGTAACATACAATGACGGCACATCAGTCTAAAACACTAGAACTTAGGTAGTTTATAAGTATAAGTGCAATATTTCAACAAAAATATATAAATGTGTTGGCAAACTTTATAAGAAATTTATGCTTATATCCTGCCAATATGACAGGACACAATTCTATAAATAACACAATATGATACACGACAAAGCAATCTAAAAAAAAACACATTTTTTTTCAAATGTAAGCTGCTAACTAGGGCACCAATTTTATGACACCAAAAAAAATGAAAGTTCTAGTAACATCGATACTAAAGGGAATAAAACAAATCGTTTCTAAATTTACTTGTTTTATGCGGATAGCAGTATTCTTGATTATTACTGCATTTGATATTATCAAATTTTGCTGTTGCTCGTCGATGAAAGTAGTATAAGTATTATTTTGAGGTAAATATTCAACAAATAAATTATTCTCATGATTACCTATTGGCCAATTATTATTATGTACAGGTTATTCTTTTTAAGAAGGCATAACATCTCTTCGTGCACCTAGCCCAGAACTCTCAAATAATTCATATTAAAATCCTATTAGCCCTCAGATCATATAAAAAAATAGATATGAATTGGGGGCGTGGCGCGTGCGAATCCAATATAGGCAAACAGAACTATTGCACTCCGCACCGAAATATTTAATGAAAACATCCATGTAACGATAATTGTATCGGCACAATATACATTGAAGGCTTGATACTAACTAGCTGTGTTGTGAGTACTATGCGACTGCGCAATGTATCGAGGTTTAAGCGTTCACTGCCCGACGTGTGCGTCGCGACCACACTTTGTAGCGACACACTATTTGCACACACTGAATGACGCATTGTGTAAGCGAGTAAGTGGTAGCCGCTGTGATTGGGTCTATGTTTGTGTGCGCACCAATGAGCGTTGTAAATTGATATAGTGTGATCCTTATGCTTACAACAGTGTTAATGTAGTTGCGTTGCACACATAAATATTTCGGAGACACGGGTTCGCTAAGGATTTACGAGCAATTTCATATCTCCTTCTTTATATGATCTGAGTATTAGCTACAATTAAAATTAAGTAATTGTGCCTTCTGTTAATGTCTTTATCTATGACATCTCCAACTAGGAAAGGGCGTAGCAAAGAAAAGCGACCCGGTATCGCTCGTAAACGTATGTCGATGCGCCCCACCTCCCCCCACTTTTATTTACTAAGAACTCTGTTATATCTTTCTAAATGCATATGTTAAATGCTTTACCGTTCAATGGCAGTTAAGTAGAAATTGTAAAAAGGAAAATGCTAACGTTTAATAAGGACTGAAATAATAAAGGGTTGGCAATTTCAATTGGAAAATACTAGACTACTTATTATATTAATGAGAAAATGTATGAACGTGGAAACTTGAAGAAAAAAGTAATGTAAGTTCTTTCTCGTACAGCTGTGGTACTTACTGTATGAATGACTAAATACACCGTAAATATTTCTGAAAATATAGAATATTTTAAAATTTAGTGATATTGAAGCAACTTAATTGCAAGTATAATATCGGTTTACCAATTTAACCACCGCGTTTTACTAAGTCACTGGCGTCAGTTTTTCAAGCATAGGTATTCTTATTGCTGTAAGCCAGCGTAGTTTCATCAAATGTTAGGAGTTTTTTAACACTCGAAAGATATGGATATCAGTCAGTTAAGATATGGCTAAATTGATAAAGCGCCGCACCCGGTATGCATGGAGATGCTGTACTTTTTTGTGTGTTTTTATTAATGGCATAAATGTTTATAAATCATTGATCAAATTTGTAACCAATATATATATTAATTTAAAAAATAAAAATTCTTTATAATTCCAATTCGATGTCGTACCATAAAATCATAGTGTACTTGTTAGTTGTAAACTTGGTTATTATTGTAACAAAGCCGCTTCGGGTTCGAGTCCCGTCTGAGACATAATTTTTCAAGTTTAAATACTGATATTATAAACTATCTGTTGCTCGCGACTTCGTACGCGTCAATTTCTGTTATTATGATCGCGATTATTTTTGCAATATTTTTCACTGAAGCTTCGCTCCTATAGGTCACAGCGTGATGTTATATAGCCTTCGATAAATGGACTATCCAACACAGAAATATTTTTTCAATTTGAACCAGTACTTGCTGAGATTTGCGCGTTCAAACAAACAAACTAATAATCTTTTTTTCTACGTTTACCTGTCCAGGAAAGAATCCGAAGTTCATCGTTATTGTTCAACGCCTAACAAAGCACCAGTTTAATCTAAATTCAAGATGTACCCGCGCCTTAATTGTTATTCAATCCGAATTTTGAGATCCAAATCTCGAAAGACATCGCCAACTGTTAATTGTTTGTGAAATGTTCAATTATTCGAGAAAATAAAGTTGGTTTCGACAATTTCCCATCGCTTGCTCACCTCGGATCGAGTTTAATATTATTTCTGTTTCGGTAATTTTCGCTGTGAAAGCAACTCCTAAGTTGTTATTAATGTTTAAATTGCGAGATGAAAGGTAACTGAAGTGTTTTCGAGGAGACTTCTTTTTTTTTGTTACAGCAACACAAATTTTCCTAAAACAAAGTTACTGATGCGTAAATTAAAAAAACAACCGATGCTGGGAATAGAATTGGAAGTAAATATAGGAGATGTTGTTATGTTTTGATTAACATCGCTTGTATTTTTGAGGTTGAATGCAAATATATCGTGTTGTATCGGCACTAAAATGGAATAGCTAAACCTCTCCTATGGGTGTCGTAAAAGGCGACTAAATGGGTACCGAGCGATAAAAACGTCCAATCGTCGGGGTGGTGGGATCTACCTCCTAGTGGTCTACCCTGGGCAACGGCATCTTTAGTTTTCTAACCAATGATGACGGCTAACAGATCTCTCTGCGATTGTGGCTTCGTAAGAGGCTGCCAGGATGCTACCACCCTCCTGCCGGAGTCCAGCGCCAAACAGCTTTTCTGTGTTCCGCTGGTGTGTGGGAGAACCAGTGCCACTTTCTGGCTAAGCTCGCTCCATCTTAGGCTTCTTCTTAAGCCCATCTATACTAATATTATAAAGCTGAAGAGTTTTTTTGTTTGTTTGTTTGAACGCGCTAATCTCAGGAAGTACTGGCTCGAATTGAAAAAATATTTTTGTGTTTGATAGTCCATTTATCGACGAGGACTTTAGGCTGTATATCATCACGCTGCGGCTGATAGGAGCGAAGCATCAGTGACAAATATTGCAAAAATAATTGCGATCAAAATAACAGAAATTGACGCGGACTAAGTCGCGAGCAAGAGCTAGTTTTTTATAAAAAAAAGCTGCGATCATTACTGCGTAGCAGTTGCAGTAGGGTTGATGATCGCAGCAAGTGTGGATTTGCCTCTTGAAATAATGAGCTTATTTTTCTGTTAATTTACTCTTATACTATTAATAATTAGGTGTCAAATATCTAAATTTGGCGACGAGTATAAGGAGATGGTCTTTATTAATTATTTTTTATCAATTTAAGTTTTATACTCACACTCCTAGCTATAACTGGCTATAATAAACCGGTTTACTTGTGTTCTAATCGCTCCTACTGGTTATCACATCGAAACGAAATTCTACAATAAACCAGGTCGTATCCTGAAAATTCCGGTTATTAGCGAATCGGTTTCAATCCCAAATATAGACATCATAATCAATGAAGCATTATATTATTACTTGAAATAAATCTAAATCTATATCGATATAAATAATAAATAATAAATAATAAATAATAAATAATAAATAAATATTCAAGACATGCCACACTGGGCCACACAGAGCCATCTAGTCCCAAATTAAGGTACTATTAAGTACCCTGTCGTATGGGGTACTAGACAACCGATAAACTTACTTATATACTTTTTTTTTTTTGTAAATACATACTTATAATACATAGAAAACACCCAGACCAGTACAAACAGACATGTTCATGCACACAAATATTTGTACTGTGCGGGGATCGAACCCGCGACCCATGGCTCAGAAGCAGCGTTAACTACCGCTGATCCAAATGGTCGTCAATCAATCAAAGATATCAAAGAGTGTTTTTTTGTGGAATTAATGTTCGCAATGTATTGTATAAGTATATGGCCTACCCAAGATCTCGGGGTCCCAGGTTCGAATCCCGGGACGAGCAACAACAAGAGTCGAATTTTCTAATTGCTGGGGTCTGTGAAGACGTGATGACCAACCCGCTTTTGGCAAGCGTGGTGATTATGCCGACCAATCATTGCTATAGTAACTTGAATTCAATGATGGAGGCCTTTTCCCTGCAGTGGGATGATTATAGGCTGTTACTTACTTACTATATGGCCTACACATGAGGCCATACATTTTTATTGAAAACTCGCACTTATTTGTTTATTTGTTTTTACAAGTATCTTAAAAGCTAACAGAATGCAAGTTCCAAAGCGCTTAAAAGACTAATTACATTGTCTATATGAAGTAAGCAATGCCATATTTATTACATAAAAAATAAATAATGTCAAAATCCAATAATAAAATGAAATATGCAAATTGTCAGTCAATTAGAGTCACAGAAATCAAAAACATAATACAAAACAATAAAATCAAAATCAAATTGTCGAATGTCAACCAAAATAATGCAGAATTACAAATCGCTGCCAACGATGTTAAATTACGCCAGTGTGGTGTTGCCTTTACTTATATTTGACTTATTTTAATGCATTTGTATCAATGATCTAAAGTTCAAAGTGCGTCGTCCCATATTCGGCAAGGTATTGTTGCGTCAATTTGTGCCACAGTTAAAGTGGATTCAGAGAATTCATTTTTATATCCAATGGTCGCGGGCATTAATACGACGGTAAGTATATAAATAGCTGTTTCATCTTAACTGATCTTTCGGGTGTAAAGGGTGCAAACTCCTAACATATGATGAAACAACGCTGGCTTACAGCGATAAGAATATGCTTGAAAAATTGACGCCTATGACGTATTGTCTCGGTGGCTTAGTAGTAAAGCGCCGCGCCTGGATTGCGAGGAGATGCGGGTTCGAGTCCCGCCTGAGACATAATTTTTCAAGTTTATATACTGATATTATAATTGCAATTAAGTTGCTAAAATATCAAATAAAGTATATAAATAGCTGTTTCATCTTAACTGACTGTCAAACATCTGCAAAGATGTTTGCAGATTTCGGGTGTTAAGGGTGCAAACTTCTAACATATGATGAAACAACGCTGGCTCACAGCGATAAGAATATGCTTGAAAAATTGACGCCTATGACGTAGTGTCTCGGTGGCTTAGTGGTATAGTGCCGCGCCCGGATGGAGAGAGATAATGTGGGTTCGAATCCCGCCTGAGACATAATTTTTCAAGTTCATATACTGATATTATAATTCTAATTAAGTTGCTAAAATCTATATATATAAAAATGAAAACTGATTTAATGACTGACTGACTGACATATCAACGCACAGCCCAAACTACTGGGATTTAAAATCTGAAAATTTTCACGGTGCTTCCTTTTATAGTGTAGGTGAGCACTAAGAAAGGAATTTTGGAAATTCCGCCTCTAAGGGGGTAAAAAGGGCCCCATAAGTTTATATGAAACTCCTTCAGTTTTGAAGCTAAGTCGATGAAAATTGGTATCCAGCTACCTGATTAGAAATTATGAATGACGTCTTTCAGGATTTTTGAAAATTTAATCTTTAAGGGGATAAAAAATGGGGGCAAAGTTTGTTCGGTTCCGCGTCATATCCATACTCTTTACATATTTGTACTCTCTTACTCTTCTCTACTTGACTTAGTTTGTTATGACATTCAATGTGTCAATCAGAAAATAAATATCTTTTCTTACAAATAGAATAGTATTATTTTAGAATTTAATAATAGGCGCCAAAATGGATGAATTAACTAAGTTAAAACGTACACGAACTTCATTAAAAGGCTGCATTATAAAATTTGGCAGCCAGATACAAACCCTACGAGAAATTTCTGATGAATTAAAATTAGTGAGTGACCAGTGACAAATGTACAAAATTACCAAGAATAATTTGGAAGAGATACGACAACAAATAATTAAATTACTGTGGGTCACAGGAGGAAAATGAGATTGAAGGAAAAAATAACCTTCAGGAAATTACATAACAACACAGCTTAAACTGAAACTGCAGAGTTTGAATTCGATAGTACGAAACAATTCCATGTATGCAGAAGGTACTGAGGAGCAAAGGTCGGCCACAAACAAACCTTAGGACATCTAAATTGAACTCAGTACCATTCGCCAAGGACGAAACATTCAAAAACATCATTAAACGGTTGGATACTTACTTAAAACTGAACAGATGTGATGATATCGATACAAGGGAATACACGTTTCTAACATCTTTGAGCCCAGAATTATATCAGAAAACGTATTATACTATATTGTGCTCAACGGGATCCTTGTGAGTTAGTTAAAATTCAGTTACTAAATGTTCAACAACTCAAAACTGGACAGTTTACTAAAAGATTTTTAAATAGTGTTTGACGGAACTCTTGTTTGCATATCTATATTTTTAATATTATAAATCTGAAGAGTTTGTTTGTTTGTTTGTTTGTTTGAACGCGCTAATCTCAGGAAGTACTGGTCCGATTTAAAAAAAATTTTTTTTGTTGGATAGTTCATTTATCGAGGAAGGCTTTAGGCTATATAACATCACGCTGTGACCAATAGGAGCGAAGCATGAGTGAAAAATGTTGCAAAAATAATCGCGATCATAATAACGGAAATTGACGCGGACGAAGTCGCGGGGAACAGCTAGTATCAAATAAAACATAATCTCTTTCTCTCTCTCAGTGTCTTTTTCACAGCACCGTAACTAATAATCATATAGGTTTTTTTTAAAATTAATAATCAAATAAATCAACCTTTGTTTGCTTCGCAGTGACGTAACTGTCTCGGTAGCTTAAATGCACAAAGCACCGCGCCCAATATGCATGCACGCCTGAGACTAAATTTTTCAAGTTAAAATTCTGAAATCATTTTTTATACATAAAATTTGTTTTGTGTTTCGTAGAAGTCAGGCTGCTGTATTTATTTGTATTATGTCGCAGCTATGCGCCTACGCACGCCCACACAAGCGATAGGATCTCGCTTTTGTAACCTTAATTGAGTACAAATGTTTGGTAATAAACCCTAATTGGTTTCATCGCGTCTTTTGGTGCTAACATAAAAACAATAGCACCACCTCTTCTCTTCCTATGGGTGTCGTAATAGGCGAGCAGTACTGCCAGTAGAAGAAGGGCAGCAGCGTTCCTAGACCGTTTGTCAACTGTTAGCGCTAACCCGTCTGCCGAGTGTGGCCATTATGGCTAAATCCATTTGTGGTTCAACAGTGGAGTTTGAGTGAAAATGAGCTGGTCATGAAATAGTAATGAATAACTTAATCATCTAATTAATATTATAAATGACATTTGAGACGAAAGTCGACTGGAAAAGCAAACAGAGTACTTTTAATCTTGGAAAAATTTAATTGATTGTTCAAGTATGTGTGCGTTTCTATTCTGATTGATATTTTGTTTTGGTTTTTAATATTGTTTTTCTCAACTTGTTTTTTTTTTCTATATTTATGTCAGTGCTCCTCATTCATATCATTATTTAAAAATAAACTTCAAAGTACCGTCTTTCTTGGCGAACATTGTAAGACTTAAGGTCAAGTTCAGGTAAACCTGTTATTAGCCTTACGTTTTAGTAGTACGTTAAGTTATTAATATTGGTATTACGCTGTTGGTTTTCAAATAAATAAAATAAAATAAAAATAAATAAATAACAGTTTATTATACGCGGGCAACAACTAGGTTTAAGAATAAATCTAAAATTCCATTCATCTATAACTACAAATAACATTTAAGTAGAGATAAGTACCTTTTTATTTATCTGCTCAACCATTCGTATATTTATAAAATACCGAATACCCCTCATTTCTTTGTTCAATCATTCATAATAAACCGTTCAGATGAAATGCACCCCTATCGGGTAAAGTTTGACAGTTGCACAAAATGGCTGACAGAAAATTACATTATACCCCATGGGAAATAGAGAAAAAGTACGTGTGTTCTATGCTCTCGACCGCGTGACACGAAATTAATGTTTAAATAAAAGATAATGGCGAAGAAATAGAAATGAATGGTTTTGAAGGGGACCACACAGACTTAGGTTTGAGATTATGTGAAAGAATAATACTTCCTGTACTTTTTTTATACGAAACCATTTGCAATTCTGTAAAAATACACATCTTTAAAGGGTAAAAATCTGGAGTTATTGAAACTTGTTGTTAAGAGGAAACACAAAGGGCGAGAGAATTGAAAAATAGGTTTTTGTAAAATCTATTGCTGTCGCGTAGCGCCCGAACGCCTCCCCCGCAGAGCGTGATGAGACAACTGCATCTTGGACCAAAAATACCAACTAAAAGCACACAAAATCAACGTTTCGTAGTCCCCCGATTCCTTTTCCAAAACTAGATCGATTTAAATACTTTTTTCATTAAAAATTAAAGAAAGGCTTTGGCCGTGTTCGTATATTTTGCTATTTTTCTAAATATTAGCCAAAATTTTTTTGATGTTTGAACATAGCTGTAAATCTGGCGAATTTGTTAGATTTTTGGAGGTTAATATCTCTTTTATCAATTAATTTAAGAAAAAAAAAGAAAACATAGAAGCATGCCAATAGTAGCCATAGATTTTTTGTAATAAAAATTATTGCTCTACTGGCATTATCCAGTGAGGAAACAGGGGACTACGTTTGTATGGAAAAACGGCACTTGTGTTTTCTATTAAGTAACATTATAAATTGTTTACAAAAAACTTACCATTTAAGTGCAGTAGTTTTTTAGTTATTTTCAAATTTCCAATGAGTGCGGTAAATTGTGTTGCCTTTACTCTCAGAAATGAAGAAATCCACAGGATAAGCGATACCGCTCAAAGAATTGCATAACTTAAATTGCAGTGGGACCCAGTATAAACGATGATCTGAGGGTAGGCCCTCACCAAAAGAACTGACAATCTGAAGGTCACAGAGATTCTCTAGATGCGGATGAAGCGGGGCCGACCGTTGTGAAGATCCTTAGGCCGATGTTCAGTGGCCGTTTAGCGAAAAGTAAAAGTAAAGTAGTAAGTAACAGCCTATAATCATCCCACTGCAGGGAAAAGGCCTCCATCATTGAATTCAAGTTACCACAGCAATGATGGGTACTGCCATAATCACCACGCTTGCCAAATGCGGGTTGGTGGTCACATACTCGAACAATGTTCGAAAATTCGAGACTTTTCTCTCGAGAGATCTTGGCCCGGTATTAAAGCCACTTAACCAACGGGGCTTTACTAACTGTTTAGCTAAGATAATGATGATGATGATATAATATCTTCTTTATGATGTGAATCTTATCTTTATATATATAATTCTTCTGTGAGTGTGTATGTCACTGAACTTCTCTCAAACGACTGGACCGATTTTGATGAAATTTTTTGTGTGTGTTCAAGGGGATCTGGGAATGGTTTAGATTCACAATTTTGTTAGGGTAGGGGTAGGGTAGGGGTAGGGTAGGGGTAGGGTAGGGGTAGGGGTAGGGTAGGCGTAGGAGTAGGGTAGGGGTAGGGTAGGGGTAGGGTTGGGGTAGGGTAGGAGTAGGGTAGGGGTAGGGTAGTAAAATATTAAAATTTTATAAAATATATACAACCCTAAATTTTTACCCTTTTACCACCAACCCCTATTTTTTGTTAGCCATTTTAGTAATTTAATCATTTTTATGGCAAAACAACGTTTGCCGGGTCAGCTAGTCTTATATAAAAATGTTATGTCGGTTTGTGTACGCTTCAAAAACTCTAAAAGTTCTGCACCGATCGAGCTGAAATTTTGGCATGATATATAATCCGTATTAAGGTTTTTTTTTATCTTTTTATCCGCGATCGCGAAAAAAAAAACATAAAAAACAAAAAACCATTCAATCACAATGTGCCACAGCGAAGCGGACCAGCTAGTATGTTTATATAGTAACAGAAAAACTTTAAGTAAAATTAAAGTCGTTACTTTACTTTTCATCAGTTCCTTTGGTGAGGGCCTACCCTCAGATCATCGTCTATTATTTGGTTCCACTATAATCATCTCACTGCAGAGCACAGGTCTACATTATTGAATTTGACTTACCATAGCAATGATAGCATACAGCATTACCAAAGTTATTTATAAATACTGGAAAAGCTTTAATATTTTTTTAACACTAGAATAAATGAAATACGAAACACGCTCGATTTCTATAAACAATTGACAGTAAATGCCTCTCTATAAAAAACTAGGATAAGCAGCGAACTAAATTTACTAACCGATAATTACAATCGTCATATCAATGGCCGTAGCCTTAAAATAATGTGTAGGTAATTTAAAACAAAAAGATGTTTTAAACGTAAAAATAGAAATGTAATAATAACCGACCAGATTAAACCGTCTGTATATCTTTTTGCTGTCGGTCTAGTAAACATAGCAAACATAAACACAAGTGGAGATATGAAAAGGCAAACTAAACAAGCCTTTGCGAGGCTTAATTAAAATAGAGCTCGCTCAAAGAGTAAACAATTACGCAGAGTCGTCATGTTATTCACTTTACGAATGACGCAAAGTTTGTCGGTCAGTAAACGCTGGTCTGCTGAAACGTGTATTTTTGATTTCAATGTAAGTTATGTTAATGTGAAAGTTAACTTTAAAGAAGCTATAAAAACAAGTAGAAATAGTTTTTTTTATAAATAATGGGTTTGCTCTTGACTACATACTTAACTCTACGGTTAAGAAGAAGCCTAAGATGGAGCGAGCTTACCTAGAAGCACTGGTTCTCCCACACACCAGCGCGGAACACAGAGGCACTGTTTGGCGCTGGACTCCGGTAGCATCCAGGCGGCCTCTAACGAAGCCTACCACCGCAGAGGGATCTGTTAGCCGTCAACATTGGTTAGGAAACCAAAGATGCCGTTACCCAGGGTGGACCACTAGGAGGTAGATCCCACCAACCACTATATGCCACCGCTAGGCACATGTTGCCGACAACAGTTTAAAAAACTGTAAAAATTGAAAATGCAATAATTTCAAGTCACCCTGGATATTAGCTGTATTGTTCAACATTTTTGTACTCAAAATTTTATCTTCTTTCATTTGATATCCACTCGTTATAACTGCAATTTTTTTTAAAAGTACTGTTCCCAATATTTATCTTGGCATTCGCAATGTAGCTTTCGTCAGCGCGCATGCCCAGTGTGGCGATTATAACATGGTCCTTCTGTTAAACGTCTGTGTCAAACAGTGGACTGATGTTGATGCTGATGAAAATGAGCTCTGAAGACTGAATTGAAATGTTTTTGCAGTTGTGTGATTCGCATGTTTCAAAGTTTTTCTCAATACCCGTAACGATTTACACTAATCTGTATTAAAGTTTGAAAACAGCTTTAAACAGCCAATTAAACGTTATTTATAAAATAAACAATATCACATACGTTGTTCTGATCCCTAAGTATATATTAAAATACTCGTTTTGTTAAAATCAAAAATGACGAATGTACCAAAAACACTTAGTCCAAATATTCTTATTTTGGACTAAGTGTTTTTGATACATTAACGAACCAGGTACCGGTGTTTTAAAACCGATGTATACGTTCCTCGTCAACGAAGATCTTCAATACTTTATTACTGTAGTGTTTACTAAAAACTTTTCTTGCGCGTTTCTTAATGTTTAGACAATGCCAGGACATTGCCTAGCGGGCAATCGGCACCACCTCAAATAACTTTAAGTTAGAATATAATAATTAAAGATTTATTAGTGTTACAACCTTTTCTTCACTATCAAAAACCACTTGATTAATCATCAAAATCCTCATTAGCCCAATAAATCTCAAATTGCTTACACTAATAATTTTGATTAATCATTTTAATTAAGATTTAGAAGACGTTATTAATAATATTCTCTTAATGAAATAACTAAGGCGCGGGGTGGATATTTCCCTTGAGGGCTTGTGAGGTTCAATTACAGTCCTAGTACTTTTGTTAATTTTGGATAGGTACTCGCATGGTTTATTCCTTGAAACTATGAAAATTATGTCAATAAACTAACCAGTTAGATATCAAGTGTTGCCTGATTTTCTGATTGATAGAAAAAAATGACTATACCAAACTTTTGGATCTCGATGATTTTTCAAACTGTCTTTAAAAAATGAATACAAAAGGCTTTACCAAAAAAATAACTAACGAATTTAATTTTTCTTATTTTTTGAATAATCATTTCATTACAGGGAAAAGGCCTCCATCTTGACCACCACACTTGCAAAATGCGGTTTGGTGATCACAAGCCCGAGCAATGTTTAAAACCTCGACTCTTGTTCCCCATGATCTTGATCCCGTACCCAAACCCAAGTGGTTTCGGGGCGTTTAGATGATGAGTAAGAAAGAAAGAAAGAAGAAGAAAGAAAACATATTCATTTGGCATTCAAATTGTAACAATAAAAAGTAAATAAAAATTGACACATAAAACAGATTACTTACAAGATTTCAAATAGACAAATAGATAATACAATGCCAAAAAGGACTCCCGCTCAGCATTTGTCGTGGCCGCTTAAGGCTTGCCACGACGCTGGTATTCTGGGAGCCTTATAATTTATAGAAATTTTTAAAAAGAAAACAGAGATGAAAATAAAAATAAAATACCTATACTTATATATATATAATAATGACACCCCGATGATAGATTTATAATAAAAGAAACAGATATTAACTTAATAATTACTTAGATTTAAACAATAAAAACAATAAAAATGGAAAATCAGAAACAAACAAAAAAAAATAAAAAAAACTACGTGAACACTTGTAACTTGTTTGAGGTACAGTGGCGAGGTCATAACTTTTTATCAGCATTCCATCACCTAATGCCTATTGAAGTATACATTGAAGTAGTAGTATATGGTGGTAACACCGTAATAATATAAGTACATAAAATCCTAAATATAATATAAGCCTATTATGACTTTACATATCATATACTAGCTTTTGCCCGCGACTGCGTCCGCGTCGGTTTCGTTATTATGATAGTGATTTATAAGTTTTTAGAAAGAATATAGCCTAAAGCCTTCCTCGATAAATGGAGTCCTATCCATCACGGGACGAATTTTTCAATTTGAACTAGTAGTTCCGGAGATTGGCGCGTTCAAACAAACAAAAACACTCTTCAGCTTTATAATATTAGTATAGATCAAAATTAAATCCATAGTAATAATCTCCAGAAAATCACTATCTTATGATATAAAATTTAGCATCTACAAACGTATTAGATACGTAAAATCATATATAATTAGTCACAAGTTTGAGACCAGCTAACTTAGGATTCGCAACTAAGACATGTACGTACATAATAAGTTCTATTTCACAGTAGTTTATTTATTTAACAAAAGATAATAATTCAAAACTAACCTATCGAGACGATGTGCATACGCACAGGCCCTAGGCAGGCTGTCAATTGATGTTTTGATAGATCTTAAGTAACTAGATGTAATTAATTTAAACTCTCCCTGTAAGTAATACTATAAGTGATGTAATTGTGGGGAGGCCTGGTGATCTGAAAATTTTCAAACCTGTCTTAATTAGGCTTAGTTTTAGGCTCCAATCTCTCACATAAGTTGTATTTATTTTGTACTTTTCTTTTCTTTTGTAACTTTTATGTTATAATTGTGTGATTGAAAATAAACAAATTTTTAATTTTAATTTAATTTTAATTATGATGTCACCCTTCTACATATCAGTGTGTCCTGCTCTTTGCCGGTCCGTCCGCGTCGCGCCGCAGGCGATCGGACGTCCGCAAGCGAAATCATGTCATTAACACACGCCTAGTGTTGTTATTACTCTGAATAAACACAGACTACACAATTAGCTTCTTCATTCGATAGCGATTGAAATTTTAGATTGAAAATGCGGTTTTGAATGTGAATGATTGTTATGTGGTTATCGTTTAGAACATTGATTGTTGAAGAACTTGCAAAAGAAATTAAGTTTATTTTCAACTAATAAAATAGATAGCAGAGATAATTTGATACGTGTTTTTAAATAAGTTTTTGTTCGGGTAAGTCGATTTAAATAGCTCTTTTACCTTGTGATTGAAAGATAGTTAAATAGATTTAACATACTGTCCTTTCTGATTTTGCTTATGGCTAGCAGGGAACTGGCATCCGCTAATGATGCTGATAATCGTTGTGACCTGTTACAAAAAAACAGCATTAAAATTTTATTTTTATTTAAAACTTTATTGCACACAATTAACAAATGTACAAAAGGTGGACTTAATGCCGTGCGGCATTCTCTGCCAGTCGACCATTGGGCTAAACAGAAACGTCTTGGGGGCGGTGCAACAGATATGAAATAAACAAATTATTAAAAAAAGAAAACTAAATACTAATGCAAATTTATATACATAAATACAATATATAAATAAATACAATAATATAAATAAATAGATACAATATATTATAATAAATACAAAAAATTACGAAAATAGTGGAAGTAAGGTCTATGATTACGATTCCAACTTACATGGAAAATGAGATCGCACATGTTTCTTAAAAGCGTATTTAGTTGAAGCTTGTTTAATACTCTCAGGCAGTGAATTCCAAAGCCGTGTGGACTGAAGGAGAAACGAATTGGAGACGAAACCAGTACGGTGAAAAGGGATAGTAAGTGTAAGTTTATCGGAAGAACGCAACTGGCACGAATGTGTCGAACTGAGAAGAGCAAATCGGGATTTAAGATAAGTGGGAGAATTAGGATCGGTTAGTATAGAAAAAAGAGAACATAAGATTCTGACGTCACGCCGAGAGGAGACAGGAGAAATTTTACGACTTGATAAAGATATCCAACATTCAGTTTTTACACTGAAACTTTTATAAACGTATTCCCACCAACATTAAATCTGCAGTAAAAAATCATGATTATTTTCTACCAAAAATGTCTAAAGCCACGATTCCTAAAACAAACAAAGACTAAAACACAACACTGTATAATTCGTAATCGCCATACGAACGCAATGTTTCCCGCATTCCGAGCGCCTACTTACTGACCTTTAATAATATTTCACTCCCCACAGGATAACACACCAATACGTACACGTCCCGGGAACAAAGGCTCTGGGGAGTGAGCCTAGGGCTGTCTCTTGTTCTGAACGACACTCGTAGTATTTTTATTAAAGTATATTTAAATAGATGTAATCCCCACAATTAGGTATTTTATTTAAAAAATATATGAAATAGCCTAAGAATTACATTTAAGAGGAAACACTACGGGCGAGAAAATTGAAAAATAGGTATTTGTAAAATCTATTGCTGTCGCGCAGTGCCAAACGCCTTCACCGCAGAGTGTGATGAAGACAACTGCTTCTTGGACCGAAAATACCTACTAAAAGCACACCAAATCAAGTTTCGTAGTCCGCCGAACACTTTTCTAAAACTAGGACGATTAAAAAAAATTTTTCATTAAAAATTAAAGAAAGGCTTTGGCCGTGTTAGTATGTTTTCCTTTTTTTCTAAAATTTATCCAAATTTGTTTTCTGGATGTTTGAAAAAATCTGGCGATTTTTTTAGATTTTTGAGGGCTCATATCTTTTTTATTAATGAATTTATGAAAAAACAGAAAACATAGAAACATGCTAATAGTGGCCATTGTTTTTGTAATAAAAATTATTGCTCTACTGGCTTTATCCAGGGAGGAAACAGGGGACTACGTTTGTATGGAAAAACGGCCCTTGTGTTTCCTCTTAAGTGCCTCATTGAAAGATCCCGCCCGGTCAGTGAAAGATCATGAACGAAATTCGAAAGTGTTTTGAATTGTTTTTTAGGCAATGTGCTGGTGTAAATTTAAAACATTATTCAAAAGACAGTCGCAATCGTTATTCATGGAGTTGTATTTTTAACAGTCAACATTTTATTCCTTCAACATATCTTTGCCAAACATTAGCATTTACAATATTTGTACAGCTCCAGTTGCTTTTTGTCCCCGTTGATCTAGCGGCTTAAGTACCGGGTCAGGATATCAAGGTTCCGGGCTCGATTTCCAGGACGGGCAACAAAAGTTTTGAATTTACAAACATTATTCGGGTTTGAACGAATGAACGGCAGAACGAATGACCCGCATTTGGCACGTGTGGTGATTATGCATGTACCCATCGTTGCTGCGGTAACTTGAATTCAATAATAAAAGGTTTTGCCCTGCAATGCGATAATTAAGTATAGACCGTTACTGTACTTTTATTTTGTATGGCGTGCATTAGACTTTCCGTTTATATAAAATAAGAAAAACTCAAAAAAAAAACTTGCTACTCGAAACTCACTCACTCACAATTGTCAGCCCTACTCGTTCCCCCGACGTGTGACTTCGGAATGCATTCATTAAGCTGCGTTGTGCACGCATGGACTGAGACACGTGAAAAAAATCGCGACCACCCCAAGGGCGGAGGGTAAATTGAAAAAGTGGAATCCAACGCTTTTGTACTGTGAAATCAAGAGATAATTTGCTTGAATTAATTATGTCTATTGTTGGAGTCCATTATTATAAAACTGCAGCGTTTTTTCGCGCGTTCAGTTCGGGCAGTTTTGACAGTGATATTTTGGGTCTTTTTTTAAATAAATATTCATATGTTTGTAGAGAACTAGCTTTTATATTTGGGACGTGTAAAAGCGCCTCCTTGGGCCTATTTGCAGAAAAAACTTTTTTTTACTGATTTTGATTTTACTTATTTACCTACTATCGTGCGGTGGAAACCCGTGCCCAACTGTGGGATGCAAAATACTGTGACTGTGTTTATGAATCTAGGCTGTTTCTGATCTGTAATGTATTTTGCTGTAGCTTACAAAAAAACTTACTATTAGGTACTATCTTTGTCTACTTAATATCTTATCAGTATACATACTGATACTTGAAAAAATTGTGTCTCAGGCGGGACTCGAACCGGCATCTACTCGCATACCGGTCGCATAGTTATTATACCATTTTAATACCATTTAAATGGTATAGCAAGATAAACAGTAATGGTAAAGCGCCGCGCCCGGTAAGCGAGGAGATGCGGCTTCGAGTCCCGCCTGCGGCATAATTTTTCAAGTTTAATACTGATATTATGATTGCAATTAATATGCTTAAATATCATGTTATCATACTGTATCTAGTTCATATAAACTACATGAAAGGACGACACCATACTACTACAAAGATATGATTTATTTTAACCTAAAAGCGTAATCGTGAATAGTAGTTTTTTATTATTAATCAATGGGCTTGCTCTTGACTTCATACTTAACTCTACGGTTAAGAAGAAGCCTAAGATGGAGCGAGCTTACTCAGCCCATTCACTCTTGCTTTAAAAATTTTAGGGTATATAATTTTTCGGAAAAACAGACACACAGTTTTTGGCCAACTAACTATGAAAAATAAAATTATTAGCTGACTGTGGTCATTCTAAATGAAACTTTAACTATGTCAAATATTTTAACTTTTTTGTTACCGTTACAATATAAGTAGGCTAAAAAAGTAGTCAATTTGCAATTTAAATTATAATATAAAAAAATACAAACGTAAACCTTCTTGATGCTTGCAATTGAGGAATACGGGCGTACTCGCTAATGAAAATCAAATTTACACAAGCCTAGCTCGGTTTGTATGGGGCGGTGGTTCAGGGCGGGTAATTCATGCATTTTTCCCATTACGTGAATAGTCGAGACGGGAACTGAAATGAACAGCCCCAATTAAAGCGAGGACTTTAATAAGTCCCAGTTGGAAATACAAACATTTTATGTGACAAAATGCTTTAACATGAACACAGGAATAACCATGGTTCTAGTAGAGAAATGTTTCTTTTTCAGATTGTAAAAAGAGGTTTTCAATTTGAGGCGAATAGTTTTAATTGCTTTTTTGTAAAGCATGTGACCAGGAATTTTTACAAGGTTAAACAATTTTTTTGTTCGATAAAATATAGCTTACAATCGTTAACATTGAAATTTAAAAATAATAAAAATAGTATGAATAAAAAAACTTGTTTTGCGATAAATCCTAATCAGGCTTGCAAAGAGTAAACATGGTCGTAAACAAACAATTTGCTTGCATTTTGTTCATAGGAAAACCCATGCAAACCTGGAACACACAACTAGTATTGAAAAAAGGTTTGCGAATAGTTTAATGAAAAAAAAAGAGCCATTTCATACCTTACCGCGTTTAGCTCAAATCGTCTAATAGCTCAGAATTCTGTTCATTGCCTGTTTGTCTGTTATAAAAATACCAGCCTATAATCATCCCACTGCAGGGAAAAGGCCTCCATCATTGAATTCAAGTTACCACAGCAGCAAAATTGGTGCTGTCACAGTAATAAGAGAGTCATACCCATCATGCCTGTTAGAGTGCCTTTTGAAATACAATACTTGATATACGATATGAGTTATGTAATTATTGTATCGAATTCACAATTATTGGCAACCTTTGATGCCGATCAATGGAGCAAATCAAAGGGTTTTCATTTCCAATAAGAATGGGAAACGGAGTTAATTATATCGATATTAAGTATTAATTATGTTGTTTACAACATCGAGTTGGCCACGTTCTGTTTGTATTTTAGAATTATGAATTCCAAAAAACAGTACGTATATTAGTAAATTTATCGGTTTTCTAGTAGGTACTCCATATAAGCTTAGCTAGGCTTAATTGGAGAGTTGAGGTCTATGTGGTGGCATATTATCTTGAATTATCGTTGTAAGTAATCTTAAGAAGTAGTCAGTCAAGTTAGTCGGGAAGATAAGAGATTCGATTTTTTAACATTGCTCGGGTTTGTGATCACCAACCCGCATTTGGCAAGCATGGTGATTATACCTGAACCTATCATTGCTGTGATTACTTGAATAGGATGATGGAGGCCGTTTCCCTGCAGTGGGATTATTAATAACAGCTACATTTTTTTTTTAAATTTATTTATCATATTAAGAAAATTACATGAACATAAAGGAAATATTAACACCTAAAAACCACGGAGGTTTACTATGATGCTAATGAGTTAAATTTAGGTCAGTAAGTAAATCCATATAAACAGTAGGCCAATAACAACTCGCCAATTGTGAGATGAGCAGGTAGTAAGACATAAATAAAAATACTATGTATAGTATACACAAGATCTAGGCAGGTGTTAGACCGAGTTTAAAATATAACTTTTACATGAGAGATCATTACAAATAAAGGATATTTTATTATTATATACACGTAGTTAATGAGATTTAGATAAGAAATAACTTTTGAGTTTGGTTTTTAAGTTTTCTGGTGATATTTTTTTGCATAATATGACAAAGTATGAAAAACCTATTTCTACATTAGTTCCTGTATTATTGTGTCTTTATTGATAAATCGGACTGTCATTTAGATACTGCGGTCTGTCAAATGCCTTACGCGTGGGTGGATTTCTGATGGAATACATTTTCTTACTTTTTTCGTTATTGTTGTTAACTTTTCAATGTTTTAATAGATATTCCGCTATATAGAACGGAGAAAAAAAAACTATAATTCATAATAATTAGCCAGCCGTTCGAGAGTTAAAAGTGTTAGAATAAACCCAACTTTGTTTTATGTATCAACTGTATAAGTAATATCAAAAAGGTAAAAGTGTTTTGTTATTTTTTGTTTCAGGTAAGTGCTTACATACTCAATGACTGGACACCCTAGCTAAATTTTTCGAAGATAAAGTAATAAGTAAGTGCGTATGTAAGAAAATTGAGGTCTGTTTCACAATCATTAAGTAAAGGCTTAAGTAGTTACTCAACGAGTTAATTACATAGAGGTTAAATCCTTTCGTTAACTTTCTTTGCATTTCACAATCATCCAATCAGTAAATTAAAGTGAAGATTATATAATTAATACTTACTTACAAGTTACGTTTCGTTTCAAGGTAAGAATAATTTATGTGTTTCTATAAAGTATAGTAATCACAGAATTATCATTAAAAATATTTTTTTGTTATGATTATAAGTAATATAAACAATAAATTCGTAAAAAAAATGTTTACACTGTAATGTAAATGAGTCATTTCACCTTTTCTAAAATCAATGTTTCTGTAAGAATGGAACGCAACGAGGTTTCAACAAAAAGTCTATGTCGAGTCAACGTCAGTTAGTCAGTAAATGACAAATGTCAAATTTGCCGACGTTTGGTACTTTTTGTGTGGTGATTTTGTTTGCATTGAATTTACCATTACGAACATTGTGTTATTTTACAATGACTGCAAAACTGTCCATTTAAATAATAAAATAACTTGTTGTTGATGAAAATTTGGAAATGACGTATTTGAGGTTATCTTTTTAAATTTACTTGTTAAGTTACTTGGCAGTGCATTCGGTGGTTAACTTAACGAGCAGATAAAGTGGTGATTAACCCTACTCAGGGATTGTGAAACGTGAAAAATAGTTTACTGAGCAGATAGGGTCGAAATAGCTTACCCAGAACTTTACTCAGCGATTGTGAAACAGGCCCTAAGTGTAATAATTAATAACGTATAGTAATACGTCTAATTTTCGGTTTTAGGTCAAAATATTTTGGAATATGGTTTGAATCAGCTCTACCTTTGCGGTATATTGCTAACTATCACTTTATTCAAAAAGGTTATTAATTTGGTTGTAACATAAATTATTGTAACTTGCATTGCAAGTGTCAGCAGAAAAAAAATGTCTTTCCTTGCTGTGGGTGTCGTAAGAGCCGAACAGGAATACTAGTGATGTTAAAAATCTGTTTTTTCTTGTTCTTGCATTTTAGCAAGACCAAGGCTGACCGTGCAACATTTGAGCAAGAACAAGACTACGTCTGCGAGACTCTTTCGTCTTGTAGTTATGACTGATTGTTGTTTCAGGGAGATAATAAGACCCAAATGACATATAAGATGCAAAAAATATAACAGGGGTTAAAGTATGAAATTGCCGTTTTGTATGGACGAAATCGAGAAAAGTCATGATTTCATACTAACAATTTTTTAGTTTTTTTAAAAACGCCTGAACCGTTTTCGATGCAATTAAAGGTGAAAGTTAGATGGTTATAAAGCTACGCATTATAGTATTTAAATTTCTGAAAATCAAAGTATATAATACAAATATACTTAATTGAAGCAAGAAGGTCAGCTGACACATTGTAGGGGGTCTTTTCAACGACTTCCTTTGAAGTAATAGGCACTAGTATTGCATTTTTTTTTAGTCAAAAGTTACTTTATTTAGTTTTTGATACAATACAAAAAGAATTACGCAATAATATGACTATACTTAAGAGCTATAAAGAAAATAAAAAGTGGGAAAATAATCGGCAATTTCATACTTTAACCCCTATTATATAGAAATATTGGCACAAACTAAGCTGTCCATCCCGTCCATATTTCTATAGATAGACAGGTACATTTAATGAGTATCAGTATTTAAACTTGAAAATGTATGTCGCGGGACTGGAACCCGAGACCCTTGCTTAGTGGGCGGAACACCGAACCTGAAGTCCGAAAGCCAAATTGAAATTGGCAAACGGCTTGTATCCCAGCTGTGGACTGATGTGGGCAAATTTGATTAGTAAAAATGTTGATGGTTTTAAACAAATATTAGTAGTTTTAACCCTAGCTCAAACGAAAATAAACTTCCAAATCCATACATCAAAATCATACAACATTCCATACGTCCGACGCCCAAGGCGAAAGCTCATTTAGCCGCGGTACACTTGTTGTGTGACAAATTCACCGGCAGACGACTGCCTGACAAACGTACGGCGAAATAAGGTAGGATTACATGAATGATGTATGGTGAGGTGAGGCTTTAATACTGCGTGCACTGCGGTGCTAAGATTTGCATACTTAAAATAAATAAAATAAATAACAAGGTGTTTCTGGAAAAAAAAGGTAAAGTATCAACCCATTTCGCTCACTGTTGAGCACGGATCTTTCTCCTTTTAATTGAGAGGGGTCAAGGCCTTAGTTCCACCACGCTGGCCTAGTGCGGGTTGGTGGACGGCGAGGGCGACGCTGTGGCAACATCACCCCGCCGTTGGATGCTTCTCAAGCCGCCCGAAGGCCTCCAACAGGGCTTAACGACTGTTATCTCGTGACAACAGCCGGGACCGACGGCTAACGTGCTCTCCGAACGCGGAAGCGTTCTTGGTATGATGCCACAAACGGTCACCCATCCAACTAGTGACCGCTCCTAACGTTGTCTTACATCAGTGACAGTGGTGACAGTGACTGATCACTAAGAAGCATGGGGCTATGAGCGCTTCATGAGGTGTTTCTGATAGCTAAAAAAAAACACTGCATTAGCGTTACTACTTACCAATCAATAATGTTGGTATTTATTAAAATGTGAATAATAATTAAATGAATTAGCTTCTTCTGTGATCATGGCGCTTGCAACAATGATGCCAAGATGCGGGATGCTAATAAAAACAAATGGTAGAAATTGGGAAACAAATAAATCCAAGTATCATAGTAACCATGAAAGTGTTAATTAGTATTTTACTAAAACAAACGTCACTTATTACTTTTGTTAACTTTCATTTAAAGCCTTTTTCTCGAACACAGGGTGTCAGTATTTAAACTTGAAAAATTATGTCTTAGGCGGGACTCGAACCCGCATCTCCTCGCCGGGCGCGGCGCTTTAACCACAGGTTGTGTTCGTCTGTCCGTCAAAAAGCGTCAAGAACGTGTACACTCGTACAGGAATCAAGTTAAAATTAAAAGCTTATTCTCAGTATATAGATAATAATAATAGTATAGTATAAGGCTCCTTGAAGCTGTAAAAGAATAGACATTTTGATTTATTAGCAACAGAATTGTGATTTCAGTTTTTAAAACTTTAAAAAATATGTCACAGGCGGGACTCGGACCCGCATCTCCATGCATACCGGGCCCCTTAAAAAGCGCCGCAGCAGGCATGCATGAATATCTATATTTTTCCTTAGACTTTTTCTAAGCCTAAATCAGAGTAAAACTACAAAGCTATTAATAGAACCAGGTAATGTTTCGAAATAGTTTATACTTATTTCGCCACAATCGGTATCAAATGCCTACCGAAAATGTGTTTATATCTATCTCTCTTCAAATCTACCATACCGATAGAGAGGTCGCATGGTACTCGTAAATGACATCAGCTCAATAAAGGGCTCAATCAAGGCAAGTACGCACCGCTTGATGAAGTATTTGTCTAGCTGAATAATGGCGAATACACAACAGGGCAGGTTGCAGAAGATTCAGAGGTCTTCTCAGAAATTATAAGTTTGAAAAAAAATGGCTGAAATTATTGAAATTCGATTACAACTTAACAGTTGGCAGAACCCTGCTTAAACTAATAAAAACAACTTTTTTGTTCAACAAAATTCGTTAATGTTTTATTTGCGAATTTATTAAAACATCTGTGAAAAAAATACGGTTTTATTTAATTTTGTTTGGTCTAATTTTTAAAATAAATAAAAAGAAAAGAACACAAAATAATATATTGCATTACCTGTCATTTGGTTGGTTTCTGTCAAAGCAGAATTAAAAGTAATCCGTTCTATCAAAAGCTGTTTACCTATACGTTAAAATAGAATTAAAAGTAATTCGGTCCAATGGTGTTTCCATTTGGCCTTCGACCCCGTGACTCTCTAAGAGATCTATTCAAAGAGATCAATATACTAACAGTTGCTTCTTAATATATTTTCGAAAACATTATGTACGTCCGTTAGAGCCTTTAATTATTTGTCAAAAATAGTGACGTACCTACACAATTTCACTACCCCAAATAAAGATAAACATGCCGTTCCAGGATTCAGATTGCGAAAAGTGGGTAATTTGTTCACGGGAAAATTGTATTCGTTTTTTTATATTTATACAATATTCCGTTACCTGAAGTCCGGAAGCAATGCGTTGGATTAGGTAATCTAAAACTCCTATAGCTTGCTAATGATAAAAAAAAAACAATAATATTGATATTCCTTCTGAGTTTAGCTTCTTCAAACCAAAACCATCTGTTACTGAAACTTGGCATTACAATTAACCATTAAATATTATTTCTGATGCCACGTCATTAACAATAGGCTAGGTAGGGTTGTAATCGATTGCTTAATTTCCTTGAATTATTTGCGTCAAGCCACAGTAAGGGGAGAACAGATAACCAACTTCATGCATATACATACTTTATTTGATATTTTAGCAACTTAATTGCACTTATAATATCAGTATATAAACTTGAAAATTTTTGTCTCAGGCGGGACTCGAACCCGCATCTCCTCGCATGCCGGGCGGGCGCCATTAGGCCACCGAGACACTGCGACACGGCGCGAATTTTTCAAGCATATTCTTTCGCTGTGAGCCAGCGTTGTTTCATTAAATGTTAGGAGTTTGCACCCTTAACACCCGAAAGAAACATCTTTGCAGATGTTTGACAGTCAGTTAAGATGAAACAGCTATTTATATACTTTATTTGATATTTTAGCAACTTAATTGCACTTATAATATCAGTATATAAACTTGAAAAATTTTGTCTCAGGCGGGACTCGAACCCGCATCTCCTCGCATGCCGGGCGGGCGCCATACCATTAGGCCACCGAGACACTGCGACACGGCGCGAATTTTTCAAGCATATTCTTTCGCTGTGAGCCAGCGTTGTTTCATTAAATGTGTCAAGCCGTGTCGCAGTGTCTCGGTGGCCTAATGGTATGGCGCCCGCCCGGCATGCGAGGAGATGCGGGTTCGAGTCCCGCCTGAGACAAAATTTTTCAAGTTTATATACTGATATTCATGCATATACATTGCCAAGGGTTTTTACATCATTACCAATAAAGAAAAGTTTAAATTGTCAAAAGCAATAAGGTTACATTACAAATATTTTAGTATGGTGATTAAGTTTTCTTAAATTTTCTAATTTTCCCCGGAAATTCCTTTTTTTTTTAAATCTCTTGTGAATGACAAACAAAACAAAAAAGAATTAGCGAAATCGGTTCAGCTGTTCACGCGTGATGTCCTGACCAAGGGAAACAGGGATTCATTTATATATTATATATAGATTTACAGTTTATTCGTTCTATAAACTGTTTATTTTTATATATCATACAGGCTTAAATAGGTTTTTTTTAATAGTGGCCGTCAGTTATGACTTTGTAAGGCACTTGAAATTAATGATTAATTTATATCCTGTTGTCGGTTTGGAGGCCCATTATTCTACTAACATAAGAAGCAACGAAGGTGATGAATGATATATTGAAAAAATGAATGATATAGGTATTGTGAAATATAAGGTATACAGGGTGAAATTTTATCCACCTTCCAAATTTTAAAATAGAAATCTACGAGACAAAAAAACAAATGACGTATTTTTTCTTTTGGTATAACCCAGTACAAAAATGTCAAGATAAAGAACTTAGAACATGTCCGTCAAAAATCTAAAATTTTTGATACGTCCGCCTAGCAAAACTTTTTTTACGCGTCGCGCATCTCATTCATTCATTACGATACTATTCGTGTGTTTTTGATTTATCCCTTATACTTTAACAGGTCTAGGACCGTAAAAATTGAAAACTATATCGCGAAATATATTTTTGGGTGACAACTTGATTTACATTTTTAACTTCAAAAATAGGCTCTAAATACGATACTCAACGCCTGTAAAAATTATGGAAAGTGGTTAAAATTTCATCCTGTATACTTGTAGTTGGGAATTAGACGGTTTGAATTCTATAGTTTTAATGTACACACGACAGCACACCAAGTTAAACAGTTGAACTGCGATAACAGCTTTTATTACGTAGGGCATAAAGGCGGTCTCAAGGTCAACATGTATAGTCTGATGTGCCGCCGTGTGTACATAAAAATACTACGTTAAATTGTTATTAGTATGTTCCCAACTTCTGACAATCTCACGAGATAGATTTTAATCTGTTTTTACAATTTTACGATTACATATAGGTACATGTATATACTGGCTGATCTAACCGATACATGAGCAAGTCAAAGGCGAGTCGACTTAATTCACAGCCCTAACATCTGCATACAAATGAATGTAATTTCGCAATGTGACAGCCCTGGAGGCGCTAGACAAATGTTTACAGCTAGGGCTGAGAGATTCGGGTTATTTCAGATGTCTGAGGGGTGATTCGCGTGTTTTATGTGATAATGAGTCTTCTGTCTTTTTTGAAGTGCGTAGTTAATTAAAATCAGGGCTGTCACTTTGGGTAAACATTTTTATACGTAGGGTTGTCACTGCGCTTAAGGACCCTCTGTTTAATTTGATAAGATTAATTGTTTACGTTTAAACACTACGAGTGATTAAAATCTTTTGTTCGTTTAGTGTTTGCTACTTGGTTCCTGATTTAAAATGTAAATAATCAATTTATTTTGTTAAATCTAATCCTAATCGAAAGATAAGAATTAAAAAAACATACAATACACAGTTACAAAATATTAATCTTGCTAGATTTAGTATGTTTTTAAATACTGCTCTTAGAACCAAACAATTAAAATTAGGAGTTAAATAAAAAATGTATGATGAAATAAGTCAAATTTTTTTAGTCAGTTACCAATAAATAGACGTCAATTATTTAAATATATTGATTTACTTGACATTTGCATAGTTATGTTTTTTATAAGATATTTTTAATTATCTTATAATTATGTACCATATAAAATTCTCGTGTCATAATGTTAGTTACCTTTGTCCTCCGAAACGGCTTTACTGATTTTTACCAAATTTTATATGCATATTCAATAGCTCTGTCAATCGGCTACTATCTATTTTTCATACCCCTAAGTGATAAGGGTTGTTCACCCTTAACATTTTTTTTTAATTTTCGGACAAAGTTTTTGTTTTTATTTTTCTATAATGTGACATTAAAAAATACATACAACCCAAAATTTTTACCCTTTTATCACCAACCCCTATTTTTGAATAGCCATTTTAGTAATATAATATTTTTTATGGCAAAACAACTTTTGCCGAGTCAGCTAGTTTACTTATATATTTTCCCTATTCTTAGGTGTCAATTGAATTAATGGAAGATGATTTTATGTATTTTTTTATTTTAATTTGAATAAACCCTATCTTTGGCATTCAGACGAGATGTGCCTTTACAAGTAATAGTGATAAAACTCCTAAAATTAAACTAATCAAAACTGCAGCAATAAAATCTAAAACCGCACCATATTTCACAGAAATTCCCGACTTTTGTAATGAAAATTTAACATCACATTTCTGGCCCAACTATCCGGTCGGTCGTGCTTCCACAAAGTACTATCTCAGCGGGATTAAGTGTCTAGTTGACACTTTGTCGCACTAACTGAATTGAATTAACAAGTGATGCGGGTTTTATTCAGAAATTCATGTGAAGTTTTAACGTTTTTTTGTTTTATTGCTTCAGTACGTGTTTGCGAAAAGCCACTGAAGAAAAAAACACTATATCTATAATTGTGAAAGCTGCTTAACAATCATATTTGCGCAATGTTTAGCATTAATTTAGAAAAAATAACCCACGACTGTTCGAGTTGCTTAAATATCGTATCAAGATCTCGGGATCCCGGGTTCAATCCCCAGGTCGGACAACAAAAAGTTTCGGATTTTCGAAGTTTTGATTATATTTGTTAGTATAATTACTGTGGTAACTTGAATTCAATGATAGAGACCTTTGCCCTGCAGAGGGATGATAAAGGCCGTAACATTACTTAAAAAAAATATATTAATTGAATTAAAAGTAACAAAGTCTTTGTAAAACATTACTCATTTAATGTTGTATTTTTGTTTGTTTGTTTAATTTTGTTCCTTTTTAAGTATTGTTACTAAAACGGTAGTTACCTGCACATACCCTAGGTATGTCCTTAAAAGAAAGAAATTTAGAAAATTTAGAAGCGAAGAAACGAACTCTTACAAAATTTGAATTTGTACTAAAAGTTTTTTTCTAAATAATAATTTCTTTAAATAAAAATGACTCCGCCCGAACAGGGACTTGAACCCTGGACCCTTGGATTAAAAGTCCAATGCTCTACCTTCACCAACACAAACATATTGTGCTCCGAATTATATGTTTTTTATTTAATAGCTCATACATTTCTGTGCTAATTTTTCACTAAGAATATTTCTTATAAAAAAGGTGTACATACTCATGTACCAGGAAACTCCTCTGAAACCTCTCTAGGAAATAATCTCGCATCTCTCGCAATCTCGCCATCGAAGCTATTATACTTCAAAGCGTATTTCTTATTTTTCTTCTTAAACAGGGGTTGACGTAAAACCCAAATAAGAATTCCCAACAAAGTTACCATTACTTTGTGTTCGGGAACAGAAACAAACAGTATTACTGTCGGACAGCGGGCATGCGGCTCGATTGTCAAATAAAATACGTACACGAATTACGTTGTGAACGAGAAGTGAATAGAAACTACTTTGGCGAATATAGGCCTACTAGGCCTACACCCAGCATTGGGCTGATACAGGCTGAGAGAGGGAGAATATAGACACGCTATAATAATAATGAAGGACATTTATTGCTGAAAGGCATCACAATAACACTACACTCGCAGACATAAATTCATATACTAAAAACAAAACAAGCAAATGGATACAAAAAAAACAATAGTAAAAAAAATGCGCGGTGCTCTAAAACAGAATGGTACTACTCCTTCTCATCCTTTGAGTGTTGTTGGAGACTACTGACGATATATCATCATCACCAGCCTAACGCAGTCCACTGCTGGACATGGCCTCTCCAGTTGCACGCCACTTTGGTCGATCCTCGGCTACATTGAAAGAATAAAAAGAGTCTTTTCATAATTGGCTGAACTGAGATCACCAACCCGTCTGCTAAATGATTTGGCATAATTATTATTTTGAGAAGCCAGTGTATACCACATAAATTTAATGACAAAACGAATTTATCCATATTACAGTTTAAAGATTATTCGCCTGGTTGGCTGAGGACAAAAACTTACTCAAGGAGAAATACTTTCTTTGTGAAAATTAATGTTTCTTCTTTTACGAATCTAGGCAGAAAAATAACTGGTATGTTCAACTCTATACAAAAATTACACTTCAAAATAGAAAATAACCTGCAGAGTAGAAAAATGGTTATTTTACCATAATTAGCAAAAAAAAAACTGAATAATATGCAAAAACAGACTTTCACGTTTACTGTTGGTTTTTTAACAAAAATATTTTATGAGTAATGGTAATATGTTCATCATTATTATTATTAAAACTATTCTCTCAATGAATAACCAAAATATAGGGTCCACTTTAGACTCGCATATAATCTTTTATTACTATCTGAAAAGTGTATGATTACAAAGACGATTATTATGTAGATAATAAGTTTCTAAGCTTCTTTTGTTTCGTCTCTTCTTTATGATTTATGTTTACTGAATAGACTGAGTTTACCATGTTGGGAAGTTTTACATAATGACAAGGAATTTGTGAAAATTGAATAGACGAGCTTTTAAATATTCAAAGCATTTTCTTGAAATTTATTTCTATAAATTCTTGTTTTGATATTATGTCTAAATATGAAAGAAATCTGTTAATATCTTTTAAAGTAGCTTCATACTCATCATCATCATCACTTTTATCACCCTCCTATATCAGTCATTGACTAGGTGCCTTTCCTAAAGAGGACTATGCTGCAATCTGCCTTCTTCTGTTAGACGTTCTTCAGTCGCTTCTTAAGACCCATAGGGCTAGAATATTTAAAAAACATCTGGTAAAAGACAATGACGGTCAGCCAATAAAGCACAACTTTTGTCTCTCATGATGCCAACTTCGCAAAATGCCAACCGTTCGCAAATCGACAACTTCTCAAAATGCCAACTTCTCGGAATGCCGACTTCTCAGAATGCCAATTTCTCACAATGCCAACTTCGCATAATGCCAACTTCTAAAGGGACAGACCGGCAGGCATTAAAAAATACTAAAATTAAAAAAACACATGATACCGCAGTTAAAAAAAAACCGACTGCATGTTGCTTTTGTTTTCCAACATAATGCATTAAACACTTACCTTATCTTATCTTAATTGACTAATAATATTACTTAAAAAAATACTGACAGTGACAATCGAAACTTTTGCCGACATATACCCACACTAAGACCCAAGTTCACCAACACTAAGGCCCGAGTTCACCAACAGACGTTTAAGTTTAAAAAGCGTTTAAAATAAGACCCGAGTTCACAAATTCTTAAACAGCCGTTAAACATAGATTGACGATTAATTTGACACAATTCCCATACAAAATATGTCAAATAATATTTCAAACGCTGTTTAAAACTTAAACGTCTGTTGGTGAACTCTATCCTAATAGACAGTTCATAACCAAAGTCCTTGGTCCATTATGCCAGTACACATCATTGCTATGGTAACTTGAATTCAATGATGGAGGGCTTTGCCCCGCAGTGGGATGTTTATAGGCTGTTACAAGTGTATATTGTCCCAAAATAACCTAGAAACATTTGTAATGTCCCATATTTTATTAACCCTACGATTACTAAAACTAGACTTGAAACGTTGTTTCCATTATCTAAAATAATTGTTATTACGGTTGGAATGCGTAATGTATACCTATTTATGAGATACAGGGTGACTAATCTTGTATGTGCCAAATTTTTAAAGTAATCTCTTAGCAATAGGCGAAAGTGTCTTCAGCGTATGAATTTTTATCATATTATTTTAAAGAAAAAATACATTGCAATATGTGAATACAAGCGAGAAGTACAAGCCACCGAGCGTGCACCAAGCCGAAAAGGACCTCATGCAGTCCAGATAACGCCGAGAGATCTAAATTCTTTTTATCGAATGACTGACTTTTGATCGAATCATCAATAAGGGTTTATTGATGATTGCTTAGTAATCCGGTGTCAGAGTTTTCTACGTCACTATAATTACAGGCCTCTTACTTGGCTTACTTTTACTACTTCCATCTCGTCACAGAAGCTAATTCCAACGGCTTTACGTGCTAAAGCACAACTAAACTCCCATCCCTTCCAAACCCGAGCCAATGCAGAAAAGGTCATTCATTCCCTAAATTTATCCGACCAAGAAACAAACCCAGGATCCTTGCGCAGGTTAGATTAGTTTAGTTGACCTTATCTTTACCTTCAACTTAAACTATAGGTATTAGCTGACTCCAGAAAGTCAATCTTTGGAGCACATAACACAATATGTAAAGAAATCCTTTTTTACGTCGACTCAAAATGAGTCCTTACTGAAAATTTTACAACATCTTTCAAACTTACCCTGTATACGATTGCGGTAGGTTTTCTTGGAAGTTGAATGTTATTTCCTACGCTAAAAGTACGATATACTAACTTACCGTAAATGTTTCTCCTTTAGTATCCGTACTGAATTTTTGAGACGTCATATTACCGTCAGTTTAACTTAAATTGTTTTACGGCCGACAGCACATCAGTCTAAGCACTGGAAAATCTTATGTAGTTGATAATAGGGGTTAAAGTATGAAATTGTCGATTTGTACTGAAAATCAAAATTGTTTATTTTTTAATTTTTAACAAATATACATTGCTGCCATCCATCTAATAGGAAGGTCATTTATGCCTTTGTGATAGAACTCTGAGGATCTAGACTGCACAAACTGTGTGAAAGCATTTTGTACTGCCTCCTGGGAAGAAAACTTCTTGTCACGTAGATAATTGTCCAAATCACGAAAAAAATGGTAGTCCGTTGGAGCAAGGTCTGGCGAATACGGAGGATGTCGAATGGTTTCTAATTGTAGTTTCTGAAGGGTCAAAACAGTTTCTCGTGCTGTATGAGGTCTCGCGTTGTCATGGAGCAATAATGGTGAAGATCGATTCATAAGTCGGGGCTTGTTCGGAGTTCGGCACAATAGACATCTGCCGTTATTGATTCACCAGATCGGAGAAAACTATAGTGAATAACACCATGCTGAGACCACCAAACAGTTACCATTACCTTTATATTGGTAAGTTTTGCTTTAGGACACTGTTGTGGCGTTTGACCTGGGGTCAGCCATTGCATTTTTCTTTTACGGCTATCATAAATAATCCACTTTTCATCGCATGTCACAATTCGATTTAATATTCCTTCATTTCTGTACCGATTCAACAAGGCAACACAAGTTTCAACACGCGTTTCCTTCTGCACATCAGTCAAATCATGAGGCACCCATTTTTCGTATTTTTTTATTTTATTGATTTGACGCAAATGAGTCAATATTGTGGGTAAGGTTACGTTAAACCATGCCGCTAAATCCTGGGTAGTTTGACTAGGATCGGCTTCCACCATCTCTCTTAATTCATCGTTAATCACCTGCGTGGGCGGTCTTCCTCGTGGCTCGTTCTTCAAGTCGAAGTTTCCATCACGAAAGCATTTAAACCAAAATCGCACGGTGCGTTCATTAGCAGATTCCTCTCCAAACGCAACATTGATATTGCGGGCTGTTTCTGCCGCGTTACTTCCGCGTCGGAACTCGTATTAAAAAATTTTCGCAGTATCCATCTTTCTTGTCTAAGTTAAATAACAAAAACAATTGAAAGTCGATATTCAAATGTTTCACATTTTTAAAAGAAGAACATCATAGAAACCATGTGAAAAAAGTTTCATTCGAAACCTCAAACCATGAAGATTATATGTCAATTCGAAGAACCTATTACAATAAAACGGCAATTTCATATTTTAACCCCTAATATTAGGTGCGAGTTTGCAACAAAATGTGTAGCCTGTGCCAACAAAATGTGTTTTGGGGTGGTGGGATCTACCTCCTAGTGGTCCACCATGGGCAACGGCATCTTTGGTTTTCTAACCAATGATGAAGGCTAACAGATCCCTCTGCGGTGGTAGGCTTCGTAAGAGGCCGCCTGGCTGCTACCACCGTCCTGTCGGAGTCCAGCGCCAAACAGTTTTTCTGTGTTCCGCTGGTTTGTGGCAGAACTAGTACCTCTGGGTAAGCTCGCTCCATCTTAGGCTTCTTCTTAACCGTATTGTTAAGTATGTAGTCAAGGACAAGCCCATTATTTATATAAAAAAAGCCTGATTTGAAAAGAATATTACCACCCTTTCTCTACCTGTAGGTGTCGTAAGACTAAAGTAGGACATCTAGAAGAAGACGGACAGCAGCCTGTTCACTCTGACTTTGGCCAATGTGTGATGGCCAAATCACCTGCCAAGCGTAGCGATATTTGGTTCGGCCTGTAACTACAGAATTTGGAAAAAGGTTAGAAAGGGGATGTAGGCGGGGCAGGCGCGCCACAGAGGTTATGAGCAAATGCTTATAACTCTACCCAAACATGAATGTAACTGAGTGCTGTGATTGGTTTCTTTGGAGGAATTAGCTTGATTGGAGTTCTTTGAACTCATTTTTGTTCATGGGCGCAAGCGGCGACATCGAATCTCATGCAAATGGCGCAAGACAGGCTTTCTAATCTTTTTCTATGTTCTGTGCCTGTGTTCAGCGTTGGAATATAATATGCTGGTGATGATAACGATGATGTGAAGGTACGTAAAGCCATATCCAGTCTACTGCCAATTTGACATTGCCATTATAGGAAATGGGCAGTATTTTGGTAGGTTATGTAAGTCATGTTTGACAATTTTGGTTTTTCCAAGTTATGATTTTTTATTATAAAAATAATAATTTTGAGAGACGTTTCTGACAAAAACCTTTGGTGGACAACTCTTTGCACTAAGGATGTTATTTTCTTAGTAATATACAATGAGGACATGTGCCTTGTATGTATGGAATAACTAAAAACTCTTTCCCACTCCATTTTAAATGACTTGATTAAAAAAAATCAGACAACCCTATTTTTTTTGTATGTAAGTAACTCCAAGCATTTAGGCCCAAAAGTAACAATGAAATGCAGTAAAACAATAAAACTCCGTCGTTGTTATGACGGGCGGGGGAGAGTGGGGTGGATTATGCAGATGATATGAAAATGTGGGCCTTGTCGCCGCAACTGGGCTGTGTTGGCTAACTTCGCTACAAGGGTCTCGGGATCTGGGTTTGGCCTCGAAAATTTAACTAATCACGGAATAACTTAATTTTAGTATTGTTCTTACCAATGTTAAAGATATGTATGTATATATTTTGATAGGTCATTATTCTTTTTAAGGGAGGTAAAAAAATTAAAATACACGAAGAATGGAAAACTACTTTTGTTCGGTTGATTAATTTCAACGATATTGTGATTTGGTAACAGATACATTATTGTATAAATTCACCATCAAGATATTTAAAATTTCAATTAATTAGCCAGTCTCCCCTTTTCGAGCAATGACTTATTTTAATTGTTATATTTAAACAGGTTTTGACAACAGCCATGGTTCATTACATTTTGTTTATTTTTTTATGTTTCTTTCATTTGTCAAGTACCTATTAGACAGAGTTGCTTACGCATAAAAATACTATCCCATTTTTATTTACTTTACAGAAAATGTTACTGTTCAAAGGATTTTTGTCTGAATAGTCAAAGAAATACTCCTAAAATACTATGTTTTCACTGTTAACCTTTTTATGTCAAATAAATCTCATATGGTAAAAAAAAAAATTTGCTTGAGCACTTTTTTGGTTAAGTTTAAGTCTGTTCTAAAATTGGTCCGTTTATTTTTTATTGTTATTTATTTTTTTGTTTATTAACTGTCCAGCTCTAAATACAATCATTATCTTCATGGTCATCGCCATCTTATATTTGTTCACTGCTGGAAACGGACTTCTTCATAAAGAAGATTTTTCTATAATCGCTACGCTTCACTGGCGGGTTTGCCACTTCACTTCGGCCAAAGGTGGTAAAATAACGCTGCAGTCTGTCCTCTTCTGGCAGTACTCATTTATTTGCCTCTTCTGATTCTTAAGAGAAGAGATATATAGTTAAAATGAGTTTGGAATAAACGATATAACTATCATATTTTGTGACCAAGAAAGTGTTAAGAAAAAATTGTCACCTTTTGTAAAACTTCAACATGTTTTTTTAACGAACATGAAATACATTAAGTTTACGATACAAATGTAAACAAACAAAGAGGTGATCTCTGTATAATGACGCAAAAGATCATATGAGATACAAATTATTTCAAAATCAGCTCTGATTTTGCGACTGATTGAAGGGAGACAAGGGCGAATTCATCCCTTGTTGATCAAACGATGTTTTGTTTATATGCGAGGGGCTCTTATCGGCTTCATTAGGGCCGTCGTGTGTTATTTTTGATGCTGATTTATGTGGAAAGTTAAAATGAATGGTTTTATTGGCTGATTTATTATTTTGCATTGAAATAATACGTTTGTGAACGTATTATAAACCAGTTCTCAATTCAGTGAGTAGTGTGAAGTGTTCAGAATTTTTGTAATACATTTTTAATAAATAGTTTTGACCAAAAAAATAATCCTTATATTATTATTGATTCATAATTAAACAACCTGCCATCATAATTTTTGCCATATCAGCAAAACGACGCCCACTACAAGGCATGCATCTTCCTAAGGACTTCTACGACGATAGGTATTGTCCTTCAAATTGTCAGATTGTTTGTTCATTTTGTTTTTCATATAAACCAAATATTTGTTTTAATTTTCTCAAAGTTTTGCTATGTTATCAAATTCACTTAAACACAAATATTTAATTTAAAATAAGAAGGAAGCCTCATTTATTATGCACCTCGAAGTTTTTATCTTCGAAGCTGCAAAGACCACTGAATACTGATATAATATATGCCCGCGTTCCCCTATCTAGCGCTGTGTGGATATTGCGAGAATTTATGTCCCTAATACTACTGTTATGAAAACGCAATCGAATTTATAAACAAAGACATTAAGATTGTATAGTGGTCTATACTTCAGGCCATTCATTTTTATTGCAAACTCGTACTTATGTCAAAGACGCTAAGATGCCCCAGTGTATGGCTCGATACGATATTGTCTGTACAATCAGATTCTAAAATGTTGTCTGCTCGTAGTAGGGGAATACTCGTATTACATTATACAATCATAGTATAATTGCTTTTTGAAGGTTGCCTGAAAATTTTTTTTTTAGCAATCGGTTCTAAGTAATATTTTTATTGAAACGGCCAGGAATTGATTAATTTCAATTCCATTAACTTCTTGTCAACTTATATGATGAAATGCTTCAAATGATTGGTTGAATCAAGATATATTTTTTTTAACTTAAAAATTTGTTTGTTTAATCTCCTAAGAGTTTTGGTTGTTGGTAATTTATTGTTTGGCATCAACTCAAATCGGTGGCTTATTTCGATCCCTGGCATTTGGCATTTAACTGGCATAAAAACTTTATGTACTCTAGATGACATTTTAGCAGTTTAATTGCAATTAGTAATAATAATCATCGAAAAAAGTTCGTATCATATCAAGGGTCTCAGCTTTTTATAAGACCATAGATTTTTTTTTATTCAGTCTTTATCAGCTGGGCAAAGTTCTTCATTAATTTCTTAATGTTTTCCACCAAACCCTTTTAAAGCTGACCAAATCGTCACACCATTCTTCGGCGATTGCCGTTCGGGTGCCCTTCGGTTCGCCTAAAATTTAAAGTCCTAATTTCATTTGGCCGAACCGTATTGGCCTAAACTTATAACGTATAATTATTGTCTAGTCTAACAGTTGTTTTCGCACTATTATAGATTGGTCTAAAAATTGAAAACCCTAATTTCAGTATGTCTAATATCGAAAGCACTTAAATGTATAAGCATCTTTTTTTAGCATTACGCTCTATTTTTTTTAAACCGAAAAGTTTAAGAAACGAATCGCTCACAAACCGACCCCAAGCAGTCTTGTCTGCCCTACCCCTAGAGTGTAATTCAAAAGCGCGTAGGCGCGGAGGGGCGAGGCGGCCCGCTGGCTGAGGAGCAGGAGGCTGTAAGCTAGGCACCGCGGCTGAGGCTGGCCGGCGCAGCCGGCCAGAAAGCCGAAGCTGCAGTGGTGAGCGTAAGCCATCTGCGACGATAAGCACGCGTGGGACCGCCGGAGCCCCGCAGCGCCGAAGCCGTCACGGAAGTCTGATTGTTTGGATGCATGCATGATTGCTTGTTTGCATGCATGTCTGCTTAATTGCATGCATGATTGCTTGTTTGCATGCATGATTGCTTTTTTGCATACATGCTTGCTTGCTTGCTTGCATGCATGCTTACTTCTTTGCATGCATGCTTGCTTGTTTGCATGCATTCATGCTTGCTTGCTTGCTTGCTTGCATGCATGCTTACTTCTTTGCGAGCATGCATGCATGCTGACAAAGTTTTTAACTTTCTGCGAATAAAAATTTGGAACTGCAAAAAGGTAGGTGTTATGATATATTCGGCTAAATGTCGCAATTGGGAAATTATAATACGGCGATATAAAGTTAAACGTAGTGAAAATAGGCTAAGCACGTTTAGGAATAGTAAAAATGTGCGAAAAAATTTTAGGCTAATAGTTTGTGCGCCAATGACAATTAGGAGTACAAATAATTAGGCATCCCGATATATACCCTTGCCGTTCGTTTGTATCAAGCAACAAAGACTATAGATACTTTAGACAAAATAATTTATGAAATACTAAATTGTAACACAAACGGCTTCACCGACTGTACACAGTAATATGAGTCGGGATCGCGGTATAAGTAATATTTATTGCGTGAACTGCGCAGTAATTATTTAGGGAGGAGTTGGCTTTAAGCGGGAGGCTATTAGAAAGTGCCGACTGAATTAACTGGTGCGTGAGTCCAAATAACGGCAGTTCTATGTTATATGTATAAGGAATGGTAGAAGCTATGTTTCATTTTGTCGACATAGAAATTACAAAAGTAGATAGAATATATTAATATTATAGGGACTACTAGAGCTAAGTGCTGCCTCCAATTGTATTATTTTTGCTTGGAAACAAAATCAATTCTTAAAAAACTAGAACAGTGTCATTTTAAAAAAATACCTCTAGTATTTATTGAATCACAGTAAACTTTTCATTTAGTTGTTTGTAAAGTCGCGTTTGTCGCTAACGCCAAAAGCCGCTTTAGCAATAAGGAACAATACGAAAGAATGCCAGAATGAGAAGCAGTTAACAGTGATTTAAAAATTACTAGAGGAAATTTGCTAAACTGATACTTTTCTAGTTTTTTGAGAATTGATTTTGATTAGAAGTAATAAAATAAAATTAATTGGGGGCAGCACAAAGTTCTCTAGTAGTCCCCTTAAATGGGGAAAAAATCATTTTTTAGCGATAATAATATGTTGGCTCTTCATAAAATTGCTTATATTGACAAGCTTTTGCTCCTTTTGGCTGTAGGACGGTTAAAATAGAATGTATGTTTATGTATAATATGTGTTTAGAAGACAGAATAACGGTTTAAATAATTGTACATCTTAATGCAGTTTAAATAAGAGCGATTTTGCAACACAAAAGTATAGTTTGATGTGCAAACAACAATAGTATGTATTGATCCTACGAAATTTAAATCTATTTTTTTTAATAGTTTAAAACTAATAGCGCCAATCCTTTTTTGTATATCGCTTAAATATAAAAATATCGTGTGACACAAATTGAATGGAATTCAAATGGATTGATATTTTCAATTTGTACAAGCGACAAAGTGATAAGTTTTTACACAGCCAATTTTGTCAAAAGTTCAATTTATATTTGAATAGTGTTGTGCCGGAATGCGGGTTTGTATAGTTTCAGATTTTTATAAGCACCTGTTAATAAATATACTTCATCATCATCATCAGCCTATTGCAGTCCACTGCTGGACATAGGCCTCTCAAAATGCACGCCACTTAGGTCGATCCTCGGCTTCTCGCATCCAGCTCCTGCCAGCCACCTTGCGCAAATCATCACTCCACCTGGCCTGAGGGCGTCCTACATACGTTTGCCGAGACGCGGCCTCCACTCAAAAACTCGTTTACCCCAGCGGTTGTCGGTTTATCATTAGCCGCAGAAGTATACTTGTTTCATGATTATTTACAAAAACAAAGTTTTATGAACCTTTTATGACAGACTTCTGCCTTAAATTGTTATACTCGGAATACGACTTCAATCTTGCAACAGGAAACTCAATACTTTACAATTTACTGCAAAACTTAGAGGTACTTTATATTCTTGTTTTACATAGCTATGGTTATCTGCGTATATGAGCCATTACAACATTTTATGTCTAGTATGGGTATTGATTAAGAAGGTATTAAAGAAAGAGGTAAGAAAATGATTTAAAAAAGCTAATTTGTAGTTCATAATTATTATACAATTAAATAATTATGAACTACAAATTAGCTTTTTTAAATCATTTTCTTTACATGAAACTAGCGGACCCCGCAAACTTCGTATCGCTCAGAATAGTGTTTGATTTTTGACGTCTTAAATGTCATTGTCATCAAATATTTCCAATGATTTTATTATTTATTATCCTATTCCAGGCGAATACAAATTTAAAAACACAAAAATCATGAAAATCTGTCCAGCCGTTCTCGACTTAGAAGTGGTGTAACTAGCACGACTTTCTTTTATATATGTCACCGTAAAATTGTAAACCTCGTCAGTTCATAATTTAACATCTATGGATTACAATCTAACCTGTAGTGCGATTGTGTAAGGTTGTTCATGGATGAACAATGAATACAATTGATCATCGATCGTATAATGTAAATTCTAATTGTGTAATTTTGTCCATTCCATGAAGACCGAAAAGTGACCGGTGGTATAAAAACGTTTCATGGATTTGCGTTTTATTATCGCAAAACATTCGGTAAAACTCATTTTTTTCTAACATAATATTAAATTGTATTCAAATATAAATGCAGGTTTTTAATCTAATTTTACGATTTCAACCCAAAAACAAACTTTATTTCATAAAAACATTGAATTTAAATTAAAAATTTACCTTTGCAATTGATAATTATAACCAAAACCAAACAATAGGTGGCGTTAGTGGACTACGTTTTTTATTTCCTAAAAGTTTAACGGCTTCGGACGAGTCCATACAGCCTAGTCTTTTTAGTTATAATGTATTTTTTTTATACATACAATATCATTTAAACTTGCATAAACATAATAGCCTAACCTAACCTAAACCTAAACTAACCTAACTCATTAAAATGTATGGGTGGTATATACATTTCAATGATTACGGGAGTTTTACGTGAGAACGTGGATCAAAGTCAAATAGGAGCGCCTTTTCTTGTTTCTCAGTTTTTTTTTATTTATCCTACTCACTGACACATTATTATAACAATGCCACCACTTTATCACAATAAATGCCGCTTAAGATAATTTCACAAAATTTTGCAACAATATCCATCTTTCTCTTCTCGTTTCCCGCCCAAAACTCCAGTGGACTACGTAAAGTGTTCTCTGACGTAGTATATTATTTTATTTATGTTCTGTGAATGTCAAGTGTTAACTGTCACAGTGAAACAAAACTTTGCATTTGTTTAAATAAAAACACAAGTACTCGTAATTAAAAAAATATTAAATTAAATTAAGGCGTTCTATCAAAAACTAACAAGAAAAAGTGTACCTAAATTAAATAAAGATAAAACAACATTTTCATTCAAAGAAAATGTAACAATTTGAAGAAATTTGTGTACATAAGAGGGTAAAATTTACGATTGTCATGAGTCAAGAGTCACCGCAATCATTTGACATTAGCAATGAGCTCATAAGACTTACGCAATTCGAATTATCTATCAAAATCATGTACATCATTCACTCATCTTTTAAAATTAACGACCCAATCGTTAACGATAAATGAACTCCGTACACAATTAGAATTAGCCGTTTGACAGATTATACCGTACGTTATGAACTGTCAAATGAATACGATTGCTTTGCACAATCGCACCTCTGACCTAACCCACCGTTAGTTTATAATCTCACGCGTTGTTTTGCAAACTGACAAATCTCACAATTTTACGGTGACAAATTTTAACCACCTGTAAAACGAAGCCCACGTTATTGGACCATTATGTATAACATCATGGCAGTGTTTCTTTTTAGTAAAAATAATTTCTAAAAAATTAAAAAAATTGATTCAGTCTTTTAATTTTGTAACACGCTGTGACGCGCCCAGACGTATTATTTTGCTGCGGCGGTGTCTCGGTTGAATAGACCTTATCACAGCTACATCTGTGGGCGTCACAGCGTGTTTCAAAATAAATAGGTGCCGATATTCAATATATTAAAAAAAAAGGAAAAAAAAAATTAAATAACTTTGCCAAGATGTTATACATAATGGTTACATAACGTGGGCATCGTTTAAAAGGTGGTTAAAATTGCACGGTGTATAGATGTGTTAGTTCCCGTTCAAAATTTTTCCTACATTTTGGGATGAACCACCTAGTGAGCTACTTTATTTAGTTAATGTACCCAACGGATATTGACCCCGCGCGGTACACCACTAGTCGGAACCAATTATCGGAAGTCACGCGCGGATATTGCCCTGGCTCGCGCGATAACCGCGCTTGGCGGAATGCGCCGCAAATATCCTATTGCGAATAACCGTACAGCGAATAATCCAACTGATGCAGTTACTAGTAACTAACGTGGTACAGTTTGTGTATATTAGGGCTGTAATCGTAACTGGTCTGCCTAGCGTATTAGGTTAGTTCAGCATTAGTAAATGGGCCTGTTAAGCGATAGTTGACCTTATGTATGCGTTGCGAGGTACGGTACTCGTATGTCTTCAAATAGTAATGGTTTATTATATTTAACAGTTTGAAGTGCAGTTGAAATTGTTTATACGTCACGCTGTACTAGTATATTTTAAGATCTATGATATCTTTTGTATATTCAAACCGGACGTTGAAAAAAAAGTTAGTAATTAGGTGTATGCTTTATAAATGACGCATGGCTTTAACGGGGTTTACAAATATATTTTATTCAATTTAGCTACCTGTTACTCTGAATTAATGACATACAAAACTTGAAAAGAAAAGGTGAATTAAATAATATACATGGGGGATATCTCTTTCCATGAATGTTTCAAGAGGCAACTGAAAGGACTCCAATAGAATAACAATTGGTACATAGCGGCATATTGTCGCCACTTTTGGGCCAAATTGTGATCACAAACCCGCCTGCCTAACGTAGTGATTAGGGTAAAATACTTCTTTTCAATAATTGGCCTTTGTCCAGCAGTGGACTTGTATATGCTGTTGAAAAATCGAACAAATAATTACTAACATTCGTCATCTTCGTCATTAAAATGTCTGCAGTGTAGTCTGCAATTATAGTACCCAATGAAAAAAACTTCAATTAGGTGTATATTTTTAAGGATTGCCAAAATTTTAGTATTAAAAAGCTCATACAAATACGAACCAATAAAATGTTCTTGAATAAAGAACGCCAAACGCAGAAAGTAGTCGGATCTGCAAGAAGTTCGATAGTTCTTTTAGTTTTTTAACTGTTTACAATCATTTGAATAATAGAAGAAAATATATAGTTGGTAAATTCCAATCTTTTCGTGTAATTACAATTTGTACAAAACTAGCTAGTTGATGAACGGGCTAATAGATCTGTACGTTCGGATATTGCGCCACGAGCTCGCGTTATATCGCGCAGAATGGGAACAAATATCCGATTCCTAATTTCGGAATAATTACGTACACTAGTGGAGTAGTATTTTTGTGCTACTTTTAATACTTACTTTCTACTGAGCAGTCATTTAATTTCTTTGTAATTTTATTTTTAAGCAAAATGTATTTGTTCAATACAAAGCTTATTACAATTGTTTTAAGCTGTATCTGTTTGTTTTGTTGTTATGTTTTAATGATAATGGGTGGTTCTGCAGACTCTATAAAGCTCCCAAATGTGATACAGGTATAACGATACTTATATGGGGACAGCGTCCCCGGGACACTTATATTATATGTCATGTTAACCCGATTAAAGTATTAAAGGGAAAATATAACAATAGAAAATAACCAAAATTTAAGTAATATATGTATGCATACGCATACGAGTATATCATAAAAACACGCGTTAAATTAAAAACTACTTTATCTTTCGTAAATCAACATGACAGTAGGTTTTTTGCCAAACTTTAAATATTGATTAGTTAAACCACGGATAATCGTGTGACGTGTCCTGTAACATAACGTATGTGGAGTTTTCCATTCTACTAACAGATGGCGTTGTGTGTATATTGACTCGTGGCCTAACCGCAATATTGAATGAGAGAGTTTGGTTTGCTGCATACATTCAAATTGGAAAGTACGACGAAGTAACGTTTCCTATGGATCCTGACCTACCTACCTATCGATAACTACTGAAACTAAATTTGTATACTAAATTTTGTGCTGAACGTACAATTCAGAACATCCTTCCAAGCGAAAATAAATGCCGCAAAGGCGTCAAACACGAGGATTACAGAATATCGTAAAACACAAAAAAACATCATAAAAGTGGATGCGATAACCATCGCCGTTTAAAAATTGAACGCCCGTTCAGTTTAGGCTGAGAAATATTAACAAACATATGCGAGTTCAGACCTTATTGCCTTGCGTCAAGGGTGAACTGTAACGCGTTATTGCTGAAGCTTTTCAGGGGAAGTGATTTGGGTAACTGCGTCCGGCGCTTTCAACCACCAAGTGATATTGATTGAAGCGATTCAACGTGGAAAGATGGTCGTATAAAATTTATATTTTAAGTCTACGTAACTAAATTTTTTTTTTTTTACAGAGTTTTCATCCAAATGTTTTGACGGGAAGATTAAGCCGATTTTACACGGGGATCAGCAAAGAATATGTATAAAAAATCCTAATAAACTTGATGAAATTGTAAATCTACTCCGTTGTGTTAGTTCATAATATAAATTCCAGACTCCGTTAACGCAATATTAAGCACACATTATATTCTAGGTCTTTGAGTTTATTGAAATGCTTTAAAACTAAATCTTTTAATTGATTTCCAACTTTAAGTTGAAAACATAAAAAATAATATGTGGGATGGTGTATGCGGTACAGGCAAAACCATGAATTTGGAAAGGAAATAATATTTTGATTATATTGCATTGACGACCCAGTTAAAGTAGTGATTCGGTGTTCCGCGTACTCACACGCAAGGCCAGGTTCGATTACCGGTCGGTGGAAATGATCTTTACTCAATTAGCTTTGGTTTAGAAGGGGTATGACATACGGAACCAAAACGGTACGGCTAGTCCACAAGTTCAAAGTCGCTCAGCTGGCTATGGATAAAGCTATGCTCGGAGTTTCTCTTGTGGATAAAATTAGAAATGAGTTGATCCGGAAGAGAACTATAGTTACCGACATAGCCCGCCGGATTAGCAAGCTAAAATGGTAGTGGGCTGGCTATATTAGCCGTAGAACCGACAACCGCTGGGGTAAACGAGTTTTTGAGTGGAGACCACGTCTTGGCAAACGTAGTGTAGGACACCTTCAGGCCAGCTGGAGTGATGATTTGCGCAAAGTGGCTGGCAGGAGCTGGATGCGAGAAGCCGAGGATCAACCTAAGTGGCGTGCAACTGGAGAGGCCTATGTCCAGCAGTCCACTGCGATAGGCTGATGATGATGATGATGGAATGGGTATAGTCCTGCTTTGGAAAGCACGTCAAGCCGTTGGTGCCAGTTTTAGTTGTAACATGGAAGTCGTAAAAACATGTCACGTCGGAGGACTTTTATGAGCGGTTTATAATACTCTGAGACAAGAATATCCTTGAAGGAGAGTCATACGATAAGAGAAATAAGTTGCATATAAGCTGGTTATCAGAATATTCCCAGTTTCACAGCCAAACAAATTCGTATCAATCACTCACGCGCCGATACCAAAATCACGCAAAAACATCCGAACCAATAACTGGGTAGGCCTTCAAGCGGTTTAGAATCCACAATGTTACGATTTGAAACATGCGAAGGATTTTAAACTTTATTTTGCACACTTTAAAGACGATGTGCATCGCATGGTCTGAAATATATTGCCGCCAATTGACGGATGCAACCAAAGGAAACAGAACTCTATATGGTTCCTGTAAGACCTAAAGTCTGTGTGAAGGGATGGCTTAGTATCTGTCCAGATAGCAGGCTTTGTTGACGCCATCAATGTTTGTTGGGGGTTTAGGCCTATCGTACATTGAGGTTCTAAATGTGGAAAATTATTGAAAATAATCACTTTAAACACCGTAACAATATTATTTTTGTTAAAAATCGTCATTATATTACTTACTGACTGATTAATACGTTTAAGGCGTTGACGAAGGAATTCTTAGCTTTCCTATGCCCAGGATGAATGTTGATTGGCTGGGAGTGAGAGATACATTTTCAATATTTATTGTAAGTTTGTAATACGAGTATTAGTCCGCACATAATCTACGAGTACTATCGAGTTTAACAAAAAAAATAGTTTCATTCGTATTAAAAAAATTATAATAATTATTTCACGGAAAACAGGGATGATAAAATTTAATATTTGTTTGAAACGTTTCATTCCTTATAGTGCAACATATTTATATTCGTTATAATGTTTCAGTTTCTTATGATAAGAACAAAATATACAAAACTTGCTACATGTCATATTCGACACAACATCACCGCAACACCGCACAACAATGGACCACTTATCTACACAGAAATCAAACTTTTCTCATGTTGCTGAAGTGAGCGATAGTCCTTATTTTGATAGGGCTGTGCGAGAGATTTGTAGCGGATGCTGCCGGGCAGATGGCTGCGGTGTATAATGTGAGTGACTGGATGACCTCCGTAGCTGCGGCTCTATGAGGTCATCGCGTCATCCCTGCCACTGCCATTAAAGCCTTGCTTTATTCGTAGATGAGCTCTGCAGAATAGATTATCTGTGTAGGTTAGAATATTGCAGTTTGTTGTTACTTATTTGTTTGGTTACCTGCTTTTTGGCTTTTCAAATACAGCATTCTTTGGCACCTAATTAAAATACTTAATGAGAAGTATGCATATCCTAGATAAATAATAATATAATATCATAATGTGTAGATCTTATTAATCCTTGCACCTTAAACTTGCCTAAACTTTTTAAAGTACCTCTAGCTTTATCCTGAACCGTTCTTATCTCACTTACTTAAAAATGTTGCCACATATTCAATTTCAAAAACTCATTTACATGGTTTTGTGTGTCATTTATTATGTATTCAAACCATCTTTACTAACAGCAGCAGCGCATTCATTAAAATTTCCATAACATCGTGAAAATTTTAACGCACCATTTTGAAAAACCCTACGGAATTAAAAATGGCGAATGCAATCTGACTAGCGTAGTATGAACACGTGTGTGTATATTCAGCGTAGCATCCGGCTTCCGTAGCATGTCGGCTCGTAGAAGCAGCTCGTAGAGCGCTACGAATGTCGTAGTCGTTCGTAGCAATTTGTCAAGAGATTATCTTGCGTAGATAATTTCGATATTGCGATGTTTGACTTACATTTAAATTGTATTGGTTTCATTAAATTTCATATGTAAATAAAATATGAATTTAAAATTATATTTATAATCGTGCGAACATTAGTATTTTGAAAGAGGAAAGTACATTTCAATTTCTTTAACAATATAACCTTACTAAAACAATGTAGCTTTTATACAAAAGGGTAAACAACGAATATGCTGGAGCATATTTTCCACGGTTCATCAATATTGTAAAGTAAAATTCGATCATTATATCAATTTTAAAATACAATGCATGAATAAAAAAAAGACTGGACTCAATATTTTATCATTGATTCAAAATTTTAAGCATTTTTGTTTGTACTGTTGCGATGCGGTAAACATACCGCTTATTGCTTATGAGCACCAGATTTTTCCTTGATTGTTATTATTATTTTTTAATTTTCAAGCTTTCTATCCTATTACTTCGATGTGTTTTTCCGTTCTTTTTTAGATAGGGCCAATTTTGAGCCGATCAAACAAACTGAAATCGGTTAATTTGGTGAAAAAAGTATGCGCATCAAATTTAGAACCTTTTTTCGGCTTTTAAGTGATTAATTCTTTAAAGTAGGTACTCATATTCTGAAAACATCGTTAACTTTAAAATAAAAGAGACTCCGTAGCAATTCGTAGCTCCATATCACAGTGCTACGGCGTGGCGTAGTCGTGCTACGTGTCGTAATAATTTTCATAAAAGCATTATTATATTTTAAACTGGCGTAATAACCCACTGGGAGAGATGTAGCGATTATACGGACATAAAATATGGAAATGAAATATTAAATTTCATAGTATTCAAATGGCTTTTCTGGTGATGTTAATATTTGATATAAACAATACTTGTTCAGCTATCATGTGGTTAAGTATAAAGATTCCTTATCTTTATATTTGTTTGAACTATTTTTATGGCCGGCGATGCGTTCACTAATGACCCCGTTGGTCTAGTGGTTTAAATACCGGGCTAAGATCGCGGTGTCCCGGGTTCGATCCCCGAGTCCGGCAACGAAAAAGTTTCGAATTTTCGGACATTGCTCGGGTTTGTGATCACCAACCTGCATCACTAGAGTTAATTGATACAGGGTTTATACCATGTACCTTAGTTTTTATGAGTTCCCATACTCATAAAAGCTAAGGTACATGGTATAAACCCCGTATCAATTAACTCTAGTGATAGTGACCATGGAAGTTTAAATCAGTATATTACCAACCTGCATGTTGCAAGCGTGGTTTTTACGCCAATATCCATCATTGCTGTGGTAACTTGAATTTATTGGTGGAGGACTTTTTCTTGCAGTGGGATAATTATATGCCGTTACTACTATTATTTATATACACATCAAAAAACAATTATATACAATCCATATAAATATCATGATTGTCGCAAACCAAGGCCCTGTTTTCAACGATAACCTTCATTCACTCATCAAAGTACGGATAAAAAAATAAATGCCGATCCGATAGCGTTAAGCACGGACATGACAAATTATGAACCCCTATTCAATAGGCGTCCCCAAAAATCACCTAAGTAACAAATTACATATACAAAGCTCATTTCTCATTGTCAAAGCTTTTCTGGTCTGCGGGCAATTATTTCGTAGGTTCGATGTGTTTGACAGGCCCTTTGAAATATTCGGGATATAGTTATTTATTTTCCCCTCCACTTGGTGCGATGGATTTTTTTCACAACGCGTCGGCTCATGTCCGTTTAGGGACGTCAGAATAAACACATTTACCGGACATTTCCGTTGTTGATAGACGAGAAAAGAATTAATCATACGGTAAATGACAAGTGTTCTCCAGTTGTTTTTTTATTATTTAATACCAGCTGTTGTACGCGACTATGTTCGCGGTTATAATTTAACCTATGCTATACCCTGACTCGTAAACTCCGACTATGCAAAAAACCATGTTTAAAGGCGATCCCTTTAAACAAACAAGTAATGTCATGGGAACCTTACACTTTTCTAGGATTTTACGAAGTTTATATACTATTCCTAACCATATGCTATCTTTCTGCCAAATTCAATTCGGATCTGTTTGGCGTGATTGACTGATAGTAACAAACAACAATCAAATTCACAATTATGATATTAGTAAGATTTAAAGAGTTAGCCATCGCGTGTTACCTTTTAATGTTTATTGATAAAAATCTTTTAGGTTACAAAATTTATGTTTGTTTTATTTATTGACGTCCTCTGTGGCGTTCAAAGCCACAAGTTTTTAGGTGTCTACTGTTCCAAGGTATCGGTTTTAATTACCGGACAGTTCTGAGTAGAAAAGCCGGTTTCATTTAGTTAATGTTTAAAACGCCATATCTTCCGAAAAAAATGTGTGCTCCAATATTATGGCGCTCGCCAGTCATAAAAATAAGCAACTCAAAATACCTTGAAAATAATTTCACTTCTAAAAATTCCGCTTCATTTTTTATATTAAAAATAATTCTGTTCCGTTAGGTGCGCAAAAAAGGTTTTTTTTTCGTAGCACCTCCCGTAATGAATTCGTAGGTGTCGCGCGGCGTTCCACACATGTCGTGTGTTCTGAACTTTTTGTTGCGTTCCAAGAGTTCCGTCGGGCGCGAAAGGATTTTTTTTAGAACACCATTTCAGTGAATGTTTTGTATTTGGAATGCAATGCAACTTTGCGTAGAATTATGTTTAGACAACCCTTGGTAATAAATTAATCTTCGTGAAAAAAGAAATGTTTTTAACATCTAACATTTATCATGAATATAAGAATTACCAAACATATATCATGAGTTAGATAACTGAAATGTTGCATGACATCGATTATTGTTTGTTTGACCACGACACCTGACTCGTTTAATTTATGTTTTCTGTTGGTTAACATTTCTTTATTATCGTTTTTAGTGTTGAGTAAAATTCTTGAAAAATCTGTTAAATGTGCTATCACATAGAATATGTATACAGAGTGTTAGCTAAATGGTGTAACAAACTGAAACCATTCGGTTCAGAATAAGAATAACAAAATTAATTTTTTTTATTCGCCATAGCATTTAACTAGCTGTTGCCCGCGACTTCGTACGCGTCCATTTCTGTTATTACGATCGCGAATATTTTTGCAACATTTTTCACTGATGCTTCGCTCCTATTAGTCGCAGCGTGATATAATAAAGCCTTCCTCAATAAATGGGCTATCCAACACAAAAAGAATTTCTCAATTCGAACCAGTACTTCCTGAGATTAGCGCATTCAAACAATCAAACAAACAAACTCTTCAGCTTTATAATATTAGTATAGATATGCATTTTTACTATCATCTTCGGGTAAGTAATATGATAGACGTACTATAAAGGCTTCTACACCTATACTATTAAGCCTTAACGGTTGAGTATCAATCACAAACGGCTCGCTAACAAGTAATCCGGTCATCAATAACGGGAATCGATCCCGCGACCCGCCGGCCGCTATAAAATTTGACAAATGAGACGTTTATTACGGACGACGACCTGACTACTAATCAGTGTTTGTATAGTATAGCAAAGAGGTACTAGTGCTGAAGGCTCCATTGTTGCGTGATACTTAGTACAACGTGATAAGGTTGATTATACAGAAAATAAAACTGATTTGCCTAATCAAAGGTGTGTGCATATTTTTGATGCTGACTATTTGCTTCGGTTTTCAAGGTGTTCGTTCCTCTATGGTTTCAGGTCTGGGTGCTTGTCTATATTCCGTTGTATCTAATTTCTACCAAATGAGTGCATTAAAAATTTATTTCTAAAATATCTGATTTCTGATTCTGATTTTCTGATTTCTGATTTCTGATTCTGATTCTTTACTTGTTTGAGCCTAGTGTTTCTATTTTAGAAAGGATTTTCGGCATTCACAAATAAAAGGGCAAATTTTCTATCTTCACTTTTGTCTTTTACTTAGCAGTTTCTTTATTTACATAGCAATACAGTTACTGTTCATAGCCCAATGCTTCTTCGTGATCAGTTTCTGTCACGGTTTTGAACGGTCACTAACAGAACGGTCATCACACTTGGATGGGTGACCGTTTGTGGTATCATACTATGAGCGGTTCCGTGCTTCGGAGGGCACGTTAAGCCGTCGGTCCTGGATGTTGTCATGAGATTAACAGTCGTTAAGCCCTGTTGGAGGACTTCGGGTGGCTTGAGAAACGTCCAACGGCGGGGTGATGTTGCCACAGCGTCGCCCTTGCCGTCCGCCAACCCGCACTAGGCCAGCGTGGTGGTATTAAGGCCTTAGCCCCCTCCTTTAAAAGGAGAGAGACCCGTTCTCAACAGTGAAAATGAGCTAAGATTACGAATACTTAAAAAAAAACATCTCAGAATCGTCAAAGCATCAATAAACATTTAAGCGCATCTCACACAATTCAATAAAAACGTGACGTCAGCCTAAATCTTGAAATTCGCGATCGCGCCGAATCCGATTCCTGCGAGTTATGAATTTTTATTAGATCCACACAAAAAGGTTCGGTGGCTTGTCCGCAACGGATTTAATTAATTTGGCATTTAATGTAATTTATCGCGGCGGATCCACTTTCTGGGCTTGGAGTGGGTCGAACCATAGGCCGAGGATAACAGCCAATCCATCGAGTTCCGTATCAACAAGTGATATTTTAGAGGTATCTGTTTTAGGCTCTCTTTATGCAATTACGTTGTTTATTATAAATACCTTCCTTGAAATAGATTGTATTCAAGCAAGGGATTTTAAATTTATACCATAATAATCAAACTTGCAAAAAAAAATTCTTAAAGCAAACAGTTGATACATATTTTTCTTCAAGAAAATGTTGTTTTCGATTATTTATTATTTTGCTTCAGAACGTGGACAACGGCATCTTTGCTTTGATCCCGAAGTAAATATTTGAAACCCTTTTTAATATTACAGCCTTCATTTATTGTTTAAAAATTTATAAAATAAGCTGTAGGCCTAGTATTTTACTAAGTATGTTGTATTATACCATTTACGTAACAGCCTGTATATTCTTATATATTTATTTAAATAAACTATATTTTCGAGATACCAATTTGTATGATAATCTTTTTATCAAGAATGTGGAAATCAAATTTCTGACTTCACCATAGTATTTATATACCTAATATGTTAACATAGGTTTGTTATGGCTGCTATAAACTTCAGAGATCTCGTCCTATTCTAATGATACGCTCGCGCGGATTCGTGTAAATATACATACATGCCACAAACTAGACAATGCCCTGTAATGATCAAATAAATAAATAGCAAACATACTTTTACTTTATTTTCAAATTAACGTTACTTGGAACTATTTTAATAATAATAATAATAATTTAAGGCATGCCTCACTGGGCCACACAGAGCCATCTAGTTCCCAATTAAGCTACTATTAAGTATCCTGTCGTATGGGGTACTAGACAACCGATAAACTTACTTATATACTTTTTTTTTGTAAATACATACCTATAGTACATAGAAAACACCCAGACCAGTGCAAACAGATATGTTCATGCACACAAATATTTGTACTGTGCGGGGATCGAACCCGCGACCCATGGCTCAGAAGCAGCGTTAACTACCGCTGATCCAAATGGTCGTCAATGTCGTATTTGAGTGGAGACCGCGTCTCGGCAAACGTAGTGTAGGACGTCCTAGGAGTGATGATTTGCGCAAGGTGGCTGGCAGGAGCTGGATGCGAGAAGCCGAGGATCGACCTTAGTGGCGTGCGACTGGAGAGGCCTATGTCCAGCAGTGGATTGCGATAGGCTGATGATGATGATTAGTTGGAATATTAAATAAAATGGACAAACAAAATAAAATTAAAGCATTAATGCCATAAGAAGAGATTTGTTGAGCCTGAACTTTCTGCTTTCTATTAGCTTGTGACTCAGGGGGTTGAATTAGCGAACCCTTTCCTCCACCGTGACGCACCTCTTTAATATCTGTAAGAGATTAGGTGTGGAAGATGGAGGAATTTTAGAGAAGAAATTTACACTTTTTTGGGTAAAAATAATAATTTCCAGTTTCGAAGCGAGTGCTGTTTTAGCTTCTTGGGCGGCTTTTTTTGTTTTAAATACATTAAGAAGCTTTTGTTTTCGTTTTTTGTTGAATTTGCCAACAATGCCGTTGCTAGTAAGCGTAGGTTAGATCTATAAACCGAGTTATGAGATGCAGGCAAATGTAGTATTCTGTCTGTCTGTCTGTCTATCAAGACTGTTTATCACCAAAACGCGTATTGAGTTAAAATTAAAATCATAAACATAGTTAAGTATACAGTACCGCTTCAAATTATTTAAAACTTCTAAGTAAACATTAACGAAGGATAGAAAACAAATGCCGCAAAATACGTGCGTTGTTTCCGGTTGACCTAGAACAATGAAATTAAGCAAAAAATACTGTGTTTTACTACAAACACAAGAGGAAATCATACAACAGTAACCAATTTTTAGAAATTTTAGGGATAAACTCGGAAAATTAAGTCTCGATGCCTGATCTATTTATAATATCTAAAAATAAGTACACAATTTTTACAGAACCCTCGGTGGGCGAGTCCGACTCACACTTGTCCGGTTTTTTGACCGGTCCGGATTAATGGGCTCCAAAAACAAAAGCTATAAAAGCCTCTACAAAAAACCCGACGCATGAAATAATTTCATTATTTTACATCGTCGCCAAATAAGCAATATCTAATCATTGTCATGGACTAAAAATTGTGATGAATTACTATAATCTTGTCCGTCGGTTAACTTAGTAAAAGGTTTTCTACTACCTTTTGTAAACTATTTGCTCTCCCGATATCGTTTAGGCAAACATCGTATTTACCCAAAAACATTTCCGATTCACTCAAACAAGAAACCTACTATATCCTATCCATACATGTTCTCGAAGTTGGACGTTCGCAAAAGATTTTTTCATGTTTATTTATGTTAGTAGCTCCGGTCCGGCATTGAACCCGAGACATGAACAAAACCCCCATCTCTATAAAGGTCGTGTTTGTTTAAGGCACAGAATAGTTTCAGTTACATAAACTACTGCTTTCATACTGAAGTGGTGGGTACGGTTCAGTACACAGAACACGGAATAAAGGTTAGAAAGGCGACGTAGGCGCGCCACAGAGGTTATAAGTAAATGCTCATTCTTCTGCCCAAACATGAATATAAGTTATTTTTTTCCATTATTATCATATTACAGAAACGTTGAATAATACACTTTCATCTGCAGTGCCATTAACCACTGAGGTTAGTCCACAATGCAGGCAACAATCCGCCACCTTACTAACATGCGATCGGAAGTAGGTACAAAAAAAAGAATTAAGTATAAAGTATTTTAAGTAGGTATATTATTTTGTATTATGTGTATTGTATTATGTATTGGTATGTAGGTATATTTGTATTGTATTTTAGTAACATGTATGTTATTGTATCTGTTATACATCGCTTGTCTTGCGCAGTGCCACCCCTACTCTACTAAAACTTAATTTCCTCTACCCAAAGGTTGTCTGGTAGAGATCGCTTAAAGCCTATTTGTACATTTTCTCTTCTTTGTAATTTATTTGTTTTCTTGTATTTTGTGCAATAAAGTGTTATCTATCTATCTATCTACGAGTATCTAAGTACAAAACCATTCAAGTACTTAAACACTCATAAATTTAAACTACAAATGAAGTGAGCGCTGTGATTGGTTTCTAATGACGCCGCGCGACGTCAAAAGAATGAGCTTGATTGGCGTTCTTTGAACTCGTTTATGTGAAGTGGTGCGCAAGCGGCGACTTCGCATCGGTTCTCATACAAATGGCGCATGACAGCCTTTCTAACCTTATTCCATGTTCTGTGCTTCAGTACATTAGCGGGAATGTGTGTATGTAGCTCGAAACTTGTTACACGATACGAGTTTTTTGAGGGTAACATAGTATCTTTGGATTTCGTGACGCTTTCTTGATAATTCATTTCGGCTTCATATTGAAGCGGTGTAGACATCCGTTGAAGATTTGAAATTAAATGTTATTTGCAAAAAGAACATACATTTATTTATTTAGTTATTAACCAAGTATAAGTATGCTCTTACCACAGGTAATAAGCCCGGTATTATTTTTATGAAAACAAGGATTTAAGTATGTTAATTGGTTGCATTTAAAGATTATTTTGATTCTAGTTGTTTGAAATATCAAATCAAAATGATAAAGTAAAGTAACAGCCTATAATCATCCCACTGCAGGGAAAAGGCCTTATCATTGAATTCAAGTTACCACAGCAATGATGGGTGTACTGGCATAATCACTACGCTTTCCAAATGCGGGTTGGTGATCACAAACCCGAGCAACGTTCGAAAATTTAAAACTTTGTTGATACGAACCTGGGATCCCGAGATCTTGGCCCGGTATTTAAACCACTAGACCAACGGGGCGTTAATAATGATAATTTGAAAATTAATAACCAAATATTTTAATTTTAAAAAAGCTTCTTTCTTTTCATTTTTGGGCAATATGTGATTGCCAGCCCATTTGCTTAGTGCTGAGATCATGGTCTAATCCTTTATCTCCAGCATTGGAGTGACCTGGGTTGCGGTGATTCATCAGCATCCATAATAAACACACTAAATTTAAAATTAAATGAATTCGAAGAAACAAAACGTAGGTATCTATTTAGTCAAAGGTTTTCAATCTTACATTTACCGCGTTTGCAGTTACAACATTTTCCTTTCTCCTTACATTAATTACAGCTTTAGAATAAATGGAATTATAATAGATACTTAAAACCGACATATCTAACCACAAATGGATCGTTCTCTAAGTTTTAAAACCCAAACATGTGTCGACCGGAAGTACCCAGATGACGTCACAAGGGTTTCGAATTAGGCCTGGGACCCCTAACAGGGAGATATCTTCCGGAGCACGGTAACGCGCCCTATTCACTACTCATAACTTTCGCTAAGGCCGCGTTTACACAAGTAAAGATATATGATGGAAACAAAGCAAACATAATTATTGAAATGAAAGCTTTATTTACTGATTTGACCACAATTGCTGGAGTGTTTGAAATCAAAATATAAATTAATAAGCGCGAATCAAATCCTTAAGTGTATCTTTAATATCTATGAGTTTGCGTAAATTTAAAGAAACAAACACAATGTTTCTGCTATTTTTTTAAAAGGTTTTATTAAGACACTAGCTGTTGCCCGCGACTTCGTCCGCGTCAATTTCTGTTATTATGAACGCTATTACGAAGTTTTTAAAATAATATAGCCTAAAGCCTTCATCGGTATATGGACTATCCAACACAAAACAAATTTTTCAATTTGAACCAGTAGTTCCTGAAATTAGCGCGTTCAAACAAACAAACAAACAAACTCTTCAGCTTTATAATATTTGTATAAATTATCATTATTATTTAATTAAGTAAATTTTAACATTATACTGACGAGCCAGGCCTATGCCTACTGTGGAAACACATTAAAGATAATTTTGGTTACGATAATATAAAATAAATATTTTCATCTTCTTTCTTTTCTTATACTTCTGACGTTTTCTCATTTCCATAATGGTTTCTATTTTCGTTTTGGAACCACGCAGAACCGTGATGAAATTATTATATCATTCTAACATTATATTTATTACAATGGTGTTAACTTATTTGCCTACGGATGACAATGTGATAGAATGGGGACTACCGTTTCTTTGCTCACCAGTTGGCGCCACTGTAGACTGAGGTCCGGTGGTATAGCTGTCAAAGGCGATTAGCGCCGAAACAAAGTGTTATATCTTGAATCTAATTAAGGTTATATTGTTTATAAATAACTATCTTGATATCAACAAACTAACGTCTGAAATAGTTGCTCTTGAGGCCGCCTATTTTTGCGCTTTTTCTTAATTCCGCTTTTAAAGCGTTTGCATTAATCGCCAAATAATCCATATTTGCGATATTTTACGAAGGAGATCACTTTCCAGCAGGTAAATTAAAGAAATTATAATTTATGCAACAAATTCCGCTAAAACCAGTACAAAGTGAATGATATTGGACCTCACGCGACACTAGCCCCTCTAGTGGCAAATTCACTAGCGATATTGGGTTATTATTCAATTGGATTTGACGACCATTTGGATCAGCAGTAGTTAACGCTGCTTCTGAGCCATGAGCCTGCGGGTTCGATCCGCGCACAGTACAAATATTTGTGTACATGAACATGTTTGTTTGAACTGGTCTGGGTGTTTTCTATGTGTTATAAGTATGTATTTACAAAAAAAAAAGTATATAAGTAAGTTTATCGGTTGTCTAGTACCCCATACGACAGGGTACTTAATAGTACCTTAATTTGGGACTAGATGGCTCAGTGTGGCCCGGTGAGGCATGTCTTAAATATTTATTATTTATTATTATTCAATAAATTGTAGTCGAGAAAAAAATCCTAATGAAATAAAGTTCCTGTAATTATTTAAAAAGCAATAAAAGTCCTTAATGACAGTCCCCTTGTGAACGCCGCTTAGTTGGATGTGAAATTAGATTTACGACATCGGAATTGTTCGGAGTTTTTCGGCTTCTCCCGGCTCGGATCAGTTCCGAATGTTAGACGGCACATTATCATATAAATGCGGAAGGTGACGCAAAAATATGGCCGCCCACCTGGAGTGACTGCCGTAATACGTGATCCAAATAACTTGATATTTAGGAGCGCGGATAACGTGATATTTAGGCTGCTCCGTCTCTAGGTATACGATGAATGCGTTATTATTAGGCGGTGATGTTCACACCTCAGCAATAACTGTTTATGCGGGTTCATTGATAACGTGTCTTGTTTGTAAGATCCGAGCTTTGTTTTGGTCATATATTATACTAGCTGTTGCCCGCGACTTCGTCCGCTTCAATTTTCGTTATTATGATCGCGATTATTTTTGCAACATTTTTCACTCATGCTTCGCTCCTATTGCTCGCAGCGTGATTTTCTATAGCCTAAGGCCTTCCTCGATAAATGGACTATCCAACACAAAAATATTTTTTCAATTCGGACCAGTACTTCCTGAGATTAGCGCGTTCAAACAAACAAACAAACACTTCAGCTTTATAATATTAGTGTAGATAGGGTGGTAGGAAATGATTCATGGGGCTGTATCGTTTCGGATCCGAATATTTGATCCTTTTTAAACCCACGTGTCTTGAGCTGTTGGTAAATTAACTCAATAGAATATCAACACCCCATTTTTTTCATTTGATGTTGTATAAAGTGACTGAAGAAGTATCAGAAGGGGACGAGCAGCAGCTCTATCAACCGTTAGACTAACTACGGTCGCCAATAGACTCGCCTGACGTGCGTGGCGATTACGGCGAAAGCCATTTGGAAAGGCCTCTGTCAAGTGGATTAATGTAGCAGATGATGGTAAAGTGTTGACATGTGCTTATCGTGGTGAAGCCAGAATTTGGATAGTCATGATTTAAAAAAATATATACAGATATCGTATGGGTTCGTTAATATTAATAAAAAATTAAAAAAACATATATTTTTTGTTATGATTGAAGTGCTATTTTATTTGAAATAACAAACAGTTATACATTTAATAGTAACATTATTATTGTATGCGTATAGTTTTAATGACAGCATAACCAAACACGTTTTTACAGAGTAACAAATAACAAATTATAATTAAATACAATATAGGGTGGCTACGTTCGAGTTTTTGGTTCAGGATAATCCATAGCCGTAATAAAGTTACAATGTTACGTTGTATTAAGCTTTTCTATATCTATACTAAGCTATCTCTAACTAATAAAAAAATATCACCAAGAGCGACCAACTCGAGTTGACCGACCGCTCCAATGGACATAGAAACGTATGATGCGTGCGTCAAACTAACATCACAATCATTTTGTACGTCTCTATAATGCAACATTCACTTCTAGTACTCAAACTGCAATATATTTACACTTTACTTGATTCCCAAAAAGGCCTAGTAAATAGCATCGTAAGTTCAGTCACGAGTGACATAACAAAGCTAATACACGTTACTGCACGTCATTACGGAGCTGTCACTTGAGAGATGGCAGTGTTACGTGACGCCATCCATTCACACTGTACTCGGATACGCGACTGTACACTTCACAATAAGATCTACGGAATTATCTCTAGATCTACTTCTCATGTGTTGGCGCGACGCTATTACGTGTTTATATATTTGCCAACAATTTTAGCGCAACACGTGACGCTTTATAACGCTGTACCTACATCTGATTGTTTAAGTGAGTTGTTTCGAGTTTTTAAATCGGATCTTTTGTGGTCATGGCGCTTGCAATAGTGCCGAAATGACGGACCTCCTCCTTTTTTACTTAAAACTGGCTGCAATAGAAGATATTTTAAGCGAAAAAGCTATAACGTATCAAAAGCTACAGACCTGCGTAATATGCAATATTACTAGAAGAGTAAGATAGAGTAATAGCGATGATAAAGATTGGGTCCTTAAATAGAAACGGAAAACTAAAAGCTTGGCTTAAATTTAAACAAACACTCCTAAGTACGTCACCTAACCCATAAATTACGACGTACGACGACCATTTGAATCAGCGGTAGTAAACGCTGCTTCTGAGCCATGAGCCTGCGGGTTCGATCCGCGCACAGTACAAATATTTGTGTACATGAACATGTTTGTTTGAACTGGTCTGGGTGTTTTCTATGTGTTATAAGTATGTATTTACAAAAAAAAAAGTATATAAGTAAGTTTATCGGTTGTCTAGTACCCCATACGACAGGGTACTTAATAGTACCTTAATTTGGGACTAGATGGCTCAGTGTGGCCCGGTGAGGCATGTCTTAAATATTTATTATTTATTATTATTCAATAAATTGTAGTCGAGAAAAAAATCCTAATGAAATAAAGTTCCTGTAATTATTTAAAAAGCAATAAAAGTCCTTAATGACAGTCCCCTTGTGAACGCCGCTTAGTTGGATGTGAAATTAGATTTACGACATCGGAATTGTTCGGAGTTTTTCGGCTTCTCCCGGCTCGGATCAGTTCCGAATGTTAGACGGCACATTATCATATAAATGCGGAAGGTGACGCAAAAATATGGCCGCCCACCTGGAGTGACTGCCGTAATACGTGATCCAAATAACTTGATATTTAGGAGCGCGGATAACGTGATATTTAGGCTGCTCCGTCTCTAGGTATACGATGAATGCGTTATTATTAGGCGGTGATGTTCACACCTCAGCAATAACTGTTTATGCGGGTTCATTGATAACGTGTCTTGTTTGTAAGATCCGAGCTTTGTTTTGGTCATATATTATACTAGCTGTTGCCCGCGACTTCGTCCGCTTCAATTTTCGTTATTATGATCGCGATTATTTTTGCAACATTTTTCACTCATGCTTCGCTCCTATTGCTCGCAGCGTGATTTTCTATAGCCTAAGGCCTTCCTCGATAAATGGACTATCCAACACAAAAATATTTTTTCAATTCGGACCAGTACTTCCTGAGATTAGCGCGTTCAAACAAACAAACAAACACTTCAGCTTTATAATATTAGTGTAGATAGGGTGGTAGGAAATGATTCATGGGGCTGTATCGTTTCGGATCCGAATATTTGATCCTTTTTAAACCCACGTGTCTTGAGCTGTTGGTAAATTAACTCAATAGAATATCAACACCCCATTTTTTTCATTTGATGTTGTATAAAGTGACTGAAGAAGTATCAGAAGGGGACGAGCAGCAGCTCTATCAACCGTTAGACTAACTACGGTCGCCAATAGACTCGCCTGACGTGCGTGGCGATTACGGCGAAAGCCATTTGGAAAGGCCTCTGTCAAGTGGATTAATGTAGCAGATGATGGTAAAGTGTTGACATGTGCTTATCGTGGTGAAGCCAGAATTTGGATAGTCATGATTTAAAAAAATATATACAGATATCGTATGGGTTCGTTAATATTAATAAAAAATTAAAAAAACATATATTTTTTGTTATGATTGAAGTGCTATTTTATTTGAAATAACAAACAGTTATACATTTAATAGTAACATTATTATTGTATGCGTATAGTTTTAATGACAGCATAACCAAACACGTTTTTACAGAGTAACAAATAACAAATTATAATTAAATACAATATAGGGTGGCTACGTTCGAGTTTTTGGTTCAGGATAATCCATAGCCGTAATAAAGTTACAATGTTACGTTGTATTAAGCTTTTCTATATCTATACTAAGCTATCTCTAACTAATAAAAAAATATCACCAAGAGCGACCAACTCGAGTTGACCGACCGCTCCAATGGACATAGAAACGTATGATGCGTGCGTCAAACTAACATCACAATCATTTTGTACGTCTCTATAATGCAACATTCACTTCTAGTACTCAAACTGCAATATATTTACACTTTACTTGATTCCCAAAAAGGCCTAGTAAATAGCATCGTAAGTTCAGTCACGAGTGACATAACAAAGCTAATACACGTTACTGCACGTCATTACGGAGCTGTCACTTGAGAGATGGCAGTGTTACGTGACGCCATCCATTCACACTGTACTCGGATACGCGACTGTACACTTCACAATAAGATCTACGGAATTATCTCTAGATCTACTTCTCATGTGTTGGCGCGACGCTATTACGTGTTTATATATTTGCCAACAATTTTAGCGCAACACGTGACGCTTTATAACGCTGTACCTACATCTGATTGTTTAAGTGAGTTGTTTCGAGTTTTTAAATCGGATCTTTTGTGGTCATGGCGCTTGCAATAGTGCCGAAATGACGGACCTCCTCCTTTTTTACTTAAAACTGGCTGCAATAGAAGATATTTTAAGCGAAAAAGCTATAACGTATCAAAAGCTACAGACCTGCGTAATATGCAATATTACTAGAAGAGTAAGATAGAGTAATAGCGATGATAAAGATTGGGTCCTTAAATAGAAACGGAAAACTAAAAGCTTGGCTTAAATTTAAACAAACACTCCTAAGTACGTCACCTAACCCATAAATTACGACGTACGACGACCATTTGAATCAGCGGTAGTAAACGCTGCTTCTGAGCCATGGGTCGCGGGTTCGATCCCCGCACAGTACAAACATTTGTGTGCATGAACAAGTCTGTTTGTACTGGTCTGGGCGTTTCCTATGTATTATAAGTATCTATATTATACAAAAATATCTAGTAGTAGTTGTCTAGTACGACAGGGTACTTCATAGTAGCTTAATTTGGGACTAGATGGCTCTGTGTGGCCCAGTGAGGCATGCCATAAATATTATTATTATAAATGTTCTTGTCTTACCTCTACAAATCTAGATCATTGCGTCTAACTGACGTTATTCCAACAAAAGAAAGAGATGTCTTCTAAATGGAAGTGTATCTGCTTCATGTGACATGTTCTAAGATACTAGAGTAGTTACATGTGTATTGTTCTATAAAGTATAACAAAACTTTAGGCAGTTACTTCATTTGATATTAAAAAAGGAAGATCGCATCCTAAACGTCAGTTAAATAGTATTTAAACTTGAAAAATTATGTCTCAGGCAGGACTCGAACCTGCGTGCCGGGCGCGGAGCATGCATGCGAGGAGTATAGATGTAAAGCGTTTCTAGCCTAGCGGCTAGAAACGCTTTATTTGGCTTATTATCATTTCTAGCGATAACCAGCGGCTGGAAACGGCTGCTTACATTTCATTGAAATATTAACATGATGTAGGTCTTTGTTTTTGTTATTTATCTTCTGATTTATTCTAAAGGATACATTTAACATAAATAGACATAAACAATTACTTCACCTCAGAAATCCTGTTCGTCCCTGAATTAGGTAAATTAGTATGTATAAACGGGATCTTTCTTGCTTAATAAATATAGCAGAACATAGTAAGTGCTACTGTATAATAAAAATAAGAGTATAACAATAAAAAATGGAATATAATAAATTGTTTTTCGATGCTCAAGTCGGGTATCTACCCGGTATCAAGCGGCTTTTAGTTACCCGCTTACAAGCTGGTTTACAACTATAGCGAGGAATTATTTAAACTGATATTATAATTGCAATTGAATTATCATATAAAGTAGTTAGTTAAATAGCTTTTATAAAAAGATACTTGCGGAAAATACCTACTAACAAAAGGATAAAATAAATAAATAATATTGAGTTTGAATTGATAAAAATTTAAAAAAAGAGACGCATAAGTTTTCAATTTCAAACAAAATATCTTTGTAATTTGTATACGATTCCAATAAAAGCATCCAGTGCGCTTTTGTTACGATCTTGCCCAGTTCTGCCTAGTCGAGGTCTCCTTTATAAAAATGCTTAACAAAATAAACCATAAAAAATATTTTTTTTAATACTTACTCTATATCTCGCATGCCAAAAAGATATGAAAATTCCTCAACATCAAAAAAAAATCCCAAGTAATCCATACTCGAGGTCATATAACCTCAATATTTACCCGAAGGTAACCAAAAGGATTCCATTGGATCAATTGTTTCGTCATATTGGTGGATAATAAAAATTTCCTACCTTCACCGTGAGCGGGATTAATGCTCGATAGTTTAGTTTAGGGTTGTGCTGCTGTCGATATTTTGACAAGTGATCATTGTATCGACTAAAAGTAAAAAAGTACGAGTATCAGAGGCAGTTTTAAAACATTACAAAGCAACCCATGTATGTTGCTGTTCCGTTGTTATCGTATGACACTGCAAATGTGAGTAGGTAGGTTTTAATGAGTTTCGACTCTTGACATCCTTGCAACCGTGAAAAGCATATAATATATTGCGTTCACGTATATTATTCTTATAGTTTTATATGATAAAAGATACATACTTATTTTATACTTCAATAAACAAAAAAGTAGCTGAACTTCTTCGTCATCATCTTTCTCCTCAAATCTCATCAAGTTACCACTAGATATACGAAATATAAGAAAGACTATACAACAAAAAAATACTTACCATATTTGCCACGCTTGACAGGCGGGTTTCGATTAGCCAATCATAGAGAGAAAACGATTTTGTCTGTCTTCTAGCAGAATTGCTTAATTTTCTACCTACCTACTAACTAAAATAACAAAGGGTGTTATACTACACCGCTGGTTTTTAGTTAGTATGTTAAATTATTAATGTTTTTTGACCATCGTCATAATAAAAAGTTTTATCGTTATTGTCTTTTAATCATGTTATCGAGTATTTACACAACATAAGCAACACTAGTATCAGTTTAGGGGGATTTTCCCCTAGATCCCCGAGGGATACTGGGAGGTAGGAGGGGGATAATAGTATTTATAATGTCGGGACGAAGGATTAGTGGGTACGCATGTATGTGGCCGCGTCTGTTGCAATGTCTGAGCTGTTTTCGAATTCAAATATATACGTTGCATTTATAAATTGTAGCTTTAGCTTGTTAAAAATGATGACTTTAGGTAATAAAAATTTCAACTGTCTTAAATAGGTGTTCAAATTACAATCATTCATTAGCTTCCAAATGTGCTATTAGCGGCAGATCCAAAAAAGTGCTATCAAGTTACAATTTGTTGTAAGAATAGTTTTATTTGTTGTTTAATTGTAGCCTGGCAACCCGTTTTCTATCATTGGCCGCATAATTTCATAATTCAAAAAGGTTTTACTTTGAATTCAAAGGATAAAATTATTATCAATACCAGCCTATATTAATCACTATTGGGCCTTTTGACAGTGATGATTTTGCCACAATACTACGCCTGGCAGGCCACAGTCATGGCGTTTGCAGTTTCGCAGAGAGAAGACTCTGCTGCTCTTATTTGACAGTTCCCTTTTAGTCACCTCTTACGACACCCATAGGAAGAGAAGAGGTAGTACTATTCTCTTAATATGCCGGCACCGCATGACATATAAAAAATTTTACGCAAAGAATTAGGAATCACCTTTTTATACAGAATGAAATTTTAATCACTACCCAAATTTTAATACGACAATCTACGAGATAAAAAACAAATTGCGTATTTTTTCTTTTGGCATAGCCCAGTACAAAAATGTCAAGTTATAGCACTTAGAAAATGTCCGCCAAAAAATCTAAAATTTTTAAAACGGCCTCTTTGCTACACCTTCTTTACGCGATGAGCATATCATTCATTCATTACGATACTATTCATAAGTTGTTGATTTACCCTTCCCATGTTGCGAAAAATATTCTCAGATGAAAACTTAACCTACATTGTTTACTTCATAAATGGGATCTAAATAGGAAACTCTTAAAAAAAAATTACGGTGATGAAAAAGTCATACTGTATATTAGTTAAGAAATAATTACTACAGGCGATATAAAAAAGTGTTATGGTATCCCGAAATTTTGTTTAAAAATAAAAAAAAATTATGTGGACAACATCACATACATTGTTCTGATCCCAAATTGAATAACTATTTAAAGCATTCGTATTTTGGTAACCAGAAACAACGAAGGTACCACAAACACCCAGACCCGAGAAAATGTAGAAAAACACATTTTTTCTACATTGACCCGTCCGGGAATCGAACCCGGGACCTTGGAGCAGGCGACACCTTGAAAACCGGTGTGTACGCCACTCCGCCACGGAGGTCATGTTTGTTTGTGATCACTTAAAAATCTGAAATTTCCCTAAACGAATTTAAACCTTGTGTGCTAAAATACAAATATTAATATCAGTTGAGGACTTAGGGGTTTATTGGTGGGTTAATGAGCTTTTGACTGAAGTTAAAAATATACAAATACCAGTACGTTATTAGTTCGGTGAACCGTGCTGACGTCAATCTTATAAAAATAACTACATTTCTATGTTTTTTATTTCATCGGAAAAGGTATATGTTGTTTTTGTGTACTTACACGGGTTTGTTATTATGTTTGATGTTTGAGTATTTGTCGAGATCAAATATTTTATTACGAACAAAAATACAGCTAAGTACAACTTGAATGAATAGCGATTATCTTAATATGTCTTATGACTGTTTAAGTAAAAAATTGGGAAAAGTTGGAATTATGTTATATCCTTATATTTTCAATCTAACTTGTTACGATACGTTGTTATCTATCTGTCTTATATAATAATAAAATATATTTTTTTTTACTTTCTTAGATGGACATGCCTTTCGCTAACAAGGCAAATGCTCTAAACCTAAATACTCTAAGGGGCTGTAATAATTTCACTTACAAATCCGGTAAAAAAGCCTCATACATTGAATTACCCAGTTTCATAGCGCTGTTGGAATATAAAAACTATCAACCCTACTTTTTGTTTTTACTGTTACCGAAGTAATTCTATAAATGATTGTTCATCTCTATAAAACTGCTCTGTTGTTATTTCACCATCAATAATTTATTGGAACTTTATAGCCGTGGGATGGCGAACGTTCGTATCAAGAACAATATTCTCATAAAAATAAAATACATTCGGCTATCATAAATTTATTTGGCATACAACTGTAAAAAATGGGCGAAAAAAATACACCGAAACGAACTTGAACAACAAACAAAGGCTTTGCTTAATAATTAAATACGTTTTCTGATTCAACATACCTATTTTGATACAAGAATATCATATAATATTATGATGACTGCCTGAAAATATTATTGAAGATTTGGAAATCTTATCTATCTATCTATATCTATCTAATATTATAAAGCTGCAGAAGAGTTTGTTTGTTTGTTTGTTTGTTTGAACGCGCTAATCTCCGGAAGTACTGGTTCGATTTGAAAAAATATTCTTGTGTTGGATAGTCCATTTATTGAGGAAGGCTTTAGGCTATATAACATCACGCTGCGACCAATAGGAGCGAAGCATCAGTGAAAAATGTTGCAAAAATAATTGCGTTCATAATAACAGAAATTGACGCGAACGAAGTCTCGGGCAATAGCTAGTTTGGGATACGAGTTCAGATTATCTTAGAAACAGTGCTAGCTTAAGTACTGCTAATGTCTTAAAATAAGTCGCCGATACAATAAGCCTTACTTAACATTTTAAATGCATAAGTAACTATGTCGGCTAGTCCACAAGTTCAAAGTCGCTCTGCGGGCTATGGAAAGAGCTATGCTCGGATTTTCTCTTAGGGATAAAATCAGAAATGAGGTAATCCGGCAGACAACTAAAGTTACCGACATAGCCCACCGGATTAGCAAGCTGAAGTGGCAGTGGGCTGGCCATATTAGCCGCAGAACCGACAACCGCTGGGGTAAACGAGTACTTGAGTGGAGACCGCGTCTCGGCAAACGTAGTGTAGGACGCCCTCAGGCCAGATGGAGTGATGATTTGCGCAAGGTGGCTGGCAGGAGCTGGATGCGAGAAGCCGAGGATCGACCTAAGTGGCGTGCAATTGGAGAGGCCTATGTCCAGCAGTATACTGTAATAGGTATAAAAAAAAGAACATAGGATAGTTTGTATCTTACTGCTAGGCATAGGATTTTGGACGCGCAATATTAGGTACGTCCACACGGGCAGAGCCGAGTCTGTATTTAGTTTTTAGGGTTCCGGAGCCGAATGGCAAAAACCGGAACCCTTATAGATTCGTCAAGTCTGTCTGTCTGTCTGTCTGTCTGTCAGTCTGTCTGTCCGTCCGTCCGTATGTCACAGCCACTTTATTCTGAAAGTATTAGCATTACATATTTGAAACTTAGTAGGTAGGTGTATCCTGTTGACCGCTTTGATTTTGTCATACAAAAAATAAATAATAATGATATTTAAGGAGGGCTTCCCATACATAGAACTAAAACAAAAATATATTTTTTTACTCTAACCTACGCTTCTGGGGTATCTATGGATAGGTCTTTTAAAATGACATTGAGGTTTTAGAAACCATTTTTTCCAAAAGTCTAACGTTTGGAAGATAGAAGCTTCCAAAGTGGTAAAATAGGTCCCCCCCCCCCCCTCTAACTTTTAAACTAAGCAAGTGAAAATTTTGAAAATAATAAATAATATAGATCTTAACAAAAAATTATAACGAAAATTGGTATGAGCGAGATCAAACGGGTAGTTTTTGAGAAATAGCACATTTTTAACAACCGTAACTAAAGTTATTTTTGCAGTCAATGAAATATTGTGGTCTTTTGGCTATGTGGAAGTAACTTGACGGTTAATTCAGTTAAAGTTGGTACAGAACCCTCGGTGCCGTTTTTTTTTTATTTAACACTTTCCAGGACACAAACCGCCTGTTGACGTAATAACAATAAAACTTCTATTGTGTCTAGCATTGTGTTTCGGAATGTGTTAAGTTTCAATGAATTAAATGATACTACATCTATGAATGATACAGAAATGATATGAATGCTACTCCTCTCACGTTTTTTATAACATTACGACAGTATAAACAAAAATTCTCGCTTCCTAACGCGAATATTGCAAGCGACACACGACCACCAAAGTTCGTAGACTGCTGAAATTAAATTGTGCAAGTTGCGATTGAAACCGGCCATTTTGTGCAACGACTGCTGTCCAACTTCAAAAGCGTTTGACCGCGCTCTGCCGACGATACCTACCGTACCCATATCATCAACAGCCTATCAAGAGGAAACACTACGGGCGAGAGAATTGAAAAATAGGTATTTGTAAAATCTATTGCTGTCGCGCAGTGCCAAACGCCTTCACCTCAGAGTGTGATAGAGACAACTGCTTCTTGGACCGAAAATACCTACTAAAAGCACACCAAATCAACGTTTCGTAGCCCCGATAACTTTTCCCAAACTAGACCGATTTAAATACTTTTTTCATTCAAAATTAAACAAAGGCTTTAGCCGTGTTAGTATGTTTTCCTTTTTTTCTAAAATTTTGCCAAATTTGTTTTCTGTATGTTTGAACACAGCGGAAAATCTGGCGAATTTTTACGATTTTTGAGGGGGAAAAAACAGAAAACATAGAAACATGCTTTTAGTGGCATGTTGATAATAAAAATTATTGCTCTACTGGCATTATCCAGGGATGAAACAGGGGACTACGTTTGTATGGAAAAACGGCCGTTGTATTTCCTCTTAAGGATGAAATTTTAATCACCATCCAAATTTTAATACAACAATCTACGAGACAAAATACAAATGACATATTTTTTCTTTAGGTATAGATAGCCCAGTACAAAAATGTCAAGATAAAGCACCTGGAAAATGTCCGACAAAAATCTAAAATTTTGGATAAGGCCTCCTTGCAACACACTTTACGCGATACGCATCTCATTCATTCATTACGATTGCGGTACGGTCCCCATATAATATGGGTTAAAGTATGAAATTGCCGTTTTGTATGGACGAAATCGAGAAAAGTCATTATTCCATACTAACAATTTTTTAGTTTTTTAAAAACGCCTTAACCGTTTTCGATGCAATTAAAGGTGAAAGTTAGATAGTTATAAAGCTACGCATTAAAGTATTAAAATTTCTGAAAATCAAAGTATATAATACAAATATACTTAATTGAAGCAAGAAGGTCAGCTGACACATTGTAAGGGTCTTTTCAACGACTTCCTTTGAAGTAATAGGCACTAGTATTTCATTTTTTTTTAGTCAAAAGTTACTTTATTTAGTTTTTGATACAATACAAAAAGAATTACGCAATAATATGAATATACTTAAGGGCTATAAACAAAATAAAAAGTGGGAAAATAATCATTTCATACTTTAACCCCTATTACTTCCTACTGTCTGAATGAAAGTAACTAGCTTGCACAGTCACGAACTTTCTAATAACATAGGTACTTATTTATAAAAAGGCTGACAGTAGTTACCAAGTTTCTTGCGCTACTCTTCTTGGCACTAAGCACTAGTCTTGAAGCAGCGGTAGGATACCATTTTTAGACATCTCAATGACACTCTTTTTGGCGCCTTTAGCTGTAATAAACTTTAAAAAAATGTTGATCATTGTATCAGTAAAATTTTGCAAATTGTCTTACGGCCGGATCCAATAACCTATCTATATCTGCTTTTGCCGATCAGAGAAACAAAGACAGAAGTTGTTTTCTATCTCCGATATGCCAAAACTGAAGATAGATAGGTTATTGGAAATGGCCGTTAGACATCTATGTTGAATGATTAAAAAATTGTTTATCTTTACTTTAGTGCTTTTGTATATTACAATATTGATTTTACGTGATATATAGTTAAGTAAAATCCCTACCAATCAAGGATCTCATTAGGGATAGTATAGTAGTAATACGCGTGTTCATATTGATTTAGGCCTTCACTTCGCAATTCTGTTTTCAAGGTTATTTGCCAAGCTGGTGTAACTAATCTTTTAATTAATATTATTCTTGTTTACTTAAGAAAATATTATATGAATGTATTCTTGTCTCAAATAGTAAGTACTAGGAGTTGCCTGCGACTTTGTACGCATGGTATTTTGAAAATTGGAAACTATTAAACAAAAAATAATAATTAAAACAATAAACACACACACACACACACACGCGTTACTATTTTGGTTTTTCTATTTTTTTGTGTAGGTACTTTCTCTTTTATAATTATGTTGATGTATGTTTGAGATAGGCGCTGATAACTGCTATACAGTCTTTGACTAATGTAGTTGTTAATGTAAATGTCAAGTTTATGTAAAAACTGTTTACAAAAATAAAGATTATCATTATTCTTAGGCCCACAGTAACCGTGCGTGATAAAAGTTAGCCTATATGCTTTATTGACGCCATCTTGGTCCCGAGTTCGATCCCTGGGTCTTTCAACAAACAGTTTCGAATTTTCAAACATTGCTTGGGTTTGTGATCTAACTAACTAACCCGCATTTGGCAAGCGTGGTGATTACATCTGTACCCATCATTGCTGTGGTAACTTGAATTCGATGATGGAGGCTTTTTCCCTACAGTGGGATGATTAATAAGTAGGTCATTACTATTATATGCTATTCCAGCTTGTAATCTAGCAACGTGCCAAATTTCATCCAGATCGTTTCTGCCGTTTCAGGGTGATTGATAAACAAAAATCCAGCCAAATAATGCCAAGCGTGGCAATTATGAAAAATTCTCCTGTCTAAGGAGTCACAATCAGCTAGTACCTAAATAAAGGAAATGTTGTTGATTGCAGAAACGAAAGAAGCAAATCAAAATACTAACTTTTGCTTTGTCTTGTAGTAATTGGTCAGTCAATCTCAACAAATAAGTTTTAACTATCATGTTTATTCGTATAGCAAAGTCAATACTAAAAATATCTCCGTTACTCCGGTTACTGGTTTTTTTTTTATTTTGAAATAGTTTAAATCGTATTTTTAACTTTGAAAATTCAATCATTGATGACACTTTCCAGCTGCGAATCATGCTGTTATTTATATTCCGCAGAAGTAAAAAAATAAACTGTATTTTAAGAAATTACTCTTCAATTGAAAGATCGTCTAGATTTATTTTAAGTATTATCAAAAGTAATGTTTTAGGTTCTGAGCAATAAAGTAACTACATCAGAACTTTTTCAATTTATCTAATAAAATGTGTTACTAAAAGGAGTAATAAACAATAAAATCTATTGAAACAATAAAAACCGTATTTGGGGTGTATTATACAATCCGCTTGTTAAGTTATTCCTAATAGTATTAAAACTACCTTCCATAAATTGAAGGAACGATTCAATTATCAGATTAGCCTTATCATAAAGATGCTTCTCGCTCGTACACAAAGGTCGTCCACATTATCTGCACCAGTTCAACATAATGAAAATAACCGCCGGTAGTAAATTCAAACCAAAACCGTGTAAGTCTGACTATAAATTAATAACGATAATGCTCGGATCCTCACGTGCCCGGTCGGATGATATTTGGCCATTCATTAAAACTTACAACAATGGGTATGGATAAGAGCTAATTCAATAAGCCTCTCGACCCACCGGCCTGGCAACTTGAACAATATTTTACAAGTGTGAATTTAGGGATGTGTAGAGTTACCCCATGCACTGTGGGAACGAGTTTGAATACGAGGGAAAATTAAGTATCTTCCTACTAAATTACGCTGGCCCCTCTAATCATTGTTTCAATATTTTCTGAATATACTTTGACTTTAAGAGCAGCTATATCAAGACAGTCAATTTCGCCAAGATGAAAATTGAACCAGAACTTTGTAACAAACTGCCCTTTTGATTTTACTTTTTGCAACATTGGTGTAATTCTTTTAGAAAATTATTTTGCATCAATTCACTTTTGTTTAACTAGGTGTTATGCTTTTGTTATTAATTACGATAAAAATAAACATTACAAAAGATGCAATTAGTTTCGTACTTTAGATATAAATGCACTGTATCGTAAAATCAAAAGCAAATTTCAAGAATAGTGTATCAAATATCACATCAAAGAAAACCAACAACAAAAACAAATTGATATTTCGTGTTCCATTAAACAATCAAATCTCTGTTTTCAAACTAATTGGAGAAATCTCCTTAATTGGACGAATTTCAAAGCATAACTCATAGTAGTCAAAGTTTCGACGAACAAAGTTATCAATTAATTACCTGCCTCTAGGTTCAAGCCACATTATTGTTTCTCAAGTAATCTACAACTAATCTAACTTTTGACAAAGCAACCGATTGCAAACCTAACCAATCTCTATTACAAATAAATGTTCCATCAATCAACCGCAATTTGTAAGTGCCACCAAATGTCTCTTAGTTAATTTTATAACTACCAAAATAAAAAAACTCATTTGATTGTATTATTAATTTGCTTCAAAAGTGGTTTTTGGGTTTAAAAATGCCGCAGACAATGTATCTAGGTGTGCAATGCAAGATTTTTTGTGAAGATTTTGGTGAGATTTTGAACTTTCTAGACAGACGATGTCGTTATCGGAGAACAGCTGCACAATTTTCCGCCCCAGCGGATGATTAATTAAACCAACTACAACTCCGCGGCCTCTGTATTAAACATTTTCATTTCAGACAATACACACTATTGCCCAATGCATAAGGACTATATCCGTTCGCAACAAAATCAAAACGTTCCTAGATTGAAGAATTTAAATTTATTAATACCTGTTTTTTTTGCGGTAATGGAGCTGGTTTTTTGTACAGCAAAGGAATGAGTTTGTTAACATCAAAGCTCTTTATCTTGTTGGAAACAAAACAGAGTTGCCTCTCGCTGGCGAAATTCACTTGCATCAATCGGTTTAGACAGCACGCTGACTGGTCGGAAGCTGAGTCATAGACTAGAACATGGCGCAGAAACTATTCGGTTGTGTTTTGTAATGTCGATGAACTCCTGGTTTGTATTCCGGATGGAGATGATTGTTTGCTGTACGAGATTAGATTATACGTTTATGACTACTAAGTTTCTATTTATGACCACATATAATAAAAAAGACAGTATTTAAAAATTATCAAAGTGTGTCCGGACATTTTTACTCGAGAGTAAATAAACGACTACATCAAGATGCTCTCTGCAATATCTGAAACTTTGTAACGTGGTGTAAAACGAAACAAATTCACTTTGGCGCGTCAATCACTTGGTGCATTTACCGCCGACAAAGCTCGCCCTCTCGCTGTCTCTAGTCTTTGCCGAGGGGCAGGGGCGGGGGGTGGTCTGCGGGGTGGGGGGTGCGCCGTACCTGCGCCCAGGGCACGGGGGGTCCGTATTGATTATTCGGGGGGCGCTCACTTTCGCCACTGTTTTAATGCCCGCTATGAAATGTTTTTATTGGCAACTTGGTGGGGTCCAAAATAAACATTCGTATAAATGTACGGGCCCCTTAATGCGCGATTATTCATTTTCTGTCGGCTCTTGTGCTGAATTAGGTGCCGTTGCCCGTCGATCGTCTTTGTTGTGTTTTAACGGCCCGCCCCGCGCCAAGATGATTGGCACCAACGTTTGACGATCTGAAACCGTTTTGGACATCGGTATTTTAAGACTTTGCAGTATTAAAAGGTGTAACAGCTTTACACTTCTTTGTTGCAAGAAAAAGTAATATATTTTTGTTTCCATTGAAAACTTTGCTGGGTCTAAATATATCATTATTTCTAAGCTGACGTTCGAACTTAACCTAGTTCGAACGTCAGCTTAGAAGTAGTTAATGTTTAATAATATAAGTCTAAGCTTTGTTATCGAACATTACAGTAATTCTCCTAATATTTTGTATTTTATGTTGTTTTATTACTACAACGCAATTCGCCTCTGTTTCCTTTTAGCATATTTTTAGAAAATATATTGGATATTTCCAGAATTCCTGTATTTATTTTATAAAAACATTCTGCACTGGAATTTCTAACTCACTTTGTGTTTTATCCCACGCAAAATACTTTCCTATAACACATTATTTTCTTCCAAAAAACTCCGAACTCATTTCTACCTCTGAAACTTATAATAAGAACCTTTCGATGTGATATCGGCTCAAATTATGTTTTCTAAAGTTAGAATGTAATACGATATCAACAATTCAAGTTAAAGTACTGTTATTTATTGTTGAGGATTATTAAATACCTATCAGCGTCTGGTAAAATTATGTCAACGAGCTTCTTTTGTAAATATATGAATGTAATTTACTATAATAGTTTCTGTAATTTTACAAAACTTCTCATGAATATTTTTAATTTATCAAAAGTTTTTAAAATAGCTCTCTTAGTTTAGTGATTTGGTTTTATTGTAGTAGAGGTAGATGTTTTAGACTAAGATCTTTAGATAAATTAAAGTAACGGCTTATTATCATCCCACTGCAGGGAAAAGGCCTCCATCATTGAAATCCAGTCACCATAGCAATGATGGGTACAGGCATAGTCAACAGATCTTCAGGTGTATAATCATTTTTTTTAATTACGTTTTTTAAAACTATTTAATAAGGTACATATAAATATTGTTTTAGTGCTGAAGTAGTTGCCGACCTTCGGTGAAGTGACGTACCTACATACCGCTTTTCAAGGTGTCGCCTGCTACGAGGTCCCGGATTTTTCTATATTTTTGCGGGTCTAGGTATTTGTACCTTCGTTGTTTTGGTTTTCCGCAGAACATGGTTTGAATACTTACTTACTTTTGGGGTGGTGGTGATGTACACAATTATTATTCATATTTTTTTAGTCTGTAACGCATAAATTTAACATATCAACTCTTACTTAGGACGTTTCGTACGCCCAAATACCGAACTCGTAAAAAAACAGTATTTCATATTCCGCGGCACCTCACGAACTACGAGCGAAATTCTGTTTTATTGAGACTTGTACGAAAATACGACAAGAGTTTTAACAATATACGAGTAGATATCTTCACAAATAATAAAAACATGTTTATGAAAAGATTTTCAAAGCGCTTAGGGAGTCAAACTTCTAGTTTGGTTCTTTGAGTGTGCTACAGCTACCTACATGTCTATTATTTACAATTGAAAAAGAGGAAACACACCATATTTAGTTTTAGCAGTATAATACTTATTCTAACATAGTACGTGTTAGTACAGGACCTTACAGCGTGTCCTTTTTTTACACGTAAAAACGTTAAAGTTGCTTTCCTTATCCAATTATATTTATGTATTCAGCTTCAATGAGTTGGTTGTTTTGTGTTTTTTTTTGGGCTGTAAATTAGCTCAATAAATCACTGTTAAATTTAAGGGAAACCTGTTATTGGCCATAATTATAATTTAGAAATTATTGTCAAATAGTTTAATATAACGCTGTTGGTTTTTTCATTAAACATAAATAATATAAATGTATTAAATATACTTTTTTTGCTTTAGTTTGGCCTTTGGATTCTAATCTTCAAATGACTTGGAAGAACCTATAAAGACTTTCTAAATGCGACCCAAAATGCGTTTAAGTATGTCTGTAACTCGTTTACTGAGTTTAGCGTCAGCTTGAAGCATTGGGCGGACACATCTGTCAGGACCGACAACCGTTGTGGCAGACGTTTCACCAAACAACGCCCATGAAATCACCCCATATAATTACCAACCCTACGTTTCCGTGAAAAGAAACTTAAGTTATAATAGTCTTTACGTGAAGCGAAGTTAGGGATGAGAATATTGATTTATATGAAAATAAACAACGACCATTTGGATCAGCGGTAGTAAACGCTGCTTCTGAGCCATGGGTCGCGGGTTCGATCCCCGCACAGTACAAATATTTGTGTGCATGAACATGTCTGTTTGTACTGGTATGGGTGTTTTCTATGTATTATAAGTATGTATTTACAAAAAAAAAAGTATATAAGTAAGTTTATCGGTTGTCTAGTACCCCATACGACAGGGTACTTAATACACCTTAATTTGGGACTAGATGGCTCTGTGTGGCTCAGTGAGGCATGTCATAAATAAAAAAAAAAAAAAAAAAAAAAAAAGTTTGGATGAATCGAGTGCTAATGATCACTACACACATTAATACGAAATAAGTGAACGATAAGTAAATACAAACACATAATCAGATAGCAGAATGAGATATTGATGAACTGTTAAGATGATTGGAATAAGAAAATGTTTTGTAAGCAAAGTAGCAAATGTTGTGTGCAATTAGAAGTTAAGCAATCACAAATCTATAGTGTCTGTATTGTGATGTTCAAATATTATGACATATATTGCTTTAAGTTTAGGTACATTTGTACGTCTAGCAACAAAATATTATATTTTTATTATATTTGTGATTTGCAACAGGAATTTGGACATTAAGAAATGAAATTTGGTAGCAACACTTTACACGGTAAATAGAACTTAATGTAATTTATACTCATTGCTTTTGGACGTTTTATTACTTCTTTCATCAGCATCAGCCAACATCAAGCTACTGTTGGACATAGGCCTCCACATGTTGGACATAGGCCTCCACAAAAGGAGGTGTTTTTACTATAATCGCCACGCGTGGTAGTCGGTTGCAGTTTGGTCAATGGTGGCTAGAAGACGTTGTTACTCATTTGAAATATCCAGAGATTTGATTTTGAGCTTCAATTATAACCATCGATCAATAGATTTTAGTGAACATGTTTCTGATTGTCCATTTCTAAATTCTATTACCTTCTTCTTACCATTATTTTTGATGTATATGGTCTACGTGAACGAAACCGCTGGGTGCAGCTAGTGCAAAATGTATCTCCCGTACCTATCGGGGGGAAATGTTAATTTCCTGTGACGTTACGCGTTCGTTCACGTGCGTACCTTTTTTAGGGTTCCCCGAGGAAATGGCGTTTGTAATCGTAATTTAACGGTATTCATATTACTTGGAACGTAAATTTTATTATGTATGTCATATTTAACGTGATTTTAGTACTTCTTGATAAGATTTATCATTCCTGTTTGCGCTTTTACCCAAGACCTACGTATTCTATTACACTTATTTACAGAATTTAAGATATACTAATTATTATTTGAGTAACTCAGTAAGGAGATACTTTTTTTTACACAAGTATCCTTTTTATTAACAGTACTTTTAGCACAGTTGATAATTTTCGATGTTTTTTTTAAATTTGTAAGAAATTAGACTATTTAGTAAGTCAAAACTTACGGGCATTAAAATATAACAGCACAATCCCATTTTTCCTATAAATTTCATAAGATTAGGAACTAAAGGAGTACTTACCAAGCTCGAATAAGATGAGAAGCAGCATCATCTCACCATTATTGACCTATCTGCTATCTCCAACCTGCTTGCCAAACTTAGTGGTTGTAGCTCTTTTTGGAGAGAGCTCTTGGACTAATGATACATTCATGTTATGATGATGAGTAGACAGATAATTTTTAAAGGCTACAGTAAAAATCATAACTATACTGACGAAAAAAAAACATTTTTGTAAAAGCCTAAGAAAGACAACAGTCAAGCGTCTTCATTACAAATTATCTTTTACCAGATTTATTATAGTTTTTTAGTGTCAAAAATAACATATCAATAAGAACCTTCCCAAACAATCAGCAACTCGCTCTTGGCCACATTTTGCTCAGATTATTCAAGATAGCACTTCGGATTCACAATGACACTTGAGTTATTCGATTTCTTTGTTCTCCGTCCTTATATTGTTTATGTAATTTGCGACAAGATTTTCTTTTATTCTGGTTTCTGTGAGGGAAGGGAATGAGTGCCGCTTTGAATTTGATAAACTGTTACATAAACAAGTGCCATTGAAAAGTTACTCTGTCATAAAATAGGTGAAGAGGCAATGTATCACTGTTTTACTGCTACAGTCTTAGATTCTAGTAAGTAACGGCCTATAATTATCCAACTGCAGGGAAAAGGCATCATCGAATCTAAGTTACCATACCAAGTACAGCCATAAACACCTTGCCAAATGCGGGTTGGTGATCACAAACCCGAGCAATGTTCGAAAATTTGAAACTGTCTTATTGCCCGAACCGGGGATCGAACCCGAACACAGAGATCTTAGCCCGGTATTCAAACCACTCGACCGACGGGGCATTAGATTCTAAATTGTTACTAATATTGCAAAATGCGAAAGTTTAAATGGATATTTGTAGCTCTCACTAGCGGCCGGTCCTAATAACCTATCTATCTTCAGTTGTGGCTTAGTGGAGATAGAAAACAACTTCTGTCTTTGTTTCTCTGGACGGCAAAACAGAGATAGAAACTGTTTCCTATCTCCGATTTGCCAAAACCGAAGATAGATAGGTTATTGGGACCGGCCGTAGATCGATTCATTGGATAGAAGATAGATCTGAATACGCTGTAATAGAACACAGGCTACTTTTAAATCGGAAAAATGAACAGTTTCCATAAGATAGTGGATTCTACGCAGATATTAGATGGTATAACAGTGTAATATTGATGTTTTGAAACTTATTTTTAAGCACAAAATTTCCGCTGTAAATTTTCGTTCACCCGGTAAGCGGAAGGTTGTAGGCACAAGTCTTAACCAAGACAGGCGGAAAAGATATATTCAAGGAATTGCATTTTCAGTATCTATACTAATATTATAAAGCTGAGGAGTTTGTTTGTTTGTTTGAACGCGCTAATCTCAAAAAGTAATGGTCCGATTTGAAAAATTCTTTTTGTGTTGTTCCATTTATCGAGGAAGGCTTTAGTTAGGCTATATAACATCACGCTGCGACCAATAGGGACGAAGCATCAGAGAAAAATGTTGCAAAAATAGTCGCGATCATAATAATAGAAATTGACGCGGACGAAGTCGCGGGAAACAGCTAGTAACATATATTTCTTACACTGATTAGAATTTAATTGTTACTGTCATTGTTATTTACAAACACGATGCCCGTAAATACGCATCTATTTATTTCTGTCACACACTCTAAGACACTAACATGAGTAAGAGAGATGGAGTCGATTGTACGGACATTGTGTTGCGGAGAGAGGCCCCTCTCAAAGTTCAATAGAAAATAATAATTTTGTTTTGATTGACGTCAAATGATTGAAGCTGGGAACAGATGTTCTTATTAAATTCTGTGTAAAAAGTGTTTTTTTTTACTATTTTTCTCTCATCTTTTAATTCTTTTTCCTATAGAAATTAGGCAAATGGATGGGTTTATAAATATTTATGGAAGATAGGCATATTTAGGCGTACCAATTGGCTTCAAGTATTCAGGCAATATTAAAAGCAATACGATTACATAAAAACTTTTATTTTGAAACATCTGAATTTTAAAGGCAAATCAGTTGTTTTTTTCAAAAAAGAATAATATCATGATATTTTATTTATTCAAATTGCAAGAAACTACAGCAATAAAGTTTATTTAGCGCAAAGGAACCCCCCTAATGCCGTCATAAAGAGGCCTACTTTATTGTTCGAAAAGACAAAATGGCTGGTGGCAATAATAAGTTAAAAAAGCTCCCTCCTTACGTCCTAATATCGTGCTCGGGCGGCCAGTCAAAACGAGCGACGCGTGATCAGGGTACCAATGCACACCTTTTAGTTTATAAGGTACCGTTGCGTTTTTCCAAACCATAGAACGTCTGAATGGCGTATCTTTTGAAGTACCTATGCGTCGGTTTCGCATAGGCAGGTCGTCGTGTTTTGGTTACGTCATTTCATAGAGCAAGCAAGCAGCATCCTATATTTTAGACAGATTATCAATGAGCAAAAGTACAAAAAACTCAACTCTAGGCAGTCGAAATGAACCTATATTGTTTTATATTTTCAATTCTTTATTTGAGAAAATTTGCAATAAATTTAATTTGGTAAAATTTCTTATTTGAAATTGAATTCACAACATTTAATAGATTCAAGAATGAATACATTATGTGACATACATTTAAGTACCTTAAATTGAAGAAATCATTTTTTAAATATTTTTTGTAGCTGTCTTAATATTGTTTTCAAAGATAATACGTGTAAACTCTCATTTTTACTAAATTATAAATATTTTATAGATTTAAAAATCTTTTCACCATTTTATACTACAAGCTGAACCATAATTTCTATTTGATCTGTTTAAATCATAGTATACGTTAAGCCAGCACACGCTTTATTTTCGTAATGGTTTTAGTAAAACTGTACTCCAACTGGTGTGACGAACTAAGGAAAAATAATATGGGCCCAGGATTTTATGATCCCGAAAGTCTTCGACTTGGCTTAATTAAACTGTTGTTTATACGTTATTGGAATATTAAAGTAGCTTAGCAAGTAAGACACGCTCGCTTACTAGATAGTTTGTTCCGATCGATTTTACGATAGTGTGTGTGCCCTGGTGTACTAGAGAAATTGCATGCATCAAATTTGAAGATTTTCACTATCTTATCTTGGCAACATTATACAACGTGTTAATGAAGTAACGCAAAACCTCTTAGGTGGTAGCTTAGCCCATGAACTGAACAAATTTTGTACTACCACATTCCCAAAATGCCAAAAATAAAATTAGGACTTTCATACAAATTGATTCGGTCAGCTGATCAGCTTGTACAAAAATTAATTGTTTTTTTGTTTTTAATTTTGTGAAAGGTGTAGAACAAAAGTTGTTCAGTTTTATTGGTTGAGCTTAGCACCTCAGAGATTTTGCGTTATTTCATCAACACGTAATATACTAGCTATCTGATCTGGCTTTTCACGTTTTTACCAATGAAAATAATGTTGTGTTTATGACTCTTTACAAACTTTTCTTGTGGAAATATCTAAGTTTTTTTTATCATGCAGTCATTTTCTTCCATAAAAACCTTTTCTTGGACATTATTACAACATAACAAAAAAAAGACGTGTGGCACTCAAAGACTGCCGCGGTAAAGCTATTGCATAGCATTTTTTATCAACTTATGCAATTATAGTAGGGGTTAAAGTATGAAATTGCCGATTATTTTCCCACTTTTTATTTTGTTTATAGCTCCTAAGTATAGTCATATTATTGCGTAATTCTTTTTGTATTATATCAAAAACAAAATAAAGTAACTTTTGACTAAAAAAAAATGCAATACTAGTGCCTATTACTTCAAAGGAAGTCGTTGAAAAGACCCCTTACAATGTGTCAGCTGACCTTCTTGCTTCAATTAAGTATATTTGTATATTTAACTGTAAAACTGTAAAATTTAACTGTAAAATAAATAAATAAATAAATAAATAAAAACAGCATCCCTCTCGTCAAACAGCACCCACCTCGTTAAACAGCACCCACCTCGTTAAACAGCACCCCACCCGTCAAACGGCATCCACCTCGTCGAACGGCACCCACCTCATCAAACGGCACCCACCTCGTCGAACAGCACCCACCTCATCGAACAGCACCCCACTCGTCAAACAGCACCCACTTCGTCGAACGGCACCCACTTAGTTAAACGGCACCCACTTCGTCGAATGGCAAACGCCTCGTCAAACCGCACGCACCTCGTCGAACAGCCGTATCACCGCTGTGCCGGTCGAAGTGGGGAGCGTGAGGTTTTTTCGTTACAGAATTTCTGGATTCGGTCCCCGCGCTCAAGGCCCGCGATAGAATCTATGCAATAGCTTAAAAACTATTTCCAATTTTGTGCCGATTAGAAATTTGCGAGTACACACATTTTGGCGATTCATTTTCACGTTGAACATTTAAGAATACTCATGACTGCAAGAAAAAAAGGGCGGTAGCGTTTTGGGTAGCGGTGATTTCTATAAGTCTTTTATTTTATAAAAATAAAATTAGCCACCTCCATGATCAGCCAGAAGCGGGCTACATTTAGATATATAAATGAAATAAATTTTCGGCCCAAATTCATTATCCGAGCAGAATTGACCCCTGACAACTATGCTGTTCGTCTATAAACAGTTGACGCAAACAATTTCGAACCTTAACCTGTTAGCTATAAAGATAAGAACGATGCAATATATACTGGTGAAAATGTAAATAATTTCGAGTCCGGAATAAATAATCCGAAATGCTCTAAGTTGGCTCGAGAATTTAATTTTGGTTCCATCGAAGCTTAATATCTTCCGTTACTATGTCTGAGAGGATTCTTTAGACATTCCGTAATTGCCTTAGGACTCCTCGGTAACAAAGGAATAATGATTGTATTTGACAATGTCACTAATTTTCTTAGTAGTGATTTATAGGGATGAGACAATTTGAAAATAGCCCTTGAGTTGTCACTCGAATTAATGGTTCATTGACCTCGAATATTTTAGTATCTGTACATGATTGAGTGATGCTATGCTTTTGTGAAAGTCCCTCAGATAGCACAATAAGAACAGATTTTTTCTAAAATGGGAGTTTATAAAATTTTTGATTATTGAACTGAAAGAAAAATTCCTGGATTTCACTCGCGTTAATTAGGGTTTTACATTATATTTTGGCTTAACCCAACGACGTTTCAAACACTTAAAAACGTTCGTGGTCACTGGTAGACTGGGGTCTATTCGTCTTACATAAGGTACCTATTTTGAAAAATGTTTAACAAACTGCCTCATCTAAATAATGATTTGCAATAATCATTAAGCTTGGCCGTTTGGTCAACGGTTGGGGAAACACGCTGCAGCCTGTTATAACCACCGTATGAACAGAAGAAGTGGTGCTAATATTTTAGGCCAGCACCAACATAATAACTTAACAAGCTAAATATTAAAATGAAAGTTTTATTTAGTTTTTGACCGATGACATGACCTTAGTCTATCTATGACAATGGGCACTCTAATTAAAACGCCCTAATAAATAAAAAAATAAATATATGAAATCATTACAAACGCAAGTTCCTTCCGAAGTAAATATATTTCATTTCAATTTGTGTTCATTGTCCGTGATAATTTAGGTAACAAACAGATGAAAACATAACCATATTTACAACAATAACTACAAGCTAACATCATTTCTGCATTAAAATAAGGTGAAAAACAGTTGTGTCACATTTAAACAGGCAGCAAAGATAATAGCACCGTGTTAGTACTTGTATGACATAATGTGCTCCTTCCTGAATCCGTAAAGGGGTTGTTTAGCTTGAAGAGGACGCAATGGACCCCTTGTTGTGACGTGACGTAGGGTGGATGTGACCCCTGCAGGTGAGGCCTTTTGTCCTCTGACAATTAATTGTTATGTTCCTGTCATTATTGCTTCTAACACGGTGATCATGCGCTGTCATCCGAACATTAAGCGAATAATACAGTCTCGTCTACATCAAAGAGAACCATTACAATTATATTTTGATCTTAATTTAGATATGTATTTTGCTTTTCAGTATAATCAGATATGTCTAACTTTGCTTTCATTGTGAATTTGAGACAATTTGACGTTGCTTCATAAATTGAAAGTTTTATAATGATGTGGGAAATATTGTTGTGGAGATCCAAAGGGGAGACAGTAGGCGTCGTTTGGCTAATATGATGGATGATAAGAAGTATTTATACTACTACTATAGGATAGTGTAGGTATACTTACTAGGTTGGTCCTAGCCACTGATTGTTTATGTAACCTTTACGTTATAGAAATAAACGATTTTTATTTTATTTATTTCTTAATATCTGAGGTAGTGTCGGTCATAGAAAGAGATAATGTTTTAGATAAGTAATTCATATTTTAAGTAAATAATGAAAAATTACTTAAACAAATACAAGTAAGAACCGTATAAATAATTCGTCGCGCGAAATTGACACAATCATGTGCTCTATTAGTGGAAGATCCTCTAATTCTGTATGAATTGCGTATACAATTTTACCATGTGGACTGGTTTTGACGTGACAACGTCTTAAATTAGGTTGCGGCTGGGAGTCACTTATGAAAAAGTGTAACGCTCGGTAACGTTACGATGAGTCACCGAACGAGAGAGAGGCCCGCCGAATGCCTTGCGTCTCTCTCCCACTCAACTATGATCGGTCTGCCGCGCGCGCAGCACTAGAGAATTAGGCGCATTGAATCGGACACATTACAGCAGAAACACTTCCTTTCATTTCATATTTCTCCTATCATCGTCCTATCCTCAACAAAATCACTCAAATAGGAATTAGTTAAGTTTAAGTTTACATGTACAATGTTTTAGTAAACAAAATATATTTCTATAGTTAAAATTTGTGCAATTCTTATTTTCATTCAATTCCTTGTTCCTATTGTGCAATTTAATTATATTCATATCAATAAATATTCTACCGAGAAAAAGACGTTGTCACGTAAAATCTTCGCCCGTAAAACCGACTTTACAGGCAACCATTTTGATGATTTTTTTTTGTTCCATAGGACTGTAGCTCAAAATTGGTCCCATTTAATTAAAAAAATAAAAAAGTTAGCTGCTCACTTTTTTTACAAAAGAAAACCGATGGAAATCGTCAAAAAAAATTGGTAGCTTTATGTTCCGAAGCAAAATTGAAGGGGTGAGTGGACAAAGGTGTTAAGTAACAAGAAGTTCAAAATGAGTTAAGAGTGTTTAAAAATGTTAGATCACAAAATCACGGTAGTTATTACAGCTTAAAGTTTTATATAAAACTTAAATATCAATAATTTAGAAAATATGATTACTTTAAAGATTATAGATAATTGAAAGGTATTTTTAATATATTTATTATAATTTAGAGAAAATATCAACATAACACCTTTGTTTAATTTAATAATAATCATATTAAGATAGGATGAACTTAAAAAAGTCTTATATGAAAAAATTATAATAATGAGTATTTATATGAAATAAATTTATTTTAATAAAAAAAATTACAGACAGGTATGTAGGACAATGTTAATAATGGTTTAAAGTGTGCAAATAATACCATTGAGACTTGCTCGATGTACTCAAGCTGTTTTTTTTATATCAGCATTTTTTTCTTTAGAAATTTTACCCTTTTGAGTAGTACAAGTTATAGAAACTGCTAGGATAATATTTGGGTTTTTTACCAGAGAGACATCAAGAAATGGTGTGTTGGGGTCATAGTTGGTCTAATAAAAATATATCTACCGTATTCTTCAACGCGGATCCATTTAACATTTAGCTTTAAAGTTTATTTTTTGTCTTAATGTATTTAAATTGATGACTATTCCTTATGATTTATAATGGTTCATATCTTCTATGATTGATTTATTTTTAGATGTGTCGCAGGAATTTTGTCAAAGACGTGATATTATGATTTCAATAGTGAAATTATAATTACACTGATTATTGTCAATGATAACTGGTTCGTATGATTTGACGGGTTCTTTTCAGTGATATTGTAATTTCACTAGGCCGCAATAGTGATATTATATAGTGGTGGAAGCCCTGCGTGTTAATATCGGTTTATTACATATTTTTGGTGTTTTATGAGGTATTTACTTGATTATTCTAGTCAATATTTTCGAAAGAAGATAATAATAGATAAGATTTCGTGAAAGAAGATATTGTCACACGGATTGAGAAAGGGATGCTTAGATGGTTTGGGCATGTAGAGAGGATGAATGAGAGAAGAATGACCAGACAGATCTACAAGACGAGTGTGAAAGGGAACGTTGGAAGAGGAAGGCCTAGACGAACTTATCACGATCAAATCGGGAATGTTCTGAAGAAAGGTCAGGTCAAGAGTACTCTAAACCGACCAGCATGCATGAAAAGATTGATGAATGTGGAAAAAGCGAAAGATGTATGCCAGGATCCTAGTAAGTGGAAGGCCTTGGTCTCTGCCTACCCCGTTGGGAAGAAGGCGTGATAATATGTATGTATGTATGTATATTTTCGAAATTAGTGATCGTGAGCATTTAAAAGTGTTTCAATCGTCAGATACATCAAATTCAAGTGGAAGCAAGTGTGAAATTGTGGTGCAAAAAGATTTTGACACAGAGTTACGAAAGTACTACAGTGACCAATCGGATAAAATTCAAAAACCGGAGCTCAGTTGGTAACGAAAACGGACCAATCAGCGATCGCTTTGATCATCTTTCTTAAACCTGTGTTATTGTCAAAATATCACCTCCTTACAATTTCACTGTATCGGTCAAGTGAATTTATAATGACACTAAAACTAGCCCGTTAAATTGTAAGTAACGCAAACGATTGACAATAATCCATGTAATTATAATGTCACTAGTGAAATTATAACATCACGGCTTTCATAATATCCCTGCAACAAACAGATGCCATTTGAAATGTGTTTCTGGAGCTACTGATTAGGAGTAAATTTTTTCTCACCTTTAGAAAATATTGACTCCTAATCAGTACAGAACAGAAAACGGACTTTTTGGCTCAAAGTAGCGAAATGTCACTTTAAATAAGTGCGTTCGGAAATTTGAAAAAAGTTGTAACATATGTTAAAATTTAACATGAAACCAATACTTAATAGTAAATAAATTTCAACAATGAAGATTAAAGACGTTACCACTGTTGCATTAAAGGCGTTGTAAAAATAATGATCAATTTTATTTAAGCAAACATACTACACAGCTTATAACACCTTTGCTTATTTTTAAAATTTTAAAACATAAGAATCTTGCAAAAATGCAAAAGGCACATTGCCTGATATTACCTTTTATTATTCAAATAGTATCAATGTATGTGATGTTTCAAAAATTTATCTGCTTATACCACATTTGCAAGCCAGAAATGTGTGCATGCTATCAGTTAACACCTTTGCTAGGGTCTGTATTTTTGAAACGAATAAAAATATGCGTGTTGTGAACTCGTCAGTCGATTTATCATGACTTAAAACCTTTGTTCACGCAAAAATAAAGATTTTTTCAGTTTTGTCAGATAACACCTTTGTCCACTCACCCCTTCAATTTTGTTTACTTCAAGTTTATGTCGATTGAATTTGTGATGGCAAAATTTTAGTGCATACATTTTTGTATGTACTTTTTTACATTTTAATACTCGCAACTTCAATACGCAAATAAAATAATAGATGCAATGCAATACCACCTAGTCTAGTTTACTATTACGGCACACTCATACTGGTCCTAAACCCATAACACTTCAATGGGGACTACCGTTTCTTTGCTCACCAGTTGGCGCCACTGTAGACTGAGGTCCGGAGGTATAGCAGTCAAAGGCGATTGGCGCCGAAACGAAGTGTTATATCTTGAATCTAATTAAGGTTATATTGTTTATAAATAACTATCTTGATATCAACAAACTAACTTCTGAAATAGTTGCTCTTGAGGCCGCCTATTTTTGCGCTTTTTCTTAATTCCGCTTTTAAAGCGTTCACATTAATCGCCAAATAATCCATATTTGCTATATTTTACGATGGAGATCACTTTCCGGCAGGTAAATTTAAGAAATAATAATCTATGCAATAAATTCCGCTAAAACCAGTACAAAGTGAATGATATTGGACCTCACGCGACACAAGCGCCTCTAGTGGCAAATTTACTAGCGATAGCCCCCATTAATCCGTAAGTTAAATTCCTGATTATCTTTTCCATTTAAAACCAGCAGCGTTGGGTATGTCATAACTATATCTTAAATATAAATTATTTATAACAATGAATTATTTTGGATTTTTTACCATTATTGTTATGTTCTTCACAGTTTTGGGCAACCCGCATTTGGCAAGCGTGGTGATTATGCCAGTACACTCATCATTGCTGTGGTAACTTGAATTCAATGATGGAGGCCTTTTCCCTGCAGTGGGATGATTATAGGCTGTTATACTACTACTGCTTATACTCACAGTTTTTGATATTGGTTCACTGTTCCGTAATCATGGCGCTTGCAACAGCGCATTTCTGGGTTTCCATCATGAAAATTTTTATTTTCATAATGGAAACCCAGAATTATTAACTTTTGCAACAGTTACAATGTACGTTAATACGGTATCCAGCAAAAGTTTTTCCAGTCACTCACTCTCAGCCCACCACCTAATCGGATATCTCCCTTCCCTCTATTCCCTCTTTTTACTCTCTGAGAATGTTTATTAGGTAAATGGTTATATTAAGTAAATTTTGTTGTGAAGATTTTCGGTTTATTGTAAAAAAATTTAGTTTTGTTGTACTAGGTTACTATTTTTTCTCTTTTTAATTATGTATATGGTGTTTACCTGTAAGTAATGTAGTGTAAGTACCATGATTACTAGTTATCACTTAATGTAGCAGTTGTTGGTAGACCTAATAAATAAAATAAAATATAACAAATATGATTTTTAAAACTATTTGAATTACCTATTTAAACTTACATGGTCTCTACCACAAGATTGGGTTTCTCTGGGTTTCTCTGGGTTTCTCTGGGACTTGGTTTGGGGGTTTTTACCGCTTATAGTTTTTGATCAGTCCTTTCATGAACATGGCGCTTACTATCTATACTAATATATAAAGCTGAACAGTTTGTTTGTTTGTTTGAACGCGCTAATCTCAGGAAGTACTGGTCCGATTTGTAAAATTATTTTTGTGTTGGATAGTCCATTTATCAAGGAAGGCTTTAGGCTATATAACAACACGCTGCGACCAATTAGAACGAAGTATCAGAGAAAAATGTTGCAAAAATAATCGCGCTCATAATAACAAAAATTGACGCGGACGAAGTCGCGGGCCATAGCTAGTCGTGAAATATAAGGAACAAGGTTCATGGTATATCACATGGTAAACCTTAAAACAAAAAACTCTTGTATTTGAAATACTGTAGTTCTCTGCTCAATAATTAATATGTCTTCTCAAAGTGCTCTCCCATAATTACCACCAGCTACCACTTCGGCTATAATAACTCCTCTAATTCTACCGTAAGGGTCTTCAGACACTTAAGGGCACCCCTTTTACACCGTTGGAGTGGGTTTAATAACATCTAACAAGCCGAGTCCTCTAAAGAAAAGCGTCCCTATTATTCAATAAGCGCTCCTGTTGTTCCTACCATCTATTAGTGTAATAGGATTAGTTCTGCTAACAGGGTTTATCAGATTTTAGATAAAGTTGAAGTTAAGTGTAGCGGTTGACATCACCAACAGGTTTAATTTCGTTAGTTAAAGATTCAGGTTACGGAATTGTTGAATAGTGGTAATTTATTAATGATTGAATTGGGATAGTGACGGCCTCTTGTAATTATCCCACTGCAAGACGAAGGCTTCAAGGCTTGAATTCAAGTTATCATAGCAATGATGGCTACAGGCAAAATCATATTTTAAAGGTTTTGGCGGCGAGATGGGATAGTACCCAAATGAAGCACTGGATCACTGCCCTAATTAACCCAAAGTCGGAGCAAATATATTATGCAAATTAATTAATTTTAAATTGAATTGAATTGGTTTATTTATTATTATGTAATTATTCGAATCGCAATTTTACTAATACTAGACGTAAGAACTATATTACTAACACTATGGATCTAAAGTTATCCGAAATAAATAAATTTGAATTTGAATTTGAATTTGAATAATCACCACGCTTGCTAAATGCGGGTCGGCGATCACAAACCCGAGCTATGTTCGAAAATTGGAAACTTTTGGTTGCCCGACCCGGGAATCAAACCCGGGACTTAGAGATCTTGGGATAGTAGCATGGCAATTCTCGTCTCGTTTCTGGTAAGGGTAAATTTAAAAAAAACCACCATCAATCATTTCTCATTTCTGGTCCAAATGTTTAAGGAGACAAAACAAATGTATCTGAACTAATGTTATACCTTAATAAAGTTCGTGCCGTTTAATATCGTTTAAAATGTATAGGAAACACCCACCCTCTTCGTCATACGCCTGGTTGAGTAAGAAACATCCATACAAACTCGAATTTATAATATCAAGTATAAGTAAGATCTATTTATAAAATATACTATCTTAAGCTTAAAACATTTTATCCCTTATTCTATGTAAGTCATCAACTCAGCTACAGATCTTATTGGTCTTTTAAAAGTAATGCAATATCCCCCGGCTGACGGCGGACGTTATTTTCATTTATTTATTTCAAATTTTCCGCGTTTATGATCGAACGGTATGCCAGCTATTTAGCGCTTGCCGGAGCTTTATTGAGAAGAAAATATTTAATAAAAATGATTTTTCTTTGAAAACTCCGAGCGATTTTACCGTTACTGGCGGCAGAATTATTCGTTGGCCAACGATCGTTATTCGCTCTATTAGGTTTGTCGATATTTTTCTACAAAATTATCTAGTAACCAATGTTCCATTTTATGCAGTCTCTAATGTTTATTATTTGGGAATTGCGTTTATTTTTATTCTTTTTGTTTTTAATGATGGACTTTCTTTTAATAATAGCCTCGTAATTAATATTAATAGCCTTAAAATGTGTAATTAACGGTTATAATTCCCTTTAATTCTTAAATTTATTTTCGTTGACAAAAAAGGTTAAGTTTCTCATAAAAAAACACTCAGTTGATTAATATTACGTACAAAGCACTCCATTGTAAAAATCAATTATCTATGTTGGTTTTAAAGAGAATCGAAGGGGATTTCAAAACGAAATCAATCAACGCTCCACATGATACGGACTGTCGTCTCCGCGAATTGCCTTCGGACATTTTCTTTGTCTTGTTCCGAACGCTAATTTATGTCTTCAAACTTCTACTTGAAAGAGTGCTCAAGTTTGGGACAAGTTACAAAATTATAGCAGGTTGTTAGAATTCTCGAAGAATTTTGAATATGAATGAAACAGATTTACTGCATTGGTAGAGCTGTTTACTAAAATCTTTCAAAAAGTTTCGTCTCATCTGTCCTTGCGACTGGTATGTACGACTGGACATGAAAAAGACGGCAAAGTGAAAATATATAAATAAAAATCGTGTGGCACTCGGAGACTGCCGCGGTAAAGCTATTGCATAGCATTTTTTATCAACTTATGCAATTATAAAACTAAAAAGTATCACCGCTGTGCCGGTCGGAGTCGGGGGGTGTTAGGTTATTTTCGTTACGGAATTTCTGGATTCGGTCTCCACGCTCAAGGCCCGCGATAGAAGCTATGCAATAGTTTAATTTTATAATTTTATGTATTTTCTAATTTTGACTTTTGTAATTAAATTTTTCTGTTATTTTGGCAGATATGGTTACCATAGGCAACCATACTGTCAAAATCCCTATTTTGTTTTAAATTATTTTAAATTTCGTAAATTCAATATTGTTCGATCGTGCCTCGCCCTGAGTGTGTGGGTGTGGGTGTTAGATTATTTTCGTTACGGAATTTCTGGATTCGGTCTCCATGCTCAAGGCCCGTGATAGAAGCTATGCAATAGCTTAATAATAATAAACTGTCTTTGTCTCTACATACTCACAATAAACTTTTGCTGTATATGGCCCGAGAGTAAAGTGATTCATATCATCATCACCATCATCGTCAGCCTACGTTTATCCATTGCTAGACAAATCGACATTAAAAAAAAACTCATTTTGCATATTTATTTTTGCGCTGCCCATTTTAATTTACACGTCTACATAATATGACTATTAAAAACTCCTAAATAGTTTTAGCAGCATTCTGTTTACTTACCTGCAACCAATAGGACTCTTAGAATCTTACATGACTTTTGACAGTGTTTGCAACAATTTGTCTAGTTCAATCAATCTATGAAACACAAACACTTATATAGGATGCTACATAAAAATTTTAAGCTTATAACTTGAGCCACGTAATAATGCTAAGTTCGCAGAGAGACGTGAGAGGTGCTGGAGCGCACCTTCCTTGCGCCGCGAGGGTCGCGCAGGGAGGTGTACTGAGCCCCCAATAATTTATTATTGAAACATCGCTTTTATTTCTTCCTTCACTAATATTGTTCTACGGTCTGTGTGTTTTCAAGTTGCAATTTGCTTACCTTTTATGTCGTTAGATTATTATTTATTACTTCAAATGAACAATAAGAATTTAAGGCAAGATATTCTTCTGGTTTATGTCTGAAAGTTGTCTGAATCTTTGCAGGCATTGCAGCTTTTCAGCAAGGTGCCCCTTATAGTTTTGATAAAATAGACTACAATTTGTTCGAGACGAAAAGTTGGACACAACAATACAACTCAAAAAACCTAGAAATAGCAAATAACACATCCTAGTTGAGAACAAAACGTAAACTTAAATGTGAAATAAAAATTAATTTAGTAAGTTTTTTAATAACTTAATAACTTTTAATTTCTGAAATTGAGTAACGGCCTATATTCAATATAAATATTAATTAGTAGTTATTTATTTAACGAGTATAAAGTTATTTGAGCTTTGCAACATCATCAATACACTTATCATCAAAATTGATAAAACTGGTACCTTAATACTGTTAAGTCTCTTTGTCTGACCTCACAACTTTCAATTTTTCAAATTGGTTAATATCTGTAATTCAAACTAAAGTTTTAAAATACTCACAACAACCACTGGATAAAAAAGTTGTGTTGCGAAATTTTACCTGGAAAAGTTACTTGAGCGAAATTGGACGATACGAGCAACCCCGACGGCTAAACAAATGGAATTCTACGAGTTGCAAAAAAAATCGACACGTCTACATCCAGTTTACGCTGACCTCTCGCGCACTGAGTTCTTGTGTATAATGAATTTGGGTCTGCAGGGTTGGGGGGTCTCGGTAGTGTGGTCGGCAGTAGCAAATGCAACAATATAGCAATCGGACAAACGAGCAGTATTGTCGATCTCCCCTCGCTGCAGCCTCTTACCTTCCATTCCGGCCTTGGTATAGTTGGCAACATTTTTGGTAATTGCCGTAAGAGTGAAGGAAAAGGGTGATTACAATGGGGGCTATCGCTAGTGAATTTGCCACTAGAGGCGCTAGTGTCGCGTGAGGTCCAATATCATTCACTTTGTACTGGTTTTAGCGGAATTTGTTGCGTAAATTATAATTTCTTTAATTTACCTGCTGGAAAGTGATCTCCATCGTAAAATATAGCAAATATGGATTATTTGGCGATTAATGTGAACGCTTTAAAAGCGAAATTAAGAAAAAGCGCAAAAATAGGCTGCCTCAAGAGCAACTATTTCAGAAGTTAGTTTGTTGATATCAAGATACTTATTTATAAACAATATAACCTTAATTAGATTCAAGATATAACACTTTGTTTCGGCGCCAATCGCCTTTGACAGCTATACCACCGGACCTCAGACTACAGTGGCGCCAACTGGTGAGCAAAGAAACGGTAGTCCCCATTAGGCAACTTTATAGAACAGCTTGTTCTGGATTTGTTAAGGCACAGAATACTATAGCATTTTTACGTCATTTTGAAATTTCATGCCTTTCTTTTCGGATCTATTGTAGTATTTTTGTGTTATTTGTCTTATTTTGAATGTTTATAATTAGAAGAATTACATTATTAGTAAATATTTGACTAGATAATAAAAGTTTTTTCAATAATTAAAAATTTCAAAACAATATGGCTTTTCACAAGACATTGTTTAATATCAATTTAGAACACAATATTGAACTAGTACTTACCTAGACTGCGACAGTTGCCAAAGTTGTTTTATTAAATCTGAAGCAAAATAAAGGTGTAGTGGCATTAAAATAGTTTTTCTTGCTGACTGTCCCCATGCTACATACAGAGGAAAAAATCATGCCTAATAGGCGGAGGGCAGGCTAAATTTATTTTTTTGTTAATGGAATATGAAATAGTTTTTGTTCCAGACCGTTCGTGCTTTTATCATAAAAAAATATTGCGATCCGATTTATAGGATGCATTTTTGTTTATGGGAAACAAAAAAAAAGAATTCTTGGGTTATGTTTCGTCCATTATTTGGAGTTTGATATTTACTTAAAAGAAGAGAATTATTACAAAAATATTACAAAAACGTTTACTGAATAATAATAATATTCGTTGTCAATTTTGAAGTGATCACATTTATGAACTGACAATATACTATACGTATTAAAACAAATATTAATTTATGCTAACATGCCAAACAACACATTTAAGCAACCTCCACAGCAAAATCACAAATATCCTCAGATATTTTCTAGTGCTCAATAAACCATAGAAAACCGGTAGATATATGATAAACAGTATCGTTGATTGAGATCTAATATTCAGCAAAATTGGACGTTTTGCGGACATCAAACTATTCAAATTCCGATTGCGAAAGGCACAAAGGCTAGTGGTTCAGTAATCGCGATCGCACGAGAGATTACTATCGGGATTGCGCTGCTAATGTAATGAAACTACGTCCGCGTCCGAATCGGACCTCTGGTAAGGGTTGTCAGTGACGATTAAAAACATCTATACTTATTACTTATATTACTTATAATATTATAAAGAGGAAAGATTTGTTTGTTTGTTCGTTTATTTGCATCGAATAGGCTCCGAAACTACTGGACCGATATGAAAAATTCTTTCACCATAAGAAACCTGCTTTATCTGCGATGAACATAGGCTATATTACATTATCTAAAAAGTATGGGATCCGTATGAAAACTTCAATTATGTAACCGAAAGTGTAAAAGGAAAATCATTAAATTGCGAACGCTGCGAAAACTATTGACAATAGAGCAAAATAATGTACTACAGTTTTGTAGAGGACATCATTATCTACAATAAAGTCCGCGATATGTCTAACTATAACAGATACGCCAGTATAAGTATTTTTTTATGTAAGATTAAGGACGGTACAAAGCAGGTTACATTATTCGTACCTTGGTATTAATCCTTATTTTACTTTTTTTTTAATCAAAATATAAACATAATTTGATCTCAATAGCTATTTTAACAAAGGTATGAGTTTTAATAAAAAAAACTCCGCGCCAAAATAATGCTCGCAGGAAATCCAAAATTTACGCGGACAAAGTCGCGGGGGACCGCTAGTTTGCAATATATTTAATGATTTATCCACTTATATTCCCAAATTGATTTAAAATTTCATAGTCACTATCACTAGTGTTAAGATTGATGCTAGATACTTTGTTTATCTTCATTTTCGGGCGTTTCTTTATGTCAATAATGAGATGAAAGATATTTTAAAGAACTATTATCTAATATATAAAATTCTCGTGTCACGGTGTTCGAACTTCAACTCCTCCGAAACGGCTCCACCGATTTTAATGATTTTTTTTGTGCTTATCCGGTATCTATAAGAATCGGCCAACATCTATTTTTCATTCCCCTAAATGTTAGGGGTAGTCCACCCATAATTTTTTTTTTTTAATTTTTAGGACAAATTTTTTTGTTTTTATTTTTTTATGATACAACATACAAAAATACATACAATCCTGAATTTTTACCCTATTATCACCAACCCCTATTTTTTAATAGCCATTTTAGTAATTTAATCATTTTTCATCCCGCTCGATAACTGATCAATTATCGTCTTTTTTGTAAGGGTAGGGTAGGGGTAGGGAAGGGTTTAGGGTAGGGGTAGGGTAGTAAAAGATTAAAATTGTATATAGTTTTCCAGCTACGCCATATTTGATGGCAATGACATATAAGACGTCAAAATCAAACACTATTTTTAGGCGATACGAAGTTCGCGGGGTCCGCTAGTAACTCATAATATTAGTGTAGGAGTGTAGATGTAAATGTAGAAGAGGCATGACATGAGTGACTAAGTTTTTTGTGCTGCTTCTTCTCGGCACTAGCCTCGCCACTTGTCCCGAGGCAGTGGTGTATCAAAATATAGTGCGTGAAAACAATTAACAAGCGCGTTTAAAAATATAACTGTTCAATATATAATAAAAAATATAAATCTGTAAAAAACTGATTACACTGCTTTTCATCACAAAGCTTTTAATAAAAATATAATAGACTTATACTAACGTAGGCAACCCTACATTAGACTGAAATGCGGTCTCAATGCTTCCAATAATGAGTATCCAAGGGATGACACGTATTATCGCAGTATTAGAGTATCATCAGCTGTTTGATAAGACATAATCTTTCCGAGCTTAGGAAATTAACACGGTATTGTATATGAATTTGTAGGGTAGGTTTAAAAGATATACAATATTTTATAGAAATACGAAACACGCTCACACACACACACACACACACACACACACACACACACACACACACACACGCACACGCGCACACACACACACACACACACGCACAAATACCTAAACACGCGCTCATACATACACACACACACCTTATTAGTAGTGCTATTCTTTTTATGCGATAAGATGACATTACACCACACATTTTTAGATATTAAAGCGTAAATAATCGTTAATTACTATAGACTTTTCAACAGTAAATATAATTTTAAGGTACCTTGAATAAGACACTTAAAATAATTTAGTTCGAAATCATATTTTGATCGAAAATCATCAGTCTCGTATATTTTCATCAACCATCTCTCGAGTTCATTCAACCTTACATACTGTTCAATTAATTACGTAGGACCAATCAAATCACGGCAAACGCCGCTAATTTAATCCGATTTCATCCAATAAGGTGCCTGCGTTTGAGCGAACCGTGCACACAAACGTGGTTTGGGCTGACGCGACAGAGCGGCCGCATTACCTAAGCACATTAGCGGTTACAAAGCGACATTATACATATAAGTAACGAGATACCCGATGTCCTGACGGCCGCAGCAGTCTGGGTTTGATACCCGGGCTGTGTCATCATCATCATCAACCTATCGCATTCCACTGCTGGACATAGGCCTCTCCAGTTGCATGCCACTTAGATCGATCTTCGGCTTCTCGCATCCAGCTCCTGCCAGCCATCTCGCGCAAATCATCACTCCACCTAGCCTGAGGGCGTCCTACACTACGTTTGTCGAGACGCGGTCTCCACTGGTTCCAGCGGTTTTCGGTTCTGCGGCTAATATGGCCAGCCCACTGCCACTTCCCCCGGGCTGTTTAACGGCCTATAATCATCCCACTGCGGGGCAAAGGCCTCCATCATTGAAATCAAGTTACCACAGCAATGATGGGTACAGGCGTAGTCACAACGCTTGCCAAATGCAAAACTTTTATTGCCCGACCCGGGGATCGAACCCAGGTTTCCGAGATCTTGGCCTGGTATTTAAACTACTAGACCAACGGGGCGATAAAAAATACCAAAAACCCTAAAAGTATGTTAGGACTTATAAGATGTGCACTAGCTTACGTAATTTATATATATAAATAAATAAAACTTTAAATAAATAAATAAAATATTTATTTCTTCACAATAGGCGTATTAATTTAACATACAATTAAGGCGTTAGACATATAAAAGAAAGTCGTGCTAGTAACACCACTTAGAAGTCGAGGACGGCTATCGATTTTAGTATTTTTGGATTTGTCTTCGTCAGGCATAGGATAATAAAGATTAAAAAGGGGGAAAGTTAACATTAAAAATTTGCACTTCACACAAAAATATTATTTTTTCCAACCACGCCCTAGTTGATGACAATGACATACGTCAAAATCAAATACTATTCAGAGGCGATATGAAGTTTGCGGGGTCCGCTAGTGTAATATATCCCTCATTCCCGTCTATATTATTTAAAAACAATCGGGTCAAAGTTCAACTGAGTGCATTGAAATGTAAATAACGTGTATCATTCCATGGAGTAGTAAAGCCTACATGCCGATGGTAACCCGATACGGAAGCGCGACAAACGCGAGCGATATTCAGAATACTCGATCACATGACTATGTAATAGGGTGTCAGTTGGATATGTGGTACATCTGTTTCCTGAAGTAGATTATGTTTTTTTTGGATATTAATTGTATTGAAATCGATGAGCTGTCCACAATTTTTTTCTTTAAATTTCGTGAAAAGAACAGTGAAAGTATTTTTATTTTACTAAAGGTATTATATTAAATACCAGTATACTAAAAAATAATACAATATTGCTTTAATTTATTATTGTACAGATGGTGCAACCCGGGCTTCAAAAAATCTTACTATTACTACTTTATTTAAAACCTTTAAATATATTTTTTATTTACCTACTGTAACATCTATAATCAGTTATAATATCAGTATATAAACCTGAAAATATTTGTCTCAGGCGGGACTCCAAAGAGTAATATAAGTATAGCGGGACTCGAACCCGCATCTCCTCGCATACCATTGCTAAAATATCAAATAAAGTAAATAATCACTTATGTTTAGAAATACTTTTGAAATTTGCGTTAAATAGCTAAAACTGCTACAATTCTGTGATATTTTCGGTGTTTTACTTTTTAAAAAAATTTCATAGGCGTTCAGTATCGTATTTAGAGCTCATTTATGAAGTAAAGAATGTTGGTCAAGTTTATATTTACCCGAAAATATTTTTCGCAACATAGTTTTCAATTTTTACGGTCTTAAGCCTGTTAAGGTATAAAGGGAAAATCAAAAACTTATGAATGGTATCGTAATGAATTAATGAAATGCGCATCGCGTAGAAAAAGTGTTGCTACCAGGCCGTATCAAAAATTTTCGATTTTTGGCGGACATTTTCTAAATGCTTTATCTTGTCATTTTTATACTGAGCTATACCAAAAGATCGTAGATTGTTGAGAAATTTGGAAGGTGATTAAAATTTCGTCTTGTATAGTAGTCGTTTCATTTTAAAATTATATATTAAAAAACAAACACAACTTGGTCGTTCAGGTACTAATACTTAAGCTGGCAGAAGCTATTTCTATTATTTTCGTATGTCAATAATAATTGAACTTCGCTAACTTCCAATCGCCCGATACCTTAAGGGCCGAACACCTCAATCTTTCGTAATACTGTTATTAAGCCGCGCCTGGTCACCGTGATTAGGTGATTAGTGCGATTTGTCACAACTGCTGCGAGTACTAGTTTAGGTGATTTCCGCTTTACGTCCACCCAACCCTAATTCAAAGACCAATTAAAAGGACTTAGAATATTGAATGATAGAACAAGCGTAACTCAGCTTAAGGTTTGGCAATTCGTAGTTTTATCGTAATATTCAATTAATTACAAATAATAAACTTAAGAATGTAAATTACTAATATCATTGGAAATCAGAAAGAACGAAGGTACCAAAAAAACTAACACGAGAAATAATTGAAAAATATTAATTTTCTACATTCACACGTTGGGGATCGAACCTGGGACCTTAGTGCAGACCACACCTTAAAAACCGGTGTGTACGTCACTCCACCACCTTTGTGGTCATAAAATAATAGATGTCCGTAAATATTATCAAAAATATTATTTTATGTAGATTATTTATTGTCTACACACAATATAATATACGGACCACCGTGTAATTTTATGTATGAAGCAAACAAAATATTTTAAATAGCAGTTAGCAAACATCAGCATTCTTACAAGTTATTATATTGGAAAGGAGAATGTCAAGTCAAAGTTATAGACAGTAAAAACTTTTTACTAAATTGTTTTTCTAACTGTACAATACATTGCTATCATTTTTGTTTCAGGTACGTGATACATAACACAGCCTGCACGATAAGTATTATGCATATAAATGAAGGATAAATTTATGGATTTGTCTCGCGTTGATTTGATTTCTACATTGATTCAGTTTACTCATGACCACGAACTTTACAGTGTTTAAAACGTAACCGTCGGGACAAATTTAAATATAATCCCTAAAAACTCTACTCAAATCCGTAAAGTTTCACATTAGAGAATGAAAAGTGTTAGAAGAAACTCAAGGAACCTTAATATCTTGAGGAAAATCAAAGTTTTGCTAGCGTTGCCATCCAAGCAAAGAGCCATCAGAGTCGCTATGATAAATAAACACTTTGATCGTTCATTATCCATTTAATATCACTGATCAACTCAAACCTCTAACTGTTAACACATGACGGAACTTAATTCCTTAATGCAAATCGCGTATTAGAATTCGCATCTAACACGCCGATCCTTTCGGCGCGCCGAACAATGGCCGAAATTCGGCCGATTGTCGTCCAAACTTGGCAATCAGCTATTCAAAGTAAAATTATATAGCGAGCAATTATTACGACGACAACGGTTTCTCGTACTTCGATGTAAATTGTTTACATTTTGCTGGAAGTGACTGTAATTAATCACATTGAATTGTTGGAAAGTATCGTTTTGAAAACGTTTTCTTAATTTGAAATAACCTTTTGATTTGTTTTGACTTGAAATAATACAGTTATTGCTTTATTTGTACCCATTACGTGTGTTTTTTAATTTTCTAATTGTTGAAAACTGGTAGTGCTGTGAAATAATTTACACTATTATTATTACTAGTATGAAATAAAAATATTAATTATTGGGTAGTTTTGTGATTGACATCATCTGAAAATGTGTTTAATTTTCTTCGGTTACATTTTATTTTTATTTTTGGGCCTTTTTACCTAAATTCTATCTTTTCTATCTTTAAAGAATAAGATTTTTACTTCTATCTTAAATAGGGATTTTTTAATTTGTTAACAAAAAAATCAAAATACTTACCGCAAAAACAATATACGAAAAAAAGTTATATTTTTACTAATTTTAAAACTATCAACGCCATTACTGCTTAAGTACATCCTCATTATTCAGAAATGGGCAATCTCCTTGTTTGACGACCAACTAATAGGACTCCCTACAATTAACAAACGGACAATCTCCTTATATGTTGAGGAAAAAAAGTATTTATGGAGGTTAACAGTAACTGTCTCTTCCAGTATCTCCACGGCTAACAGGGCTTAGGCACCGGGTGGCGTAACACAACCCCTTTCGCTCTACAGTTCAATCGTTTGATTAATACAAAGTCGCCAATTCTCCATTATTGTAATTGAGGTATCCGAGTTTCGAGATGTTTTAATTAATAATTTCTATTGTATAGTCGCTGGACAATTTTGTTCGAATTACCTTTTCTTTGAAAGTTTCATCTGGTTTACACGGTTGAGTGTTTTATACTGATTTAATACTGATACTATTTCCGATTTTAGACTATGGAGATTGCTGCTACTTAGATTTAAATGAGAATCTACTTGATAAACTTGATCGCATACAAAACTTCTGTATACGGATAGTGTTTGGTCTGCGGAAGTTTGATCATGTTACCGAATACAGAACTCAATTAAAGTGGCTCCCTATACGGCTTAGACGGGACTTCCATATTCTTTCCTTACTTTTTACTATTTTATTCAATCCAAAGTCTCCGCCGTACCTTAAAGAGCGCTTTCAATTCCTTCAGTCTTCCGTGCGGTCTTCCAGTAAACTACATCTTAAATTTCCTCCCCATTCCACTAACTATTATTCTCACTCATTCACTGTACAGTCCATTCGTTTGTGGAACTCCCTACCACTGACTATCAGACAATCTGAGTCGTTAGCTATTTTCAAAACCAGGCTCATAACGTATTTTCTAGCGCTTTGATCAAAACAACTTTTGTCACATTAATCGCTTCTTGGTCACCTAGACACGACGGGTTCTTGTTCGGTTCATATCAAGTATGTATTAAGTGTATGTAGTGTATTTTGTTTAAATATGTATTTATATTTATTTATTTATGTAGTTGTGTTGTATTTAAGTTTATTTAATACATAGGTAATAATAAGTTTTTGTTGACTAAATTCCATCATTATCATTATTAACTTAAGTAGTATTAATTTTACATTTTGTCTTAGTACTTAGCACCACCTTCCCCTTTCTTTCCAGTTTTTCCTGTAAAGGTTGTCTGGAAGAGATCGCTGATGGCGATAAGACCGCCTTAGTTGTACAACTTACTGTAAAAATTAAATTTTGTAATTTCTTTGTGGTGTGCAATAAAGTGTATTCATTCATTCATTCATTCATTCATTCATTCATGGGTTTTATTATCATCAGCCTTTATCAGCAGCTCAACTGTGACAAGTGTGTAGACAAGTGCCTTTCTAATTTCGTTTACGCTAGACAAATAGATGTGAAATGTGTAATAAAATCGGCCAAGTGCGAGTCGGACTTGCGCACAAAGGGTTCCGTACCAAAAAGGCCAAGCGAGTTTGTTGTATGGGAGCCCCATTAAATATTTATTTTATTTTGTTTTTAGTATTTGTTGTTATTGCGGTAACAGAAATACAAAAATTTGTGTGAAAATTTCAACTGTCTAGCTATCGCGGCTCTTGAGATACAGCCTGGTGACAGAGCGACGGACAGACGGACAGACAGCAAAGTCTTAGTAATAGAGTCCCGTACCCTTTGGGTACGGAACCCTAAAAATGACATTGCTTACGATCGTTCGATCGTTTGTGAATGTCATTTTCATATATTTGCTATCTATTCGTCTAGCGTAAATTATATTAGATAGCCACTTGTCTGAGGCCGCTGAACAGAGACATCTTTAAAATAAGGGTTTTGTTCTAATCGCTTCGCTTGGTTGGCAGGTTGGGAATGCAGATTGATCAATAATTAAGAGAAGACTCACTATACGACGCATTGTTTTATCCAAATACATACAAAAATACTAACTAGAGCTTGCTCGACAGAATTAAGACTGTGAACTAAAGTCTATTAAGTAACATAGTCTATTGACTAAAATCCGAAAGTCTCATTTATATAGGAATATCTAAACTAGACATAAAAACTAAATTAAACTTTTTTGGTCAATACAATGTACCATGTACCTTTTTTTTGTCAACTCAATGTACATGGTAAATACCCCGAGTCAATGAACTTTAGTAGAGTTAAAAAAGACTAACACCCATATTTATGAAGAAGTCATTACTTATTGCTTAAGAAAGTCATAACTTTAGATGTTACTTCCTAGTGCTTAAGTGAAGGAAACGGGTCATCATTAATAGTCATACTTTTTAGCTGAGAATGCTAACTTTTCATAGTTCTAACTCCTAGTCATTACTAGATTAAGGAATACAAATTGTCACCTAAATAATTACTCTTAGTCAAGTAATTACTTTTACTTGTTTATAAATACGGTCGTTAGACCTTTTAGTCTGTTGAGTTAATTCTCTAGTTTTTTGACTAAAGTGCACTAACGCCATTTACATTTATTTTACATCGTTTCAAGTAGGTAAGGAACTACCTAACTATTTACATCACAGTTGGTGTAAGAAACTCCGTGGACCCCTATAAAATGCCGAATGATTTAGTTGGCCCTTCACGTATAAAACGGCCACATAAAATAGTTTCTAAAGACTTGTTCCCGAAGAAATCTGCACGTATTCACATAAAAATAACACTTGTAATTACACAACTCGATGGTCTGACGGACGGAACTGAACTCGTAATGATGTGGGGAGAATCCTTTCTACCGAATTCTACCCTTGGACGTGGGGGAGCCATAATTTGAAAGTTACGCGGGATTTGTCATAGGTACTTGGAAAATACTAAAACTTAATCTATTATCACTGGCAAGAATATTTATCAAGTCATTTTTGCTAAAAAACTAAATTTAGTCTGGAGTGACGTACTTACCCACCAGTTTTAAAAGTGTCACCTGCTTGGACGTCTCGGGTACGATTCCCGGACGAATTAATTTTAAAAATACGTTTTTTATCTATGTATGATTTCTCCGGCCTGGGTGTTAGTGGTAACTTCGTTGTTTTAACACACAAATTAACTTACTTTGGGGTCAGAATAATGTACGTGATGTTGTCCAAAATTATTATGATTTATAAACGCTATTCTCTTGCTTATGTAACTAGCTCATATAACTAAATGAACGAACTATTTGATGCTAAATTATATAAAACAGTTTTTTTTATTTAGGGGGTATCTCAATGTTCCCGGTTTGAATAATAACACATAGCACAAAGCCAGCCAGTTCAAGGCTTATCTGATTGTCTGCTTAACCATATATCTGAGTCATATGACAATCGATTTCTACTGTTTTCTATTGTGTATTTAGCATACTAGTGGTACAAAACACTTGAACAACGCAAAGTTTTTAAGTACGCTAGCGTAGCTTAAAATAAATTGACATGCAATAACAACTTCGCCCGTATTGAAATCAAAATCTAGGCAACACAATGAAACCCGAGATTTTCCGAGTTATCTCCGTGGCTCGCTGTAATCAAGACTTTCCGACCAAACCAATTCTCGTGGCCACTCAACGAGAGCTGCACAGAGACATCAACAGGAAATGAATACCACAACTTTGCCCCAATTTGCCGTTCGCTCACAAAACTTCTTTCAAGAGGAAATTAACCGGAATACTTTGGGTCTACACTTTGATGTGATTAATATTTTTTTTGTAACTCCATCTTTGTTTTTATTTGATTGAAACAGACTGTTACTGACGGAAAGTTTTCTGAAAGTTTCCTTTTGTTCTTGTTTCTCTTGATTATATAATGTTTTTGCGTTAATGAGCATATAAGCCGGGAGTTGTCAATACATTTAGACATGCGTAGAGGTTATTTCAAACGGTTCTTTTAGATTTTCTGTGTACTAAAGACAGCACATTAGGTTGAACATGTTGGGAATCTTTTGTACTTGCAATAGGTTTATTTTTAACAAACATGTTGAAAAAATAGCTTGGGTTTAGTATGATCCAACAAATAACAGCGATGTTCACAGAACCAAATTATGAACACCAACTTATGCGTTAGCGACAAAATGCGTTAGTGCAAACCCTCAAGTAAGTTTGATCTTCCATCATAAGAAACTATGGGATCTCTTACCCCCTTATTTATAAACAAGTAAAAGTAATTACTTGACTACAAGTAATTACTTGAGAGACAATTTGTATGCCTTAATCAAGAAATTACTAGAAGTTATAACTACCAAAAGTTAGCATTTTCAGCCAAATAATATGACTATTAATGATGACCAATTTCTGTCACGTTGTGATTTCTGAGCTGCGCACTAATCTCTAAATACTCACGTTTAATTAATACATTCATTGTTTCATTATTAAAACACATTTAGTTTTACTTAAATTAATATGTTCAAGACGCTGCACTGGAAAAGACGAGGCATCAACATCAATGGCGAATACATCTCTCACTTGCGATTTGCAGACGACATCGTCATTATGGCAGAAACGCTGCAGGACCTTCAACAGATGCTGAATGACCTAGCTGACTCTTCTGTACGCATCGGCTTGCGGATGAACCTGGATAAAACCAAGGTTATGTTCAATGAACACGTACTACCGCAACCGATTGCGATCCACGGTGCCGTCCTCGAAGTTGTTCAGAAATATGTGTACCTTGGGCAGATACTGCAGTTAGGTAAAAACAACTTTGAGGATGAGGTAAACAGAAGAATTCAGTTGGGTTGGGCAGCATTTGGGAAACTACGTCGAGTCTTCTCATCGTCGATCCCACAATGCCTCAAGACGAAAGTCTTCAATCAGTGCGTCCTACCCGTCATGACATACGGAGCCGAAACGTGGACACTGACGGTACGGCTAGTCCACAAGTTCAAAGTCGCTCAGCGGGCTATGGAAAGAGCTATGCTCGGAGTTTCTCTTAGGGATAAAATCAGAAATGAGGTGATCCGGCAGAGAACTAGAGTTACCGACATAGCCCACCGGATTAGCAAGCTGAAGTGGCAGTGGGCTGGCCATATTAGCCGCAGAACCGACAACCGATGGGGTAAACGAGTTCTTGAGTGGAGACCGCGTCTCGGTAAACGTAATGTAGGACGCCCTCAGGCCAGGTGGAGTGATGATTTGCGCAGGGTGGCTGGCAGGAGCTGGATGCGAGAAGCCGAGGATCGATCTAAGTGGCGTGCATTTGGAGAGGCCTATGTCCAGCAGTGGACTGCAATAGGCTGATGATGAATTTCACTTCAACAATAATCGAGTTTTGTTGTTTTGGTTATTGATCTGTCAATGACAAAGAGCTGTCAGATGCGCATGCGACTGTCCGTATGCTCTGAATGACTAAAATAACGTTACGTTCGTTTGTCTACGTTTAGCAAACGCACAGAACACATACTCTTTTCACAAAGGTGAATGATTTATTTCAATAAATATAACAATATTTTGTTTTCTATATTTTTAAGATTGTGTGTTGACATTAAACTTATTTAATAGAACTTCACGCAGCCGAAGTAATTTTCATGAGCCTGGCAGAATGACGTTTTTGACCTTAGACAGATGTTTAAAAAAGTTAATAAAAATAGTAGTGTTGCAGGTTTACAAACATTGGGAATTTATTAGGGAAAAATACTTGTCTTGAGGACTGGTTGGTAAAGAAAACAAATTAATTCAACGACCAGTCTGTAGTTTATAATTGTAATTTGAATATTAAAATGATGTAAATTAATAACCTAAAAAGTTTAATTGTTTTCTTGTTAGTTTAATATGTGTTTTACAAAGAAATAGTTCTTTGTGTTGTTTCGATTGTTTTGGGGAGATTGGAGTTGGTATGTTAAGCACTCAGAAATTCCTTCGTGACAATGATTTGCAATTTCGAGGTTTCGTTCGAGGATTTCATTTTGATTGATTTCATTCTGGTATACGGCTTGGGGTTGTGAAGATGTCGAGGAGGACACCTTCGCTCTGGCTGTCGGCCAGGAAACCGAAGGAGAAAGATGGAGGCCGACACCTCAATTTTGTTACCGGCTTATAGTCGCCAGTTCCATCTTTTGATGGCCGCTTGGTTTGGCTACCAGGCTTAGCATATTACTGTTTTACGCTGACTTTCCGCTGATCAAATGAAAGACGCTAGAAGCTTGTCTCGATGAGATTCGGGTTGGTACCACGCCACATGGATGCATAAGGTTACCCTACCCTATCTTTGATGAAGTAAGTGGAAACATCTTAATCCAGTTAGCAGTCTACAATTCCGGTTGCCGTTTATTAGTATTCCGTTCATAATTAAATTCAGATTATTCCTTTTAGTATAATTTACATGATATGTTTGGTGGTACAACTCGCTCAGAAGTAGGGGTAATTCAGAGCCTTACAAAGGACTCACGCCTGAGATTTCTGTGTAGCTTTTTAAGAGGCGGTAAGCTTAGCCGGAGTAAATAAATATTCTGTTAATTCATGCTCTTCTCTTTATTTACCACCTCATCCTGTTCATCTACATCAACCCCAACACCCTCTCTAAACCCCTAAACGTTGCACTTAAGCACTAGGTATGAACACTTTAAGTTATGACTTTCTTAAGCAATAAGTAATTACTTCTTTATAAATACGGGGGTTAGTCTTGCTGCGGTATTTTTTAAGTTAAACAGCAAGCTTCATAACACCGTAGTTCCGCAAAGCCGTACTTACGCGCCACGTGCCATTTTACATGTTCATAACAAAAACTTGAGTATGTAGCACGTGGCGAGTGTGCGCTCGCGCATAGTGCCGCTTTGGCGTTCCGGGTCATGCGCATAACAACGGCACGTGTCTGGAATAAGATGTGTTTTTTGTTTCAATTTGTACGTCTTCTATTAAATGATTTAGAAAGGTGGAAATAATGAAATTATTATTTGACACAAAACAAATATATAACAAAACAGGCCATGTGTGAGATGAACTCGTGAATGTTACGTCGTTCCATAATATTTTTTATTATTTATTTTTAAAGTGAACAAACAACTAGGATTTTGTGAGCTTCAAACATCTACCGACCAAATAGCGGTCTTTAATCATCACATTGCATCGAAATCCATTGAAATCAAGTTACCACAGCAATGATGGTACAGGTATATTTACCACGCTTGCCAAATGTTGGTATCACAAACCCGCCTAATTTCAAAAATTCGAATCTGTTGTTGTCTTACCTTGAGGATCGAAACCCTTAGCCTTAGCCTGAGATCTTGTCCCAGTACTTAGTTATTTAAGCAATGATCGTGAAATATTTATTCAAATCGGTCCAGTTGTTTCGGAGCCTATTCAATACAAACAAACAATCAAATCACTCCTCTTTATGATATTAGTATAGAGTATAGATTTCTGTCTACGTTATCTTTTATTTTACAAATAAGCCATAAAATATTGCTTCAATCATTATATCAGACAATGTTACAACCATTAAACCTATACACTGTGCTCCTAATCAATAGTTGTACAATTATTCAGTTCATTCAATAGTGAAAAGGATGCGCGGTCGTCGCGTGCGCAATAAGCCTGACCGCGTATTTGCACATCAATGGTGGGACGCGTGGTAAGGCTTAGGGGAGTATAATTGCTTCTAAATTACCATTAAATTGATATGTGAGTAACGCCTTGATTATATTATTATGTACCTGCATTGATGTCATATGAAAAACTATTATATACAATATTGCCGCAGTGGATTTCGGGTTAGTAGTGGAATTTATCCAGGTTGATGTATGGCAGATATTTATTTATTTAAGACATGCCTCACTGGGCCACACTGAGCCATCTAGTCCCAAATTAAGGTACTATTAAGTACCCTGTCGTATGGGGTACTAGACAACCGATAAACTTACTTATATACTTTTTTTTTTTTTTTTTTGTAAATATATACTTATAATACATAGAAAACACCCAGACCAGTACAAACAGACATGCTCATGCACACAAATATTTGTACTGTGCGGGGATCGAACCCGCGACCCATGGCTCAGAAGCAGCTTTAACTACCGCTGATCCAAATGGTCGTCAAAGTTAGAAGTTAGTTACTAAGAAGTTTGTATATACTATAGTTGAGACTGTGCAGGTATATCTGACTGTATAGGTACTATTGCATGCATTATTAGTTTCCTTATTGATTTATTTATAAATTCATTTATGGAATTCACATGATCACATCGCGTCTGTCGCCTCTAACGCGTCCTGAAGCTTGTCATCGGGTGGTAGCTGAAAATCAGTGGTTTGCCCCAAGCAAACGAATCGCTGAGCTGCTGCCCTTCTTTGTGTGTTCCTTTTATTTTTGTATGTATTTTAAATTGATGTACTTTTCATTTATATGCACCGTTAACTGTTTGTGTGTGTTGTAGTTGTATGAGATGCAAATAAATGAGTTATCTATCTATCTATCTATCTATACAAGCAGCGTCAAAAAAATGTTCCAACTAAAACTTGTTTTGAAGGACTGTGTTTTTTGATTACTTACTATTTCATTGATAACTAGCTGTTGCCCATTGCTGTTGTAAATATTGTGGTATTTTGGCTAAGCGGAAGTAAGTGGACCCCTAATTCAGTTAAAGTTGGTACGGAACCCTCAGTGCGCGAGTCCGACTCGCACTTGTTTTTTTTTTCATGAAGGCATTTCTTACATTCATTGAATATTGTTATTAATTTTAAATATGATGATCCAATTTTAATTTAACTTATTAAAACGTCATTCATCTAAATTAGTCAACCCATACCTACATAAAAACACATCGACTTGAGAACCTCGATTTTTTGTTCCTTTTAAAATAACAATATAACACAGTTAAATTATTATTAGAACTTTTAATAAAGTATCTCATGAGTGAAATGCGCCGGCGCAGTGCGTGACGGAACTTTGCACAAAAAAATGACGCGTGCTAAGAAGGGCTTTTTATGAAAATAGGGTTCCGCAATCGAGGACTTAGTAAGGACTAATATAAAAACTTGAGAGGTGTCAAGGGACACCCGGATGGCAGGAAGTTCATTTTTAGTGAAGGAATTGTAACAAAATGTTATTTTATTTCCCTTCCCTTTCTCTCCCTCTGCATTTCCCTCTCCCTCTCCCCCCTCTCTCCCCCTCCCCCTCCCCCTCCCTCACACTCTCCCTCACCCTCTCTCCCTTTCTCCCCCTTCCTCTCCCTCTCCCTCCCCCCCCCCCCCCTCTCTCTTTCTCTCGCCGCACGGCTTACAACTATAGCAAAAAGTGTCGGTCGAAAAGTGTCGTTACAATTTTTTCCGTCTAGCTCTAGCCCCCATTCGCAACGCGCTATAAGGAACTTCGTTCCAATAAACACGAAAGCGTGTATGTATACAGATTTGTTACGCTTACACGCAAAAACTGAGCATAATTAATCTTTTTAGGAATGAATCCCAAAAATTCGTTAACACTTGACGTGGACGATAGAATTACCATGTATTTTTTTTAGAAATTATTCGTTTCGTTCTGAACCCAGTACCGAAGTTCATAAGGGCGAAATCGCAGCTAGTAGATTATAAAGAACTAGCTGTTGCCCGCGACTTTGTACGCGTGGAATTTTGAATTTCTCTATAGTATATTGATCTCACGGGAACCGTACCTTTTATAGGGATGAAAAGTAGCCTATATGTTATTCCAGCCAATAAACTAACACCGTGCCAGATTTCATTCAGATACGCTGGATCGTTAAAGCGTGAAAGAGTTACAAACATACATACACGGAGAATAAGGTCTAGTTTTACTAATCAGAATTTTGAGGAAGTTAACTAGAACGCATTGTGCTATACGTGACAACTATATATTTTGTAAATGATATTTTAAAAATCTAGTTTTTAGTAACGTGAATTTTCTGGTCATTGAACACATTTTTCGGTACACTTTACCATCAAATTAGCAATACTTGAACATAGTTGTGCCCATTACTAACTCATTATTTTGATGTTTACAAAGATAGTAGTAACTGATACTATTTGACATGTTTCGTACACTTAACTTATTTACCAAATTTTTTTAGTATTTGCAATTAAGCGACTATTTATCCTTAAAACTAGTTCTGATAGCACTCGCAGTTTTTTGTTAACTTTTGATAGATTTGTTTTTACAAGTCGTTCTGGTAGTATTGTAAAATTTTTTTTTCACCGTGTACTTTCGCTTGTTTCTACACCATGCGAAATAATTTTTGCCTAGAAAATATATACAAAGAATTTCAAGCAGTCACCGGTGTCCTGTCAATCTGCGAATATTCGAATATTGGAGCCAGTTATAAGTTGTACTCGTTACCTTTTTTTTATTCTACTGTGTTACTTTTACAATTTAAATAATTACTTACTTCCTTGGGGATCAGAGCAACGTATGCGATTTTGTCCACATTTATTAATTAGATAGATAGATAGATAGATAAACACTTTTATTGCACTAATTACAAAATAACACAATATAACAAATCCAGGAGAAAGTACAAATTAGGCGGTCTTATCGCTTTAAGCGATCTCTACCAGACAACCTTAGGGTAGATGAAATTATATTTTAGTGGAGTAAGGGTAGCACAGTGCAAAACAAGCGAAGTATGACAGATTCAACAACATACATATAACTAGAAAACAATACACATAATACATATACCTACATAAGATACAGAAACCTACCAAAACAATAGCACATTTATATACAAATATTTAAAATAATTAACAATAAATAAAATAAAATATAACCATCAACATCAACACAAACCGAAAAACCTAAACTAATGCCATTAGCGCGACAGTAAAAGTGCTTTGAGTCTGGTCTTAAAAATGGGAAGAGACTCAGATTCTCTAATAGTTATGGGTAAGGAGTTCCATAAACGGACAGACTGAACAGTGAAGGATTTTGAGTAGAACTGAGAAGAATGGGGAAGAATTATTTTATTTGCTAACTAACCAACGCTTATCACTAACGAATCAAGTTTTAAAGTGGCACTGTAAACGACGTTTACATTTATATTGTAGTCACTACATACACTCCACTGCATTCCTTTACCAATCCTACAGAACCCTCCCGTCCCCCACGTCATACGGGCTGCGTACCTAAATGCATACCTAATTGACATTACAGGCTTCGCCATGCGTGGTGGCATTTCGACCAGCCCATCCACGCGTCGGTGGCTCAGAATTAGCACTCCGAAGGGTCTGGGATTCGCGTTTGCAATTATTGGTGATTTGCTGTCCCATCTGCATAGTGATCAGATGAGTTTTTGAGCTGGAAAGAAACATTTACATGAAATGGTTATTGTTTTTAATTCACCGAAAAAAAGAAGCAAATTATATATCGCTTTTACTAATAATTATCATTGATTGCACTAAACTGTGAAAATCTTATTATATTATTTATTTAGGGTCATAAAACAGTCATAGTGTGGATGAATATTAAAACACGTTAAAGATCAAGACAATAACTCTTAGAATGTGGGCACAGAATGGTTAGATATGCTGATTTTGTTTTAAACCTCTTTATTGTTAATCATAGTTCAATCCTTAGTTTTCATTTACTAATATAGATACCACCTACACTACCAAGCTATGATTTATATTTGGCAAGATGTGCATACCTTCAAATGATAGTGCAATTAGCTTGATAGTACAAGAGTATGCTAGTACCAAATTTGTGGTTGTAATTAAATCAGTTTCTACAGCTGAAAGACGGGCAGCAGTGTCTTATTTTACCATTAGCTATACTTCAAATGCCAACCCACCTGCCAAGTGTGGCGATCATGACAAAATCGAACTTTCGAAGAGGCTTTTGTCCACCGGTGGACTGGTATAGTCTGATGATGATGACTCATAAATTTAGTATGACAATGACAGAAAGAAAGATCTGAGATAGTTCGCGTGGAAATAATTTGGAAGCTTTTCTGTGGGTAATTAGGACGAGCCTCTACGAGGCGAGCACACGTAGCAACTTTGACCGTACACTGTCGATCAGAATAATAGGACAACAATTAATAATACTACCTACTACCCGTTCGCTTCGAGATGGCCGTCGATGACCGTTACAAAATGATGTCACAGGCATATATAGCAGTACCGTTGGCAAAAATAAATAATCGTATTTTTATTGCAATATCTTTTTATCATTTGTAAAACCGCGTTGTGCGGTGTTGCGGGGAAGGTGGTAGCGGCCAACTCGAAGCGAACGCGTAGTAGATCAGATGATCTAAATGTCCTGGTTGCCAGTTACAGAAGCGATTCCAGACTATTCATAATTTAAGGACAAGTTCATATTTGAACGCCCCATTGATCCGGGTTAAAATACTGAGCCCATATTTCGGGATCTAGGCTTCGATCACCGGGCGGACAGCAAGAGTATTGAATTTCAAATATAACTCGGGCTTGTGATCACCAATCCGTATTTGGAAAGCGTGATTATACCTGAACACATAGTTGCTGTAGTGACTTAAATTCAATAATTGAGGCCTTTGCCCTGCTGTCAAATGATTATGTATAGGCCGTTCCTTACTTATTTACTTAGTCAAACATATTTTTTGAAATAGCTTCATAACGACACATTGTATGATTAACATACATTTATGTATTATATTATCAGACAATGGACCTACCATTTTTATAATTATAATAATAATAAATAATAAAAATATTTAAGACAGTGTATTTTCAGTGAGGCATCTCACTGGGCCACACAGAGCCATCTAGCCCTAATTTAAGCTACAATTAAGTACCCTGTCGTATACTAGACAACCGATAAACTTACCTATATACTTTTTGTTGTAAATACATACTTATAATACATAAATAAAAAATAAAATAAAATAAAATAAAAATGTTTATTTCTCACCACAAACCTTAACATGAAACTTAATACTAACTTACAGTAAAACACATTCAAAGGTTGTGGATCGCTGGTGCCTGTATTGGGTAGTAAGAACCCGTTTAAACAGGACACCAGGTCCCACCTCTCATAACAGTATGTACTTAGCGAATTAAAGATGTGTTGTATGTGTGATGAAAAATTTAAAACAAAACCATGACCTTTTTTCTACAAAACTAACGAAACTAGAAAGACTACCACAAATGTACAAAGTGGAAAGAAAAGTGGACACATATAAAGTCTACCGAGTTATTTTCAGTAAAGCCTCAGTTTCATCATAAGACTGTCCAAGAAGCCAATTGATAACATTACATTTTAAATTATAGTAGTTCATACCATAAATACTTAGCAATTTTTGGAATTTATTATATATATACGGGCCGAGAAATATAACTCAAAACTATCATGCTATTTTAGTAATATTCTGCTGACAATCATCCTATTTATTTAGGCTAATATAGTGGATTCTAGTCAAATGATATACATAATAATAATTAAAATATCCCAGTTCCACTGAACGCCAGTGCACACATTACACTAAGATTTTTCCCTTATCTTTTGCGTAGCGTAACGAGGCGAAAGTTTCCCGTCTAGATGCCATCGTTAAGCGCCCTCTGACGTTCCTAACCGGAGTTTTTCTACTAACGAATTTCCTTGGACAGTTCTGCGCACACTTTTTATGTGCCGGCAGTGTAGTAGTTTTCGCTTTGTTATTTGAATGATGTTTCTTTTTGTTTTGAGTTGTATTTGATCATTTTCAACCGGTGAAAAAATATAAGTTTTTTAATTTGACAAGTTTTCAATGTCCGTTTGTCGTGTCATATTTTGTGACAGATTTTTAATGCAATTATACTTAGGCCTGTTATGACAATGGCAGATCATATAACCTCTGATGCTCTTCTCATTGGTGACTTAAAAATCGACTTAAGACTTATTACTTAACTTACTAAATACCTAGTAAAAGGCGTTACATACCTTAGTATTGTATTTAAGGTTTTATGGGTGGTAATAAATTTAATAAAAGAGTACTGATACAACTGCAAGTTTTTTACAAAAATGTTTATAGATTAGGCTTAAACATTCGTCTAAATCGTCTATACCGATATTTACATATCTATTTAAGCTGTAAATCTTCCTAAAATAAATAAATAAATACCAATGATAGCTCAGTTGCCATTGTTTACATGCATGAGAAGAATCTCAGATATTCGCTGGATCCGATTAAACATAACCCGTTTACGAATCAGGTCACTGGTCGGGTAATTCGTTCGCTTCGGGATGTTACATATCCTAAGGCCCTACTCCGCAACACAATGTTCGTAAATTCGAGTCCATCTGTCTCTCTTACTCATACGAATGTCCTGAAGGAGACAGCTGTCTCCTTCAGGACATATCCGTATACGTGCTTTGCGTTGAAGAGTAGGGTCTCTTGTGCGAGATGTACGGTCAGCGTATCTAGAATTAGAATATACTAACTGCCCGTATATACTTCGTTCTATTAAAAGCCAATAGTGAAAAATCCACGCCTTTTTTTTATTAAAACTCCGTTTTATGCAAAAAAAATAGCCTAGTTGGTCGAGCCGTTATCGACTTTTGCGCATAGAACCGTTCATTTTTATTTATATAGAAGAAACATTATTATAATATCAATATTTAAGCTTGAAAATTTATAATCCCGGTAATAGCTTGTACGTTCGAGAAAAGAAATAATGTTAGTCTGGCATTATAGAATATACACCTAAACGTCCCTAGCTTGTACGTTCGAAAAGAGAAGAAAGATAATGCGCTAAATGTGGCGCGAAATTTTTCAATATAAGTTATATTTTTAAGTAGTTCTTAAAAAATAACGGCTCGGAGATGCAGTCTGGATTTTTTTGGTCAATGGTTTAATGCCAAGGCCATATAGTAGACTTTTTAGACTTAAATTGATAATTTGTTTTTTTTAATTGTATGATAAAATTTAGATAATTCAAACTGGATCCAATAAAAAAAAACTAACTTCAAGGTTAGACAGCCTTTACAAAATAAAAAAGTTTACAAAAAAAGCCCCTAAAAGCGTCAAATCAGCCACCAATTTTAAGTCGGTGCATAAGACTATGTATGTAATCACAAACAAATCCTTACGCGCCGATTCAAAATTTGCATATTTCACGAAAAATGATTCCTTATTATTTATTACAAAGCTCTTGTCCAAGATCAAAAATCGAACTAGTCACGTCGACAATCGAACTAGTATGGTACTATTTTTCCCCACTGACCGTACTAGTACCAGATAAGTCCCAGTTTGTCAGTGAACTTTGCTTCGGTTTATGTCTACAGACCGATCGCTGCGACGGTAGTTAGTCCTATGAACGTTAAAAGTTTTATTTTAATTTCAAATTCGCCGTTCACTGATGAAGTTTAAACCTTTCAATGCATTTTTGTGGGCATTGCTATGAAGGACGTATACCACTTAAAGCACCCGTCCGAATAGCACCTGGCCTAGTCCACAAAGAGCACCTATCGATATTTGGTGATTCAAGTTTCTTTTTACATTTTTGTCCACGAAAGGGCACCTACAACACAGCAGCCTAGTGCTGACTGCTGGCTGCTAATATGTTTTTGATAGGCAGGGCGTTATTTAAATGAAAGATATCGATAAAAGTCACTTGAACGTATATTAATAATATACTTTCGTACATACGAATCTTAAGAAGATTTTTACATTTTATAAGTATCAGCTATGAAGATTATTTAAGTAATTTACCAATGTAATATCCCTGGCAGTCCAAATTAAATAAATAAATAAATTATCTATATAATATTTATGATAAACTGAGCTGACCCCGCGGACTTCGTATCGCTACTATTTATTGGCATAACTAGAAATATTCGAAATATCAAGGTACCTATAACTATTATGAGCGATTCTAAAAGTGAAATATTTAAATTGGCAACACTGCTTTGGTTTACGTTTTATTAAATTATACTTTATAATTTTTTTTTATTTTTTTTATTTGTATTTGAATATCTCGGAGTCTTGGGTTCGAGCCCCGGATCGGGCAACAAGATTTTCGAACACTGCTCGTGATTATGTTTGTATCATTACTGTGGTAACTTGAATTAAATAAAAGAAGCCTTTGGCAGTTGAATGATTATATTATTGACTGTTATAAATAAATAAATAAATAAATAAATATTCTAAGACATGCCTCACTGGGCCACACAGAGCCATCTAGTCCCAAATTAAGGTACTATTAAGTACCCTGTCGTATGGGGTACTAGACAACCGATAATCTTACTTATATACTATTCTTTTTTTGTAAATACATACTTATAATACATAGAACCTACTTTACTTTACTTTAACACTTCATAACCTAAATATCCATTGCGCTGCATCACTTAACTATACTACTTTAGTATTATCTTATCTGTGACCATACATAGTTGTGATTTTTCAGATGTAAACTTTATTTGATATTTTAGCAACTGTAATTGCAATTATGATGAAATTTTAACCACTTTCTAAAAATTTTTGTAGGCGTTCAGTATCGTATTTAGAGCCTATTTATGAAATAAAAAATGTAAATTGAGTTTTCACCTGCAATTTTTTTTTCGCTATATAGTTTTTAAATATTTACGGTCCTAGGCCTGATTAAGGTATAAAAGGAAAAACAAAAACTTATGATTAGTATCGTAATGAATAAATGAGATGCGCATCGAGTGAAAAAAGTGTTGCTTGGCGGCCGTATCAAAAATTTTAGATTTTTGGCGTACATTTTCTAAGTGCTTTATCTTGACATTTTTGTACTGTGGTATACCAAAAGAAAAAACACGTCATTTGTTTTTTGTCTTGTAGATCAATATATTAAAATTTAGGAAATGTTTAAAATTTCATTCAGTATAAACTTAAAAAAATATGTCTCAGGCGGGACTCGAACCCGCATCTACTCGCATGCCGGGCGGGCGCTATACCATTAAGCCACCGAGTCACTGCGACACAGCGCGAATTTATTAAGCATATTCTTATCGCTGTAAGCCTTTCAAGTTTATATACTGATATTTCAGATGTAGCCTTAAATCTTGCTGACTATAAAATAAAATGTCCCATCTTTCGTATACGGAATTCGCAGCCTTCCCACGGGCACCGATTAGGGCCCAAGCGGGAACGTGGCCCTTTTCAAAACACTAACGACCTGGATTGGGCTCTGGTTTTCCAATGGTGTCGACACGGTAAAGCAAATGCTTACTGTATTCGTTGTGGCTGGGAAGTAACATAATATTGTGTTCATATTGTGGCCTGAAAATCATTCTCATCTTCATCATTAGCAAATTATGTCGTATTCTGGATTTAGGAGACAAGTCTAGTTTAATACAATAAAATTAATAATTAAAAACAATCATATTACTAGAGTCATATCATATCACAAATGAGTCAAGACTAATCCGAAAAAGTCCATAGTCCAACTTTTTTTTTTACATCGACCTGTGATAAATTTCAATTGATATTTTACGTAAAAACATTATATATTATTAATAGTTTATAATAATCTATCATGTACAATGTTCATCATTGTATAAATGAAGATAATACTACTAATAAAATGTTATTGTTTTGTAAAAATCACTTAACCTTTATCGCAAGGCAACATCATTGGAAAACAGCACGTGTCGTGAGTTCACCCTACGTCAGCGCAATCGCGCGGGCATCGAACCTTAGACCGGGGATACGACGCGCAATACTTACAACTTTCTGCTTCCTTCGGAACGGCCATTATGAAATGAACATGTTTATTGAAAAAATGCGTCAAGTGCGAAACTTATTTTCAAAATTTGGAATTCTATTTTCAAATTTAAATTTTTTTATCCGAATAGTAACCCCCTTATTCATAATAACTCAAAAAATCTTATAATCCTGTTTAACTGTTACACTGTTTTGTCTCGTTCTTTTTTAGCGCTGTCACCATTTGAAAGAAAGTGACAAAACAGTGTAATATCTAAAGTAGGTTTATTAGACTGTTTGCGCTATTATGAATAAGAGGGTAAATCACTATAAAAAACTAAGGAGGCTCAAAATAACACACATTTAAAATGTTTGATTGAAATCGGTGTTTGCATTTCAATCTCAACAAGTAAAGAATTGGATTAGGTATAAAGGAGATGGGTAGTCTTCCATAGTACCTTGGGCCTGACTGTTACATGGATAATATTTGAGCAGTTTATAGGTTTTTGGATGTGAGTTTCATATGTGTTAAAATTACACGGTTATTCAATGGGGTAGTAGAAATATTGATTGTTATTTAGTTGAAAGTTAGGTTATGTTCATTAATATTTTAGGTAACTCTACAGCTAGGTATATTACAATTTAGATATACGTACATCAATACTTAGTGACTTTTAACCTAGTTACATAACTTTATGAATTTAAGTTTTTTTTTATTCGTCTAATCGTCGAAAGCAATAAAGAGTTCAGAAGGTTATGACATCCCCCCTGAAAAGTGTTATAATGATTTTAGGTTGCCTTACAGATCAGATCAAAATGATTCAATTCCTGACATAATTAAATCATAAATAAATAAATGTGGACAACATCGCATACATTGTTGTGATCCCAAAGTGAGTTTTATATATTAACTCGTCGGGGAATTGAACCCGATATCTCGGAGAAGGCGACACCTTCATAACTGGTGTAGCCACGAAGGTCTTCAAAACAATTCAGTATGAAAATGTTGTTTCTCAGTAAAATCTGTTGTTGATCAATAATGTTCTATCGAGATCTATCGAAGGGCAACATCATTGTACGTGGTTGAGGAACGAGGGAGGGAGGTAGGTTGTGTATACATATATTTAGGGCGGTACATTAAAAAAAAGTTTTTGTTAAAATATTTATTCATCATCGTCATCATCATATTATATTAGTCGTCCAAAAATTGTGCACGTGGTACTAAATCTGGTTGATACCTTGCCCAACTAAGGTACCATATTATGGACATTGTATGACAACAGCAACCTGCAGTTCTATTTCCGACTAAACAGTTGCAGTAATTATATTCTTTAGTCAATCCGAACCAATGCCGAAATGACACTTCAGTCATGTTAAATAAATTGGTAAAATCACTGGAGTGGGTTTCTTTAAGATTAATCATATTCTCAATATGAGCAGCAGTAAATACGTTTATACATATAATTATCTAATATTCTATTTACGAAATCCCATGTTTCTGCGTTTAAGTGATAATTACATACTAGATTATTTATTGGCACATAGTAATTATTATGTTTCTAATAAATATTGCCTAACACTAATCGGAACCCTATTTCTTTCTTGCCTCTCACATCCTTGAACAAAACAGTGTGATTCAGTTTGTACAGGCCTTATATAATTAGGCTGTGTAATTCTTTCAGTCAACCTAAATCTTGGACCTACGGTGCTGAAGATGTTGATGGTCTTGTTTGAAAGTGTGGAGCAGCTCTATCAGCTCACACCCAGCAAGAATGCCATAAGTATGTCATTTGAGCACCCATCTGTAAATAAAGATTATAGTTAATACAACTAAATCACTTAAAAAATTACAAGTACCTGTGGTGGAACTCGAACCAACAACCATTCCTTATCTAGGCTACTGCTTCTGAATTTAAATCAAGCAGTTTACATAGCAAGCCAGGTTGTTTGGTTTTTAAGTACTGACAACATTCGAAAGAAATAATTAACTCTTGGTTAAGATGGAACTTAATAATATACATGATATGTTTCATAGCTATGATGAAATTCTATGATGCTATGATGAATTTCATACCTAGTTTAATAAAAGAAATAAATTAATTGTAAAAACAATATTTTCGGCAGGGTTCGAAAATATCCGATATTTATAATAAATATCAAAATATCGGATATGATATATATCAAGTTTGATATATCCATTTTATATGAAAGACATATTATTATATTATGCTGACGTTCTGGCTGGCCGGCCGGTGCCGGCTAGCTAATAGTTAGTGTAAACTACTTGATTAAATTCGCAGATCTAACAAATGCCTCTGTAGTTTAGTGGAAGAGCAGTTGCCCGAATAGTGAAGAGTCATCAGTGTGAGTACTATGTGAGCTAGTAAAATAATAATATATTTTTTTTAAATAAACTAGCATTTTCATATTTTTAGATACATTCATTGATAAAAAAAGCATAGTTTCTTACTTATGCTTATACAAAAACAACATACATATAAAGTTATACTTAGATAAATACACTTGGATAACAAGCATCAATTAGAAAAAAACTTACTCTACGGGGTAGTATCCACTCAGATATTACATTATGAATTCTTTGTTCATGTTCTGAGCCAGTTCTCAGTACACAGCACAGAACGCCCACAATGGACACATACACGTTGATGGCCTACATTAGCAGGCACCCCACGATTCTCAGATCCCAGGGATACATTTGCAATATTCCAACATGCTTCACACAGTTATTTAGAATGGTTGACCTGTAAATAAATGATTGATGTTATTATCAGCAATCTATGCATATTATATACAATAAGTAAGTTGTAGATAGGTATATGAAATAGCTTTTATTGATATATCTTAGGCTGAATCTAATATGATAATCAAACAGTAGTCTACCAAGAGTCATCACAACCAACATCATGAAAACTAATCAATGCCAATAAAAGTCATAGTATCTAACCTAAGGGCTAATAACACCTTTTGGATATTTAAGAAATCCTACCGATAAGGTACTAACCGTAAGAGGAGCAGTCCATTGTTGAACAATTGCTAGTATGGCTTCATCTTCCAACGAATGCATGCTTATAGCGTTGCTACGAGCAAAACTGATGCCACAGTTAATACAGTTTTGTGTGCTCATCTTGTCAAATGCAATCAACAATCCAATCATATTAATCTATGATCCAATCTTAAGCAAAGTTCAGAGTCCAGGAAGAAAGCCGTAGTTTGTCGCTAAAGCAGGTAATCAGTATCCGTTGAGCAGGCGCAAGTCTTTCGTGATGGTAGCAATTGGCAGTCCGTAATCGAAGCGAGGGTCGTGAAGACAATATAAAATCATACAAAAACACTCAACCGTAGTATATTTTACTCTTTGCACTCAACACAAACACCTACAACACAAACAAAGAATAATTCGAGCGAACGAATGCCGGCTGCTACGTCACGGTGACATTTCATTGTTGCCAGATAATAGAACGATAAATAATCGAATCAATGCAATTAATTGATTGCAATCGATTATAACAAAAAAATAAATCCATTTTTACGACCAATAGCAGCAAAATATTTCAATATTTTTCGCAAAAATATTGAAGGATTTTAGCAAGGCTACTTGCCTTAAACTGTTTACTTAAAATAGTTTGTTGCAAGGTATTAATATAATAAACAAAAAAATCGGTAATGTGAGAATCGAACTGAATCGAATTAAAATATTGTATTATGTGGTTGGCAGCCCTGTTCAATCAATGGTTGGTTGGTACGGAATTACGGATATGAAGATATCAATTAATGCTTTATTTTTGTTACATTTCTTGTCCCATAGAACAGGTAATTGATATTTTACGACAAAATTTTAAAAAAAAATTTATGAATTTTAGTTACAATTTGGTTCTTGTAACAGTCAGGCCCAAAACTTCCTATTTCCTTTACTAGATCCCTAAACAGCCTTTTTATCTGTTGCCAAACTTATAAACAAAAATATGGAATTATGGGTAAAAATTTTTATAAATTGATACCATTTGCTTCTGCAAATATAGTTTTCCGTTTTGCCATTCGCACGCACGCGGTACCCTAAAATAATACCACCAAAATGGCACCATGACAAAGAAAAACGCACACGGTCCGATTAAATCATCGACAGTTGTGCGGGGCCGAAAGTGCATTCTCATCGGCTTTGTCGATAATATCCATTAGTGCGACTAGGGTTGGGACAAATGGAAAAAAAAACAGTTTTATTTTATGACAGATGACGAAAATGTCTTCTCTTTAGGGATCCATACCTCAAAAAGAAGAACGGAATCCTTTTAGAATCACTTTGGCGACGGAAGACTTAATTGTTTATATCAGAAAAGCGTGAAGGCTGAAATTAAAACCAAACTCAACCAAACTTCATAGATAACGTAAAAAAGATATGCCGTTAATTCCGGCAAAAAATGTATATTATATTCCGACACTTTCAAGGTAATGAAAATTTATATGATGTTTTTCGTTGACCTAGAACCATACAATTTAATAAGTAATACCGTCTTATAATAAGTATAGAAAAATCTAAAAACTAAACAGTTGTAATTAAAACATCTTAGGAAAAAATGTGTTCGTTAATACATACATGCTGTTTAAACTGTGTCGCAAGTATTAGCGCCCACCTCCAAGACTCCAACATTGAAGTTTATAAACTGCGTGACTTGATTCCTAAGCTATCCCACAGGAACTGATCCTTTTCCCCCGGGATATAAAGGAAACCTATATGTTATTCCAGCCAAGAAACTAACACTGTGCTAAGTTTCATTCAGATCCGTCACTTTAAAACTATGTATTAGAATTATCCCACGGGAGCCGTCCTTTTCCCGGGATAAAAAGTGGCTTGTTATTTCAGCCAATTTCCCGGGATAAAGTTGTTTTAGCGTGAAAGAGTAAATAATATCTAGTCCCCTAATTTGCGTAACCAAATCGTATCACAATCGTAATGGGGACTACCGTTTCTTTGCTCACCAGTAGCGCCACTGTAGACTGAGGTCCGGAGGTATAGCTGTCAAAGGCGATTGGCGCCGATACAAAGTGTTATATCTTGAATCTAATTAAGGTTATATTGTTTATAAATAAGTATCTTGATATCAACAAACTAACTTCTGAAATAGTTGCTCTTGAGGCCGCCTATTTTTGCGCTTTTTCTTAATTCCGCTTTTAAAGCGTTCACATTAATCGCCAAATAATCCATATTTGCGATATTTTACGAAGGAAATCACTTTCCAGCAGGTAAATTAAAGAAATTATAATTTATGCAACAAATTCCGCTAAAACCAGTACAAAGTGAATGATATTGGACCTCACGCGACACTAGCGCCTCTAGTGGCAAATTCACTAGCGATAGCCCCCATTGAATTGCAGGTTTTTGATAGTTCTAGCCATACTAGAACTGCCAAAAACCTGCAATTCAATTACGATTTTGACATTTAGCCCATGCTAAATGTCAAAATCGTCCGATTAAATCACGATCGAACTGCGATTGAAATAGCTGAATAAGGACCCAGACATCAATACTCAAACACTCAATATTAGTAGGACATTAAGTTGAAAATAAACTATTTCAATTTTTTTGTCAACCCTATTCATCCCTCTAACCCTCCATCAGGGCAGCTCAGCGCACCTCAATAGTCAACATATTGTATATGCTGTGCCCGCATTCGGATATTGATGGCGTCTGATTGGCTTTTATTACGGATATTTGATTCGGATTTTTATGAAACGTGTAACAAATGACTTTTATACACGTTACACATATTACGAGCTTAGAAAGAGTTTAGAAATAATTGCTCTCAAAATTTCACGGGTCTAATAGTCAATCAATATATTTGTAGTCTAACGTTTTTTTTAACAATTACTACCACATAAAATACATAAATTACAATAATTAGGTAGGATGTAACTTAGCATTATCAAAACCATTTAGGTTCGAATTTTACTAAGTATTTAGTTTTATTCAAAACTAGCTGTTCCCCGCGATTTCGTCCGCGTCAATTTCCGTTATGTTCGCGATTATTTTTGCAACATTTTTCACTCATGCTTCACTCCTATTAGTCGCAGCGTAATGTTATATAGCCTAAAGCCTTCCTCGATTAATGGACTATCCAACACAAAAATAATTTTTTAATCGGACCAGTACTTCCTGAGGTTAGCGCGTTCAAACAAACAAACAAACTCTATAGCTTTATAATATCAGTATAGATATTAAACAAATTTTATGCTTATCATAAGTAGGAAATAGGAAGTATAGCCAACAAACCGGCTAAAAGTATAGCCACAACTACGGAAGTGGTTTTAACTTAACACTTTCCTATGATGCCAGTCGACGTGATAACAATAAAACTTCTACTTTGTCTGTCGTTGGGTCCCGGAATGTGTTTATCATCATGATCATCATCATTATCATCCCAAATCAGTACACTCCTGAACATAGACCTCTGTAAAAGGGGACCGTATCCTACCTCCGCCTCCCTAACCTAATCTAACCTACCCTGGGTAGGCGGGATTGCTATCGCGGCCAGTGTTGGACATTACAACCCGTCTTTTTCTAAGTAGCAGTATTCATTTAATCGCTTCTTACGACACCCATTCAATTTAAGGATTTTTCCATAATCGCCACACTTGACAGGCGGTTCGGCAGTTTGGCCAAAGATAAAAGGAAAGACGCTGCTTCCCGTCTTTTTCTGGCAGTACCCTTTTTGTTTGCCTCTTACGACACCCATAGGAAGAGAAGGTGTGATGCCATTCTTTTAAAATTCCGGTACCACACGAGAAATGTATTAAACAAAACTAAAGGTTATCTGGAAGATAACGCTTTTAGTTATCACTAAAAGCGCCTTGTTTTGCCTACATTAATGTCCTGTTTGTATTATTTTATATCCTTTTGATTTGTGCGTTTATCTGTCTATCTACCTTTCTAAAGTGATGGTACTGTTTTCTTGAAATACGTACGTATAGCTATCTTTCATTTTAGTGTACTTTCATGTTAATTATCAACATCATTTGCTTTCAGGGCAAAGCGAAACGCGACCAGTCCCTCGAGGAACTTCGGCAGCACATATACAGATGCTACGTGCCGCTCGGAAGACAGTTCATGGTTCTGTTCCCGGAGGGAGGTTTTCTACATAAGCGGAGGGAAGTCAGTCAAAGGTAGGTTTATATATTGAACTAGTTCTTGTCCGGCTAGAGCCAAGGGGTTTTTTCTTCAAATAAGGCATCAACAGCAGAAATTTGGCAAAGAATAAAACTGCGTATGTAAAATTACTATTTTTAAGTGAGTACTTGGATCATATTATTGTCATCATAACTGACCTCCAAACCCAGTCTATATTATAATTTAAATTCTAAAAATTATTTTTCAGCAAACTTTTATTTTAACACCTGTAAGAAATATTTTAAAAAGTTGCTATTTCACACTGCAGTTTAAGTAACACTAGCCCACTATCTATCCAATGATCTATCCCAATGTATAAAACTTATCTCACCACAAACACACACACGCACACACGCACACACATACACACACGCACACACACACTATCATACACACGCTACTACTACTACTACGCGCGCACACACAGAGAAGCCCACATGCACATGTACTTATTTAAAGTGGATTTGTTACAATTATTGGATGTAAGTAGTTAACTAAGTTAAAAATTTAAGGCTTTCAAGCTGTAAGCCAGCGGTCCAGTGCCACCTAAAGCAGTTGAAATTTTTATACAAACAATTGTATTTACAATTTAAAATATCAATTTCATTACTTAACAAATATTTTCAAAGCCTGAAGGATATATTTGTTGTAACAGGTTCGCAGAAAAAAACAATTTACCAAAGCTGGAGTATGTGTCACTACCACGAGCTGGTGCTATGAAGGTCATCATGGAAGAGATCGGACCAAACAAGAATAACGTCGCTGGCACTTCAAAGGATAGCGCTAAGAAAGGTAAGGCTGATTAAATTTACTACAAACTTGTTGCTTTGAAATGAGTTTTGGAATGAAATGGTTAAAAAAATTATCAAAAAGACAATTTAAAACTGGTCCTACTCTTGAAATTGCATGTGGAAATGTTTCTTCGTCAGAGATTTGTGCATTGGCGTTACAGTTAATATGGATATAAACACTCATAAAACTTTTTTGCACAGAAATTTTAACCAGTGCGAAAAGTAAACCAAACCACCAATTTTGAGTGTGATGATTGTCGGTCATTTTTTATAGCATTGACTCAATTTGGTAGCACATTTTACGCTTTTTGTCGGTTCAAGTTTTTGGGAAAAGTTAATTATTTTTTTCATATTTAAATGGGACCAATTCGAGCCACTTGGTGCAATACATGTGTAATCCAAATAAACTTATACATCCTTATCTAATTAAGCTATCAGATTTTGTCATTTGATGAATTTTTTATTAGAAGATGCCAAAACACTTTATTTTCTGATAATACAAACACATTCAATTTAGTCTTTACAATAATTTGTAATGTGATGATGACCGACATATAACTTTTATTATATTTACAGACGGAAACTTCAACCAAAGTATCGTACCGAAGATCATAGACAACAAGATCGGCGACAGCATAGAATGGGTCCTGGACGTGACCATTGCCTATCCTGAGAGGATCCCACTTCATTTGCAGGATGTGGTCTGCGCTATTAGGCCTCCTTGCGCCACCCATTTACACTATAGGCTTTATCCTAGCAGTGAGGTCAGTAAATTTTGTATATCATTGTTAGAATTAATCAAAGCAGGAATTCTACCATGCACTTTCAACGCATTGGACATTCCGCAAAAAGTTACACGAGCATGCGTCAAAGGCACGAATAAATTTGTATTGTTGAATTGATTCATCATCATTACTGTAAAATTGCATTCCTAATATTTTTAACAATACTTAAATCATTTTTAAAAATGAGACACAATATTAAAAATACCTATAATATTTAGTTTTATTTTTTAACAATTTTACCAATTAAATAGCATTATTAAATAGCTATACCTTAGGTGATAACATAGCTGAAATAATTTCAAATGTTTTTATTAGTAAAATGCAAAGTACTAAAATGTATCATAAGCGGGATTAAAATAGCAAAGCAATAGTTCAGTGTACACACTATTAGACTAAATTGTATTCAAATAATTTAAAAAAACGGTTTTAGATGACTTACTTATTATTATTATTTTTTAGAAATTTTACTCAATTCACTGTTGTAAACCGAGATGAGAAAAGTAAAATAAAGAAAGCGATGTAAAATGCATCTTATTGCAAAGCCAAACATTAATTAATTGTGAAGCCATAAAGAATATTGTTAAATTAACCAACAAAATTTTCTCTACAGGTCCCAACAGACACAGAAGGTATGACAAATTGGCTGTACGACAGATTTATAGAAAAGGACAAAATGTTAGAAGAATTTTACCGGACTGGGAAATTCCCATCAACATCCACTACCAATGTATTTAGAACTGTAAGACAGGATAATCTTCGGTATCTGATACTCCATCTTTTCTTTGTAGCCTCGACTTTTATTCAATATAAGATGTTCGTTGGTTTGCTTCATCTTTTCTGGTAACAGATTTTGCGTTGGTTGGTCGTGGATGAGCGGTTTTGTATATTTTGATAAATTTGTAGCTACCGTTTGTTTGTCTATTTCAGTTGAATGTTTTGAGTTGTCATAGATTTTTACTTCTTAGGACTTTGCAACGTGCATTTCTTGTCTAGTATACTTTGATCCTGATTATACCGTATTTTCTTCATCTGTGTCATTAGCTTAGTGTTTGAAAGTAACGAAACGGAATAACAAGTTTTGTCTACCTCAAATTAGATATTTACAAAATCCTTTTTCATCAGAAATTTTGAAACAATATTGGTAAGAATTTTCAATCAAATATAAGAGGTTGCATCAGTTTAGTATGATATGGTATAGTATGGTTATAAACTTTAAAAAATGATAATCACGACTAACCAACATTGTATCCAATTGTGTTATAAAGTTAGGTAGTAATGGTTCTATTATTCTGTCTCTTGGTTGCTTTGCTATTCTTAATAATATAGTGGCTTCCTTATCCAGCTATGAACTACTTATATTTGTTGTCAAATGTATTTTTATAGCATTCAGAAGAGAAGAGAATATTTTAATGGTTTTAGTCAAACAACCAGTTTTATTTTATTTTTCTTAGTTTTATTATTTCATAGGTAATGTCTTTGTCATAAGCTGAACTGTCACAATAGACAGCAGTTTTTTTTATTATTTTGTTTTTTTTAATTAGTTACAATAATTTTCAAAACAGAATATTCAATACCTACGATTTGTACGAATTTGACTTTAATAGTTTTCAAGGCTGTCAAAGCTGTCTTTATAATACGCTATTTTGTTACTTTAATTTTAATGATATTATAGTGAAGAGCACTATCAGTTTATTTTAGTTAATATCTTCAAAAATACTTTTGGCACTGAATAGCCGTTTCTTGCAAATGCAAAGCAATCAAAGATAGGAGAAAACTTTTGCACTCATTCTTTGGTGCCTGGCGAAGTACATTTTTTACTTTTATTTCTTTTATTAGTCATAGTTTTTTTTTGTTACGTTACCTCGTAGACATATCGAGACGACTCGGTTCAGTTGGTGCCGGTATGGGCACGATAATTAATTTTAGTGTAAGAGCACTTTCTTATTGTGTGTGCCGAAGCCTAATGCACGATCAGTTTTTTTGATGGATACAGAAATTTAGGCTTTATGAGATTGTCCTGACCAATCCAGTGTGGGTAAATATTTGAGCATATTGTGAAAATTTTAATAAGTAGTTTTAGGGTGACATTTTGATGCTGTCAAAAAATGCTGGCTACTGTGGCAATGATAGTGGTAGTTAGACAGCCTTGGTAGACGGTTATAGTTGCTGAGTTGTCATGGCTGACAAATGTCCATCATCGCTCAGTGTTGCCCTTAGCACCAAAATCACAAGAAATATGGCCAACATTAAGTTCCTAATGATTTGATTTATGGCCGATACTGTTTCATTTAGTTATTTTTCAACAAAAGTCATACAGACAAAGACATTTTACTGCCTTTTTGATTTCTTGAAAAACGCGTAATCTATATCTAGAATAAATTGAGTTTTTTTGTATTATTATAAACTTTAGTATCCCATTTCGCGCATAGTTCAATTCTATGCATAGCTAATCACTGGCATGTAGAAACTTATTATTGTCAAATCAATTAGGGATACCTACCTCAAACAAAGAATCACAAATCATATTCGGCAGCGTTAGCTTTGCGACATTAACCAGCAAAAACCGAATCGTTTTTCATATAATAAACATTTGTGAATTCTGGAAGTTAAAATAATGAATATATCTGGCACATATCAAATATTTTTAAAAAGATAATCCAGAAGAAGCTTGCTTTTTGCAGTTGCAAATATAGGTTGGAAACTATCCAAGTTGTCTTTAAACAAGATAATGTGTGAGCTATTCGTAAGAAAGCTTTTACTTATTGTAACATTCTCTAAAGATACTTAACAATAAACTTAAAACTCAAGATTTATACAATTTTCAAATCCATCAAATTGCAAAACAGGAATATTACAATACTTCCAAAAAAACTGATCGTGTATATTTTGCTCTTTGGCAAATGTGTTAATCAAAGCGTGCTGTGACATACAAGTCAATATGTAAGTAAACTAGCATAAGTTGTGCTTTGCGACGAACCAAATTTTAATCCCTTATGACAATAAAAAAATAGACATGCCCTTTTTATCTTTCACTCTCACTTCCACATTTTAATCAGATTAAATCGCTTCGAAGTTTTATATCTTGAATAACTCGGATTCTGTCGAGGATTTTTGGCAATCCGTGATAAGAATCATGAATAGGTACTGTCCAGTGGCGGTCCAATTATTTCCTAAAGGTGTGTGCAGATGTTTCTTTATATTTAAAAATATTTGACCATCGCGGCATGTTCTGCACAATTTCTAAGGCTAGTGTATACTACTGTTATACGGTTTTAGCTCGCTTTTTATAGGTTTTAACTTTGTAATTTGATTTATGCCGATACAATTCAAAATCCTAACAAACGCGAGCTATATCCGTAAATTCATCTTTGATTTCAATGTATATAGTTCGCTTAGATTCAAAAAACCAAAATATATACTATTCCGTTTTTCTGCAAATTCAACCATAGAGTCGGGGCCACATATTAAACCATAACTCATTGAACTGTCTTTTAAGATAAATAACACCGTCACTGGATAGAAAATTAAGGTTTTCGAAACCTCCATCAATGTCTAAATTAATATAAGTCACTGTAACACTAAGAATAATTTAATATAAATAAGTACCACCTCGTCTTAATTGTAATATTGTTCCTTTACGAGCATATTTGTAATGTACATATAGTTATATCCAAATAATTTGTATATTATATATTGTAATGTTTTGTGGTGAAACAAATTAAATCAAAATATGCCAATCATATTTGCCGCAAGTGCCTAGGCTTATACGATTCGATAAAAGCTTGGTTTAGATATAAATTTATTGTTTAATAGCCTGGGACTGGTTCTTATGCCATATAAAATTTTAGCCATAAATATCAAACTATCGCTTTTCTATGAATTATTTCAAAAATGATATAATACTATTTTCATGATGAAATTCTTAATAATTTAGAATTATAATTGCTCTAGAATCGGCTCTCAGGATTCAATGAAATTCCAAGATGATAAGTGTAGTAATTGTCATGTAAGTTTGTAAAAAGTAATCGCTTTTGAAGTGTTTAAAAATATATATAAAATTATGTAATCAAATAAATATAAAAATACATATAAATCTTAAAATATTTGGATTTACCCCAGGGCATATTTGAAATGGACTTTTTATTACTTAAATTTTACGTCGAAAGTTAAAGGTTCAATAAAGTACAGTTCGTTAAGAAATTCTGTCGGAACCTGAATAATCTAATTATCAAATCTGACAATGTTCCTTTTTTGTCCAGAAATCGTGCCTTTTTTAATGAAATAGTGACTAATTACTAAAGTTGTATGCATCCAAAAATGGAAGAAGAAATAGTACACATTTTATTTATTAAAGATACCTACTTTGTTTTTATATATTAAAAAACACACAATTTACAGACAACTTATGATGCATTCAATGCATGTTATTCCTAATTAAATAATAAATATATATGTACTAAATGAAATTGTATATCAAACAGGGATTTAAGCAATGTAATAATATTAACTATTAAATGCATTGTCTAAAATAATTGTAATTAAATGTATTTTGGTGTAAACATTTGCTATGAATTTGTCATAATGTGGTAGTTAAAATTAAAAAAGCTCATCATTAAAATTAATGTCATTAAATTAATTTTGAGTTATGTACTATACGAATGAGTGATTACTTTTAAGTTGTTATTTTCTTTTATTTTTTTTATATAGTTATGTTTGTTTTTTTTAAGTTGGTAGGCAAATTTTGTGATGCTTTCAAAGGCATGTACATCAAATTTAACTAGCTGACCGTTTTTATTTGCTTGTAGACTTAGTATTACTGTCGATATGTCAAATGACATTAAATGTCATCTATTGACAACCATCTTACCGACTTTGACAATGTGTAGTTCTTTTGTGGTAGATCGCAGACGTTTGGCCAAATCTTTGAAGTAAAACAAAGAAATAAATAATATTTTGCCATTTTTTCTTAAGTAGGTAACATAGGTAAACTATATAGAAAAATCCCTTATTTTATGTGAAACGCTTTGGCTTTTTCCTATAAATTACCTTTCTGATTTGCCATTTATACCAAAATTTGGTTTTCTCTAAACACTCCAAAAATATATAAAAAAACTGTATGTGTTGCTTTAAATTTCGGGTGTTTAGCTACCTAAACACCCGGAATTTAAAGCAAAACATAGTTTTTTTCAATGCATGCGATCAGCTTTAAAGGCTTTGTATAGGGGCTTAATTTAACCTAAAACCTTCCACCTCTTATTAGGATTTACATATCACATTTTCTAGTTCAATAATTATGATTTGTCATGTGTACTTTGAAATTGACAACAATAATACATTTGACGTTGTTATCAAAAGTGGCATATCTTAATTTGTACTATTTGTTTTGGGAATAGGTAGTAATTTTTTTAATCTAATTACTACATTAAATTCTACTTACCATACGTCGAGTGGCGTATACACCGGTTTATAAGTCTATGCCAGCTACTGAGATCCTGGGTTTTATCCATGGAGGCGGCATTTTTCTGTTTTGTATACCTAGGATATGTATGTCTGCCTTGTTGTTTTTTAATCCCCTTAACTAGCGATTTATAGTCACATTCTTTGGGATAAGACTAACTGTCTGTGTGCTGGTATGCTGTCCACGTTCAGTGCTGCAAATGTTTTCAAAGTGTGGTATAACATGATGAGAAAAATTTGGCAAAATATCAATCGTCCTCGATCTTCCTTATGCCATAAATGTATATTTAGAATTCAATGGAATGATACTGTTGTGCCCACTATGAGCTAATTAGTTTATTTGTTATTAAACATGGAATTTATTGTTAAATTCCATTTAGGAACATTGTGATGGTGATTTAACATTTGATGAGTGAGATATGAACTATTATGTAAAGGGATACAGTCATAACGCTAAAGGAATTTGCGAAAATGTATACGTGGTGTATGGTGCGTGAGGTACGTCGTTTCGTAAATTGAATCAGCTGATAATTTATATGAAAGAATGACGCGATATCTATTCATCTTTAAAGCTAAAATAAACGTTCTTATATTTTAAAGTATTTATGCATTGAAATGATCCTTAAAACCTACGTGTTAATAAAAAAATGTGTTATTAACCGTCCAGCGGTCGCACGCGGTCTCTGAGTCCGCAACGTTCTTATTTTAGTCAACTTACTAAAACTGTAAGGAATAGACGCTTGCGCGTCCGTGATATCCACAGGGGGGGGGGGGGATGTGAGTTAACACCCGTCAATAGCCCTGTGACTTTAGTCGCATGCACACGTGCTGTCATTTTTGTGTTTGCGGTCTCAGATTCCGCGCGCGACCGATTGTGTTCCAGAGCGATTAAAGCGAAACCGGGGTAAATATTTCATGCTTTTTGTAACTGGTAATTATTTTCTATTTTTATATTATAATATTTTTTTAAAGTTACTAGTAGTAAAAAAGAAAATTTAATTTTGTTTTGTTTTTGTTGATTTATAACGGTGATTTTCACCCAAGGACAAAAATTACCAGTTTTCATAGACCTTTGCATTATTAATCACAAATAAAAAAATAATGAAAAAATAAGTTGTGTTTACTTTATTTTACATGTTATAAGACATGTTTCTAATCATGAGCTACACAATAAGTCTAAATATTCAATTGTTTTCCCAAACAAGACACTTAAAATTGCGGAATTGCAGACCGCGCGCGACTGCTTGTACTCGGCGCAAGGGTGCGACCGCTGAAAGGTTAACTTTATGTTGTTAAATGTCATAAATATCGTGAGTCCATGAATAGTTTTAATGCTTACAAATATAGCTTAATACGGCAGTTGTCCGCTTTAATGTGGCAAAAGATGTATCATTAAAAAATATAAATATCAGTAACATAAGCTAAATTTTAAATATTTTTAATTGATATAAATAAAATAAAATATTTAGAGTAATAACATTTTCATACAAATGCCACGTATGAGAACAATGAAATCATCAGAGATATTGTTGTAACAGAGAATTTAATTACGACAAAAATCAGGCTTTACAACACTGAGGCATCTTAACGTAGGCGACATAGATGCGACTTTGCAACTAACATTAAATGTTTTTATTACATGTTTGCAAATTCCAATTAAAAATGCGTTACTGACTGAATCTAGATAGGATGTTTTTAAAACTAAGTTTTTAGTCAAATTAAGTGATCGTCTATCAAATGGAAATTTTGAGCGGTAATTTTAAATTTATCGTTCACCATTGATCATCGAGTATGAATTCAGTGTATTGGTAATAAGGCACATTTTCTGATTATATCCGATTCCGGCCCCGACTCTAATATCGATATATTCTTTTGATATTCTTTAATATCGTGGAAATAATCGGATTATGTGTTTTTATAATTTTTTACTCCAAACAGAATGTTTGATCATACGAATTATTGTATGCTACGTTTATTTGGGTCGAAAAAATCGAATGTGTAAAATTATTTTAAGAGTCTGCTCACACTCAGTGCATGAATGTAACAAAATAAAAGAATTTTCAAGGTTTAGTGACGACTATAGGTACTAAGCATAGCAGAGCGGTAGTGTTCAATTACTCTATGGGACAAACACCTAAAGCTTTCCCAGGACACGCTCCAGACACAGGTAGTTTATAAAAATTTTGTGTTATAGGAAACTATTGTGTTTGGAGGCATAACAACGCATATAGCCGTGCACCGCCCACAAAAGTGTTTTTACGTTATTCAATTCATCGTACAATTCGCAAAGACTTATCTAGATTCTAAAAAGTTTCGTTAAACATATCAATGTCATTCCTATAGAAAAAGTAATTCTATTTGAACAAACACTTTACAAGATCATATTTATATTTCTTAGATAAGAACTTAATTATATCACTAAACCTGAAACATTTTCTTGTTAAAATACCGGTTTTTTAGTGTGAAAAGACTTTTAATAGGACATCAAACGGCAGCAAGATTGGTCGCACATATTTTATTATGTTTAGATAACTAAATAGTTGCTTCTAGTCAGATCTGGCGCTCCTTTGAGTCTGTTAAAATCATTAAAAAGACAAAAAGGTATAAAGTCTGCTTCATCAGACTGTTTACCTAAAGACGCCCTCAAACTGGAAGCGAAACAGCGTTACAGTGGCGCGGCTGCGCTATTATTAATTAGTTAAATCATGGTTGAAACATTTTTTGATACTAATGACATAAACCAAGAAAAGTTATATTATTTAGTGATTTTATTAAAGTTATGGTAATGTTAAAACTTTTCAAATTGCTTTTATATACTCGTAACATAATGACTACCTATTTGCCTAGAGCTGAAGTTGTTTTTGATGGGTGTCGTAAAAATATTGTATTTTTTTTTTGTTGAAAAACATATTAAGATCCAACGTAGAGAAACGAATTAATACGATCTTCTACTTTATAAAATTCAATCAACGAATGTTTTAACGCTAGTTCAAAATCGATTGACTTGACCTGTTGCTATGAAATCATAAATGCAAGGGCTTACAACGTCACCGTTAAAAACAATTCAGAAAAACTTTTTCATACTACCGAAATAAAAAACTTTTTTATAATAGGTACTTAAATATACCACTGATTTTAACTTAACTACATTGTGTTAATATTGGTAGAAGTTAGTCGCAGCGCCACTGCAGCGCTGCCATACGCTTAGTTTGAAGGTGTCCTAGGGAGTGACTTCTGTACTTGCGCCCAGTCGGAGTGCCGTTTGTGTCTGCCTTTGCTTAGCTGTACATATACTTACGGAGATGTCCACTGTTTGTCAATAAAGCACGTTTGTGGCACTAAGATTTGTTGTTTTATTTTAGTTGGTTTTTCATATATTACTAGCTGACCCGGCAAACGTTGTTTTGCCATAAAAATGATTAAATTACTAAAATGGCTAACAAAAAATAGGGGTTGGTGGTAAAAGGGTAAAAATTTAGGGTTGTATATATTTTATAAAATTTTAATATTTTACTACCCTACCCCTACCCTCTTAAGCCTTTGAGACCCCTGGTACTTTACCTTTTCTGCCTTGGTATACCAAGGTTTCATAAACTTAAAAATATATAGAAGTGCTAGGTTCTATACATCTTAAAGTTTATGAAATCTTGGTATTCTAAATTATATGCAGTCTAGCAGTATCCTGAGACTTGTCAGTGTTTCATTACGCATCGCTTCGCTCATGCTCCGCGCGCGCGAGCCTTAACTCCATCCTGAGCGTGCGGGGGCGACGCCGGACTGCCTCCTTCTGCGGCACTGGGTACAAGCACAAGTGTGTGTGCCCGGCGCCCCAAACCGGGGCAGATATTATTTGAATTAAATTTTGTTCATTATTTCTTTCTTGATCCCTTAAGTCTGAAATAAATTGATTATTATATCACAAATCAGTACTAGTCTATGCAATCCTGGTACATTCAACGGAACGCACTAATTCTGACTATGACCACAGACTGACTGTACCTTACACTATTTCTCCCCTACACCATAGTGTGAATACGACGATAGATATCTGCTGCTAGCCTATATTTGCCTGGTATCGCGGTAAAACTTTGGTTTGACGCCGGAAACGTTCTGCTGGACCATTCTTCTCACATAGTAGTGAGCTACAAAACTTACTTACTACTTACTTACAAAGTTTACCTTACGGCCATTTCCAATAACCTATCTATCTTCAGTTTTGGCATAACGGAGATAGAAAACAACTTCTGTCTTTGTTTCTCTGGACGGCAAAAACAGATAGAAACTGTTTCCTATCTCCGATATGCCAAAACTGAAGATAGATAGGTTATTGGAACCGGCCGTTAAACTTTACCTGCTTGACTACAGTCCATTTGTAAACTCCTGGTACTATGTTTTTTTTATTATAAAAAATGGGCTTGCTCTTGACTACATACTTAACCATACGATTAAGAAGAAGCCTAAGATGGAGCGAGCTTACCTAGAGGTACTGGTTTTCCCACACACCAGCGGAACACAGAACAACTGTTTGGCGCTGGACTCCGGCAGGAGGGTGGTAGCATCCAGGCAGCCTCTTACGAAGCCTGCCACCGCAGAGGGATCTGTTAGGCGCCATCATTGGTTAGAAAACCAAAGATGCCGTTGCCCAGGGTGGACCACTAGGAGGTAGATCCCACCACCACTAGGAGGTAACGAATATGAATAAATCCTTATCAGAAACAAATTTGAATACATCGACGATATATGAACGGTTCATGAGAACCGTTGTTCCGTTTCCGTTCCAAAAAACGTCAGAAAGGCTGTCATGCGCCATTTGTATGAACAAATGGCGCATGACAGCCTTTCTGACGTTTTTCCATGGCCTGGTGTTAAAACCATATTAAAAATATATTGTGTTAGGTTTAAAACAAAAGTGAGCAGGCCGCCAAATAAGTAGTCGCCGAAGGTCATCATGATACGACTCCAAAAGGGAATTATGTTTATGCGTCACATTATTATGTATCTACTATAATATAAGCCAAATCATACTACTACGACACAATTCAATAAGGCCAATTACAATAAGGACAATGAACTACTCATGAGATGGCAAAAGTGCATTAATAAATAATATAATAAATAAATATTTAAGACATGCCACACTGGGCCACACAGAGCCATCTAGTCCCAAATTAAGGTACTATTAAGTACCCTGTCGTATGGGGTACTAGACAACCAATAAACTTACTTATATACTTTTTTTTTTTTTTTGTAAATACATACTTATAATACATAGAAAATACCCAGACCAGTACAAACATCATGCACACAAATATTTGTACTGTGCGGGGATCGAACCCGCGACCCATGGCTCAGAAGCAGCGTTAACTACCGCTGATCCAAATGGTCGTCAACAATTTGATTGATAAACAATGGTACATACTTTGATTAAACAAATATAATATTATACGATGAAATTTTAACTACCTTCCACATTTTAATATAACAATCTACGAGACAAAAAAACAAATGTTGTATTTTTTATTTTGCTATAGCCAGCCATTATAAAGCACTTAGAAAATGTCCACCAAAAATCAAACATTTTTGTTACGGCCTCCTAGCAACACTTTTTTTACGCGACGCGCATTTCATTCATTCATTACTATACTGTTCTTAAGTTTTTCATTTATCTTCATACCTCAAAACAGGCCTAGGACCGTAGAAATTTAAAAATAATTTTGGGTGAAAACTTGATTTATATTTTGAACTTCATAAATGGGCTCTGAATACGATACTGAACGCCTATAAAAAAAATTGAATATGATAAAAAAGTCGTTCAGTATTGAAAAATTTTTGACCTTATCATTATTTATTAACTTAATGTTCCTCCCATACTAAACGCCAATTTCATCTTATACTATTTTCAAGTGAACTAAACTTTATGTTGCGCGGGTATCCCACCGGTGTCGCTGATCTCACTTCTGATGCCTTACTCTGCAACACGAAGCTCGTATTTACGGATATATCTGCCTCTTTCAGATACTTTAAGACATCGGTATGATTGAAAGGGATGGATGGATGCGAATATACGGACATAGTGTTGCGGAGTAAGGCCTCTGGGCACAGCCAATGTCCTTTTTTAGGGTCTAATATTATATCTTTGTACCAAATTTCATCGAAATCGTTTGAGTATTTTCTGCGTGAAAGCGTAACAAACCAACTCATATTCAAATTTATTATATTAATAGGAATCAGTGTGTTTTTGTAGTTGTATTAGTAATGCCAAATTGACCATTTTCAGAAGTAGCTTATTTGTTGTAATTTAATTGGTAACTTGGAGACACAAAACCACATCGTAATCGGTAAAAAGTCGAATAAAAACATACGCGTAAAATTGAAAACCTCTTTTTAGGCAGTTGATAAAATAGGTTCTGCAATACGCAGAGACGTGACAAAATATAAAACACATCTTTTATATAGAACATACATTTTAGGGATGTGATGGATGTATCATTTCGGACCTGGGACGGACACAAATGTAGGAATGAAACTATCTTTGTTGTGGTTACGGATATTACATTTTATAGAATTACCAGTCACGTACGACATTTTTTTTTTAATTTATAACTTTGTAGCCGTAATTTTTCGTTTTAAATTTTTTTATAATAAGATAATATTGTATATTCTTAGACCACCATACCGAATACAAACAATCAATTAATGAGATAACTTAGTCTTTTCGGCAGAAATTAATAACAAACACTGTGATAAGAGATTTTTAACTATTCAATTAAATTAAACTGCAGATTTAGACCTACCTAGTTATTTGACTTAATATCTTTGTTACCATTTGGTTTTATAGTCAGTTATAATCACAAATATCCTCGTGACGGCTCAGCCAGCAAAAATCTGTCATAAGTTATTTCATCTGGACACCGCCTTATATTCGGATATTTTTAACGGATATTCGATAGTTTCGGTTACGGTTACGGAAATCTGTAGCATCCCTAGTCCACTTTATCGGCTCGAGTCACGCGTCCGTGTTTGCTCACGTCCCCATCAGACCAATGTAGGAATTTCTGGGAAAATCCGATGTGGCGCAAGAAGGAGCATTGGCGGTGAACAACATTAATGAACACATTTTTTTAACACAAAATTCAATGGAACTACCTCCTTGCTCGTCTTAGGTAGTTGTACCACCGCAGGCAAGGAAGCGACTATCTTCATTTTTATCGTTATATTATTGTAGAGAATTTTCAAGAAACTAATAATCTATACTAATATTATAAAGAGAGCAGAGTTTGTTTGTTTGTTTGTTTGTTTGAACGCGCTAATCTCTGGATTACTGTTTCGAATTGAAAAAATATTTTTGTGTTGGGTAGTCCATTTATCGAGAAAGGCTTTAGGCTATATACGCAAATTTTTGTATTTTTTACTAGCGGAACAGGTAGACAACTGAACAATAAATAATCACTAGGTATGTTATCCCGGTAAAAATACTTTTCTTTTATTTGCATAGTAAGTTAAGCATTTATAAGTGGAAACCTCTGGAAGCTTTCTGTCTAACACATTGTCACGCACAGATATTTGCCCATGTTACCCATCAGATCTTTATATAAATTTCAAAGAAACACCTAATGTGGTCCAAACTCTAAACATTAGCGGAAGAATAATTTTAAAAGTCAGGCTACAGTTTTACCAAAGCGGAACTGAGCGGAGTGGAGGGGATAGTGAATTGACCAATCACAGAGCTCAGAATCCACAGATTACAGATTTTGAGCTCCATCAATAGTCACCGAACTCAAACGACGCTCACTGCTGGACATGGGCTTCCCCCAAGGGTCTCCAAAACGAACGGTTCAGGCGCCACCCGCATCTAACGGCTTCCCAGGTTCACCAGATCTTCGTCCGGTGCGTAGCCGCCATTCCAGAACTTTTTCCGTTTTCCGAACAGCCATTGGTTCTTCTTACTGTATGTCCCGCTCTGCCATTTCAGCTCCCCAATTCTTCGAGCGATGTCGGTTATCTTAGTTCTTCTACGGATTTCCTCATTTCTGATTCTATCAAGAGAAATAGCAATCATGGCAATGAATTTATTTATTTTATTATATTTTTGATGGGCTAGATGGCTACACACGAACCGTAGAGTTAAGACTGTAGCAAATTTTCAGCTAATTTGAATTTATAAATATCACAATATGGGTTTTATCACCTGAAATAAAATTATTTTATTTTTTAAGAAGAAGCCTACTATGGGGCGATCTTACCCAGAAGCAGATGCCTTACTCTGCAACACGAAGCTGGTATTTACGGATATAGCTGTCTCTTTCAGATAGTTTAAGACATCGGTATAGTGAATGATTGATTCGAATATAAGGACATTGTGTTGCGGAGGTTACGGTTAGTCACGGTCCGCTTCTCTGTACTCCGTTTTCCTCATCTAAGAAACGCATTTTAATCACTATGAGGTGTTAAAATATTGTAGTTAAGATTCGACTTTGGCCCGTATTCACAAACGACTATTTCAGTGTAAGTAGATATAGTGAAATTGAACTGTTTAGCAGTTTTACGAAAATTAAATTCTTTTGAGTTTCGTAGGAAGAGTCACACAAGAGCTTAGGGTGGTGGCGGCACTTTCAAAGAATACCACCTCATCTTCGTATGTGTGTGTGTGTTTTTTTTAATAATCAATGGGCTTGCTCTTGACTACATACTTACCTCTACGGATAGGAAGAAGCCTAAGATGGAGCGAGCTTACCCAGAAAGTGCCACTGGTTCTCCCACACACCAGCGGAACATAGAAAAACGGTTGTGTTGTAAGAGTAATGCCACAAGAAGACAAATATCAGCATTTTTTCTCCAGCATTGGTAAAACTGCGATCGCCAACCCGTCTGCTAAGCGTGGTGATCTTTCAGAGATGCTTGTGGCCCGCAATAGACCACTATAGTCTAATGATGACGACAATGATACTAGATTGTTAAGTTCCTAAGTAGTTAGCCATTGCGACCAAACTGAATCATTCTTAAAAATAGTTATTGTGCTCTGTTTCTATGTAATTTACTTAAATACTCGTAAGTAAAATTGTGATTAGGTTTCTGAAAATTTAAATTTGTATTTTGTCAATGTTGTGCTCACCTATACGTAACATAAATGTATCAGAAATATTTTAGTTAATGTTATGTTATTATTGTTTGATACATTATGTTGTTGGTGTGCCTTTTTTTAAAAAAAAAAGAAAGAAAGATGACAGAGTAAGTACTTTATAAGAGTAATGTACTTTTTTTTTTTTTTTTTTATTGTATTGTTTAGTTTAGCAGTTAGCGCTTTTCAAAGACATGAAATGTATTGTTAAGAAGAACGGAGTTCTCTTGAAACAGGCACTTCCGTGCTTAAAAGGAGGCTCCCGAAACGATGTGTGATATTGTAACTTTTGTAAAGCAATAAAAAGTTTTTTTAATGTATTCTAATTGTACGTAAATGTTGTCAAGTACCCAATTATATTTACTTTACTCACATCTTTTAGTAAAAAAATAATTTACATAATTAATGTAAGAGGCAAACAATGTATATTATTTTATTTTGAGTCCAATTATTTATATCCTCTCCAAACTTAAACCAAAACAGTTTGTGACACACGAAATCCACATTCCCCCATGTTTGAATAAGATGTCATGAAAATGTTGTGAATAAACTACATGATGGCGTAAATTGAAATGGAATTATTTGCTCAGAAAGGGGACTTTTTCAATACGTATCTACTTTGATAGTAATGTATGGAGCTTTCCTGATACAACAGAAGCAGGATATTTATTTATACTCTAAGCGAATACCTTTTAGCTAGTACCAATACAAGCGATTGTATTGTCAAAAACACGTCACCCTACCCTTACATGACAAATTCCTCAATTGGTTTTGAACTTTAAACTCAACATTATGAAGATTCATATTAATAGATTAAGTTTGTCATTTTGTGATAGATTCATGAATCTCTAGATATATGTTTTTAATTTGCTTGTGTAAATTCAGTTCTTTAAACAAACGTTTTGCCTTTTAAGGGTTGACATGAAGTCATTTCTCTTATCATTGAGCTACCAAAGCGTTACTAAACTTCTTCGAAACTGCTTAGCAGATTATTAATTTTTTTTTGTAGCTTATAGGCAATCGTATAGTCCGAAACAATCTAATGTTGCTATTAGATAGTTTCAAATTACAAACTCTAGGCAATCGAAGTCGCGGGCAGTAGCTAAAAGTAGGTAGTACCTAATCTTATATTGCAAGACATGCCATACTGGGCCATTCACAGCCATATAGTTCTTATTAAAGCTACTAGTAAGTTAGGCTGGACAACCGATAGACTTACTTATACTTATAACTTAATAAACAGTTATATGACCACGCACACAAATATTTGTCTTGTGCCACCGACCCACGAACCCATGGCTTAAAAGCAGCTGAATCAAACTGGTTTTAAAATAATAATCCAAATATTTTAATCACAGACTTTTTAATGGATTAGGAAAATACTAACTTAAATATGATACTGAATTAAGTTTTAAAAAATAGAGCCGTTAGTTTTAATCATATTTTCAAATTACCTACTTTAAGACGAAAATAACAGCTTAGTCTACCCATGATTATGATCGCTGTAAAATGTTCGAAACGACAGAATAAAAAATAAACGCGATCCAAATATGTAAACATATCTTTCTTTTTTAATGTATAGTGTTCACGTAAACCCAAGAAAACAGTAAATTAATCAAAACAAAATTAATAGTTAAGTATTAAATATTTTCCACTACTTAAGTTACGTCTAAAAACTGAGATTGGATTATAAATACGGCTAATTCACCACCTCCTCATTCTGATCGCAACAAGTGGGTCTGATAGCAATCTCCTTGCCGAATGATTAATGGTAAAGCGAAGCGAGCGAATATTGAAGTATCTATCATCGTTAAGTTTTTCCATAGTAAGGCCAGCAAGTCACTGGTGTAATATAAGTGGGGGCAACGTACTTGTAATTAATGTTTGGTAAGCAGTTTTTGGTTTGGTAATTAAGTAAGAGGATCTCGTACCTAAGTTTTTGGGGTGGTGGGTTCTACCTCCTAGTGGTCCACCCTGGGCAACGGCATCTTTGGTTTTCTAACCAATGATGCGGTGGTAGGCTTCGGAAGAGGCCGCTTGGATGCTACCACCCTCCTGCCGGAGTCCAGCGCCAAACAGTTTTTCTGTGTTCCGCTGGTGCGTGGGAGAACCAGTACCTCTGGGTAAGCACGCTCCATCTTAGGTTTCTTCTTAACCGTATAGTTAAGTATGTAGTCAGGAGCAAGCCCATTATTTATTTTAAAAAAAATTGGCAGTAAAACAACCTTTTTAGTAAAGGCATGAAATAAGCTTTGAGGGCCATTTGGATCAGTAGTAGTAAACGTTGCTCCTAATCTATGGGTTGCGGGTGCGATCACGGGGATCGCACCCGCAAGTGCAAATATTTCTGTGCATCAACATGTCTTTTTGTACTAGTCTGGGTGTTTTTCTATGTATCATAATATTTAGAAAAAAATACATATCGGTTGTGTTACCCCACACGCCAAACTATGCTGAAACTAGATGGTTCTGTGTGACACAGTGTCACGTTGTGAATTCTGAGCTGCGCACTAATCTCTAAATACTCACGTTTAGTTAATACATTCATTGTTTCATTATTAAAACTCAATTAATTTCACTTCAATAATAGTCGAGTTTCGTTATTTTGGTTATTGATCTGTCAATGACAAGGAGCTGTCAGATGCGCATGCGACTGTCCGTATGCTCCGAATGACTAAAATAACGTTACGTTCGTTTGTCTACGTTTAGCAAACGCACGGAACACATACTCATTTTACAAAGGTCGAGAATGATTTATTTCAATAAATATAATAATATTTGTTTTCTATATTTTTACGATTTGTATGTTAAAGTCATAACTTATTTAATGAAACTTCACGCAGCCGAAGTAATTTTCATGAGCCTGGCAGAATGACGTTTTTGACCTTAGACAGATGTTTAAAAAAGTTAATAAAAATAGTAGTGTTGCAGGTTTACAAACATTGGGAATTTATTTGGGAAAAATATTTGTCTTACGGACTGGCTGGTAAAGAAAACAAATTAATTCAACGACCAGTCTGTAGTTTATAATTATAGTTAGAATATTAAAATAATGTAAATTAATAACCTAAAAAGTTTAAATGTTTTCTTGTTAGTTTAATATCTGTTTTACAAAGAAATAGTTCTTTGTGTTGTTTCGATTGTTTTGGGGAGATTTGAGTTAGTGAACTGAGCACTCGGAAATTCCTTCTTGACAATGATTTGCAAATTCGATTTCATTGGATTCGAGTTTCGACTTTTATTTGCAAGGATGTCGAGGAAGGGACTTGCTTGCTTGCTGTTGAAGAGGTCGGCCAGGAAGCCGAAGGAGAAGACGGTGGCCGTTACCTCGCCTTTTTGATACCGGCTTATAGTCGCCGTATATAATATTTTAAATTTTGTTCCGGTTGAGTGCCGTAAGTATATTTGCTGATTGGTAGGATTTCGTTTATTTGGTTGCTTCATGCAGTTCTGTAACATAAGTGGTTTCTTTCAGATCTTTTGATGGCCGCTTGGTTTGGCTACCAGGCTTAGCACATTACCTTTCCGTTTTACGCTGACTTTCCGCTGATCTAATGAACGACGCAAGAAGCTTGTCTCGATGAGATTCGGGTTGGTACCACGCCACGTGGATGCATAAGGTCACCCTACCCTATCTTTGTTGAAGTAAGTGGAAACATCTTCTTAATCCAGTTAGCAGTCTACAATTCCGGTTACCGTTTTTTAGTATTCCGTTCCTAATTAAATTCAGACTATTCAGTTTAGTATAATTTACATGATAAGTTTGGTGGTACAACTCGCTCAGAAGTAGGGGTAATTCAGAGCCTTACAAAGGACTCACGCCTGAGATTTCTGTGTAGCTTTTAAGAGGTGGTAAGCTTAGCCGGAGCAAATAAATATATTTTGTCAATTCATGCTCGCCTCTTTATTTACCACCTCATCCTGATCATCTACATCAACCCCCTACACACCCTCGCCAACCCCTAAACGTTGCAGTGGCGCCCACTTTTTTAAGGATTCCGGTACAATTTTGATGAATTTAAATATTTTTCTGTATTCCGTTCCGTTCTTGTAATTTTTTCCTGATAAAAATTTCTGTAACTTGGGTGATTGGAGAGGTTTCTTTTGAGCATTGTACCATCATACCACCCTCATTTGTCTTAATTTAGTGTATTTTGTTGAAAAGAATTGCAATTATGGTGTCGCTGAAATAAAATTTGATATTGTGTTTCCGACGATTAACCATTTCTTACAAGTGTTTATTTTAGTATTAAAACTTAATTTGAATTAATGTATTGGGTTAACTTAGCATATTTAAAGTGAAATTTAGATGAATTAGCAGCAATTTACCTTAATTTTAAGAAAATTTTATTAAATTTCACACATTGTACAATTTTGGTTAATATTTCAAATTGTGATCTTATTACTTATTTTTATTGGACAATTATCAGCGACAACCATATAATTTGTAATATTCTTGGTTTCTATACAAAAATAAATCATTTTTTGTAAAATTTAACATATTAAGATTATTTTTTTCAATTTGAGGGTATTCATACACAATAATGTATGG